>CM077178.1:18809385-19474385 GCA_039654105.1 Coreius guichenoti
TTCGTGCAAATTTGTATTCTTACAAAAGCGAGAGCTTACAAAAGCTACAGTAAACTCTATATCAACACTTATGTTAGCTAGCAGGCGAGCATCGTAGCAACAACATAAAACTTATAATTGGAACTGTTAATAGAAAACGCAACTACAAATAATAAGACATACTTGCAATTGGGGTCCACAAACAACAGATTGTCCCGACAAAGTGGGAACTGCTATGTTTCAGGAGAAGCATTTGTGCATAGCCTGCATTGTACTCTCTTAGGTTCTGGAAGCTGTTTCCGTAAAATGTGCAGCGCACAGATAAACGTTGGGATTATAATGTTCAGGAACAGTGTTTCAAATAAATTCTCTTTGCATCTCAAAGCATCTCTTTGACATAGCAACAACAGTGTCTTCTCTAATGTAGCTCAACCAGGCCTCGCACCCTTTTTTTTTGCATATTCCGTGGGTGTGATTATTTAAATAAATAAAATTATGACTTCTCAAATCCTGGAAAAAAACAAGTTGTATTCCAAACGAGTCATTCATTGTAGCTCTTGGAAAGTGAATTCTGTTAAATAAAATATCTCCCTTTGAGTGGACTTTGTAATCTTGCAGATCTTTTTTATGCCCAAACAGCAACATTACACAGTAACTAAAGTTGAAAAAGAGAAAAAGCATAATAGGACCCCTTTAATTAAATATTTACTATATAAATATTTACTAATATTTATATGCTTGCAAAAAATGTATTTAATCAGAATAAATGGATACTTTTGTCAGTGGAAAATGATTTTTTTTTTTTCACTTCACCTTTAAACTATACTTAAATATAGTGTTCTTGTTTCTTTTTTTACAATGACACTGTGCTAAATAGTTTTAACATTAGGTAGAGGAATTGATGATTTCCCTGTTTTGTTTTCATGAATGTATCTTTTGTGCGACAGAATGGCAAGGCGCAGAAGGCCTGGTAAGAAACGACGGGGAAGAGGGTCGACAGACTCTGTGAGCAGTGAGCAGAATGTCATCTCTCCAGACACGGCTGACACTGAGGAAAGCCTTCAGATAGTGGTTGAGAGAGACATTATAGTGGACAAGCTTAACATGGACAATCGGGGTCCTCTGGAGGGGCTAGACGGTCCTGGCAGTGAGTCCATGACGAATGGGAGACAAGAAGGAGAAGATGAAGACCTGGAGGCGGGACTGAGGCTCCCTGAAATGACGGACACTTCTATGGACAGTGTGGGCCAACCCCTCCGTGACGTCATGGACAGGCTGAACGGTTCTCTGGATGGAGAAAGCTGGCAACCACGTGAAGGTGAGGAGGGAGTGGATGGAATATGCACTAGTCACGATGGACCTTCCCATCAGCGGCCCTTTCGAGAGGACTCAGGTGGTGAACCTCCGGACCCAAGCCGTAGTTTCCTGCAGGCCCCCCTGCCACCTGCAGACTTCTACTGTTTTACCTCCCAGAGTCCAGACCCTGCTGCCTCGTGTGGTGGGCACAATGACTCTGCAGGGAATGGCGAGCCGCAGGATGTTCCTCTTGGCGATGAAGATGAGGGAGAAGCAGAGACACCAGCTGCATTGCAGGATCCCTCCATCCCCATAGAGACGTCAGCTCAGGAGAAACAGAGTAAAGCAGAAGAAGAGCAGGAGGAGGATAAAGACCGTGCAACACAGTGCTCCCATCCTGCAGAGTTTAAGTGAGATTGTAATTTATGGTTATTTTAATCAATGAGTTTTTATGCTTAGAATAGCTCTAATGATGACACAATATGTGATTTATTATGAGGTTAAGTTATTTGTTTTTGTTTGTTGTACAGGGTGGATAATAATCACTTGCTGCTGCTCATGATTCATGTTTTCAGGGAGAATGAAGAACAACTGTTTAAGGTAAAACTATATTTGATATAATTCCACTTAATGGATACCTATGTATTTGCAATTTTACATTGTGTCCATGCTGCAGCTTACTAGTGCAAGATATCTTGGCCACATTTCCTCATTTTGCCCATTTACTAAAACATTCTATGACATTTGTGACCCTCAGAGTCAGATGGAAAAATCAAAAAAGGTGTGTGTATAAAATGTGAAATATTACAATTTAAGAGAACCGTTTTGTTTTATTTTAAAATATAATTTGTTCCAGTGGTGAAAGCTGAATTTTCAGCAGCCACTACTCTAATTCTCAGTGTCACATAATCCTTCAAAATAATTGTAATATGCAGATTTTTTGCTCAAGAAGCGTTTCTTAATATTATCAATGTTGAAAATGGTTGTGCTGCTTAATGTTTTGTGTGGAAAACAATATTACATTTTTTTTTCAGGATTTTTTTGATGAATAGAAAGATTAAAACAGCATTTTTTTATTGAAATATTTTGCAGGATTATACTTTTTTTTTTTTTTTTTTACTGCCACTTTTCATCAATTCATGTGTCCTCTATGAAAAAGTAATTAAAAGTATTAATTTCTTTAAAAAAACAGAACATTTGAATAAAAGTGGCTAATGGTTTTGTGTTTGTCTAGTAAGTAATGTGTATATACACCGATCAGGCATAAAATTTTGACCACTGACAGGTTAAGTGAATAACACTGATTATCTCTTCATCACGGCACCTGTTAGTGGGTGGGATATATTAGGCAGCAAGTGAACATTTTGTCCTCAAAGTAGAAGCAGGAAAAATGGGCAAGCGTAAGGATTTGAGCAAGTTTGACAAAGGCCAAATTGTGATGGCTAGACGACTGGGTCAGAGCATCTCCAAAACTGCAGCTCTTTTGGGGTGTTCCTGGTCTGCAGTGGTCAGTATCTATCAAAAGTGGTCCAAGGAAGGAACAGTGGTGAACTGGCGACAGGGTCATGGGACCATGGCTCACGTGGGGAGCGAAGGCTGGCCCGTGTGGTCCAATCAAACAGACGAGCTACTGTAGCTCAAATTGCTCGAAGTTAAAACTGGTTCTGATAGAAAGGTGTCAGAATACACAGTGCATCGCAGTTTGTTGCATGTGGGGCTGCATAGCCGCAGACCAGTCAGGGTGCCCATGCTGACCCCTGTCCACTGCCGAAAGTGGCAACAGTGGGCATGTGAGCATCAGAACTGGACCACGGAGCAATGGAAGAAGGTGGCCTGGTCTGATGAATTACATCACGTGGATGGCCGGGTGCGTGTGCGTCGCTTACCTGGGGAACACATGGCACCAGGATGCACTATGTGAAGAAGGCAAGCCGGCGGAGGCAGTGTGATGCTTTGGGCAGTGTTCTGCTGGGAAACCTTGGGTCCTGCCATTCATGTGGATGTTACTTTGACACGTACTACCTACCTAAGCATTGTTGCAAACCATGTACACCCTTTCATGGAAACGGTATTCCCTGGTGGCTGTGGCCTCTTTCAGCAGGATAATGCGCCCTGCCACAAAGCAAAAATGGTTCAGGAATGGTTTGAGGAGCACAACAACGAATTTGAGGTGTTGACTTGGCCTCCAAATTCCCCAGATCTCAATCCAATCGAGCATCTGTAGGATGTGCTGAACAAACAACTCCGATCCATGGAGGCCCCACCTCGCAACTTATAGGACTTAAAGGATCTGCTGCTAACATCTTGGTGCCAGATACCACAGCACAAATTCAGGGGTCTAGTGGAGTCCATGCCTCGACATGTCAGGGCTGTTTTGGCAGCAAAACACAATATTAGGAAGGTAGTCATAATGTTATGCCTGATCGGTGTAGTCCTGAAATAAGAGACTCTTGAAAATGAAACCTGGGAAATAATACCAGTAAACAAGGCCCTACTTCAAATATAATTGACCAACCTATAATTAAACATGTTATTTTATGCTTCTATTAATGTGTAATATGAATAACACATACATTCTAATGAAATGTAAACTTCTATTGTAAAACGGTGCTATCCTATTGATTGTTTGCATTTATTTCAGATGGTGAGAATGAGCACAGGCCACATGGAAGGAGATTTGCAGCCTCTGTATCTGCTGTTGACAGACTGCTACATTTACCTCTTGCGTAAAGGTCAGCAAACCTTCAGTGGAAGAGCAGGACATTGTTAGGAACGTTTACAAAAACTTGTTTGCATTTGTTGTTGTGTCCCATTGATTTTCAGGGGCAGCAGAGAAGCCTTATAGTGTTGAGGAGGCGGTGTCTTATAATGAGCTTGACTACATCTCTGTGAGTAAACAATCTGAAGCCTGAATGATCAGTTTAACATGCTGCAGAGATATTAGAGCCCTTGTTTGTGCCTTAGGTGGGATTTCACCAGCAGACTATCACTCTGGTGTGCACTAACAGAAGACGGCAGTTCCTGCTGGACACAGCCGACTCATCTCTGACTGTGTGAGTTTTTTAAATTGAAGTACATCCCTATGAGGTTAATTAGTGTGCATGTCTTTGAAGAGTATTTCTTTATGTTCTGTCCTCAGCTGGTTTCTGACTGTGCTGAAGGCAGCCATGGAAAACGGCTGTAGGGAGCCTCCCTTCCCCTCTGTTCTCACTGACGCCACCATGGAGAAACTTGCTCTTTCTAAGTTTGTATGCCAAGAGACTCACTGTGAGGTAAATGGGGAAGATCTATTATCCTGAATAATGCATGAGACTCTGGCAGACAGTGGCTCACTTTGATAATCTTAGTTCTTCATGCTGACTCTTCATATAAGAGTTAAAGCGTTTATAAGGATCATTGAGTTTAGACCAGTGGTCCTCAATTAGTCCTCCTGCAGGATGACTTAAAATTATTCAAATGAATATATTATTATTATTATTATTATTATTATTAATAGAATTGATTTTGTTGTTTATGTTTGTTTCCCAGTTTCTGTTCATAAAAAAAAAAAAAATTCACAACATGCAGTGTTGTCATAATTATAGTGCATTTTTTGGACTGATATGATTTGTAAGGGAGGCCACAGAGCTTGCATAATAATAATAATAATAATAATAAATTATTATTATTACACAATATATTTACCCTTTAATGTATGAATTACATTTCAAAGAGAAAAAAATATCATTTAGCAACTCACACTTTTTTTTTTTTTTTTTTTAAGTTAAAAATAATTGTTAAAAAATGCGCCTTATAAAAACACATCTTAGTTTCTGTTCAGATTACCAGTTTTTGAAAGGAAGACATTGCAAAAGTACTTTTCATTTGCACATCAAATAGTTAACTAAATGCACTAAATGCTAGGACTTGCTGATTTTGTGCTTACTGTGTTTGTGTAGTTGTCGGAGATGAGTATCCGACTGTATTCTCTGGTTCACTGGGAGGACCCCATGGATGTGACAGTGGCTTCACCTACATCTCCGTCCGGATCCAGAGAATCCAGCAGCACTAAAGAGGGGCCACTGTTGTACCGGGCCGGGAATTCTTATTTGGGGAAGGAATTGTGGAAAAGCTGTTACTTAGTTCTCAGGTACAAAAGGTTTTGGCGCTTTAAACTATATGTCCATGTTTCAGCAAGCTGTTCATGTGTACTGAATCTTAATCTACTGTTCACCTGGCAGCAATGGCATCCTGTATCAGTACGCAGAGAGAACAGATGTTACACCTTTGATGTCTGTTACCATGGGGTAAGCTTCTGCTGTTGTTCCAGCAGTGCTGGGTAGATTACTTACAAATTGTAGTCAGTTACTGATTCCTATTTACAGTATTCCTATTTTTTTTTTTTAGTTAGTAACGTAATCCATTACATTACATATTTAAGGTAAAATAATCAGACTACTTTTTACCTTTAGACATCGCCTAACTCGTTTATCACATTGATTAGATAATCTTGTATGTATATTTTTATATAAAAATACAGAGAAAGAAGATATATTCCATTCTACGTTATCAACGACATGAAGTGCATTAAATATTACATTAATGAAAAGCTATTTAATAATTAACCCTAAAACAGGCAACATGAACCACGAGTTACATACTCTTTAGTGTCTTGTTTGGGGCATAAGAAAGATATTTTCATCAAATCCTTTTATCATTTATAATAGCCTGGTCTGTCTTGAGTATGCTGGTCACATGATTTGTTTCAAGTTTTCTGTGATCAATTAGTCAGCCTGACCTAAACCCAACATGGGTGCCATTGGTGCAGGACATTCAGATTTTGTGATAAGTAAATATATATTAATCTTACTTTTTTTCAGAAAAAAATGCAAAACAACTGCTAATATTAATTGTCAACATTGTCTTAAGATGTTGAAAAAGAAAATTAAGTTATATGTTGCTCATGCTGTTATTGACCGCATTTTGAAAAGTACATAACTCCCAGTTCACGTTGCCTTTTTGTTGACTACAGCTTTGCATTTTAACTAGATACATTTTAATTTAACTCTTGCAGAGTTTCACACAGCTCATTTTATGGTAGAACGTGGGTGTCCAACCCTGCTCCTGGAGGGCTACCTTCCTGCAGAGTTGCAAGAAAAAAAAAAAAGA
The DNA here is from genome assembly GCA_039654105.1 of Coreius guichenoti. Lineage (NCBI taxonomy): Eukaryota > Metazoa > Chordata > Actinopteri > Cypriniformes > Gobionidae > Coreius > Coreius guichenoti. The sequence continues at coordinate 18,815,809 of CM077178.1, forward strand.
AAAAAAAAAGTCAACAAAAAGTAATAATGTCAGTTTTACAAACCCGATTCCAAAAAAGTTGGGACACTGTACAAATTGTGAATAAAAAATGAATGCAATAACTTACAAATCTCATAAACTTATATTTTATTCACAATAGAATATAGATAACATATCAAATGTTGAAAGTGAGACATTTTGAAATGTCATGTCAAATATTGGCTCATTTTGATTTCATGAGAGCTACACATTCCAAAAAAGTTAGGACAGGTAGCAATAAGAGGCCGGAAAAGTTAAATGTACATATAAGGAACAGCTGGAGGACCAATTTGCAACCTATTAGGTCAATTGGCAACATGATTGGGTATAAAAAGAGCCTCTCAGAGTGGCAGTGTCTCTCAGAAGTCAAGATGGGCAGAGGATCACCAATTCCCCCAATGCTGCGGTGAAAAATAGTGGAGCAATATCAGAAAGGAGTTTCTCTGAGAAAAATTGCAAAGAGTTTGAAGTTATCATCATCTACAGTGCATAATATCATCCAAAGATTCAAAGAATCTGGAACAATCTCTGTGCGTAAGGGTCAAGGCCGGAAAACCATACTGAATGCCCGTGATCTTCGGGCCCTTAGACGGCACTGCATCACGTACAGGAATGCTACTGTAATGGAAATCACAACATGGGCTCAGGAATACTTCCAGAAAACATTGTCGGTGAACACAATCCACCGTGCCATTCGCCGTTGCCGGCTAAAACTCTATAGGTCAAAAAAGAAGCCATATCTAAACATGATCCAGAAGCGCAGGCGTTTTCTCTGGGCCAAGGCTCATTTAAAATGGACTGTGGCAAAGTGGAAAACTGTTCTGTGGTCAGACGAATCAAAATTTGAAGTTCTTTTTGGAAAACTGGGATGCCATGTCATCCGGACTAAAGAGGACAAGGACAACCCAAGTTGTCATCAGCGCTCAGTTCAGAAGCCTGCATCTCTGATGGTATGGGGTTGCATGAGTGCGTGTGGCATGGGCAGCTTACACATCTGGAAAGGCACCATCAATGCTGAAAGGTATATCCAAGTTCTAGAACAACATATGCTCCCATCCAGACGTCGTCTCTTTCAGGGAAGACCTTGCATTTTCCAACATGACAATGCCAGACCACATACTGCATCAATTACAACATCATGGCTGCGTAGAAGGATCCGGGTACTGAAATGGCCAGCCTGCAGTCCAGATCTTTCACCCATAGAAAACATTTGGCGCATCATAAAGAGGAAGATGCGACAAAGAAGACCTAAGACAGTTGAGCAACTAGAAGCCTGTATTAGACAAGAATGGGACAACATTCCTATTCCTAAACTTGAGAAACTTGTCTCCTCAGTCCCCAGACGTTTGCAGACTGTTATAAAAAGAAGAGGGGATGCCACACAGTGGTAAACATGGCCTTGTCCCAACTTTTTTGAGATGTGTTGATGCCATGAAATTTAAAATCAGCTTATTTTTCCCTTAAAATGATACATTTTCTCAGTTTAAACATTTGATATGTCATCTATGTTGTATTCTGAATAAAATATTGACATTTTAAACTTCCACATCATTGCATTCTGTTTCTATTCACAATTTGTACAGTGTCCCAACATTTTTGGAATCGGGTTTGTACATGTGAATATTAACATTTTCACATATATTTTTTTTTTTTTTAACTCAAACTACATAGACTGAGAAGGGGGACTGTGTACAGTGGACCCAGAGGCCTGGAGGGCCTATAAGGGTCTTCCCTAAGGGCCCCGGTCCTGGAACGAGATTTCTACTGGCCCTTCCACCACCCACAACCGACCCCTCACTCGTCACCCCGGAATTCGCAATAATGCAATGACCAGTACAGGGAGCCCAATTTACTTTGAAACACCATTCATTGTCAATACTGTGGATAATCCTTTTTTTTTTATACCCTAAACAGGCAACGTGAACTGGGAGTTACAACTCATAAAATCAAAACTACATCAAATATTTAAAAAATTCCTTTGGATATGTTTTACTTAAGTCCAGATGAAATAAGAAATTACATGAAATGATTTTTTTGCTGATCATTTTCCAGTCGTGCCTGTTTAAGGGTTAAATCATAACTTTAAAATTAAAATAAATAATTTTAAAATAAAATCAATCAAAATAAAACGCTCACTATTTTTTATTTGTTTACTTCAAGTAAATATAAATTATTCATATTAGAGGGGTACTTCAAGTAAATATCAAGTAAATAACAAGTAAACAGCTGACAAAAAAGTTGTGGAATCCCTGCATTGCATGCAAATATGAAATAATGTGAATTTGTACATTTGAATTTGTTTGAAATACAAAAGCCTTCCAATGACAGTAATAAATGGCTAAATGAGTCACTGAGTGATAATTCAAATAATAATGTGTTTGTCAGGAGCTGATTAGATATGTAATGTTGAGAAAACACTTAAAAAAAGAAATCAGAAATTATTTCTGTAAATCCAGTGATCAAATGCTGAGTGGGTCTCGGTTTTAGGCTCATGACTAGTGGCTGGTCTGTGTGTGCATTTCCAAAAACCTGGAAGACCTTCTGAACGCATATAGGTAGGCCTTTTTAGAAAGGAAAATTTAAAAAGATAAAAATTAAAACGAATTATAAATAAATACTGCCAATGTAATCAATAAAAGAGTAACTGTAGTCTGATTACAAGTAATTTAAAATGTAATATAATTACATTTACTTAATCCATAATCCAGATTACATGTAATTGGTTACTACCCAGTACTGTGTTCCAGTTCATAGATTTTACTCTTGGCAACTTAATATAAAAATCAATATGAAACATGTCCACTTAAAAACATTTATATTTTCATGCGATTGTGTTTCTGTTGTAGGGGAGGGCACTGTGGAGGCTGCAGGCGTTCAAACAGCACAGAGAAGCCTCATGCATTTCAAGTAATTCTGACAGAACATCCTCCATTAGAGCTCAGTGCAGAAAACGAACTGGAAATGGCCGACTGGATGCAGCTTCTCTGCCAGTCTGTCTCTAAAGGGGTGAGCCACCATCACACACACATTAACCTTTTTTTTCTGGATGCATTTTCCCTGAAGTTCTTGATTTATGTTGTCAAAGCATTCTGGAGACAAGATCTCTTTGCATTTTTTGGGAAGTGTGACTAAATGCACAGTTTCAGACTTCTTTCCATTCATGCATTTGCATTTGAAATGCTTTCAGATTCGCCACATGACAATGTGTTATTGTTCCTCATCAGTTACAAACATGCCAACATTTGCATTTTAGTTGTTCAGGTTGAAGTACTTTATTCAACGAAAATTACTAAAACAAAGTTAACCATACATATACTAAAATACAAAACGATGTTGTAGATGTTTTCTTAGTCCAGAATTTCCCAGATGTTGACCAATACATTTTGTATATTTTTGTTTCTCAGATTATTCCACAAGGAGTAGCTCCTGCACCCTGTATTCCATGTTGCCTTGTCCTCACAGACAGGAAGTTGCTCACGTGTCACCAGGATTGCCAGACCAGTTTTTTCCGTTCTCTAGGAGGAGCTGATCTGAACGATGTCACAGCTGTTTGCCTGGAGGACAATAAAGAATACTGTGTCATTGTAAGACTTGACAGATTGTAGTGCATAAGATGTCTCTGTGAACAGATGTTTGCTGTTTGTAGTTTCATATCTACAAATAGGGTGTTCCTTAGATCTTTTTTTCCCCTATTGTTTGAAGAAATGTGTGCTTGTCATTATGAATCACATTAGTTTATGAATGCGAAAGCTTTTTTTAACTTGTGCCCTCACCCTTTGTGTCTCTCTGCAGGAATTTGCAGAAGACCGTGCACACTTTCTTCCTCCCTGGGTTTTATATTTTAGTGGATGTGAGGAGCGAGATCGGCTACTAGCAGAATTGAGCCAAGCTTGGACTGCAGTTTACCAGGTGAAGAAACCACACATTTTCTTTTACAAACTTTTTTTGTTACAAAAGATTTCCATTTCAAATAAATCCTGAAATATTTAAGCAACACACCTGTTTTCAACATTGATACTAATATGAAATGTTACATTTCGAACATCAAATCAGCATATTAGAATGATTTCTGAAGGATCATGTGACACTGAAGGATTAAATTACATTTTAAAGTATACACATTTTATTTAATTATTCATTTATTTTATTGATTAACAACCTGAATTTCTACATATGTTTGTCCAGGTGACTCTGCCTCGTAAGCAGGTGTTAGACCCGTCAGTGCAGAAGAGGTGCGGGGAGGCGCTGGAGCTGATGAAGAGCGCCTGGCAGAGGAGTGACAGCCTACACAGAGGCCGAGCAGAGAGAGAACCATGGTGCTGACGACCTTTTCATCACTACAGTGAGCCCAGGATTTTATAGGACAACACTGGGAAGTCAGCTCACCAGCAAACCTACTGTTTACGTAGGTACAAGCAGACTCGGTGAGCTCTCCAGACCAGAGACAATACTGAACAAAGTGGGCTCATATAATATTAAACTACCGGTAATAAGGCCTGACCTCGTTTACACTTGCCTTGCACAAATATTTAAGGATTCATGATAAAGGCTTTGGCTTTTACTAGTGGAAGTCTACAACAGGAAATCAAAAAGACACTCATGTGTTTGGACTATAAAGAGTGTAAATACATTTTTTTTCTAAATACACCTTTCTTCCTTGTATAAAGTCTATGGACAGATACTGTTCATGCCTGTACTATATAAAGAGGTACAAACTGCTTTGTGAGCACTTGCGGAAGAGAATTTTAGTTGTGTTTACACCATTGATATTATTTGGCTGCTTTAAGATAACCAGTTGAAAGTATAACGGTTTGCATGGCAGCTTGGCACAGACACTCAAAACACAGAGAGAAAGAAATAGGGGGAATTGGTCTGGATTTAATTTTGATATTTAATATCAATCAGTACTGCTAACACTGGTGAAGTACCAGCATGTCACTGCTGCTGTTATAATGGACTGAAGAAATTTGTTAGAATCAATCATACAATTCTAATAGGCTATGTCATTTAAGTTATTAAGGCTCTTGCAACTAAAGTGACAATGTTTAGAAGTGAAGGAGTCGATTATGGCTGAATTGCACAAGGTTCAGAATTATACGTTTGTTGGTGTTCTGTTTGTACTTTTGTTGAGAGATAGGTTTGAGGGTTTTTTTTTTTTTTTTTTTATCATGCCATTAAATGGATTTACGGTCATAAGCATTCACAGCACAACTTTATCGGGTTTGAGAAAAATGCATACATTTTTTTTATTTTTTTTTTGTTCGCAGTTGAATACAGTCAATCAGGCATTTGTTTAAAGTCACACTCTTCGAAAGGTGTTGTCAGCTTTTTCTTTGTTTCTTTCTTTCTTTGTTTCTTTCTTTTCTTTCTTTCTTTTAACCTAATTTTACACCGATCATCCTTTGCTGTGTTTTAGCTTAAATATCAAAGCCATTCCTAGTTCCTTGTACATGAAATATACCATTTTCATTGACACACTGTAAAGTTGTTTTAAGAATGTAGAGTGGTTTTAAAGAAAGCAAACTTGAGTATGTGGATCTTTGCCAGACTGTGATGAATGGAAACAGAAGCAGAATCTCAGGTATGTTGAAGTTTGTTCCAGTCAACAGTGATTTTAAATACATTGCTGGACAATGATGGAATACAGTTGTTCATTAACAATTGAAATGTGGTTTTATGTTTTGTTTTATTTTTTACTTTCAGTTCTATTTTTTTAAATTTTTTTAATGGGAGTGACCAACAGTAGTCAATAATGTTGTTCTAACACTCTAATGTCTCAAATACACTAAATGCTGCATGTACATTTTGGAAGATGTCATTAATATGATAACAAATAAATAAACATGACTTTTTTTAAATGGGAAAAAGTATGAATAACATAATGTCTGCATTTGTAGTGATACTGACATATTGAAAGGGGTAAAAGCTTGTGGTCAATATCTGTGAATCTGTTTCAAAACAGAATATTGAATAGAAAAACACAAGACGCTCTTAGAAAATAGAATAAATCCTAAAATAAGACAAGCAATCCCAAAAGTGTTTTTTAACCTAGTGAAAAATAAATATACTAAAATATATTTGAAATACATTTATTTTATGCTAAATATACTACAATACATTTACATATTTATAAATAGCCTGCAATTGTACTTTTACTGTATTAAATTGGTATACTTAAAGTCTGCTAAATTGGAACAACTAATTTTGTACTTAATGCATTTAAGTACGGAAATAGTGCTGAGGTCCAACTAAAGATATGCTTAAGTATATTTGATTGTGCTAAAGTGGAACTATTGGAAGTATACTTTAGGTACATTTTAAATATCTTGCATTTAAAGATTTATATTATACAGAGAACATACTATCCTTACTAATAGTGATATTAAAACACATTTTAGGCTTAATATTAAGAAATGTGCACTGTGCAATAAAGTACTCCAAATAAAGTTTCATTATAATATTTATATCAGTAAGTCTCGCGCAATACGTCAGTAAATATGTTAATGGATTTTGTAGTATACTTAGTATAAAATAAATATATTTTAAATACATTTTGGTATAGGTTTTTTTTTCACTAGGGTAAATAAAGTAAAACGGGTGTCATGGCACCATCTAATGGTCAAACATAATGTACTACTCCTATTTACAGTGAATTATCGCACATTATTTGCATGCATTTAATTCCCACCAAATTTTTTAAAAATGTCAGGACTGTAGAACTAAAGTCCTCTTGTAGCTTCTTCTATTTGTTTTCTACATGTAAAAACACTTTATCCAATGTGCAAAGTCCTATAGACAATGGCAATTAAACAACCTAAATAGGTTAGTTCACAGTTAGATTCCTCTTTCTAAGGAACCCCTAAAATCTCTAGTGCTGCTTTCCTTGTATGCAGATCCAGTGATAGTGAGAAAGCATCTAAAAAGAGTTGTTTTGATATACAAATACTGAGTCTCAATTTATGTTCTGACTTTAATCTTATTTAGTGGTGAATTTCTGCAGTCAGGTGGCGTTGCTTCTTTTCCAGTTACCCTTGCCTCTCGACTCCTGCAGTTCACATCAATGAACAGAAGGTGCTCAAACCCTCCTCCTTCTCCCTTTATCTGCCCAACCCCTTCTCTTTATTTCTCTCCTCCCTCTGTCTGCACTGCCGCAGTAACATCAAAATATTAATGCACCACAGAGATTAGGGCGATGGGATGGGGGCATATGAAGCAAAAATGATCACATGCAACATGTGGAGATTTTCTTTTTGGGGGGCATAAACCATCGCACCAATCACAAATCATTTGTTCTTTGTTTGTCTCACAAACCCTCTTGCACTTAAATAATGAGAAATACAAGCTATTTGTGGCTCTCAGCCAAGCATGCAGCACTTAAGACTGACCCAGAAGTCTGCAAATCCCATCTAAACAGCTAATGGCAGAGTTTAATTGCTGTTAAGTACTAATGATTAGTGTAAGACATAAATATACACAATGCAAATAATGGCAATGCAACTAAAGCCTCTGTGACTCATTTGTTCAAGCAATTCCTAAATTTCAGGTGGCAATGTTTCAATATCCAATGCGACATTTTACCTCTTGAGTCTTTGCACTGAAGGGTTTTAGACTGTGATGGTTTGTCCTTCCAGTAGATTATTTACCTCTTTAGGCAACAAGATTTATGTTCCCTCAGAAATACTAAATTTAGTGCATCTATAGTCTGTCTGAAACAGGATTTATGTGCAGTTCTGATGCATTAAAAACGTGCTCATCACCAGAGTCTCAAGCGTATAGTGATTTAAGTGACAATGTTTTGTATAATATAATGCATCTATCCTTAATAGGAAGCAGGATTTATGCATTCTTGCTGTAAATTGTGTTTATATGTTTTTCCTTGCTGAAGATGAAAGAAAACAAGAGGCTCGTATTCCAGAGGAGTTACGGTAAGTGTTCCTCTGGAGTGCTGAGGAGACAGAGGGATGCAGTGAATGAGAGAAAGAGAGAGAGAGAGAGAGAACAGAGATGCTGCAGACCCACTTCTGCCCTTGTTTGGTCTCATCCGCTTATAGAGGCACTTAATGCATTTCCTCTGCCTCCTCTCTCACAGCTCTTCTTCGGGGGAATGCACTTATACTTTTATCTCAAATTTAATTTATGTGCATAATTTATTGGACACTGATGTTCTGCAGGAGTGTCTGGACTGGAGCGTGGAACTGTGTACATGCATCAATTCTACTGAAGCTCTGAATGTGAGTTAAACGACATAGTCTCTGCTAGCTCTACCTCAGCATCTGGTTGTGACTGTCTGGGATTCTCATGCTGAAGAAAAGGAACACTGAGGTGCTGATGGACCGGGAGGTTCTGCTGGATCTGGACTACAGCGGTGAGACCCATGGTCCAGACAGTTATGGAAGTCTGCAAAATGGGGGCTTCATCCCTCCCAGATATGTGAGTGTTTACATGATGCGAGTGTGTTTGTAACATGATGTTCTGATGCATACTTTATAAGATACATTTATTCAACAAAACAAGAGTTCTAGTTTCTGTGTGTAACAATATCATCAAATTCATTGCAGAGCTGTTCATTGTGTGTTAAAATTGCTGCCTAATTAGCATATGGATTTGCTGATTAAGCAACCTGGTGGTTTTCCTGGAGTTTTTTGTTACTTCAAGATATCTAGACCTAAAAGAGGGTTAATTACAAATATCTTCTTAACAATGGGTTAGATCGTCCTTACCTTATTCCTTATTTGCCTGTCTGATAAAACATACAGTATAGTTTAGTTGTATAATTCTTGTCATTTTGTCATTTATACAACACTTAGTTCTTGTCCTTGAATTTGATTGGCCAAGCAGGAGTTCAACTGCATCAGGAATTTTCACTTTGTAATACTCCGCTTGTCTGTGTTTGAGCATTCCAGACAGGTTGTCAGTTCCAGCGACTCTTTCTGTAGCTTACATCTTTACGTCAGTCGGTGGCGACAAGTGACAGACTCTGTGAGTGAGTCATTTAAACCAGTCACTCAACCGATTTGTTCAAAAACACTGATTTATTCAGCTAATGAAACGCCACTACTGTGGCTATCCACCTTATTCTTAACTTACTCTACTACTCTGCAAACATTATATGACCAGTAAGTCATGACAACATACACTCACCTAATGGATTATTAGGAACACCATACTAATACTGTGTTTGACCCCCTTTCGCCTTCAGAACTGCCTTAATTCTACGTGGCATTGATTCAACAAGGTGCTGAAAGCATTCTTTAGAAATGTTGGCCCATATTGATAGGATAGCATCTTGCAGTTGATGGAGATTTGTGGGATGCACATCCAGCGCACGAAGCTCCCGTTCCACCACATCCCAAAGATGCACTATTGGGTTGAGATCTGGTGACTGTGGGGGCCATTTTAGTACAGTGAACTCATTGTCATGTTCAAGAAACCAATTTGAAATGATTCGAGCTTTGTGACATGGTGCATTATCCTGCTGGAAGTAGCCATCAGAGGATGGGTACATGGTGGTCATAAAGGGATGGACATGGTCAGAAACAATGCTCAGGTAGGCCGTGGCATTTAAACGATGCCCAATTGGCACTAAGGGGCCTAAAGTGTGCCAAGAAAACATCCCCCACACCATTACACCACCACCACCAGCCTGCACAGTGGTAACAAGGCATGATGGATCCATGTTCTCATTCTGTTTACGCCAAATTCTGACTCTACCATCTGAATGTCTCAACAGAAATCGAGACTCATCAGACCAGGCAACATTTTTCCAGTCTTCAACTGTCCAATTTTGGTGAGCTCGTGCAAATTGTAGCCTCTTTTTCCTATTTGTAGTGGAGATGAGTGGTACCCGGTGGGGTCTTCTGCTGTTGTAGCCCATCCGCCTCAAGGTTGTGCGTGTTGTTGCGTCACAAATGCTTTGCTGCATACCTCGGTTGTAACGAGTGGTTATTTCAGTCAAAGTTGCTCTTCTATCAGCTTGAATCAGTCGGCCCATTCTCCTCTGACCTCTAGCATCAACCAGGCATTTTCGCCCACAGGACTGCCGCATACTGGATGTTTTTCCCTTTTCACACCATTCTTTGTAAACTCTAGAAATGGTTGTGCGTGAAAATCCCAGTAACTGAGCAGATTGTGAAATACACAGATCGGCGCGTCTGGCACCAACAACCATGCCACGCTCAAAATTGCTTAAATCACCTTTCTTTCCCATTCTGACATTCAGTTTGGAGTTCAGGAGATTGTCTTGACCAGGACCACACCCCTAAATGCATTGAAGCAACTGCCATGTGATTGGTTGATTAGATAATTGCATTAATGAGAAATTGAACAGGTGTTCCTAATAATCCTTTAGGTGAGTGTATGTTTTACATTACTTTAACTAATCAAAATAAGTTAAGCAATTTTCAACTTTATTTTATAAGTTATACAAGATTCAACTCATTTTTTTAAGCAAGTTTAATGTAATTTAAGTTTAAATGACTTATACATCTAAGTCGATTGTACTTAATTTAAGGCAGCAACTTCTATACAGTGTAGTTATTTACTTATAGCAGCTAATGAATCTGAAATCTCACATTCACAGAAAATAGCTTACTTCGCTGTTGCAAAAGAAGATAAGGTAGATACTCTATATTTATAAGGCCAAAGTGATAAGATATTATTATGAATTCAACCCATGTGTTGCTTAGAGATGTGCAATGGTTTAATTATGCTTTGGCTCCGTCTGGAACTATTTTCTTTGTAAACAAAAATAGAACTTAACTTAAACCGCCCATGTACTATAGGACTTTAAAACTCATCTGATTGCTGTTCTTCTCACATTACACAACTATTTATCGTCACTAATTTCATTTCCAGGCAAAACACATTTCATACTGCAGGATGATTCGCAGACAGGTCTAGATTTTTAATGCCACCCGCACACCACACTATTTTCACCCTGATTTTCTATACTTGCTTACAGTTAATGGAGTTTACTGACAAAATGCTTAAATATGAGGCAAATCGGTGCTTGTGAGTGATGATTGCTTCAGTATGTGTGAATTTTCAGTGACACTGAGAAATGTGTCACGAATGCCAGAGAGATATTTTGCAGGTTATGCCGCCCACAAGCTACATGACTTCAGCCACAGTAAAAAGCCCAAAATCCCAACCCCCGCGTATATATTGAAGTGGCTTCACAAACAAGAAAAATGTAGGACTTGATTTTGTCCATCAGGAATTGATTGGATCGTTATCGTTTGCTATTATTGCTGTGATCTCATGTGACAGGTTGTCCCGCCCTCATGCCAGTAAACGCATCATCAGAGAAGGTGCAAGAGGGAGGGGAAGTGATTTTGATTAAATATTATGAGGGCACATGAATTAAAAAATAATAATGATGTTCATGGATAAATCATTTAATAAATGCATCAATGTTCCATAAAACAAAAATTAGGACTTATCCATTTTGATTTCATGGTCATATTAAATTCACACATAGCGAACATCCCTCGAGTGAGCAAGCATCAAGCTTTGAGCTTCTGTTGGCGATCTCCATTAACTGTCGGCCAGTGGAAAATCAGGGCTAAGATTGTGCAGTGCAAAAGCAACATAATGCTGAAATATGATGATGATGATAATAATAAAAAATCAATAATACAAAAACAATGATAGAACAACAGCTCTTTTGCTCTTATGATGTTGCTTAAATAGCTACATTCATGTCAACATAGTTGAATACTGCGGCTGATGATGATGATGATGATGATGAGGACCCCATATACGTTCATTGTGAGCGGACAGCAAGTCCACCTGTTCAGCCCCCAGGCAACTACTTCAGAGATGGCCATACAAAAATAGGTAATGGTTTGATGAAAGCCCTATAAATATACCGACCACTTTGCTTAATATGTAGTCATATTAACCCTGGTCGCTCTTGCCTCAGACTTTGTGCTGGTGTGGGAGGTGAAGGTGCGCCGCAAGCGTCGAAGTCGAGGACGGTCACAAGGAGAGGAGGCAGTAGAGGCAGCACAGGAGGAGAGCAGGTCAGAGAGAAGAAAAGCTCAGCTGGCTCTATGGAGGGACAAATTCATCCAGAACCTTCAGAGTGCTGGACTATTGATGGAAAAGGTTCAGCTGTTAGGTCCATTTTCTCAGTACAGTGCCATTTGTGCAACTTACTTTGAAGTTTCTAATAGTTTTCTCTTTATTATCAGGAGGAATCATCCAGTGTAAAGAAGACTATACACTATCTGAAGCTCCATGCTTCATGGGATGTGATGGTGTACTACGCTGAGGAGTTATGTCTTAGAGCACCTCTGCAGGTCAGATTCATGTTTTCATGTTCACCTCCCTACTGAGGTCTCAATGCAAATACAAAGGGTTCAAAATAGCACTAGAATGAATGAATTGGGAGCTCTGAAATGAGTTGTATTTGTTCATTCACAGGCACAGCCTAACCCAGACTTCAACACTTCTGCTCGAGTTCTTCAGAAGCTCTGGATGCCGAACATCATGAAAGACTCAGTCCCCAACCGTCCCGTGGACTACTATACATGTGCCTTCCGCAAGTCCAAAATGGAAAAGTTGCGCTCTTCTTCCATATGTACAAAATGATCATCTACTTACTGAAACAGATTTGTAAATATAGACATTTACCTTGGCTTCCTGTTTTGTTAGGTTTCTGGGCTCTGATGACAGTGAAAATTACTTCACCAACACACAAAGACACCGCATTGTGAGTGAGCAAAAAACAGGAACTGGGTATCAGATGGTGTATTAAATTGTTATCAAGTACACTACCAATCAAAAGTTTGGGGTCAGTAAGATTTTTTTTTAAATGTTTTCGAAAGAAGTCTGTTTTGCTCACCAAGGTTGCATTTATTTGATCAAAAATTTGTGAAACGTTACAATATTATTGCAATAACTAATATTATTAAAAAAAAAACTGTTTTTAAATATTGTATACATTTTTATAAATTTTAAATATAATTTTAAATATAATAGTGCTGCTTAAATATTTTTGTGGAAACTGTTATACAACATCTATTTAAAACAATGTGTAAATCTTTACTATCAATTTAATACATCCCTGATGAATAAAAGTATTGATTTCTTTCCAAAAAAGAATGGTAATGTATAAGATGGTGTATTGAATTATTACGAGTGCATGATAATTGCTTACACCTGTGCTTATCTCAGGTGTATGAAATCCTAGCAAGAACTGTGTATGGCAGGAGGAAGCGTGCAGAAGTTGGAGTCGCTCGTCTGCTGAACGAGGGGGCTTTTACGGGTGCATTCCCTCTGCATGAGGTTAGGCACAGGACACCATATACAGCAATGGACTTCAAACATGTACGTTTTATTATAAGTATAGCTTGATACACTGTCAGCCTTTTCTCTGCTTCAAAGGGCCCCTTTGAGCTCCCAGGTTGTGACATCCAGCCTGATCAGCTGAACAAGAGGCAGGTGCTGTACCACTATTGGTCCAACTGGTTAAAATGGTATAAGTACCAGCCTCTGGATCACATCCGTGAATACTTTGGAGAGAAGATTGCACTTTATTTTGCATGGCTGGGTGAGTAAGCATAGATCTTATTTACATATCCATATTTGGTTTTGTTGTCCTGATATTACAAGAGTGACAGTCTAATGCATATATCAGCAATCATTAATTAGAGGCACTTGATGACATGAAAATTACTTTAAAATTATTATATAAAATTTATTTATTAAAATAATTTAAAATACCATAATTTATGTATTATTTTGTTACTATTAATTTATTTATATATTAAGTTATAAGTGGTGTGTGTGTGTGTGTGTGTGTATATATATATATATATATATATATATATATATATATATACAGTGGGGAGAACAAGTATTTGATACACTGCCGATTTTGCAGGTTTGCCCACTTACAAAGCATGTAGAAGTCTGTAATTTTTATCATAGGTACTCTTCAACTGTGAGAGACGGAATCTAAAACAAAAATCCAGAAAATCACATTGTATGATTTTTAAGTAATTAATTTGCATTTTATTGCATGACATAAGTATTTGATACATCAGAAAAGCAGAACTTAATATTTGGTGCAGAAACCTTTGTTTGCAATTACAGAGATCATACGTTTCCTGTAGTTCTTGACCAGGTTTGCACACACTGCAGCAGGGATTTTGGCCCACTCCTCCATACAGACCTTCTCCAGATCCTTCAGGTTTCAGGGCTGTCGCTGGGCAATACGGACTTTCAGCTCCCTCCAAAGATTTTCTATTGGGTTCAGGTCTGGAGACTGGCTAGGCCACTCCAGGACCTTGAGATGCTTCTTACGGAGCCACTCCTTAGTTGCCCTGGCTGTGTGTTTCAGGTCGTTGTCATGCTGGAAGACCCAGCCACGACCCATCTTCAATGCTCTTACTGAGGGAAGGAGGTTGTTGGCCAAGATCTCGTGATACATGGCCCTATCCATCCTCCCCTCAATACAGTTCAGTCGTCCTGTCCCCTTTGCAGAAAAGCATCCCCAAAGAATGATGTTTCCACCTCCATGCTTCACGGTTGGGATGGTGTTCTTGGGGTTGTACCCATCCTTCTTCTTCCTCCAAACACGGCGAGTGGAGTTTAGACCAAAAAGCTCTATTTTTGTCTCATCAGACCACATGACCTTCTCCCAGTCCTCCTCTGGATCATCCAGATGGTCATTGGCAAACTTCAGACGGGCCTGGACATGCGCTGGCTTGAGCAGGGGGACCTTGCGTGCGCTGCAGGATTTTAATCCATGACGGCGTAGTGTGTTACTAATGGTTTTCTTTGAGACTGTGGTCCCAACTCTCTTCAGGTTATTGACCAGGTCCTGCCGTGTAGTTCTGGGCTGATCCCTCACCTTCCTCATGATCATTGATGCCCCACGAGGTGAGATCTTGCATGGTGCCCCAGACCGAGGGAGATTGACCGTCATCTTGAACTTCTTCCATTTTCTAATAATTGCGCCAACAGTTGTTGCCTTCTCACCAAGCTGCTTGCCTATTCTCCTGTAGCCCATCCCAGCCTTGTGCAGGTCTACAATTTTATCCCTGATGTCCTTACACAGCTCTCTGGTCTTGGCCATTGTGGAGAGGTTGGAGTCTGTTTGATTGAGTGTGTGGACAGGTGTCTTTTATACAGGTAACGAGTTCAAACAGGTGCAGTTAATACAGGTAATGAGTGGAGAACAGGAGGGCTTCTTAAAGAAAAACTAACAGGTCTGTGAGAGCCGGAATTCTTACTGGTTGGTAGGTGATCAAATACTTATGTCATGCAATAAAATGCAAATTAATTATTTAAAAATCATACAATGTGATTTTTAGATTCCGTCTCTCACAGTTGAAGTGTACCTATGATAAAAATTACAGACCTCTACATGCTTTGTAAGTGGGCAAACCTGGAAAAACGGCAGTGTATCAAATACTTGTTCTCCCCACTGTATATAAATATAATATAATTTTTAATACGAAAAACATTGACATTCCCAAAGCAGCTTGTGAAAGATGTAATGCAAAACATGCATTCACAGCATGTGTGTTCCCTGGGAATCAAAACCCTGTACTGTGAATATATTTACCAATTGTAATAACCAATAATAACCAAATTCTGTTTTGTTCACAGGATTTTATACAGCCTGGCTCTTGCCTGCTGCATTGGTTGGGACGTGTGTCTTTGTTTCGGGTATTTTGACAATGGGATCCAATACCCCAGCGTAAGTGCCTCCTGTATTATCGATTAATGGTGTTTCAGCTGCTATGCTGAACTTCTTGCAGCTCTACATGACTCACATTTATTGCTCGTCTAAGCTATTTTGCTGCTATGAGAAATAATTTCATATCAATGGGCTTTAGGACCTTTATTTGTTTCTATAGCAACTGTTGACCAAATCTACTTGAAGGACTAATAGTGATGGGTTGGAAATATTTGCAGCGGTTTACCCCACAGAATAGACAAGCAAAATAATGAGAATGAGAGATCATGAAATCATAAAGAGAGAGACAATTAGAAGCATATAAAACTAAACTATTGCTTTTGGTAGGAATGGGATAAGACTGCAGTTACTAGATTTCTAACATTTTCTTCTGTTTAGTCAACACAGTTTCACCATGAAAACAGATACTTCAAAAACACAGGCTGTATGTTTGCTTTCATCTTAGCTCTACCATTGTTACCTGTTTCCATTTACCATCTACAGGAAGGAAATCTGTGAGAGTGGAGGACTCTATCTAATGTGTCCTCTGTGTGAAACCTGTAAACCCTGGAATATGTCAGACATCTGTCCCATGGCCAAGGTAATTGTCCCTGGCTCAAGTTTCTTAAGTTGAATTGAAAGACACAATATTGT
Source organism: Coreius guichenoti (assembly GCA_039654105.1). Taxonomy (NCBI): domain Eukaryota; kingdom Metazoa; phylum Chordata; class Actinopteri; order Cypriniformes; family Gobionidae; genus Coreius; species Coreius guichenoti. Next base: position 18,832,172 of record CM077178.1, read on the forward strand.
AGAATTTGATAATATGTTTGTATAGTTTATGAATACATATATGGATTATGTAAAATGTAACATGTTTTAAATCATTTCACTTTTGGAATGTAGTGTGGTTGCCAATAATAAACACTAAATATTAGGACTTCCTGCTTGCCTTGGGCTTATTCACAACTCTTTTTTAGGTGGGTTATCTGTTTGATCATCCTGGCACCGTCTTCTTCAGTGTGTTTATGTCTTTATGGGCTGTCACGTTCCTGGAGTACTGGAAACGCAAGAATGCCACTCTCGCTCACCACTGGGACTGCATGAATTTCCATGAAGAGGAGGTTTGATGAAAACAGCATTTTCATATTTTTTGTCCTTTTTCCATTAAAAGCATCTAAAGATTATGGAATTCCTGAAGGGCAATGTGAAAAAAATTATTTGTTTTGTTTTTGTATGTGGGAAAAATCAGAAATGAAACATTTTTTTGTTTTGTTTGTATTTGGGGAAAAATCAGAACTGAAAAAATTGTATGTGGGAAGAATCAGAAGAGAAAAATGTTTCATTTTGTCTGTGGGAAAAAAATCTGTGTGTGTGTGTATATACACCGATCAGGCATAACGTAATTACCATCTTCCTAATATTGTGTTGGTCCCCCTTTTGCTGCTAAAACAGCCCTGACCCCGTCGAGGCATGGACTCCACTAGACCCCTGAAGGTGTGCTGTGGTATCTGGCACCAAGATGTTAGCAGCAGATCCTTTAAGTCCTGTAAGTTGCGAGGTGGGGCCTCCATGGATCGGACTTGTTTGTTCAGCACATCCTACAGATGCTCGATTGGATTGAGATCTGGGGAATTTGGAGGCCAAGTCAACACCTCAAACTCGTTGTTGTGCTCCTCAAACCATTCCTGAACCATTTTTGCTTTGTGGCAGGGCGCATTATCCTGCTGAAAGAGGCCACAGCCACCAGGGAATACCGTTTCCATGAAAGGGTGTACATGGTCTGCAACAATGCTTAGGTAGGTAGTATGTGTCAAAGTAACATCCACATGGATGGCAGGACCCAAGGTTTCCCAGCAAAATATTGCACAAAGCATCACACTGCCTCTGCCGGCTTGCCTTCTTCCCATAGTGCATCCTGGTGCCATGTGTTCCCCAGGTAAGCGACACACACGCACCTGGCCATCCACGTGATGTAATTCATCAGACCAGGCCACCTTCTTCCGTTGCTCCGTGGTCCAGTTCTGATGCTCACGTGCCCACTGTTGGCGCTTTTGGCAGTGGACAGGGGTAAGCATGGGCACCCTGACTGGTCTGCGGCTATGCAGCCCCATACGCAACAAACTGCGATGCACTGTGTATTCTGAAACCTTTCTCTCAGAACCAGCATTAACTTCTTGAGCAATTTGAGTTACAGTAGCTCGTCTGTTTGATTGGACCACACGGGCCAGCCTTCGCTCCCCACGTGCATCAGTGAGCCTTGGCCGCCCATGACCTTGTCGCCAGTTCACCACTGTTCCTTTCTTGGACCACTTTTGATAGATACTGACCACTGCAGACCGGGAACACCCCACAAGAGCTGCAAATCCTTACGCTTGCCCATTTTTCCTGCTTCTAACCGTGATGAAGAGATAATCAGTGATACCTGATCGGTGTATGTATATATGTATGTGTGTATATATATATGTGTATATATACACACACATACACTCACCTAAAGGATTATTAGGAACACCATACTAATACTGTGTTTGACCCCCTTTCGCCTTCAGAACTGCCTTAATTCTACGTGGCATTGATTCAACAAGGTGCTGAAAGCATTCTTTAGAAATGTTGGCCCATATTGATAGGATAGCATCTTGCAGTTGATGAAGATTTGTGGGATGCACATCCAGGGCACGAAGCTCCCGTTCCACCACATCCCAAAGATGCTCTATTGGGTTGAGATCTGGTGACTGGGGGCCATTTTAGTACAGTGAACTCATTGTCATGTTCAAGAAACCAATTTGAAATGATTCGAGCTTTGTGACATGGTGCATTATCCTGCTGGAAGTAGCCATCAGAGGATGGGTACATGGTGGTCATAAAGGGACGGACATGGTCAGAAACAATGCTCAGGTAGGCCGTGGCATTTAAACGATGCCCAATTGGCACTAAGGGGCCTAAAGTGTGCCAAGAAAACATCCCCCACACCATTACACCACCACCACCAGCCTGCACAGTGGTAACAAGGCATGATGGATCCATGTTCTCATTCTGTTTACGCCAAATTCTGACTCTACCATCTGAATGTCTCAACAGAAATCGAAACTCATCAGACCAGGCAACATTTTTCCAGTCTTCAACTGTCCAATTTTGGTGAGCTCGTGCAAATTGTAGCCTCTTTTTCCTATTTGTAGTGGAGATGAGTGGTACCCGGTGGGGTCTTCTGCTGTTGTAGCCCATCCGCCTCAAGGTTGTGCGTGTTGTGGCTTCACAAATGCTTTGCTGCATACCTCGGTTGTAACGAGTGGTTATTTCAGTCAAAGTTTCTCTTCTATCAGCTTGAATCAGTCGGCCCATTCTCCTCTGACCTCTAGCATCAACAAGGCATTTTCGCCCACAGGACTGCCGCATACTGGATGTTTTTCCCTTTTCACACCATTCTTTGTAAACTCTAGAAATGGTTGTGCGTGAAAATCCCAGTAACTGAGCAGATTGTGAAATACTCAGACCGGCCCGTCTGGCACCAACAACCATGCCACGCTCAAAATTGCTTAAATCACCTTTCTTTCCCATTCTGACATTCAGTTTGGAGTTCAGGAGATTGTCTTGACCAGGACCACACCCCTAAATGCATTGAAGCAACTGCCATGTGATTGGTTGATTAGATAATTGCATTAATGAGAAATTGAACAGGTGTTCCTAATAATCCTTTAGGTGAGTGTGTATATATATATATATATATATATATATATATATATATATATATATATATATATATATACATATATACATATATATATATATACATATATATATATATATATATATATATATATATATATATATATATATATATATATATATATATATATACATACATACATACATACATACATACATACATACATACATACACACATACACACATACACACATACACACACACACACACACACACACATATATATATTCTGGGGAGAGCAGAAGCGAAAAAATGCAGAAAATGTGTATGGAGGTTTTTTTTTGTTGTTGCCCTATTTCTATTTGCTTGTTTTAAGAATGTTTTACTGGAAAACAGCAAAAAACTGATTAAGAAAAATGTGAAAAATAATTCCTAACATTTGTGGGTTTTTATTTAATTGGTAGTATAGATCAGAAATAATAAGTTATTCTTTTGGAAATGGACAGGAACCACCACGTCCTGAATTTTCTGCAATGGCCCCTGCAATGGAGGAGAACCCAGTGACAGGAGTGAAGGAGCCCTACTTCCCTGAGAGAGCCCGGATTTCACGCATGCTGACTGGCTCTATGGTCATCGTTATAATGGTGAGACCCACTGGAGTTGTCGGAGTTTTAATGGAGCTACAGAATTTTAATTGGTCAGTTAGAAGGGAGATAATGTGTCATAATTGTTCACTTAAATCTATTCCTCTTCCTCCCAATTTGTTTTCCCAGCTGTTTGTAGTGATGATCTTCTTGGTCACAGTGATCATATACCGCAGTATAGTGAGTGTAATGATGTTTGAAACTGGGAGTTCTGTTCTGCGTACTCAGGTGGGCACCCCATCGATCTGCATTAAATTAAAATATGAGATGACTTACCATAATGCAGCATTTCATTAATCTTCTCCACACCTGCAGCAGCACTTGAACTCTGAATCTACTCCACACACACATTTTGTCTTCCAGGCTGGGAATATCGCCAATATCTCCAGCACTTTGGTGAACTTGGCTTTGATCTTGCTGATGGGGCAGGTCTACACAGCTCTGGCAGAACAGCTCACTAAATGGGGTAGGCTTTCTGCACACATAAGACCCCATAAAGGAACACATGCCCAGGGCTTTAAATCAAATCACACAGGCTGTTTCCATTTTCTGTGGTTCAGGGTAATGAACCTGCCCATCCACACTGACTTTGAGAATCAATAAGCCATTAGATCTTTAGTCCTTAGTCTTCCTCTCTGAGGCAATTACAATAAAGCTTTGAGACTTCACACATACCATAAATAAGTCTCATTTATCTTGTGTACTCAAATATGGCTGTTTCTGAAACAATTTTCCCTACAGAAATGCACAGGACACAGACACAATATGAAGATGCCTTTACATTCAAAGTCTTCATCTTCCAGTTTGTTAACTTTTACTCGTCGCCCTTCTATGTTGCCTTCTTCAAGGGCAGGTAACCTGTAAACTTACCTAACAGAACAAAACAACCTTTTGTGCCATAATTTTCCAGATCAAAACATTCAGGGAACTTTGATCGCTTTTTTGTTCCAGATTTGTGGGTTATCCTGGTCACTATGGCACACTGTTTGGGATGCGGAATGAGGATGTGAGTGCTTTGCCTTTTAGTTTTATGGTTATATGCCATAACACGATTACCCTATTTCTTTAACAATGCTCAAATATGCAGATTAGCAGTCATTTTACAAGAATATTTTGGATAAGGATGGTAAATCAGAGTCATGTATTCCAGACAGCCTTGTAATAAAGGATATGTCTGCTGTTGCAAAACATCCACAATAGGTTGCACTTTATTTGTAGTTTTTTAAAAGCAAAGTTTTCCTCTATAAAGAAAAGAAAAAGAAATTAATAACTTTATTGAGCAACGGCGATTTAAATTGATCAAAAGTGACAGTATTTTTAAATAAATGCTGTTCTTTTTGAAAAATCCTAAAAAGTTTTTTTTTTTTATTGTATACAATTCTTTTGAATTGTAATAATATTTCACATTAATACTGTTTTACTGTATTTTTGATCAAATGTGAGCTTCTGTGAGCATAAGAGACTTCTTTCAAAAATATAAAAAAATGTACCTGTGATTGCAGTGTGGACCAGGCGGCTGTCTGATCGAACTGGCTGAGCAGCTCTGCATCATCATGGTGGGAAAACAACTTATCAACAACGCTCAGGAGTTTGTCATCCCGTACGTGTCTCCCTCAGTGCCTGACTTTTCATCAAATGGGTCATATTTATTGTAGCTGCACTATAAAAGCTTTTTATATTTTAGAGCAAACCACATAGTATTTGAACTAAAAGACTGCTGAAGTCTCAAACCTGCAAAATCTAAATTATATTATTTGGTCCTCTGAGAAAAGCAAGTCAGCACTGTGGGTCAGTGCTGCCGAGTTGGCACTGACATCTTCTGTGGAGGTGTATGTGTGGGTTAGACTTTGCCTACATTGTGGAAAACATACTGAATAATTAATAAACATTCTAAAGAAGTCAATTGGAAGTCCCTACTTTCATACAAAGAGTGTGTGTACGTTCATGCAGGGGTACGAGAGAGAAAAAGTATAAATGTGAGATGAAAAATAGCTTTCTTAAAGGATATTGATTGGTGTGTATATTGATTAATCTGCAGATAAACTTATAGGGTGCAGTGTGCAGACAGATGACTGTCTCACTGCCAGTACTGCAGCATGTCTCTCCTCTAAGGCCGCAGTTCCAGCGGTTTAGCAGGATAAATGCCACACAAGAGAAGCTTTTAGTACTCCCCTATCAATAATGCATCACCAGAGTCAGGCTTGGGTAAAACTGGATCTTTCAAAATGAGCAAAGTTCTATTTTAGACCTAGAAATACACTCAGAAGAGCCATCATCATCATCATCATTAGAACACTGTGTCTTTCAGTTTGGTTGTGTCACTCTCTCTTTGTCTCTCTCTCTGCTTTTCAGTAAAATAAAGGCTTGGAGACAGAAACGGGCCTTATCATCTGTGAAGAAGGCCCAGAAGGCAGAGGAGCCTAAGCGTTGGGAGCAGGACTATGAGTTGATTCCATGTGAGGGTCTTTTTGACGAGTATCTAGAGATTGGTAAGATGATAATCTTTCACTTTTATTTAACCTTTTGTTCCAAATTTCTGTCAAAAAATGTATAGTTACTGATGCCAGAACAGCATGCACCTATGTTTATTGAGGTGCCAGTCCTGGCTAACTTGGTGCACTAGACAAGATAAGACATGACAAAGGAAAAAAAAAACACTTCTGAAGATTTCTATTTCAAATGAATGCTGTTCTTTTGAACTTTGTATTCATCAAAGAATCCTGAAAAAATGCATAACTGTTTACACAAGCATATTAAAGGGATAGTTCACCCAAAAATGAAAATTCTGCCATCATTTACTCACCTGTATGAGTTTCTTTCTTCTGCTGAACACAAAAGAAGATATTTTGAAGAATGGCAGAAACCAAACAGTTGATGGACCTCACTGAATTCCATAGTATTTTTTATTTTTTTTTAACATACTATGAAAGTCAATGGGGTCTATCAACTCCTTGATTAACTATATTCTTCAAAATATCTTCTTTTGTGTTCAGCAGGTTTGGAATAATTTGGGGGTGAGTACATGGTGACAGAATTTTCATTTTTGGAATTTTCAAACTATCCCTTTAAGCAGTACAACTGTTTTCAGCATTGATAATAATAAGAAATGTTTTTTGAGCACCAAATCAATATATTAGAATGATTTCTGAAGGATCATGTGACACTGAAGACTAGAGTAATGGATGCTGAAAATTCAGCTAGGAATAAATCACATTTTAAAATAGATTTAAATTGTAATAATACTTGACAATATTACTGTTTTTACTGTATTTTTGATCAAATAAATGCAGCCTCTGTAAACATTCTTCAGAAATATTAAAAAATCTTGTCGACCACAAACTTTTGAGGTTTAGTGTAAGTATATGAGTGAATTTCTGTCACGCCATTGTAAACAAGCACGTTTTTACCTACAATAATCATGCAACTTCATTAAACATTAAATGGAATTTACACTTCTGTACAGATGCTCTTGCTATAATGAAAGACTTTACAGTATTTAATCTTGACTCCTGCCAGTCCTGCAGTTTGGCTTCATCACCATTTTTGTGGCGGCCTTTCCTCTGGCTCCTCTCTTCGCCTTGCTAAATAACTGGATGGAAGTGAGGCTGGATGCTCACAAGTTTGTGTGTGAATACCGGAGACCGGTGGCAGAGCGAGCCCAGAACATCGGTGTGTGGTTCAGCATACTGGAGGCGCTGTCCCACGTGTCTGTCATAGTCAATGTGAGCGCCTACACAAAACCTCTATTATGAGACTAATAATATTTGATATTGGTGCAGTCACATTAGTGAAATCGAAGTGAAATTTTGTGGGCAAAAAATCAACCTTGTCAACATTGTAGCTATATGTATGAAAACATTGCTTACACATAAGCATTGTTCAAACCAAGCAGCTTTCTGTTGGTCTGCATGGCAAATTCATGTGACCAACTTGAACACGAGTGAATTCTGCATGGTGATCTTTTTAACCCATATTCGAAACTCCTGATTATGCAGATTCCTATTGAAATGAGTGGATTTCGCCCATTAAATTTCACAGAGCAAATGTGACCAAAGATTTGACTGAACCTATAATATGGTACATTTTTGTGTATATATATACATATATATACAAACCCGATTCCAAAAAAGTTGGGACACTGTACAAATTGTGAATAAAAAAGGAATGCAATAATTTACAAATATCATAAACTTATATTTTATTCACAATAGAATATAGATAACATATCAAATGTTGAAAGTGAGACATTTTGAAATGTCATGCCAAATATTGGCTCATTTTGGATTTCATGAGAGCTACACATTCCAAAAAAGTTGGGACAGGTAGCAATAAGAGGCCGGAAAAGTTAAATGTACATATAAGGAACAGCTGGAGGACCAATTTGCAACTTATTAGGTCAATTGGCAACATGATTGGGTATAAAAAGAGCCTCTCAGAGTGGCAGTGTCTCTCAGAAGTCAAGATGGGAGGATCACCAATTCCCCCAATGCTGCAGCGAAAAATAGTGGAGCAATATCAGAAAGGAGTTTCTCAGAGAAAAATTGCAAAGAGTTTGAAGTTATCATCATCTACAGTGCATAATATCATCCAAAGATTCAGAGAATCTGGAACAATCTCTGTGCGTAAGGGTCAAGGCCGGAAAACCATACTGGATGCCCGTGATCTTCGGGCCCTTAGACGGCACTGCATCACATACAGGAATGCTACTGTAATGGAAATCACAACATGGGCTCAGGAATACTTCCAGAAAACATTGTCGGTGAACACAATCCACCGTGCCATTCGCCGTTGCCGGCTAAAACTCTATAGGTCAAAAAAGAAGCCATATCTAAACATGATCCAGAAGCGCAGGCGTTTTCTCTGGGCCAAGGCTCATTTAAAATGGACTGTGGCAAAGTGGAAAACTGTTCTGTGGTCAGACGAATCAAAATGTAAAGTTCTTTTTGGAAAACTGGGACACCATGTCATCCGGACTAAAGAGGACAAGGACAACCCAAGTTGTCATCAGCGCTCAGTTCAGAAGCCTGCATCTCTGATGGTATGGGGTTGCATGAGTGCGTGTGGCATGGGCAGCTTACACATCTGGAAAGGCACCATCAATGCTGAAAGGTATATCCAAGTTCTAGAACAACATATGCTCCCATCCAGACGTCGTCTCTTTCAGGGAAGACCTTGCATTTTCCAACATGACAATGCCAGACCACATACTGCATCAATTACAACATCATGGCTGCGTAGAAGAAGGATCCGGGTACTGAAATGGCCAGCCTGCAGTCCAGATCTTTCACCCATAGAAAACATTTGGCGCATCATAAAGAGGAAGATGCGACAAAGAAGACCTAAGACAGTTGAGCAACTAGAAGCCTGTATTAGACAAGAATGGGACAACATTCCTATTCCTGAACTTGAGCAACTTGTCTCCTCAGTCCCCAGACATTTGCAGACTGTTATAAAAAGAAGAGGGGATGCCACACAGTGGTAAACATGGCCTTGTCCCAACTTTTTTGAGATGTGTTGATGCCATGAAATTTAAAATCAACTTATTTTTCCCTTAAAATGATACATTTTCTCAGTTTAAACATTTGATATGTCATCTATGTTGTAATATTTTGTAAACAAAATATTGAAATTTGAAACTTCCACATCATGGCATTCTGTTTTTATTCACAATTTGTACAGTGTCCCAACTTTTTTGGAATTGGGTATGTATGTATGTATGTATGTATGTATGTATGTATGTATGTATGTATGTATGTATGTATGTATGTATGTATGTATGTATGTATGTATGTATGTATGTATGTATGTATGTATGTATGTATGTATGTATGTATGTATGTATGTATGTATGTATGAATGAATATTTTTTTTTTTTTTTTTTTTTTTGTGAAATGCATAAATTACATGTCTTGTTACTTTACATTATCCAGCGTTGTCTTTTTAAAGGTTTCACAATATCTTTTTTTCTTCTTCAGGCTTTCCTCATTGCATTTACCTCAGACTTTTTGCCACGTCTGCTGTACCAATACAAGTTTAACAATGACCTGCATGGTTATGTCAATTTCACATTGGCTTACTCTCCGCCCAGTTACAACCACTCCAGTCATACCATGTGCAGGTAACATTGTTGATGCTGTTCTACAGTATAAGAAATCTAAAATCAGACTGTTATATCAGTTACGTATTGTAAATAAGCAAAAATATATTTTTCCTCTTTTCAGGATGGGTAATTTGTTGTATTTTTTTACATGTTAGCAATTTTCTAATGTTTCTCAGCAGTGTCTTGGCTATTCTACCATTTTGCGCAGTAGAGGGGAAAATTGTTAGTCAAGGCAGTGAACTGTAAAATTGTAGCTGTCAGCACGGTTCGATTTTCTTCTCTTGTGGTCATTTTTTTTTTTTTCTTCTTTTTTTTCTTGTCACGACTTTATCCTGGTGTCAGATATAAAGCATTTCGTGATGAAAACGGAAAATACAAGCTGGTGTACTGGGAGCTTCTGGCTGTAAGACTGGGCTTTATCATCGCCTTTGAGGTGATCATTGATCTTTCTCCTGCAAACCACATCACAGTCAGACTTTCTTGAATTTAAGCTTCCCAGTATACACTGAAACCAATTTAAAGTCATTGTCAAATTAAGTAGGTAACACCAACTTTTCATTATCCAGTCAGTTAGATAAAATTGGACTGAATATCTTGTTGTTGTTTTTTTTAATTAAACATAAGCAAAATAAATACATGTATGAATAAAGTTTTATATATATATATATATATATATATATATATATATAAATCATTTATTTTATATATATATATATATATAAAATAAATGATTTAATAAAATATATTAATTAAAAAGAATACATTAATAAATAAACTAAATAAAATGGAAAACATTGACAAGTAGAGAGAAGTAGATTATACCTTATCAATATTATCAGAATTAGTTAAATAAAGAGATTTAAGAAGCGAGTCTGTTTCAGCTAAAAAATTTAAGAGAGAAGGATTTCTAAATGTCGAAATATCTCACATTACAAAAGTGAAATGGGTTGCAGATGTGGTATACATAGTCTATATAATAACCTAATTGATTACAGTTTCTTTATCGTTGTCTAATAATGATCATTTCTATTTTTGTGGTCATCTTAATAAGTGTGTGTGTGTGTGTGTACACATCTTCAGCATGTGGTGTTCTTCGTCCTGCGTGCCATCGACTGGGTGGTTCCAGACATCCCTGAGTCCTTGGAGCTGAAGATCAAGCGGGAGCGATACCTGGCTAAGCAGGCTCTGGCTGATAATCAGGAGGCCTTGCTGGTGAGTGGCAAGATGCTGCTTAGGTGAGGTCAGTGCACATGGTGACGTCCACACCCTCCAGTGCCCACTCACTGTGAGCCACACTTCTTCTCATTAACACTCACACCAGAGAGCTCAGAAACTAAGAATATAAAAAGTTTTTCTTCATCACAATATGCAGCATTTAGCCTCAAGGCTGAGGGAGAAAGTCAAAAATCTTGTTATAGCTATTAAAAAGGCTCTTTAGGTCTTTTTCATATTGTTCAACCTATAGCAGAGCTTCAAATGGTTGCTGTGATCAAAAAAGCAAATCTTTGCAATATAGTGATTCAATTATATCACTATATATCACAACATAGTTCACTTTAGTCAAATAATTGTCTTGATCAATTTATGCCATTTCCCAAATTATTTTATTATTATTTAATTGAATACTATTTTAATTTTAGTTTGTTTTAGTAATTGTCAGGTGCTTTTGTCATTTTTCTTATGCTTTTTTTAAATTAAATATTTCTATTTAGCTTTAATTTATATTTCTTTCAGTTTTAGTTTAAGTAATTTTAGTACTTAAAATAAAATAAAAGTTATCAACTAATATTTATATTTTATATATTCTTATTTCAGCTAACGAAAATTGTTCTTGGATAGTTTAAGTTAACAATGACAACTCTGATTTGACATCTATTTCCTCTTTAAAATATATGCTAAATCCAATTCCTGGAGCTTTTTTGTTCTTCAACATCACAAAAATATGTTTTTTTTTTTTATAAAGTAAATTGTGTGACACAGTTTCATCACTCTAGCAGAAGTAGAGCAAAGACCTCTGTATTACTTTTTTGCTGCCCTGGTTTATGTACTCCACATGTTCTGAAAAGTTGAGGAGGGAAAAAGATCAAAACATTTTTCAACCCACTTTCCTGGAAAATGTGTTAGGATGATAGTCTGCTTCTTGAGGTCAGAGTATATATTTGGCTATGTGCACTGGTTTCTGAGCAATGACACACACAAATATTCAAGATTAGGGGGGACCAATAGTTGAAAATCCTATTAACTGTTCCAATGAAAAACTCATACTGATCAACTACTATTCTGAATATTGGCAGAATCCCCCTCTATATCTGTGGTGGTTATGGTCTCTATTGTTTACAGTAAATTGTATTTTAAGATGCATTTTACTTCAATAGTTTAGAAATAGACCTGACTCTCTTAGTCTCTTTGAGTTTCTCATTGTGTTGTCAGTGATGTGGTGTGAGCTCCTCCGTGTCTGACCTGGCCCTTGTATATGTTGTATTTTCCCCAAAATAAAATTAAGACTAGTAATAGTTGTCTTTGCATATTAAACTAAAATTGGAGAAAGTGTATACTGTATACTGTGTATATATATTATATAAAATACTTACTTTACTTAATAGAAGTTTGTGACTGATTGTGACTTTCTTTTTCCTCCTTATTTCTCTGCCTTCCTCCTTGTGTGCTGGTCCTTGAAGCAAGCGAAGCGCATGGCTACATGAGACTGACCTGCAGTGCAGAGGCTTCTCCAGAAGGGGGCGTAGAACACACTTTACACCCTCAGAACTGATCCAGGAGGGACTTAGTATTTGCCGTGTTGAAAACGCACTTGAACTGAAACTCGGCTTTAGTTTTGTGGTGGTTGATTGTGTGTATGTGTGTGTGTGTATGTGAGCATGCATTTTAAAATGTAGAGGTCTATGCCAAAGTTGTTCACTATCACCTCTACTTTAGCAAACGGCTGTTTACATATGACTTCCTCTGGCTCCAGCTATACTAAGACGTGATCACCTTACCCACTCCCTCTGCCCTCCCGATAAATGATATATTCCTATTTAGATTTAGTGGGAGGACAGGGAGGTTTGCTTTTCTACATTAATACTAAAGTATATATTTGTACTACTGACAAAATGAAAATTGTGAAAGATGGCAAATGCATTAGAAGCCTGTTCTATATTATGTGTCAGTGTGAAATGCTTGTCTGAATAATACCTTAATATATTTGCATTTGTCATGTCTATCTCCGGGCTGTTCAAGGAATCATGTTTTAAAATAAAGCTAGTTTCAATAACTGTTCAAAAAACATTGACGTGTTTACATGCTGGAGGACAAGATTTAAAAGGATAGTTCAGCCAAAAATGAAAAACCCATGTCATTCCAAACCTCTATGACTTTTTCTTTTGTGGAACACAAATAGAGACATACTGACGAATTTTCACACTGTTCTGTTCTGTATATTTAAAGTGGATGTTGACAAGGCGCTGTCAAGTGTCCTTAGTGCCAAGTATCATAAGTGGGCCATATATAATAAAAATAATAACAGTTTTACAGTACAACTGTAAAATTACAATACTAATATTTATGTTTTTCTTAAATTTTTGGCTTTCAAACGTTAAACCATAGAGCTTTTTTTCCGGTGTAAAACTGCCAAGGGACTTTAAAGCTTCTCTTTTGTTTGCAACAGCCTTCTTATTACAAATTTGGAGAGATTGCTGACACGTGTTGTGTTCCCAAATGCATGTTATAAAACGGCGCTTACAGAGATAAGTTTGTGTAGGCCAACTTTTTTCTGCGAACCAAGCTGCTAAAACCACTGGATCGTGAGCTGCTTGCGCATAAATAAACACCGTGCTGCACTTTACTCTGAAACACAGTGCATACATTTATTTAATTAATTCACAGACTTTGTGATTTGATAATCATACCAAGTTTTGATTTTATTTTGATTTAATTGTGAAGCCCTACTTCTGAAGCCATATGATAGGTTGTGTAATGAACAGAATGAAATTTAAATCATTAGTCACGGAAAATCCCCATTAATTTTCAACGTATGTAAAACAGCAGCTTGAACATTCTTCTAAATATCTCTTTTTGTGTTCCACAGAACAAGAACAAAGTCATACAGGTTTGGAACGACATGAGGTCGAGTAAATGATCACAAAATGTAATTTTTGGCCAAACTACCCCTTAAATTCCTAGTTACGCCTGTCCTGTCGAACAATGCCTAATTGTACAAAAATGGTTAGCTTGAACAAGAACGAAAATGATATGCTTGAACAAGTTAGAAAGGTGACTAAGACAGCACTAATGCTAAGCCATTGAAGTTCTGTGTTCCAGAGCCGAGAGCCGATGCCAGCTGGCAAACGCATCAGATCCTTAATCTTTGGTTAACACGTCCATGTAGGCAGCTTCTGCCCCACTTTTCAGCTCTACTTTCTGCAGATCTCTGGTTCCACATTCCATTTAATTTGATCAAACCATTAAGGCCAGCTTTGTGCGAACAACCTGCCCCTTTGAAACCCTTTATCAACCAAAAATGCATCTACACTACCCCCCCCCCCCCCTTTTTTTGTGGAATGGATGGATCAAGCAACTCTGATATATTAAAGTGAGAAGCAGACAGGTGTTCTGATAATGATTTGTCTCTAACCCCACCCACTCAAAAAACGAAAAAGAATCTCCATCGCCTCTGGCTCTTAAGACTCCTCTCTCTCCTTCATTTTTTGATTGTTATGATTGCTGTGCGTTCCTACGCTGTTCAGCCTGCAGGCGGGGTTGGTTGGTACATGTCAAGGTGCTGAAGTATGCAATGTGGACAGCAGCCCTTTCGCTTATTAATAACTATGTAATAACTCCATGTGCTTCATCACCTGCAAGAGCGACCCTGTTGCACACCATCACGCTTTAATGTGCTTTTTTTTTCACTGAAGAGCCTCATTTCTCAGTGCAAACACATCAATAATTGGCTGGAGATTAGCATAAATAGGTTTTGTTTACCAAAGAGTTCAATGATTTTTTGCTGATCTTCTAGACTTCACACGTGCTTGCTTGATAAACGGCTCTTTTAGTTTTTCATAAGTGAATAAATGTGGTGTGCAAAAGGGAGAGGATTTAAAGAGCATATCTGAGTGAGTTTCGGCATGCCCTCTCAGCTACTTGCTATCTTCAAACTGATACTTACCTAATTATACACACACACACATGCACACACTCGCAAGAACGAAGGGATATTCGTATACAATCTTCTTCCCACCCTCTATCTCACGCCCCCACCAAACTAACCCTCCTAACCGACCGCCTGCTATCCACTTGCAAAGTACTGCTGTTGACACACAGGAATCCAGACACACACACACACACACACACACTCATGCTCTTTCTCCCTCCTTGGCAGGAAGGACTCTCCTCTGAACCAGACGACAGCTTGCGTCTCTCTCCTTTTCCTCTGCTGGCAGGTGTGAGAAATAAAACCATAAATAAGTGGAAGAGGGAGCCAGAGGCAGCGCGAGAGAGGACAAATGTCTTTCTGCATTTGTTGCTGGAGAGAAGGGAAAATATGAGGAAAAGGGAATGATTTGGAGGAGAAATCTGTATTTTTAAGTAGCTAGAACAGTTAGTAGGGTTTTATTTGTCTACTGTCAACTGTATTTTTGTGTCTGAAGGGGATTGAAGAGAACATCTGGGCTCAAGCCACAGCATGCTGACTGAGTTAGAGAGCAGCTGAGGGGAAACAAAGTAGCCGAGAGGAACACAAGGCGGTCATGGACACTATAACACCTCAGCCACAATCCTGGATGACTTGGATTTGCACACAGGAGTTGGACCCCATCCAGCCCACAGTCCACTGATACAAATGAGGTACTGGCGTTCTCTAAATCAAAATCTGTGGAGATCTGTTGCATTTTAGAAGATATCACCACATTGTTCTGAGGAAAGACTGTGTACTTTGTGTTTATGAGGAGGATTTATATATGCAGTGGACCAACAGTCTGAGACCACACAGAAAATCTGGGATTCAGAATCTAATTTTAATCCAGGAAATAAATGAAAAGTTGTAGAGAAACAATGTGAAGTCCAATGAAGAAGAAATATTTCAGATTTCAACATCATTAATCAGGTAAATGTGAACTTTGTACAGATGCTCAGATGCTCTTGCTTCCATTGAAGCTCAAGATGCCCTTTGGATCATCTCAAATCATGCTGGAGAACATTATCATCAGGTTTACTTTAATGTTCAGTTGGTTAAATTTTAACTTTAACTTTAATTTCAGTTCCCAATTGCTGTTCATATATTATTTAATATTATTTAAATAGGCAAATGCTTATGAGTCTACAGTTGGATCATTAGTGCAGTGATTATTATGTTTCTAGCATGTTATATATTTGGCAACAGTTCTTCTAACCTTAATTGGAGTGTGTTACTTTTCATTTCTTAAACAACTATGTAGGAAGACACATTATGGCCATATTCCAGGATGACATTGTCAAGATTCATCAGGCTCAAATTGTGAAAGAATGGTTGGGAGGGAGCATAAAGAATAATTTGCACACATGAGTGGTCTCAGACTTTTGGTTCTCCTTGGTTGTTAGCTGTTCAAAGAAGTGGCTGAGCCTACTGTCATTTTTCGACATTGTAATCTGTTGCTGCCAACTACAAAAACTGCTTCCTGTTTACTGTGTGACATGGTGAATGTTGAAGGTCACCTAAACTTAGGTCATTTATATCTCTCCCGCTGGGTTTTGCGTTTTACTGTCAGACCATTTTTCCTAGCTTGAACAGATGCTCATGCATGTAGTATAATGTTTTGATTTGCACATCTGACACTCATCACCTGCATAGACAAATCTCATGATACGCCTGGGATATGGTCCAGTTTATAAAATCCTGGTAGAGCAGGCAGCAACACTGCCCTCCAGCCCTGCTAACAGACAGTCAGATGCAAATATGCCCGTGCTAACGATCGCTTGCAAGCTACTTAATGTTGCATGCATAATAGTTCGATAGATTGAGCAGGATATGAGCCCTGAATATTCTACTGCGGCAGGGAGCAGAGATGGTAAGTGTGTGCATGCATGAGCTTCTGTTGATGTGAGGGGCAGGTGAGTGCATGCCTGGAACACGCTGTAAAAGAATTGCACATGGATAGATGGCAGTACAGTCATGAATGTCAGGGTGTTTTACTGTGTGAAGCAATATAGAAATGTTAGGGAGAAAACTGGGAGGGTTTTTTTGTTGGGCTTTGTGTTCGTCAGTTTTTCCTCATACTGTAAATATTTCTTTCTTTTTTTGGCAGTGGATTTTTGCTGGTGTAAATTGGTTTTGCACAAATAAAAAAACGTATTGATTGACCTAGGAAAGAGGACATGTGTTGCTCAGGTGTTGCTCTTTCAGAGCTCATAAAACTTAATGTTCATGGTTATGTTTCATTTAAGGATTAACTTTGTTCTAGATCGATTACTTGGGAGAATAAAAAGATCTGACACAAATGAGATCATTGTTGATGTACAGTAAATGAGTATAAAGCTAATAAGCTATAAAATATTCATGGATAGCAAAGTCCAGATAATTTGTTCTGGGAAGAGTTTGATAAGAACTGTTTGAATTCATGGAATCTCTGACTTTAATTTGCACATTTTCTTGGCAAATCTGAGCATTGATGAGATCTCTTTTGAAACTCTAACCCCCGGTTTCACAGACGAGGCTTAAGCTAGTCTCTAAAATGCATCTTTGAGCTGTTTTAACTGAAAGCAACTTGAACTGACAGATCTTAAATTAAGTCACTGCCATTGTTTTGTCTCAAGATGCACACCAGTAATGTTTTTTTCCAAGGCATGTTTATAAGTGTTACTTAAATATCCTAATTCAACTAAGGCCTAATCCTGGCTTTATTTAGGCCCTGTCTGTGAAACCAGGCCTAGATGAGACAGGAGTTTAATAGGGTTTAATATTTTATTTTTATTTCTGTTATTGTATTAGTTTATTTGTAGTTAATTCTTTTGAATATCAAAAATATATAGTGTTATTTTGGTATTATTTATATACTATTATAGTAGTATAGTTTTTAGCTTTATTTTTTATTTTCAGTTTTAGTTTTTGTAATTTTAGTACTTAAACTTATTTTATTAAACTTATATTTATTGCCAAGGCAACATTTCTAATATTTTGTCTAAGTTTTCTTAAACACTGATTGTTTTATGCCATGTGTGGAGCATGTGTTTTGGAGAGTGTTTTCTTTTCTTTCTGAGCGGGAGGGTGCGACGTCCTCTTTATGACCTAGCACCTGTCTGATGGAAGGCTTTATGTTCTCCTCTACACTGCTGTGCGGGATTAGAAATTATCCCGGCTGCCCAGACAAATTATTGAACGGCAGAAACCTTGCAGTTTAAACTGGTTTCATAATATCTGATTTTAGGTCATTTGCCTGGAAACTGAGATCCTTTTAAGATGGGTCATGAGTGAATGCCAACATGAGGATGTGGGGTAAACAAAAAAAGTATCATGTCACAATAAAATCTCCCTGCCTTATTCTTCCTCATCCTGCATAGCCTCAGAAACCATTGTCTGCATTTGCTGCATCATATCATTGGATGTGTAAGAGATATCCTTTTAGTATTGAGAGTGATTATCCCACACAAATATGGGTCTTTCTTGAATGGAGTGAGATCGAGTGATTTTCATGCGCCCAGACTGGATGGACCTTGTGTACCATGAATTGTCTGTGAAACTCTTCCCTATTCTCCACTGACATCTATTGAGACCCATGAAGACATTGAACTTTGTAAGCTTTTAGGATGTATGTTTGAGCATGAATGGATCCCACAGGGTGTGGTTTGATGGTGCTTTGCTTTTAGTCAATTTGATTTTTAGTTATGTTAGCAGATATGAACATCAGAGAGACAGTGGGGGTGGCCAGACCCTTGGAATGTCTATCGTAACCTGCGGCTTGCAGCTCCTCCAGCTCGGCCGTGCCAGTCTGTGTGTGTTTGTATGACTCAATGCATTCTCATAGTTCTCAGCAGGTCTGGATTGCTCATGTATGCTGCTAGAGATAAGAACAGATTGGAGGGAGCAATAAATGGCACAGGATGTTTGGTAACAATACAACTGAACTGGCATGTGTACCAGGAAAATACACTGTTTTTTACACTTTAGGGTCAATGAGAAGACATGAAATGACATTCTTTTTGTGTCAGATCAATTAATTGATTCAAAAATACATTAAAATTGCTGAGAATATACACAGAATGATTTGAATACACCTCTTATGTTATGAGCATGTTTGTAATTTTTTGAGTGAAAAATTCATTTTGATATTTTTTAGGAAATAAAGGAAAAAAAACATCAGGGTGATACAACTGTCTGGGGATTATATTGAAGAAGAAAAAAAACATAATTAAAAGAATGAAATTCCTGAAAATTAAATCTTACTAGGTTGTTATAATCTTTCTAGGTGGTATAATCTTTTAAGTATTTCTTAGAATTTTTTTTATAAATTCTATTTTTTTAAATGTTTTATATATATATTTTTAAATTCTTTATAAATGTGTTTGTGTTAAAAGATTTTTTTTTATTAAAATAATTTTTATTAATAAATCATTATTCTTTATAGAAATTGTCAAAATTAAAGTCATGTGGTGAACCAGCATGCATGCAGAAACAAAAAGAGTCAATGATATTTAAAAACATTACCTCACATGTATAAGGTGTAAGGAAAATATGTTTTTACTTAATGGTAATATTACTTTTTACAGGATGGTTATACCACATGACATGTTTAGAGACATTTTTTCCTCTTTTACGTCATTGACCTTGCCATGTTATATATTTATGCTAATCATTCAGTACCATGGTTTCCAATAACCATGTTAAAACCACAGTACTTTTTGTGATCAGAAATGATTATTTGCATCGTTTGACCTTAGTGTAATGCATGTCATTGCTGAGACTGATTAACATATCATTTTACATAAAGCGAACTGTAACTCCTCTCTCTCCCTCCCTCCCTCCCTCCCTCCCATCATTTGTTTTTCGTATGGAGCACCTGCCCCATCACCTGTCAGTTGGAGGCAACAGGCTGATTCTGTATCTGCACCTACATGTACTAGAGCTGCAGTCTGGGGAAAAAGGACGCCATGCCACACCCTGTAATACTCCGTCCCTACTCTTCGCATGCTAAAACGTTCCCTCCTCACTTACCCTCATTTAGCTTGTCAAATTCAGGTCAACAGGGCCACTCGGGGTGGAACGGGTATCTAAAGCCCCTTCACTCAACTCTGTTAGTCTTACTGGCCTTAAAGGGCTTGTAAGGGCTGAAAAAACAGCAGAGCTCACCTGCAGAATGAACAGATGGTGAAGGAAGAGGTTTGGGGAGCAATAAGAACAGACCTTGTTTGTGTGACTGCACGCTATTAGTGCCTCCCCCAATGGTCAGCGCAGATAGGATGCAGCCACACAAATAAGGCCTGTTCTTGTTGCGTGAGCTCAGACAGACGAGACTCTTTGTTTGTTCTCGGGTACAGCTTACTGGGCAATTTAAGTGGAATGACAGAAGCACAGTTATTTGGGGAATGTGGAAAGTGTCAGATCTTTATTGGGAGTGGGGGTCGGCCATGATAATGAACTTGCTTTTCTTCGGCTCACAAAAGGCTTAATGGTTAACCATTTTTATTGTGTCCTCATTTTGCCTTTACAAACAGTCCTTGGATTTCAGGACTTATACTATTAAAGAAACTGGTTAGTATGATTGTTGTGTGTTGGAAGGCACTAGCACTTTTTATTTGTCTTTAGAAGGAACTTTTAGAAGTGTATGGTTTAAAAACACGAGAACCTGCATCTGTAACGGGCTATTAAGTTCTTAATGACAGGAGGCGTGGATATCCTGACATATTTTTGTGTACATTTGCACAAATGTCAGTGTTTTAGGAGTTTTGTTTTTTGTGTGATGCACATGTTTGTGTTTGTCTTGAAAAATGATCCTGAAAAAGCCAAGCCCTACAGGTATGTATAAAAGGCCTTTCTCTGGCTCCGCTCTATGCACACCTGTTTAGTTACGCAGCCTGCAGGCTTTTTCAGGCTCTCTGTTGGCTTGCACCTAATGTGAATACAATCATTTGTGCTTTTATTTGATTACATGGATTGACCTGAATACAGTCTCTCAGAGAAAATCTTGAGGGATACCAGAACTGTAGGTATTATGTGGTTATTTCACAGGAAAAAAAAAAAATGTTTTTTAAATGTACAAATTAAATTTTATTACAGTGATTTTGCTTTTAGTAATTTTAACAAACCAAATTATTTATTGATTTATTGAACATTTAAACTGCGCCACTTTTGGATGCAGTGTCTGCATGTTAAAATGTCACAAACCTTGATTGCCGTCTGCTACATGGTCAGTCTCAAGGTGTAAACAGTGTACCGATCACATTTCAAAACAAGCTGCTTCGAGTGACTAGTCTTTACCTGTCCATATAATAAAGCAGAGGGAGGGGAGAGCATTTGCTTGGCTCAGTTCACCTCCCGAGCAGCAAGTGAAAGAAAACAGGAAGTTGAGTGTGAATGAGTGTGACGTGAATGGCACGGTGAAAGTAGGTCATCGTTGCAACATGACACAAATTTAGCGGCACATTAAAGAACTGATTGAGCTGTATAAATCTGGCAAACCATCAACAGGACTACTTGAGTGCAGTCATGCAAATATAGTAGTAAATCATGATACTGTGACTGACAAAGAGATGTTCGCAACCCATTTAACTTTCATAACCTGATGTATTTCCAAGTGAAAAATGTAGGGCTGGGCTTGATTTTAACCCATTGGGAATTGGACACACTAGAATTGAGACAGAACGAATGCGAGTTGGCTAAAACGATGCCTAAATAGCTATTTGGCTATTGTTTAACATTATCCAGTAAGTGACGTCGACGGACAATCAAAATCATTTCAGAAGAAGAGTAAGTTATGTTTTGATTAAAAATTGTGAAGACAAACTATTTTTGTCTTTGAAATAACATGCATGGAGGCACTGTTCACAAGGATCATGTATTAATAAAGTAATTTGGGTCAATTTGCTTTGAAATTTGCTTTAATTTTCTTTAGAAACAACTGAATGTTGTTTTGTTGATGCTTTTTGATCTGAAGATCAATAAATTCCTACTGCTACATTGTACAATGCTTATTAAGACAATAAACAGTGCAAATGTCTGCAATTTAACTTTAAAGGCACAAATATTTTAAGTGAAAGACTAAACAAGTCTGTGGTTATAAGTGGCTATCCAAACCTAGTGGACTTTGGTTAGTGTGAAGCGATGTGGTTCCTGCTTAAATATCCTACAGATGCGGTATTCAGAGCACTATATTTAATTTATTTAATGTATAAAAGTTAAAATCAACTGCACTCTCTACTGCACTGCAACATGTGATAATAGTGCTTTGTTTCCACACTCAGCGTTACCGCTGTATATGACAGGGTGTGTCCAATATGGGAGGTGTTAATGTTGAAAGAAGGTGAGTGCACAGATGCCCTAAAGATGTAGTTTCTTTAAGATGAGACCCTGGGGTTCAAGGCGGTCTGAAGAAGCTCGGCTTGCTAGAGTAATACCTTAAACCAGGTATTGTTACACTTATGGGCTTCTCTCTATATTCTCTCTCTGTTGTGTTGGTGTTGAGAGGGTTGAAGGCCATGTCAATGCTTTGTTAATGTGAAAAGGGATTTCACTGTCTGTCTTGATGGAGTAGGTGGAGGAAGGCCTTAGGCACTTTGAGGGATCAGGCCCCACACCAAACACAAACAAAGAAGTGTTTTTCACCTCCAGATGTCCTCACGCACCCCACCAGAATTTAAATGCTACTATATAAAATTTCTACAATGAACTGCATCTTTTATTCTATAACAATACTTTCACACATTAGGTGTCCATTATAATGTCATCCGTTATATAAAGAAAAGTGAACACATTAAACAGTCTTAGTCGACCTATTTTTTAAGGCACTGTGTTTCAAGAGTAAGGTATTAAACTTATACAGTTAAAGCATAACATACCATTTGAGTTTAAGGCCACTTCACGCCAGGAAACTATTAAAGAAATAGTTCACTTGAAAATTAAAATTCTGTCATTATTTACTCACACTCATGTTGTACCAAATCTGTATGCTATGGAAGCTTGTTTCCACCACAGAATAAAAAAATAAAAAAGGTAATTGCAAGTTTATATCTCGCAATTCTGACTTTATATCATACAATTCTGACTTTATAACACGCAATTCTGACTTTATAACACGCAATTCTGACTGTATATCTCGCAATTCTGACTTTATATCTCACAATTCTGACTGTATATCTCCCAATTCTGACTATATAACTCGCAGTTGCAAGTTTATATCGCAACTCTGAGAAAAAAAGTCAGAATTGCAAAATGAAAACTCACAGTTGTGAGATTAAAAAGTCTTTTCTTTTATCTTTTAAAATGTTTTATTCTGTGGCAGAAACAAGCTTCCATAGTATGTTGTTATTTGCCCATGGAACATAAAAGGAGACTTTCTGAATAATCTTTACACAATTCTTTTCCATTCAACCGAAGTTCATCATCAAAACATTCAGGAATGACAATGAACAACAAGGGTGAGTAAACAATAACAGAATATTTGTCATTTCAACTATCTTTTATTTTTAACCACCTGCATCTTGTCATCAAGTTGCAGCAGCTGAAAATGAGCAGAGGTGTTTGAGTGTGAAAGGCAGATGCCATGATGCACCCTGGATCTGGGCTCTCTGTCACAGGCCAATTAGACCAGCAGTGTCAGCCTGCTTCAGAGCAATATAACATACAAACAGAAGCCTATCACACCACACTGTTAGACCCCCTGCTCAAACAAGCAAAAAATTCTAGAACATAATATGGAACATTTTTGTTGTTGTTGTTTGGTGTTTTCAATGTGAATTAAAATGTGTAAAATTTATGTATAGTCATTTATAAAAATGTAATTTATTTTACAGTAGGATTTAGTGACAGCTATACGCTATGAAAAAAAACCCATTATGCTTTATTTCAAATGCAAACTATTGGTCCTCATATCAGTTGTTATTGTTGACATTGTTGAATATATTTGTGGATTCTTGACAGTCTTATGGGCTTTTGTAGCATTGGTTTCTTTAATCATAGCTACAATGAAGAAGATGGCAGTTTTCAATTCATTTACTTTGTTGACGCCCTGACTTACAGGAAGCCTCCAAAATTATAGGGAGAATGTATACAACAAAGACCAAAACATAAGATTGAGGACATGGGAAATTACATGGTGGATTTTACTGAGCATTGTAAAATGGGTAAGACATTTTTGACACAAATTGAATGTATGGAATAGATATATTGTAATGAACTGTAATGTAGTGTATTATTTAATTTGTTTTATGTGGTTTTATAGTAATAGCACAATGACTGCAGCTATTTGTACTGCACATTTAATTTGTGTAGCAAAGTAAAGTATTATACAATTATATTTTACAACAGCTCCCAAGTTTTTCTTCCATAATTTAACGTATTTCCAAATGACAGGATATTCAAGTTTGCTAAAACATTGCCTGAATAGCTATTTGGCAATTGCTTCATTATCCAATAGCACACACAGCTGTGACATGAGCAGAAAAGATAAGTCATTTCAGAGGATGAGAAGGTTATTATATGTTGATTATAGATTATGAAGACAAACTGAGAATGCCAGTTGACTTTTATTTCTGTGTGTGCATGTGAAAAATCCAGATTCATTCCTTAAATCTCACATCTCCTGTGCAACTAACAGCATTCCACATCTGGAGAAATAAAGGGACCTTTGTTTAGAGTATAGGGAACAGGTAACCATTTGTGCAGTGTGTTTTTAGGTATAGTTGTGCAATGTGTTTGTTGTACAGATGTGCGTATAGTTTTTTTTATCAGGACAGGGTCAGATTGTGTGTTACCTGGGCCTTTCATATATGTGACCCTGGACCACAAAACCAGTCATAAGGGTCAATTTATTGATTTATACATAATCTGAAAGCTGAATAAAGCTTTCCAATGATGTATGGTTTGTTAGGATAGGACAATATTTGGTCGAGATACAACTATTTGAAAATCTGGAATATGAGGGTGCAAAAAAATCTAAATACTGAGAAAACCGCCTTTAAAGCTGTCTAAATGAAGTCCTTAGCAATGCATATATTACTACTAATAATACATTTTTGATATATTTACGGTAGGAAATTTACAAAATATCTTAATGGAACATGATCTTTACTTAATATCCTAATGATTTTGGCATAAAAGAAAAATCTATAATTTTGACCCATATTGCCACAAATATACCCGTGCGACTTACGACTGGTTTTGTGGTCCAGGGTCACATATGTGTGTGTGTGAGAGTATGTTTGCTTGTGGATCATGTTAAATTGTGCAGTTGGATTTAGCCGTGTGTACATTCAGCTTTCAAAGAGAAACTGAGATGGGAAGACTATAAAACTTTGTTTAGAAAATGTTTTGTTCTCAGAAAATGTGCAAAGATTTAAATAGACTACTATTACAATAAACCTTATCTTTTATTTTCTGATTTTCTGGTTCATGACATACAGACTCCTAAATTGCATGCAAAGTAGAGTTTAAGACACCTAGGGGCAACCCACCTAGCATCTTTGGGTGGATTTCATCTCCAAGTTTAGAAAACATCTCTTTTTATTTCACGGGTCAGTGATTAAGGCAGATGTGGGTCATCAGCACTGACAGTTTGCTGAGGCTTCATTGCTTTAATAGCCCAGGAAATGTCATAGCTCAAGCTATCTTAGGCTTGCCTGTCCCTCAGGGCAAGACACTGAATACTAATAAGCATTGCTTCTCCCATGACCCAGATTTGTTTAGGTAAATAGAAAGCTGTTTGGAAACATGGGAAATATGCATGAAAAAAACTCTTCCAAGATGACATTCTCAGTCAGGTTCTTTTTTGTGAAGCATTCCATCTCAGGTATACGCTTCTAGCAAGACTAGACACTTTCCCATTATCATAGTTGGAGAAATCGGAGTGTCCTCATGTGACTGACTTGACATCTTCATGCAGAAGCTGCACTACAGAAGCAGTTTCGAGTAAGGGATCCAGCTGTAAATGATGTAGATAAGTATAGGGGTTGAGGGCTGCATGCTGCGCTCTTTAATTAAAACAGGAAGACGCATAGGCAGCGACTGAGCCAAGTCTGCCACGGGGGGAAGAGTAGAGACTGTTCAGTGAGACTTAACTTTACCCAGTGGATCAACAAATCCACTAAGAACTGCAGAGATGAGCCAAGCTTTACTGTGCATAAATCTGTGCTGGCACAACAAAAACATTGGCCAGAGGGATCTATTCATTTGTGCTCAAATTTGGAAATGCAGCATCTGTCAGGACAATGGTTATGTGGGTACATGAGTTATAATACCTTACATTCTTTCTGTCTGTTTTTGTTTCCCAATTGCTTTGCAGTACCCATGTCCCTCCTGAGCCATGCTCCCTGGCTATGGATTCTCTCCTCTTCTTGATTTCCAGCCTCACCTCCAAGCGTTCCATTGCAGAGGCGAGAGCTCTGACATGTGGTTCCCAGGCTCAGTGGAGGCCCAGGCTCTGAGTGACTCTCGGGATGGTAGGCCTCTCCTGCGACAGCATCAACACATTGCGGTGTGTCAACAAGAGACATTGGCCTTCATTGACCTTCAACAGCCAAGCGTTAATGGTTTCCAATCATGCACTCTGGAAAACTGTAGTTCCTCTCTTTGTTCCAAGCCTGTCAGATGCAATGGAAGCAATCCATCTGACTTTGCCAAGAATGGGAGTACAGACACAACACTGGACAATTATTTGACCCAGGAGAGCAATAATGTGGAAGTGGTTCAGGATCAGATGTGGACACCTATTACTAGCTTACCTGAGACCGTTTATGAAAACCCTGAACCAGGAGTTAAGGGTCTCAGTTCTCGAGACTTGTTTCTGCCTCTGTCCCCTACACATGCACCTGGGGACAGGAACTCTTTGGAGTCTCAGCAGCTGAGCTCCCCCTCTTCCCCCTTAGAGTTCCAGAGTCCAGACCCATTTCGGCCTCAAAGACGTACCTCTTTGGGATCCATAAAAGAGAAGTCCATAAGTAAGTGCCACTCTCACTTAACTAAGTCCTGACACATTAGTCCTACATTCCTGTTTTAAACAACAAATAGTTTGTCACAGTGCACCATTTTTCACCACTCTTCAAACTGTGAGAGCTTTCGGATAGATGATTCTTCTTAGTGCAATCCTTAAAAGCATACTAAGATTCTGTCAGATGTTTTAATACACTGCAGCAGTGGTTCACAAGCCTGTCCCTGAAGGCTCCTCAAAACTACACATTTTGGATGAGTCTCTGGCAGGGGTTGAATGAGTTTAAAGTGTGTTTGTTTAAGGAGATGTCCAAAATCTGTACCAAAATCTGAACAAGGTTTGGAACTACTGTGCCAAAGTGATTTGTATCTGTTAAAACTACAGGTGAATGTAACAAGTGGATAGTACCTTTTCTCGCTTAATGTTCTTTGTTGCTAATAGGGCGTAGGATGAGGGTGTACTCTCCAGACACTCTGAGTGATGAGTCTCTCAGCAGCCCAGGTGTGGAGTGTGATTACCTGCTCCCAACATCCTTTGAATCGTTCGTAGAAGGAGGGCTTGGCATTGTGGGCTCTACTATCCCCACATCCCAAAGTTACAGCCCTCTCCCAGGGGTAGATGAGGACCTCTCTCTTGTCATACCGACCTCTCCAAAACCATTCTTAGATACCCCTCAGGAGGGTGCCAGATCAGAGAGGGGTGTAAATGATGGGGGGAAGCAGAGGTTGGGCCTAGAAGACTGCAGAGCCCTGGAAGGCCCTGCCCTCAACAGTGGGACCTCACTGCCTCTGTCCCGTTCTCGCTCAGCAGACAATGAGCGCCGGCGCTTCTCTGCCTCTGAGCTCATCTCCCGCCTGCAACTCTCCCAGAGGAAAAACTCTTTTACCCTTAAGCTGGGCAAGTCTCTCTCTGCTCGTGTGGCCTCCCGGGACCGCCACCTGTCTGGAAACCTCAGCTCAGACTGTAAGTGACTCATCAGTACTGATTAGCTTAATGAAAGACTTTATTGTGAAAGTCTTGTGCTGTGATGTCATTATGACACTTCAGTGCTATATTTTCAGCTCTATCCCTTTTGAATACCTTCTCCCTCCCTTGTCTGTTTGTAGACAAACCCAACTCCAGACGTTGCTTCTCAGGGGGATCAAGTGACAGTGCACCACATAGTCCGGCGGGGTCTGCACCACCACTGCACTCTGCTGACTGTAATCTGCCACTGCACAGAAGGAGTTCAAAGCAAAGGTGGCTATAAAACTCAGCTAGTACCCACAGAGAACAACGTAGTGAGTAGAATATAACAAATTCTGTTTTAACATATTTTCTGTTTTTTCACAGTATGAGAAAGATTTCCATTGATGAGGATGGAGGCAGTCCTCCCAGTAGCTCTAAACGTCTATCACGATTCTTGCCGAACTGTAAGCCCAATAAATAAATAAATCTGGAATTTGATATATATATATATATATATATATATGAAATATATTTATCTCTGTGTGTGTGTATACATTTATATAATTTATTATTATTATTATTATATTTTTGTATCATTTACCATTTTTCTCTTCCTCGCTCTCAGTGATTTTGTATCAGGAATACAGTGATGTTGCTATCAACAGAGAGATTCAGAGGCAGCAGGGGGTAGAGCCAGGAACTGATGAAGAAAGAGGGGACTCTGTGTCCCCAGGCAACCTCTCCCCATCCAGCTCATTCCGCTCGTCACGAGGCTCCGCCTTTTCTCTTTGGCAGGATATTCCTGATGTTCGGTCCAGTGGACAACTTGACAACTTCAGCAATGAAGAGCGCAAACTGCAGGAGGTGACTCCACATTCAGAAAGTCTGTTTTTTTTTTTTTTTTTTTTTATCAGCCAGCACATTTTGCTAAAAAAGAAACAATTAATTCTATCTTGACTTGTTTTCTATTTCAGGCCAAGTTTGAGTTGGTGACATCAGAAGCCTCATACATACGCAGCTTGTCTATTGCAGTTGACCATTTTATGACGTCTCCTGAGCTGTGTGAGTGTCTTGGGATGCAGGAGAGGCAGTGGCTCTTCTCCAAACTGCCTGATGTGAAAGAAGTCAGTGAGAGGTGAATAAAGATGAAGAGTAACTACAATTTTTGCTATTTTTTGAAAAAGTGAGCCTTCTGCTGAGATGTCCCTTTCAATTGTCCATAGGTTTCTTCAAGATCTGGAGCATAGGTTAGAAGGGGACATTTTGCGTTTTGATGTGTGTGACATTGTCCTTGACCACTGTCCTGCACTGCGGAGGGTTTATCTGCCTTATGTCACCAATCAAGCCTATCAGGAACAGACCTATCAGCGACTACTGTAAACAGTCTCTTACTGTAAAATAGTAACAAGCATAACAATGTGCATGTTGCAATTATTGCCGTTTAGAAGGTTCATACATTTGCGTTGTGGTGTTTTCTTAGGCAAGAGAATCCCCGTTTCCCTGGAATCCTTGCCCGCCTGGAAGAGGACCCAATATGCCAGAGGCTGCCTCTTACATCATTCCTTATTCTTCCTTTTCAAAGGATCACACGACTCAAAATGCTAGTGGAGGTATTCCATCATGGACAGAGTGCACAATCTCTATCTTTTCAAACATTATCTTATAAGTTGAAAACTATCATCAAGCTTCAGAACAAGGCTTACAAAATTCATCAATTAAATTGTCTTGTGGTTATGAACTGTGTGCCCATTATAGAATATACTAAAGAGAACAACGCCTGGATCACGAGATGAGGACACTGCCACCAAAGCACTTAATGAGCTCAAAAAGGTGAGGAAAGTAAAATTGTCACAAACAATGTTTTAAAATTCATGAACTGAATACTAAATGTGCTCTGCTGCACTAGATAATAAAGGAATGTAACTCCAGTGTGCAGTCCATGAAGAGGATGGAAGAACTAATTCATCTAAACAAGAAAATTCACTTTGAGGGAAAGGTATAACATCAAGCATTCATTGTAAGGTTTAAGTAGATATGTATAATATATCATGCAGGGGTGTTATACACCAATTTTTATTTATTTATTTATTGAGGGGCCAGTGGTAGTCCTGGCTTACTTTGTGCCCTTTGCAAAATAAGACATGACCATAGTGGACCATTCGTAAGTGAAGTGTTAGTAATGGAAAGGTGCATCTCCATTTGAGGGTCTAATTTTTTTTTGTTTACCTACAATAATGATAACAAATATGCAAAATTATTTTGTAAAATTCTATTTCTTTTATTTTAGATTTTCCCTCTCATCTCTCAGTCTCGTTGGCTGGTCAAACATGGTGAACTTCTAGAAGTGGACACACAGAACTTGAGTATTTCTGGGTCTAAGTTTAAACTTACCACTCGTCCTGTGTACCTTCACCTGTTTAATGACTGTCTTCTGCTGTCCCGGAGGAAGGAGTAAGTCTAATGGGATGGGAGACCAATGTCCAATTTAGTATTTGAGTCAAGCAAAACCATTTGAAAACCTTGTGTAAATTACATTAGTCTGCTACAAATTTGTTGCTTCTTCTCTTTCCTGTCACAGCACATGGAAGTTCATGGTGTTTGTACATGCAAAGATTGAAGACCTCAAGGTAAAAGATCTAAGCCAGAAGCTTCAGGGAATCTCAGGATTCATCTTCTACCTGCAGTTATGTGAGGGGCAACAGCTAAAACACCAGATTCTGCTCAAGTCACCCACAGAGTGAGAACATTCACATCATTCACAAATATTAACATCCAAAAACCTGTCACTGACAAATAGATCCGAGTGTTCCTAGAAAATGACCCACACCAGGAAATATGTCCTCAAAGGATGTATAAAACGGAGTCAAGAACATTTTGTTTTATATGTAGGAGCAGCAAACAGAGGTGGATCACAGCCATGTTTCCCTCTGACCCAAAGGCAGCTATTGAGCAGACCAATGAGAATGATGGTGTGTAATTTCTTTGTCTCACTCTTGTCATGCAATTCAGATTTAACTACATTTCAGATTTAACACCGCTATCTAAATGGCATGTGGCTGATTGCATTGGGTGGTTCATGACTAGGTTAAGCCGCAGTGTGTTCCAGATACTTTATGATGATAATAAAGGGGGCTGTTTTGCCTGACATATAAAGTCATCATTTATTTCACTGACATAACATTGAAAACAAAGTAGAATATACAGTTCTGCTCAAGAATATCCTGTTTACTTGTGAACTAAGTGCCTCAAATAAAACTCTAAAAGGAATAGTTCAACCAAAAATGGAAATTCTCTCATCATTTACTCACCCTCATGTCTTTCCAAACCTGTATGACCATATTTCTTCCATTAAACAAAAAAGTTAGGTATTTTGGAACAATGAAAAAGACTGATCAAACTCTTAGCATTTTGTGTACAATCTGCCTTGTGGTTTTAAGACTTATGTTTGCATACAAATCATTTAAGGGATACTCCAAACAACAATTTAAATTTTCTCAGATGAACACAAATGAAAATTTTTAGAAAAATACTTTTCTAAAAATCTTTGTTTGTGTTCCACAGAAGAAAGTCATATAGATGTGGGACAGCATGAGGGTGAGTAAATGAGAGTGTTGTAATTTTTGGGATGGAGTATCCCTTTAATGTTTTTCTGCATGTGTCTGTACAGATCTATCTCAAGTCCAGTGCATCAAGAGCTACCAGTCTCAGGAGCATGATGAGTTAACGCTGGAGAAGGCAGACATCCTTCAAGCTGTAACAATTACAAGTGATGGTATGGAAAATCATTTCCCTTGCCCTGGCTATACTCCATTTTTCCCTTTGAAGAAGAGAAGTTGGAGGACTGCAGAAGAGATAAATGACATTGTAATGTTTTCAATTCACAGGATGGGTAGAGGGGATTCGGTTGTCGGATGGAGAGAGGGGCTGGTTCCCCAAAGCTTACGTGGAGGAGATCACAAGCCGCAGTGCTCGTTTGCGAAACCTCCGTGAAAACATTCGCATCAAGTGTGTCTCACAAAAATTAGAGGGAGAGACTCTCTGAGACCTTGAAGTATGGGACATTGTTTTACTTAAAGCTTGTATTTCAAGATTTTCAACCCCTCTGTTGAAATCGCAGATTCAACCCCTAGAATCGTCACCACCTTTCACCCCGCTTGCGACGACCCTGAGTATATGGTGCTGCACTTTCTGACAGTCCACAGACACACGCTGCTTAAAACATAGCTGCCCCAGGCTCACCATGTGGGTGGACAAAATATATCCGCTGTTAAAATGTTTAGCAAAATAACAGGATCCAATTTAAATGGGTTAGTTTTAGGTGGTATAGCAACCATTTCACTCTCAAGTGTTTTTATAAGGACTTCTCTTCTACCTAGCAAGGCCGTAACCATGTCTTAGACATTGGGGGGGGTGGGGGGGTTAAAATGGATTTAAGGAAATAAAGAAATAAGAACAGTAAAAGTTCCAGTTCTATTGTAGTTATGAAGTAAACTATTTGCAAAGAATATATTTAAATATTCACACATTCACTCTTATTTTCGTCTTCCTAAAATGTAAAAATGCTAAACGTTTCTTGTCATGTAAAATTCAGTTATGATTTACATAAATGTCATATTTTCAGTTCAAAATGGTGAAATTTCATAAAAAATGTCAAGTAGTTTGCATCACTTGATATTACTGTTGGTTGCTGAACATTTTCATCGTAAAACAGTTGTCAAATATTAAATGTTTAGCTACTTACATCTTACAACACACTCTTTCATTGCTATAACTAAAGCATCGCGTTGGAATTCGCACTAACAGTAAGCCCCACCTTCTTTTATTTGATTGGCCATCCCACTCATTCTGACAGTGATGAGTGCTGTTAGACCGCTGAGGCAGACCAACCTAAAAATGTAACATTTTACTTTTGTCATCCTAGCAACCAACAGAGCGTTGTGTAATGGAGTACAGCAAAGCAGCATCAACAATATCAAATAATGGGGGGGACAGTTTGGCCATTTCTAATTATTCGGGGGGACTTGTCCCCCTCAATGTCTATGGTGGTTACAGCCCTGCTACCTAGTGACTCAGATATTTAAATAAAGTGAAATGTCTTGTTGTTAGTTGATTCACTGAACAGCCACACAGCAAAGCTAAACGCTCTCTTTTGCTAGTGGAACATTGGAACCAAATTTTTAACTTTTTGAATGATGTTGCTATTGCAACATACGTAAATATTACTTTATGCCGCTAGTCTTCTGTAGATGATCATTTACTTAATAATATTGGTGTAATGACAGGAAGTGTACTATCAAATGACCATTATTTATGTCAGTGATTTCTGATGTTTGTTTGTCAATTTGTTGTTTCGGTAACGCAGATTTTTTGGGGCAATTTCTTTGTTGAGTACTGATTTCCTGAGCATGTTAAATCACATTTGAAAAATAATCCTTTAAGGTGACTTTGTAAATAAAAATTTATGCATATATTCTAGCTGAAAGTGTCTGTCTGAGACCAATAAAAAAAAAGAAGAAAAAAAAGGTTGAGATTTTAGGTTGTGTGTAAAGTTAACCTTACTGTAACCAGGATTCCCAGCCACGTATGCGCACAGCTACAACAAAGCACGTCTCATAAACTTCAGTTTCATTCCAGACTCACCTCATATCCCATGGGGCAATAAAGCAGCCGGATAGCAGGTAAATAGAATAGTTTCTTTGTCACAGCTGTTCTGAGAACCTTGAATGGTTTCCAACTGCTGTAAATCAGAGGTGAAAGGCTGCAGAAAAGAAGCTGCAGTTAGAGACAGATAAGAGACGGACTGCAGAGGCCCAGGAATGCATTTCTAATTAAAGCCATTTATCTCAGTGAAACATTTCGTATCCATTTTATATAATGTGGTGTACTTTTATATAATGTTCTGTACAAAATGCATCCATGCAGGTTAAAGTTATACTTCTGCTATGGGTTTGCAACAATAATTTGCCACATCTGTCTAGCCTCTTTAGCAATTGACTTAAGTTTGCACTCAATGATGGAGTCAAGACTGCTTATAGGGTTATAAATTCTTTGTTAAATTTTACAAGTATTACTATTATGGTAACGTTATTGTTTATGGAATAACTGGACTAGTAATGTTCACATACAGTGTGTATAGGGACCTAATGTAGGTGTTAAGTTTCTATGAAATGGTAGTGATAGATATTTTCTTCCATATTGTGAATTACATCCAAGTGAAATTAATTATCGAAAAAGAAAAACAATGTAGGGAGAGACTTGGTTCTTTTTTTAGGTTGTTGATTGTTTCCAGGCAGATCTGAACTCAAAAAAGCCCAGGTGAATTGATGACAATAAGATCAAGAACATGCATTTAGAAAATTTAATGGACCAAGCACAAGGTGCATATTTTTCGCTCAGACTACCAGGCAGAAGAAAAGATGCCAATTTCGTATTATATAAAAAACTTGTCCTTTTGATTTCCTGCCTCATGCTCACTGATTTGAATCTCTTCCCTTTAGATTACCCGCCTCAATCTTGAATTTTGATGAAAATATTTTTTATATATACTCTAATGAATTCAATATCCAATAGGCCTATCCAGTCTTCAACAAAGTCTCCATTGTCTCTATAATTCTCAAATCCCTATATGTTTCTAGATAATCTTCAGACCAACCACACAAAAGTTATTGAATGGATTTTTTAGTATTAAGGGGCATTTTTATAAAAACACAATAAAGCCAGTGCCAGTGGCAAACAGGAAATAGGGCTGAATCTACCCCAATATATCAGCGTATCTAAATTAAATTTCATAATTTGCATTGTTACTATGCCCTGGGGATACATGATTTAGAGCTGACCATCTCTGCTGTCTTTAGATTCCTTGCATGATAACCATATGTCCAAAGTCTGGAATATTGCATGTGCACCATTTGAATCTGTCCTTTTTGCAGTACGGCAGCAGTATGCCTGTTTGGCAACACACCAAAGCTATGTCTGGAGTGGGTACAAATTGAGGCTGGTAATCAAAAGGATGAAAGTTTAAGTCTGGCCTGAGGTGATTCTGAAGTTGTACCTCTGCTGTTCTTGACTTAGTGTCTCTCTAGGTGCTGTGTAGGCTTGAAGACTTGAATGTTTATTGTGGCAATGTAATTGCTACATACAGGTATATTTAATATTGTTCCATTTAAAAAGAAAAAAGTAGTTGCATGAAAAATATAGAACGCTTAAGCAGCACAGACACTGATGTACATCCCGGTTTTACCCTGGGATATGTCGTGCTATGATGTCATTTTATTGCTTATGATTGATATTTTGTATCTTTCCCTCTCTTGTCTATTTGTAGACACACTGTCCTCTGCTGACAGTAATCTGCAATTACACACAACACTCACTACAGGCTTGACCAATAATAGGCTACAATGAATTGATAAACCACATTAGACTATTTTTCAACTTTTTCCATCATAATATGATGGTCATATATAAACCATTTACCTTGATGAAGATGGAGACACCGTAGTGGTTTAATATATATGGTAAACAAAGAATATGGTATCTGATAGCTACATATTTCCCTGCTTCTTTTTATTCATGTTTCACTGGTTTTCTTAATCCACAAAACGTTGTCGTGGGTCTTCCGACATAATTCCTCATCTTGTTTTCAAGAGATTATGTTTACGTAAACTGCATGTTCTGTGTAATTTAAATCGATACCAAAAGGATGTCAACATATAGTCTCATTTTGTCTTGTTGACAAATCCCTCATTCACGATTTGCTACTTTAGTCTACTAATATAGTTCAAAGTGTGCTTACCTGATAAGTTAAAGTAGTAATGAAACAATCTCGAAATCGGTCGTGGAAACTACTTTGTATAAAGAAACTTGCGTGGACGCCATCTTCTGGAGGGAAGTTTACACTTAAGGCTACCATTCTTCCTGTTAACTTTCATATATGTTCAACGACTGCTTTCTACCTTCCTGCAGTAAGAGATAAAATAAATAAAAAAGAAAATGGGTAACAGAGAGCATGAGAAACTATTGAAGGAAAATATCAGTTACTCGGTTCCGCCTCCAAACTCTTTTGTATAGTTTTAAAGATGTTGCTGTTGAAGCATGAATGTTTGTTTAAATTGCCATTTTGTAGAGGATGTGTTTTCTCAAAGAGAAAACACTCCTTTAGCTCACAGATACAAGACCTTGGAATTAATTTCTAATTAAAACAATTTATTACGTCTCACTTAAACATTTATATTCATTTTATACATTGTAGGCCTACTTACTGTATGTGTGCATGTGTGAGGCCTGTTTCCACTCACTACCTCAGAAACATATATTTACTGAAATGGAGCAGACTGTCTAAACCTGTTGAGTTTCCTAGCTATTGAAGATCTTTCCTCACAAGCAGTGAAGAGATTTGTTACTTATATGTAAAATGCAACAGTAAAATGTTCATTTGTCATCAGCAGCTTTCATTGGGCACAATGAATGATGGGAGTATTTATTATGTTCACAGCATTTTAATCCCCATCCGTCACATCATCCTCAGCTTCTGCGCTTCTTTGGTATCAGAGGTGGGGGGGTGTGATGTGGCAATGAATCTGCCACTTTATCAGGCTGTAGGAGATGGAAAATAATATTCAAATTTATTGTATCAACATCTTATAAAGTGTGGTAAACTCTAAAGTAATTTGTTTACTATAATGATCATTATCTTGTTTTAAATGCAAACAGTCTAAAATCCAACGACTGCAGTCTTACCTGTTGTAACTGGAAGATCCAGCTTTGGTAGTCCTCGGGGTAAATACAGGAGACAAGCAGAGGCTCCATCAGTTCACCTGGAAAATATATCACTCCAGATCAGCATAAAGATTATAGGCCTACAAAAGTTTAGAAAACACACTTGTGTGAAGTTGGTATGTGGCTTGAAATCTGTCAGAAAAGTGCATAGAAGATCTATAAAGTGGCCTACATGAATCATTGCTCCTATTTTTTTTTTTTTTTAAAGGCTTCTGATTTCTATAACTTGGTGTAATGGCATTTTGTATGAATTACCTCTTTAAACAAATTCAGGCGATAAGAGGAACATTGAGAAGCTAGTCTGAGCATTTATCATCACATGGCTATTTTCTGAAGGTGAGTCACAAGCATCTCTATATGACTACCACAGATCACTTGATTTCTGACTCTTAGAACAACAAAACATGCAGTGTATCCAACTTTGGCTTTCTTAATGTTTATGAAAAACCAACATATAATAATAATAATAATATATAGTATATCCTAATATACCCTAGCAAACTGCACAACTAAAAATGAACCCCAATGGTTTGATGTCATACAAGAGAGTATTTCCTGGGTTCTCATGACAAGTCATAGTGAAATGATTGATAAAACAGATAAACATAACAGATATGTGCTGAAAGAAAGTATAGACCATTACCACAGACACAAGCGCAGCGTGTGATGTAAGAACTATACCACACTATGTATAAATGTGCTGTCCAAAGCTGCACATTTAAATTGCTCTCCCATAATGCCATCTGTATACTATATATATTCAATTTAAATTATTTATATTACATACAATTTAGAGGTCATGTCCAAGTGTTGTGTTTAGAATATGAGATTAATATATTTGTTCAGAAAGATACATACCTGTGAGTTCAAACTCCAGTCTGCCAGGTAGTGCCGATCTTTCCATGGCTTTAATGCTCTTTAGTGCCAGACGACCCTTCAGTATAAAACAATACAACTCTGTGCTGTGATGTATACATGTATAAATAGTCCTATATTTGAATCTGAATTAAATGTTTGCCTATTGTATTTAAAAAAAGAATCACTTAAACTGAGGTCAAATGACAATAATGGTGGCCAGAAGGTCCTTTGTTAATTTTTTTTTTAAAGAAACAGTACAGTATATAAACCTCATTGTCAGCACCTTGGCACCACTTATCAACTGAGTTAACTTTTCAATTAAATAGGGTTCACTATGTACACTCCTAAAAATAAAGGTTCTTTATTGGCATCAATGGTTCTATAAAGAACCTTTAACAGCATGGAACCTTTCCATTCCACAAAAGGTTCTTAAAGGGATAGTTCACCCAAAAATGAAAATTCTGTCATTAATTACTCACCCTCATGTCGTTACAAACCCGTAAGATCTTCGGAACACAAATGAAGATATTTTTGATGAAATCCGAGAGCTCTCTGACCCCTCCATAGACAGCAATTTAATTAACACTTTCAAGACCCAGAAAGGTAGTAAAGACATCGTTAAAACAGCCTTAATTTTATGAAGCGATGAGAATACTTTTTGTGCGCAAAAACAAACAAAATTAACGACTTTATTCAATAATTTCGTTCAAGCCTGTGTCAGTCTCCTACACAGTTTACGTCCTAACAGTACACTGCTTACAATGGAAACTGCGCAGGAGATTGGCACAAGCTAGAACAAAATTGTTGAATAAAGTTGTTATTTTTGTTTGTTTTTGAGCACAAAAAGTATTCTCGTCGCTGCATAAAATTAAGGTTGAACCACCGTAGTCACATGGACTATTTTAACAATGTTTTTCCTACCTTTCTGGACCTTAAAAGTGTTAATTAAATTGCTGTCTAAGGAGGGGTCAGAGAGCTCTCGGATTTCATCAAAAATATCTTCATTTGTGTTCCGAAGATGAACGAAGGTCTTACGGGTTTGGAACGACATGAGGGTGAGTAATTAATGACATTAATTCATTTTTGGGT
The DNA here is from genome assembly GCA_039654105.1 of Coreius guichenoti. Lineage (NCBI taxonomy): Eukaryota > Metazoa > Chordata > Actinopteri > Cypriniformes > Gobionidae > Coreius > Coreius guichenoti. Next base: position 18,870,542 of record CM077178.1, read on the forward strand.
GAACTATCCCTTTAGTGGAAAACTGAAAGTTTCTTTGGGGAAATAAAAATGGTTCTTCTATGGCTTCACAGCGAACCTTTATTTTTAAAAGAGTGCACTAATTGAGGCTGCCAAATACATTTCTATGGCTTATAGTTGCAGACATATTGCTGATAGTGCAGTGTTCTGTATAGCTTGTTGTTTAGTCAGCAAAATTAGCTCACCTCATATTTCACACGTACATGATGACAGTCGAGAGATAGAATAAGGAGGTCAAATGGGAAAAGCACAAGCAAACGCTCCTGAGGTCCCTGCAAAAGCCGGTCCTGTTGTTTGAAAGAGGCCTGTTTAGTACCATCCTGAATTACATGGACACCACTCTCAATTTATAGTCTGCAGCCTGACCTGTGTGTATACGTTTCTGATGTGCACCAGTGAAAGGTATTTCGGATAGCCCATGTGCTGAATGGGCGTCCCCTCCCATTGCAAGATCGGAGACCGCAGCAAGTACCTTTTAAGCTCCTCCTTCTTCCAGTTTTCATCACATGGCACCTGGAATAGTGAAAATAAAACTGCCTGAGCAATGACATAAAAGATCCTAATTCTGTTTTACTTATCTGGTTCTTTGGGCAAAAATAACTAGTGTTCATTCAGGAACAAATATATTCCCAAACAGCAACATAGTGTCGGCCCAGATCCGGGCCACATCTGGTACATGTGGATTCAACGCGTACTAGATGTGGGCTGGATCTGGGCAGACACTATGTTGCTGTCTGGGTTTGACCATGTTTTATGAGTCCTGTATATTTCAGGTATGCAAGGCTGAATAAGATGTACCAGGTATGAGAGAGCACTATGGGACGGGCTCAGCTGTTGCCTTAGGGATTTGTATCTCCTTTCCTCAATGCTCTCTATCCAGGCTTTTGTTTCAGCAGCACTAGCACAAATGAAGATCTTTGAGTCCACCATAGGTCCTAGAGTATATCATAAATATAGGTGTACTATGGTCAAATATTTTTGTGACTTCAAAATGTTCATATTCAGGGTTAATTTAGAGATTCAAGTTTTTTCTTCAAGTTTTTTTAGAGGGGTTCTCACCACTAATCTCAAACATATGTGGAGAACTGGGGTCCTGCTGTGAGATCAGATGCACCTCAATGGCCGAGAGAGGAAGAATGCCCTGTGAGGAAACAGATGACAGTTTAAAGTGACACTCATGCCGTTAAAGATTTCCTTATACTTAGAAAGTCTTACCTCATAAATAAAATCACGATTAGAGCTGTCCAAAGCGAGGATTAACAAATGGAAGGAAAATAAAACCAAATATCTTTCGCTCATAGCCTGCAGACAGAAATCATAATGCATACAAATTACAGTTACTGAATTCTGAATTGGCACAAAACACTGAGCAAAGGCATATTTTTCAATTATAGTTTAGTGTAGTTAGGGGCAGTTTGGCACATGAACTGAAGCAATTTTCTTGAATTGTTACCTTTGTGTATCCACTGTGTAAATACACAGAAGATGAGTGGATAATGTCTCCATAGGTGTGTGGTGCCTGTCCTTCCCATTCTCTGATTGGCTGAGTGTACAGCCTGTGATGGAGCTCTTTTTTTGTCCAGCTCCAAAGAACCATCTGAGAAACAGAAATACAACAAAAAAAATCCACCCAATAATATTATATAAAGAGCATGTAAATGTTGACAAATACACAGATGATTATATTATTTATTTATATAGAAGCTGATGAAGACATACTTGTGAATGGTTGTGTTTTGTTGTGTCCCTCACAGAGACAGGATCTGGGTCCTTGCACAAGACACAGATGCAGAAATGGAAATGAAATTGATAAAACTCTTATTCAGGGCAGACATTAGATTCATCTAGATCTATGTGAATACAGTGGCTACAAAAGTATTTAGATACTTTAATGCACCTAAGCATTTGCACATCAATGATACAATTTTCTTTCAAATAAATGCTAGTTGCTTTGATCTTTTATGTAATTTAGAAATATCAATAGATTTTTAAGTGTCCAAATACTTTTTATAGCCACTGTGTTCCTGTATACTCGCTTTTGTTTTCTTTTTTGGAAACATAGCTACGCCCTTTGCCACTTCCTGTGTACTGTCTTACCTCCTGCTTCAGGTGCCTCACTGAAGGACAATGAGGACCTTCATTTGTGCCATTCCTTTCAGCAAGACTCCAGAGCCTGAAACAGCAGATGGGTAAACAGTCACTTTATCTTGCAGCATAACAGATAAAGATTTAAGAAACGCAAATTGTTGTGTGCTGTAAGATAGGTTTAGTGGGAGAAAATTTCACCTTATGTAGCAATGCGGAAGTAACCTATTTTCTGTGATTGTGTGGCCACTTCCAATTCACCTTGTGTGCCAGAGAAACAAGAGCACAGCTATTTTGTTTGAACTTCCGTTTTTGCGGTAGCTCTGTTTATTTATATGGCATTGCTGTTGAAGAGTAATTAGTTGGTGAATTGGATTTACTTATTGTAGAGTTAACGAGAGGTAGCATGAGCATTGTAATGTTTGAAGCGGATGTCATAACAAATGCCAGTAGACCGGGAAGATTTTAAAACGAGCGGTTCATTCATAAATCTGTAAGATCTTACCTTCATACCAATTAAAGTCATTTTTAAGCCAGATCAGGTAAATAGTTCCTTAAGGTGACAACTGAACGTATCCATATTTTAGAATGTTTAATATTTTCAATTACTAAAAATAACCATAAAGTTCATCCTAATCTAGTCTGGGAAACAATTGTATCCATTTGGATACCACAAACGACATACCTATAGTCAGCCTGAGGCCAATGTTTTTATTACAAATTCTTTAACAGCACACTTTAGCCAACACTTTGTATGAGGTTTGTTCCCTGAATGTTGCTTATTTCATACCCAGACCAGACCCTCTGTTCCCGCTGCTTTTACCCATGCTGCTTGCTGGGGAAGTGCCCAGACATAAGCAGCTTACTGTGGGTGGTGAATGACAAGCAGACATCCGCCATCTGACCCTCAATAGGCCCTACTCTTTAAGCTACACTCAGAACCCATATAGACACTTCAACAGGTATATTGCAGACCATTACCCCCCAAAATTAGTGATGTAACGTTGTAATTACTTCAAACAAACTGTTTTCACTCCTGATGCAGTTGCATACCTGCATATTAACAACCTGTGTGTATTTCTGCAGATTGGCCGTTGTCTGATCCCCGTTTTTCTGCTAGTTTGGCCACATAAAGCTTATGAGCTCTGATTAACTCCCACTCTAATCCCTACAGTCTCCTAATGAGAGGATTGAGGCTTCCAGCTCGGAGTAAGACACCAGACTGCTCAAACACACTTGGCTCCTTTAATTAGCTATACTAGCTGCATTAGTTCTGCCTCATTTCATGTATGAGAGGCTCTAATGAGATCTAGCTGCAAGTCTACTGCCCATCCACGGTAAACACCATCATTGTGAGGGGAATAAAACAACTAAATCTTACACAAGAAGCTCAAGATGTTTCACACAGTTTCATCAGATCCATTTCAGACAGACAGAATCAAGCAGAATGGCTTGACGCTTAAAAAAAGTGTCTCTATAAATTACTTACTGGCTGAAACTGTCACATGGTTTCTTACCATAAAGACCATCACTCTTAGAATATTATATATATTATATTATATATATTATATGTGTGTGTGTGTGTGTGTTTGAAACAAATCTAACAAACATTCACAACTCCAATAGTCAGCCACTTCCATTTTAACATCCACATGATTATGAATAAATAACCCTATGTGGTTTTCAGAATGTTATCAAACATTACCTAACACTCTGAAAGGAGGAAGTTCTGCTACTAAATATATTCTGGAAGCCTGGCTTCCAACTGAAATGCATGAGCAAAAAAACAACAACAACAACAACCATGCAGCAGTCAATCTCTTACCCTGCATTGTTGATTTCCAGGAGTTCGATCTCATCTGGGCCCACTTCATCAGTTCCCGTATGCCTCTGGGTCACACTGCAGCATCCCATAGCTTGTCTGCACCTTACCTCTCCTTTCCACACACACGTCCCCAATGGCTTCTCCTCTAAACTACACACTGAGGGCCATCTGGTCACCCCCACACCCCAATAGTTTATAAGCAGGGTTCAAGAATGAGATGCACAGAAGCCTGAATAAAGTGTCTTGCAGTAAAAGACATTGAACCGAAGCCGAAGAGAGGTGTATGAAACTATCAAGCACAGCACTTACACACATATGTTGCACTATTTCTTCCTGTTGCTATCAGCAGTGACGCGGCAGCGGCCAACACAACTTCCTCACTTCACTTAGTTTCATCTGTGAGTGAGCTTGAAAACATTGAACGGTTTGTTTTCAACTTTGATTTTACACATGTGGGACGCAAGCAGCATCAGTAAAGCAAATCCCACTTAAGATTATGATTACACCTCATGAAGTCAACACACAAAAGTAGGCAAAAATTAGCCACAACAACAAAACCCCAGCTGAATCTCAAATGAGTTTATTGGTGGTAAGGAGCGGGTTAGCATGTAGAGGTATAATCTGGTGTTTGTTTTGTCGCATATGCCACAGATAAAGGAAGAAGGAGGGTCCTGTGGCTGCATCTCCAACACCAGAGACAAAAAATGGGTGGTAGTCTGAACTTCAGTCAAAGAGAAAGTAAAAATGACTTCAAAACTTTACTGAAGAACCTATGGCAATTTGTTGAAATGATGGTGATGAACAGGAGCGTTATGCATCATGTGTCAATATGTGGTACAAAACACTTTTTAGCAGCTTAGCATTTGTCTTCAAAGCTTAAAGATGTGTTAGTCTAGTGGTGTTGTTTTTCATTTATAGTGTGCAATGGTTCAAATCTTAACCTGTCAGTGTCCTGCTAGCGGGACACTTAGCGGTTTTTCATTGCCTTTTTTCCTATCACATATATTATTAATCATCATAAATTAGGTATCATTCGAGAGTGTACACCCTCAGTATTCATCCTGTGAAAACCATTTTTAAATCGGACATTGTGTTACCATGGAAACGGTACTTAAATTCCTTTTTTTATCATGCTCCTCCCCCTAGTGGGCGGTGTCATGTTTCATATTACAAAATTCACTGCACTATTTTATAATCAAAACATTTTCTAATCTTGACAAAGCACATATAATTGGAAAGGTCTGAGACCCAAGGTTCCATATTTGGTGATTGTTTGTGATAGAAGTGATATTGTGACAGAACACATAAACAAATTCAAAGGAATGTGGGTGACACCTGGTGGCTATTAGCGCCTAAACAAAATCTCATGGGGACTTAAATTTTTGTGATATCAACTTCAAATTTGGAACACAACTTGGTTAGACTTATGGATTTGCATTTTTAGAATAAAAAATATTTAGCAAAATATATTTTGTATAAAATAATTTTTTTTTAGTACAGTACATTCGCTTTGCAGTAAATTTAAAGGGGTCATGAATTGAGAAATCAACTTTTCCTTGAGCTTTTGATATATAAAAACCAAAGTCATCATAATATAAGAACATCCTGTAAGTTTCGGAGCTGAAAACTTACTTGTTAGTCAAATAAAAGCTTTTATTGACAGCTGGGTCATCAAACGAGAGATCTGCGAATTTGCTTCCCTGCCTCAACAGAAGAAGAACGCCTAATTGACCCTTCGCTAAGCCCCGCCCTCTTTAGTTACTGTTGCTACGCCTGTCAAGCTTTCGCGCCTGTCAAGTCTATTACAGTATGTATGCGCCGGTGTCAGACATTCCCAAGGAAATAATCAGTAATTTTTGGCGAACAGGGGAAATATCTGAGAGCCAGACAAAAGGGACTGCAGTATGCATTCGAGGGATATATCCACGACATAATATGCACCCGATTAGAGAATAATTTAATCAAAATTGAAGCTAAAGCCCATAGGTCCCAGCGCAAGCAGCAGTCGCCTCATACGCTGACCATTCAAATGGGAAACACACAAATTGAGGAACAGCTATGTTCATGCACAGCAGGGTAAGTGAAATTAGAAAATAATCTAATAATTATAAATCAAACAGCTTATCCATAAATCTTGTGGAATAAACACAAGACATTAGCCTGACCACTTTGCAATGATATCATTCTCCCGCTTATATTTTTAGCGCGCCAGGCTACTGCTCACACGTCGTGGGTCTAATCTACGCCTTGGACCTGGCAAGAGCCAGAGATGCTGAGCTGAGCCATACATCAACAACACAAACAAAGTCCTCCTGCACGAGTCTACCACAGCAGTGGCACAACCCAAGGGGTAACAAAATAAGGGCAGTACCAATATCATCGGTAGTTGTCGCTAAAGCCAAAGAAAACCGTATGGCGACCAATCGACTGTCGGTATGCAGGAAGCAGGTAAATTGAAAATTATGGTTATGTTATAGTTATGGGAAAAAATTCGGGCGTGGCTTAGCGAAGGGTCAATTCTGTAGCCCCGCCTAAGATACTGGATTTGCAGACAGAATGAGATTTAAAAAACGATGCTGTGCCTCCTATATTGGATCCGACAGGAATAGTACAACACACTTATGTGAATAATTTTTTTTTTTTTTTTTTTATATGTGATAGTATTGCATTGTTACAGATCGTTTGATATCTACTGATTATGTGTACGAGTCTAACTAAACATAATTAACGATAACTTACCACAGGTGTTGGTTCATTGTCCTGCGATTCGGGATCAGACTCGAACATATGGGCCAGGGCTCGCAAAATCGCTAGCCCGGCGGCCCGGGGCTAATGTGTTTTCCAGTCGGACTACCGTATCACCGGCCTGCCCGACGGGCTATCTTAAACAGTGAAATAAAATTCCTTTCTTGATGTGCGTTCACTCTCTTGACTTGATATTTGAAGGAAAAATACAATCGCGGAAGTTTTGAACATGCTGATTAGTCTGCAGTTAAGTATTGCTGATGCACTTGGCTTGTGTGTGTGTTAGCCATGCGCGGTTCGTGGTTATCCTCCGATCGGGCGGTCCAAGTAATAAAAAATAACATTCCTATTAATTGCAGGTGGATGAGAGATAAATCATTGTGATTGTTTGATAAAGACATTTTGCGAGCCCTATGGGCGAATAATCCCGGTTGATGTTTTTCCACATTGGAAGTTTTCAAAACAATTCCCTACGTGTAGGCCTACTGACGGGGGAGACGAAACTTATTATTATGCAAAGCTGTTATCCAATCACAGCAGTGGGCGTTTACTTCCAAGTCTTCAGTGCGGCACGCCCATAAAAACCGAGCGTTCCATGAGAGAGGCTCAAACCCAGGGTAGAAAATAGCCTATTACTTATTCATTATGATGTTTTTGAATGTAAAAATCACGCGAACCTCATAAATTGACCTCAGACAACAGTATAAAAAATAAAAAAAGCCAGTTCATGACCCCTTTAAGTGCATTTTCACGTCTATTTCATTTACCCCCCTTTTTGTGAAAGAAGTCAATACGTTTATGAAGCAAGGATGTAGTAAATTGATCAAAGGTGACCGTGTTACTAAAAATGTATATTTCAAATTTGTGTAAATATGTAAATGTTCTTCTGAACTTTTATTTATGAAAGAATCTTGAAACAATTTGTTCACAGTTTCCACAAAAATACTAAGCAGCACAACTGTTTTCAACATTAATAATAAGAAGAAATGCTTCTTGAGCAGCAAATCTGCACATTATACTGAAGACTGGAGTAATGGCTGCTGAAAATTCAGCTTTGACATCACAGGAATAAATTAAATTTTTTAAAATAGAAAATTATTTTAAAATGTAATAATATTTTACAATACAGTTTTTATCAAATAAATGCAGCCTTGGTGAGCATAAGAGACTTCTATTACACAGACTTTAGTCAGTATTTACCATGCATTTTCATTGTTTGGAAAAGAGTAGCTTTGACATTTTAATAAGTTTAACTCATTTTGCTTTCCACAGAGCAAAGTCAAGAGTTCTGAGCGGCATGAGGGAGGATAGATGATGTATAATATATAAATGGGTGACATTTAAAAAATAATTAAAACCAAAATCAGCAGGAGCATCAGTTTAAATGAGCATGATGCTTCTGGTGATGAGGAACAACATTGGTCATAAGCAGAAGCAAATTCTGATTATTTTGAGAAGAAGCTCTTATAATAACTCTTTTGATTTAAAAGTGCAGATTCATCCATCATCTTCCTTTTCCTTGGGCTCTTTCTTTTCTGTCCCTACAGTGTGGAGGGAGTATGGCTCAGCCAATTGAATCTTGGACATCTTTAGGTTGCAGCCCATATGCATAATTTTGTCTGTTTGCTGGCCTTGAGCTCCCAGTCTTTGTGTGGGGTTTGAGCCTTTGCTCAGGGCTGGTGTAGACAATGACCTGATCGCACTTCTCACCGGTTGTGGAGGCACGTTGAGGTTGGATATCACTGCAGGTTGCTGCCAGGTGCACTTGCTGAGCTGCAACTCCACACGTGCAGGGACAGGTCTGGGCTGGTATGGTCGAGGCCGATTTGTTTCATGAGCTTTGGATGTCAGAGGTTTCTGGGATATAGCTGCTGAATGGTGTTTCACTGGTAACTCCACAGGCTGCTGTGAAGGTGGGCTGGTATTGGACCAAACAGAGGAAGAGTGGATGGCGGTGGAAGGGAAAGGAAATTTGGCTTGAGTTTCAGAACACTTGCTGCCCCTATTAGTGGATTTCCCTGTTTGTGTTTCTAAGGCAACAGTTTTGCCTTTGTTATTGTGGGTGGAGCTGCTCTTTGGGTGGAGGGTCGAGAAGGGCCCAGTGGTTTTGTGCCTCTGTTTAGTTATGACTGCAGTCTCACCACCATACAGCAATAGAAACTCTCTTTGACTGTTCAGTGGAAGCAGTTTCAGTCCACAGCAAGACTTATTGAAGATTTCCAAAGAAAGGTCTGAAATGAAAGGATGTCACAGCTACAACAAGTGTTGTCACACATTTTTTGATAATGTACCATCGCAAGCAATACATTTTCCCAGCTTTCTCACAAACTAGAACAAGGTTTTTATATAATTTAGAATGGCATGAAATTTCACACTGTTGATGCATTGCATTTTAAAGTGCCCCAGTTATGGTTTTTCGAATATTCCCTTTCAATTAGCATGTAATACAGCTGTTTGTGAATGTAAACGTTCTGCAAAGTTGTAGAGTTGAAAGTGTACGATAAATAAAGTTATTGTCTCCCAAAAGAAAGAATCGACTCTGAACCACCTATACGAGTCGTTTATATTTCGAATCCGGTTCTATGTCACTAGAAAACACATTTGCATAATGCCTGCCTATGTTGTATGTTGTCCAACTTGACCAGCCCTCAAACGTCATTTTTACTGACGACTGCTTCTCAAATCTTGGAGTTCAATGCGGGATTCGCAAAACAATTACTTTTGAAAGATGGGTCAGTAGTACCCAGTTCATTTGGACCAGCTTGCTCCTCAGAATCACAACCTGTAAGTATGAATAATTATTGATGTGTATATATTTTCTACCAGGTGTTCAAAATACGTAGTTGTGTGTTTTTTATTGTGTACGTTTCCGGCTAACCGGTTAACTCACGTTATTACTGTCTTACTGAAATAATTTTGCTAAGCAGCTGTGGGCCACTATTACCTAAAACTGTGTCTATTAATGCAGATTGTCTGACGTTCTTACTACTATGAGTAAAGATAAAGGATGGAGCAAGATTTGTTTTACAAACGTTTATGTTACATCAGTCATTCATGTTAGTGCTCAGCTAATGTATGCACCGTTATTGATACAGTTCCCGCATGTGCACCACAATAAATTATAAATATACACATGGGTTTGTTGATGGACATACACTTGTTAACGCTGCTGGTGAGGAATTACAGTTGCAACATCTCACAATGTACCTCAAACTGAGTAGTGAATCACTGAGAAACGTCCTGCTCAATTCATCCTTGCGATGGAGGATCGGGTTGAATAACTAGTTCTTCCAATGTTTCATCATCAGACTCACACTCAGATTGATATGGTAAAATCTATGTCATAGTTACTGTCTTTACGCTGAGCTTTAAGAAGCCTCCGGACGGAGCTGAAGTTCAGTTATGGTAATGAGCGTTTAGCTTCAGAAACACACACTGTAATCGGTAGACCAATCACAGCAGACTGGGCGATCTGGCCAATCAGAGCAGAGTAGGCTCACGGAAAGGAGGGATTTAGAGAGACTGATTCATCCGCTGAGTCCTTTGAGAATCATTGAAAAATATGGTGGTGCAAATGTATATTATGAAATTTTTTTTTTTTTTTTTTTTTTACCTTTGATGCATGTAAACCTGTTGTTTACAGCCAAACAAAATTAGGAGCCTTTAAAATAGCATAATAGGGGCACTTTAAAACACATTTGTTTGCACATAATTTATGTAAATGTGGTTCTGAATATGCGTGTATGTGTTAAATATATTTAATGCATACTGAGTTATTTTTAGTGAATAGCTCACCAAGTGTCTCAGTGACTGTCTGTGGTATCACATCTTTCAGTACTTCACAGTTAGTATGCAGGGCAGGGTTACAGTTCATCTCTAGCAGCCAGACCTGCCCAAAACAAGCATACCACAATCGAGTGACCATAATTCTGTAATGAAAACATTTTATATATATATATATATATATATATATATATATATATATATATAATGCCACGATAACAGGTAATTTTGTAAATTATCTAAATAACTATGCATGGATCTAATGCAATAAAATAAAGTGAAATCACATCTAGTAAAAAAAAGAAAATGGAACCTTTGTTTACATGTCTAGTCACCCTTTTCCCTTATGAGTACCAACAAAAACCTACAACACATTACAGTTTACTTTCTGAGACACACTTTCACCAGTAGATGGCAGTCTTACCCTACTCAAATTGCTCTATTCATTTTACAGTAAATATGTAAAAGCATATTTCCACACGGAGTGTAAAACACATGTACACATCTCACTGAGGCAGAAAGCATGTTAAGTATTGAATATTTCAATGCAAGGCTTTTAAAGTACTGTTATAGTCTTTTTTTTTCTTTCTATTATGCTGTGTAATATCTTCCGATATAAATGTTGTTGGTTGTTATGTGTGAATCCATAATGATCTGGTAACCGGGAGACCAGAATGTGCCTGGCCTGGGGAAAGCATGTTTACGCTGACAGTACACGGGTTGCCTGGCAACTGCTTGGCAGGGATTGAATTTAGGATGCTCCATAGGGGGAGAACTGGCCTCTGAACATCATGTTTCCAGAGATTCATGCCAGCATTAGAAAACTGTATCATAATTGTCTTGAAGAAACTAAAGAGGATTAGATTACAGAAGAGATAAATAAAGACTTTATGTTTGTAATGCGTTTTAGCACATTCGGTGGATAATTCTAAAACTAATCCCCTGTGTCTGACTCCGTTAAGCCGTTCAGGCTTCACACACACGCACACGTCTGGTTCACTATCTTTGTGGGGACTCTCCATAGACGTAATGGTTTTTATACTGTACAAACTGTATATTCTATCCCCTTACACTAACCCTAGCCCTAAACCACAGAAAACTTTCTGCATTTTTACATTTTCAAAAAAATTCTGTATGATTTATAAGCTTGTTTCCTCATGGGGACCTCAATTTAGGTCCCCACGGTGACATGAGCCCCCAGGAGTCAGCGTGCATTCAGGTTGAAGTCTCGAAGTCTAGAAGAGTGAACACGCACGCACGCACGCACGCACGCACGCACGCACACACACACACACACACACACACACTCACACACTCACTTACTTCCATCCTTGAAGTCCGTATAAACACTCCTTTTTGTCTCACCTTGAAATCCTCATCAATCAAGAAGTCACATCCAATTAGGTCAAAGTAACCAAGTTTGCAGTCCAGCTTGGCTTTGACAGCTTGAAAGCACTGCATGATGATATGTTGCATCCTTTTCTGCAGAATGACAAAACATTTAGTTAGAACGCAGTTTAGTTATTGAAATCTCAAATGAAATGTTGTTGCTCTGAGTTCATGTTCGCCTGTCAAAAATATCATTTTGTTTTGAGCTCCAAGATAAAATACTGCCCTTAATTTACCACATCTTTATTTTCCTCTTCAGTTTCATCTTTCTCAATAAATTTGATGAGCTTCCCTTTTAATATTTCATATACTCCCAAAACCATTGTTACCATGACAACGGGACATCTGCATCCTTTCGAGTGGTTTGAATAAATCTACTTGCAGTCATTGCTTTAAAAGATACATATAGACCTTCCTATTAAATCAGGTTAACACATTTTCACTTCATCTTTTTGATTATCACTTATGTAAATCTATATAAATATTTTGAGGATATTGCCTTTTTGATGAGAAAAAAAATATCAAACTCACTGCGAAAGGACCCAGAGCCCAATCTTTGGGTAGACCCTGTGACAGCATGTATGTCTCATTAATGTATGTATTGAAGCGCTCCATGGACCAAACGGTCTCCTCTTTTAGCAGGCTGTAGAGAGGATTTTTCTTCTGCATGTACTGCAACAAAGGACAAATTGTAGTATCTTATAGCCTAAAAACAAGCATATAGATATTAGCATTAATTAGGCTTTTAAATATACACATTGTCTTACTTGATTGGTCAAGTGGGCTGTGATATTGTCAGAGTTGGGGTCATAAAGGTTACATGTTAATCGGACATAACCATGGCGAAAAAACACCATGTATGGCGAGGTGCAAGCAATTAGAAAGTATGACCGCACATCAAATTTCCGGCCTTTTAGTAGCAAAGGGTTCTGGATGTACCTTAAAATAATCAGAAGAGCATAGAAAAATTCATTTATACAGGTTAAGGTTTTTTTTTTTTCAGTATGTTCATTTTAACATGAATATGTATCAGGTATTTATTAATAATTTAATAAATAATATTTAATAAATATACATTTAATTAGTATGTATTCAAATATTTAATATTTATTTATTTACTATTGTGTTAATTTTGTGCATCCTTTATTATAGTGGCAAATTTCAATGAATTGCTCGCCATGCTGTTCTAACAATAGTACATATGTATACGTAGGCCCTGTCCCAAATGGCACACTTCATATGCACTTTCGGTCGGGTGTCCCAATTGTCATTTTAGGTTTCAGAAGGGTGCTAGCGAGCACCCCCTTTGCAGTCGATATGCACCATTGATGCGCACTTTTGCCGAGCCTGCGCTGAAGAATGCATTCGGAATGCAATGATTAGATTAAAATATTTCCACATAAGACATATGTCATTTTTTTTATATTTACCACTTCTATTATTGATGAGCTATCAGGATGTGAAAAGAGTTTCAACCAGTATAACAAAAAGTGTTTATAAAAAAAAAAATGGCTGAAAAAATTCCTGAAAAAATTCCTGAAAAAATGAGAAAACCTTTCACAGGTGAGACTGTGCTGGTTTGTTTTTATGTGTATTAACTCAATATTACAGGTTTTTAAACTATTTTAAAACTTTTTAATGTTATGTTAGCTAACACCTTTGTCTTGTTAATTGTGTTAGTTAAGCAAAATCACCTGCTGAAGTCTATTGCAGATATTCACACATGCGTATAAATACGGTTGCAGGCGCTCAGTCAACTCTTGAATGTTCATGGACTGGCTTTGAGCGTTCCAATATGGTGGACAGCTTATGTATACTGGCCCATAGAAACAGCCGCTAATGAGGCATCTGTGTATATATAGCTATGGTTCTAACAACCTCAATAATAAAAGAACAGTCTTTGCAGATTCGCCAAGATAGCATGACAGAAACTAGCCCTGATCACTGGCTCCCTGCAGAGTAGAAGATGCATGTTAGCTTACTCTGTGACACAACTACTGTATTTTGTAATGTTGACTGATTTCTGAATAAAAAAATGAGCAAGTAGACATCAAGCTGTTTTTAATTTATGCCTGTGGCGTTGACCATGAATTTTATCAGGATTATAGGACACTGAGGCCATGATTCACAGCTTGATTACATATAATTAGAACATGTGATCTTTTGAAATTGTCAGCTTTACTCACTGTTGAACAATCAGAGCTTGTGGCATATTGAAAGGCGACTTCCTGTTGGACTGCTTCTCTATTGTGTTTTGCAGTCGTTCTCTGAATGCTGTGATGTCTTCTGGCATCCTCAGTAGAAAAATACCACGGCCCTGATTGAGGCCTGTCGGCTTACAGATCCACATGCTGGATTTATCATTGCATATTCCTAAAGGCCACATCAATTTTACATTCATTAGACTCTAAGTGATTATGAAGTACTGAAGATATGGTTTCAACAGTATATCTTTATCTACTGTTTCTGTCTGTATCTATATAAAATAGTCGTGCCTTTAAAGTAAGCCTCTCTCTCGTCCTTCATATCCATACGGAAAGTGACAGGAAAAAAGTCCTCCAGCTTCATTCTCCTGCAACATGTAAACAATTTTTGTATGCGGATGCGGCAGTTAGATAAAAAAAGAAGAATATTTCAGTGATAACACATAGTAAAGTAAATATGAGTGATATTCTGATAACGCTATCAAAGATTTATGTAAAAGTATTTTCATTTTTAACCTGTTTCCACATCGATAGTTAACCTTGCTGCTGACTCTGTCATACTCCCGTAGGCTGTTCAGAAGGCCAATCTTAGTGGTCAGGACCTTATTATTGGGTATCTGGTAAAGCAACTGTCCACCTGTAAGGAAATAAACAGACAAAGTGTAGAATGTTTTGTTTATGATTGCTGTGATCTTGACAAAATGAAACGTAGATCACCTGCTTTGAAGCCGTTGTAGGTAGCAGGTGATTTAGTTTCACACCACTTGAGCTTGTAGTCCGTCCTGGTCTTGTCATATATGCGCTGCCAGCCTCGACCCTCACAATATGAAACAACTCTAAATATCAGATCAAACCAAGATTCTCAAGAAGTGGCAAATCTGTGTATTTCTTTATTTATAAGCCACTGGTATGTCTATATATTGATTATATGGTTGTAGGCCTCTCAAGGACCTACTCCAGACTAAAGGCCAAAGAAAGACCAGTGTGTCCACACTTCATTTAGTCAAGTTGAACTGATTTCTGCAAATCATGTATAACACATGACAAATCACGCACTATAAAACAATATAGAAAAAAAATCACTGTTAAAAAATAAAATATTGTATATTCATGAATGAATCTATCAAAAATATCCCATGCAAAACACTTTGGTCGAAGGGTTTTTATTCACTCACATGGAGGCCCCATTGCTCCCCCCAAAGTAGAAGAAGGGTCCGGGGCCCCGTGGATCTTCAGGCCGCTTGTCTCTGTCCCTCTCAACAAATGAGTCGCTCACTGAACATTTACATACACAAAGAAATACAAACTAAGTGAACTTCACTTTCTAAATGATTAAAAATAATACATGGACTATATTTTACATTATTTATTGAGACATACAATGTAAAAGTTGGTTGGAAAATTGGTAATGATCCTCACGTAAGAATTGTGAGTGTCATAAGGTGCGTTGGCTGGGGGCGGATCGGAGTTAGACTAGTGGGAGACACCTGATCTGACAAAGTGTTTAATTAATCTAACCTCCTCTTCCTGACCCACGAATGCACGCCTAACTAGACTTAACCCTGTATCATGATGTTTGTTTGCTGGCACTGAGCAATTTTACAGAATGCTGATTAACTACAACTACTGTGGCGTATCAGTACCAATACCACAGTACATTAAAAAACTGTTAAAAAACAAAATATTGTTTATTCATGAATGGATCTATCAGAAATATCCCATCCAAAACACCTTGGTCAAAGGGTTTTTAATCAGAAACATTTTTACTTTTTTCAGTTTGATTTATTTGTATAATAATAATGCTAATGACAATGCTAACAACAACAATAATTATAATTATTATATCATAATTAAAATAATGGTAAATATTAAATATAAGACCATATATATTGTTAGGAAATCTTTCACTTATTAAATAAGTTGTAGATATAAAGAAATGAACTGCTTAAAATGTATATATTTAAAAGACTTCAGTCATATCAGTAATACCATGGCATTTTTAACTAGATATGTTTCAAAACTTATCAGTACTACCTACAATACTATATTAAAATTAGTGACATTTGTTTTTATGAAAATTATTAAACAGAAGTATTATTACTTTTTGATGTCAAGCATTAGATATTTTACAAGCATAGCCATTTATTTTTTATAATAATAATTATTTTAAGATATTATTATTATTATTATTATTCATAATAATAATAATTTTTATACTTATTATTAATATTATAATTATTGCAAATAATAATTATAAGACCATATATACTATTCTAAGTTACAGTTAAAAAGTGTTTTATAGGAGCACTCAGTATCTTTTCCTTATTAAACAAGTTATAGCTAAAAAGAAATGAATAATACTTTATTATTTAAAAGATTCTAGTCATATCAGTAACTTAATAAAAGCATTTTTCTTTTATGTGGAGCTTGTCGCCTCATGGGGGCAGCCATGTTGAGATCAGCCAGACACTGCTCACTGTATCCTCTTATTAATAGACAACATTTGCTCATTGAATAAATGAATCACGGTTGACTGCTAATAGTGCATTGACATCTAAAGTAAGTAATGGAAGGAAAGTAATAAACAAACTGCAGTACAGAATCTATGAATGTCTTTCCATCTACAAAAACACAAATACTCTTACACACCTGGTGGGACTCCATCCGGATATTTTACTCTGTGCATCTGAGTGGCCCGTCTTCTCCTCCATGTCTCCTTGTTCTTCTCCTTCAGCATTTCAGCTCCATTCACATGTTGTAGCAACACAACCTCAACCCCAGCATTCAGCGGGCTGCCCTTCTCCTCCTCGTCTGATTGGCCCTGGCCGCTCATCGTCTTCTTTGTGCCCTGTCTCTGTCCAGCACCTGGCTCTTCTCTGTGCTGACGGGGCTCAACCCAGCTCTCAGATGACATCACGGTAACTCCCCCCAACCAGCCCAGATCTATGGAGAAGAAAAAGGATTTTGTGCCCGACTGACCTCTGCAGAGCCAGTGATCCAGAAAACAGCAACATCAAATATGCATGGCTACATTTCAACTTGGTATTTATTGGTCATTGAAATTGCTTGAGAAAATAACCTTGAAACTGCAGTACCAAAGAATGATTTGAGCACTAACGCTTATTTTAGCAAAACAATACATTGATTTTTATGATTTTTTAACGCACACAATTAAAAAATGCAGAAAAAACTAGAGAGAACATCATGTCAAGACACATTATATACTAAGCAATGATGGATTAGCTTAGCAGCTACTTTGAATTTAGGAAATACAATTTTTATTAAACTTACACTGATTTTGGAGATCACAAAATGTTCCGTTCCTGTTTTAAAAAGTTGCTGTCTCCATTTGGAACATCTAAACTGGTCGTGATTGTATGATATGACAGTCAAACATTATGTTTTCAGTCCATGTACTTAAAAGACTTTTGGAGCATGCTAACTCAAACTAGCCAGGCCAATGTAAACAACTGCTTGTTACCTAGGAAATGGTTGTCTTAGCAACAGCTACTACTGGAGGCTAGAATCTCAGAACAAAAGAATCACTCCAGGAAATGATTCTCAGTGTTTCCAACCTAACACCATTCATTATTAATTGTCTTACAGATTACTGTTTTGGCATTACAGTAATGTGAGAATGCATTTTCAACCACAATGAATAGTGTGCACTGATGCCGTTTGTTTTATCTCTTTTAAGCTATTGTGTTCAATTAGGTGTAAAAACATATTAGCCATGTGGAAATTAGAGCTAATGTTGGTTAACACAAAACAAATTATGTTGTGTTATTCTATAACATGAAATATCCTGATTTCAAAATGGACCAATGTCCCATAAAAAGATCTTAGACAATGGTTTTAATTGCTCAGTTTATATAGAGGCCTATCTCTCTCTTTATGTTTTTCAGGATTGCGTTGTCATGAACAACACAAAGGTAAAACGTCAAACAAAGAACAAAACCTCAATAAATATCAAGCCCAAACACACCTGTCTCTATGCAGTTACCTTAATAATAAAGATAGACGCTATAACAGACCTTCTTATTCACATTCTAATTGTGCGTAACCATATTGTGTTGCATGAGACAATACGTATTTGATCTGTATTTGCACTCAAGTCTGAGTCCAGTACTACAATGCCTCTCTTTAACCTTTTTGTAGTTCAACACAGTTTTTACATGGCAAACATATCAGCATAATAAATGAATTTTAGAATGCGATAATCTTAATTTGCTTCAGGGACATGGGAATTTTTCTTTGTAATTTTACATCATAAAGTTACTCTGTTTAAAATGTATAAAAATTCTAAAACTGTCCATTTATTTCCAGGTTTAATTAGATTTTTCAGTGTGGACTGAGAGATTTGAACCTTTGAAGTTTATATAGATCATGTGAATGCAGATACAGATTTTTTCATGTTTTAGATGCAGAGGTGCTAGTCAGTTCACACACATCCTAAATTTCAGGGTGTCTCCTAGAAAGTGTGAAAATTACTGCTCTTCATAACAACCGACTCTGTAAAACACACCCAGACACCAGTGGCAGTTAACTGTAATCCCACTCCTGACACTCATTTGCGCCCCTGCACCCCCCTCTCATTTTAAATATTATACAAACAAAATGATTGTGTAAAGAAAAAAAACATTGCATCACATGAATTTGTGTATGGTTGTTTTTCACTTGAGGCTACAAGCTCGTAATGCAGTGGCTTCATGTCGTCGGATGTGGCTTGTAGTCATGTATGTTAGTACATTGCTGGTTTCAGCCACACCTTGCCAGTAGGCTGCAATCTGATAGACGCTGTGTACAGAGCGCTGTGTAGGTGGACAAAGAAAACAGGTTTGTTTTACAGCCATGTAACTCCCCTGGCTCACCATCTGTTTATGACTCTCTCTCTCTCTGTGTGTGTGTGTGTGTGTGTGTGTGTGTGTGTGTGTGTGTGTGTGTGTGTGTGTGTGTGTGTGAGAGAGAGAGAGAGAGAGAGAGAGAGAGAGAGAGAGAGAGAGAGAGAGAGAGAGAGAGAGAGAGAGAGAGAGAGAGAGAGAGGGAGAGGATTGTCCTAGAAAGAGAGAGGACTGTCCTATTCCTCGTCTTTGCCACAAACCAGGAAGTACTGAAGAGTGTATGTGCATGTAGTAAAATAATTTTTTTTTTGGTCGTCTCAAACTCACCTTGAGACACAATGAAGTGTGGAGGAGTGGATAGGTGAAACAATGCATTTTCATGCCTTTAACCGTTGGTGAACGAGTGATGTCATCTTATTGTCATCATGCTGTGTCAACAATTCCTTGTTTCTCAGTCACCAGAACTTGATGAACTGCTGTATTAGTGAAGCAAATGAGGGGTGACGTTGTTATTTTGTACAAGGAGGAGCATTAATGAAATAAGGAACGCAAGAGGCCCAAAGTTTAATCTTACAAAGCACAGAACTAAGATTCAACAGTAGCCTCCAGCAGCCATGTATAACAAACTTCTCAACAAAAACTGGTGAAAAAACCCTTATAATGATCACTAAGGCTTTTCTTAAAGTCAACAGAATTATCTTAATAATTGAGAATGGGTGGTTAGAGTTGTGGTAAAAACCCTTTGCACACTAATTGGGGAGTTCCCTATCAGTGTGACTACTACTTATCCACCTACAGGTATGTCACAGCCGTTTAAACACGTGTTCATCTTGACAGCCCGTTCCACTTCAATTGGCAATCCTAGGTTAACCTCACCCTCTGTTGGTTGGAATCTAGTTTGGCTACATCTGAGCATGCACAGACCAGTGCTGGAATTCTCCAGTGTTTCCGGCCATGTGGAATTCTTTTGTGATGTCACGCGATAACAGGCTCTCCTGCCGTCTTCACTTGATGCATTCAACTCACTTTAATGTTCATAAACATTTGGTTGTTTTACAATTTAGCCACTTTTATAATAATGTTCAATCAAACATTAATTGGTCACATTTCTTTGCTTGATTATCCAATAACCAATTACTGGTTAAAATGCTGATGTATTATACTATAGAAGTAATGGCATTGCAGGAGTAACTTACACTAGCATGATAGGGAAACACTGGGGAAACACCTTTGCTACTCTCCAAAAAAGAATTATGTATCACCTGAACACGGATGTGTTCACCTGGAGTCACCTGAACACGTTTCAAATCCTGTCTGGATGTATCTCATCCATTAAATACTGGAAATTTAAAGCATTAACAAGTGCTTTCAACATTAATAATAATAATAAGAAATGTCTCTTAAACACCAAATCAGCTTTTTATAATGATTTCTGAAGGCATTTCATGACTTCTGTCATGTGACACTGAAAATTCATCTTTGGAATCACAGGAATAGCCTAAATTACATTTAAAAGTATATTATAATACAGAAAACATTTATTTTAAAATGTAGTATTTCACAATAGTGCTATATTTTTGATCAAATAAATCCAGCCTTGGCGAACATAAGAGGCTTCTTTGAAAAACATAAAAAAGGACCGTATATCTATAAAAGTACATTCAGAAAATGAACAAAAAGTCCTTAATCCCGAACAAGGTTATTTTTAGTTGTTGTATTACTACTCTAACCAATTACAAAAGAGATTTAAGGCCTGTTCACACGAAAAACGATAACTGTAAAGATAACAATATTAGCGTCCACACCAATGCACAATATCGTTCTGTTTATTCTTAAATGCTCGCGCTCTTAAAGCAGGATGGAGTCTGATTGGCTGTCAATGTTTTTATCATTCACCTGCTGGAAAAAAATCTTTCTGAAAGTGATTTCAATGATATTGTTTCTCTGTGACGTTATAGTTGTGGACTCTACTATTCTTTTATATTTAGAATGATTTTTTAGAACTATATTTTTTTCTTTATTATTATAGTCATTGACTTTAGTGTGAATGGGCCTTTAGACTAACCAATGACAAAAGAGATTAATTTACTATGTCACAAAAAAATGCTGTACTATAGCAGCAGACAAAACCCTCTGTGACAGACTAATATTTCAGAGATAACAGAAATGGTAAATAAAGGGCCATTGTGTTGGTTTTGTATCTGATCTTTATTGAGCCATTGTGTCTTTTTACATTTGAACTTCAAGGAATCATTCATATGTTTATTCACAGTAGTTTGCGTTAGAGTACATAGGTGCATAAAGGTAAAAAGCTCTTTTACATATCATTGTCCTGGTGTCCTTGCACCGCAGTACGACAGGGGCCTCACTGGCAGTGTGCTTTCCACAGCAACACAATGAGGTCCTGGCAGAACAGGGCAAATTGAGGTAGTTAAAAAGGAGCTCTGTTCACATGTAACTGGATCTTGCTTTGCTCTGAGGCCAGGCATTCCGGTCGACCCACTGAAGAGTCACATGAACACAATGACCAAGCGAGCAGCAGAGCCAGACCCAGATTTACTGACAGCCATTAACATACACCTTACCTGACCGCTGAAAACATGCCTGACTGACCTGATAGAATCGAAAGAAATGTCTCAGACACACTCAATTGAAGTCTGAACTGCTTTTATTATTTCTGTACCTTTCAACACATTACAATTGATGCAGTTTTCACTTTTGTTGCTCCGATCCACATATTTGCAAATCAGCTTGGTTAGTTGGAAAGAAACTAGTCAACATACTGTTACAAAGTGAACACTGTGGGCTTTTTTCCATGTGGAATTTAGTTACCATGGTAACACTGGAGGATCGTTGTGTTGGGTAATTTTTTCTTAGCCTCGAATACACCCTGTGTATTAATATGGATACTAGCATACATCTACAGTCTCCGTTTACAGAATGTATCAGAAGAATTATGATGTAATCGCATGAAACATCTACATACACATAAAATATACATACAAGTGTATGTCCCAGATATCTTTCCAACCAAGGCCAATTTACTTTACTTGCAGGTTTATTGCAGAAACTTTGACTCATAACACATGGAAGAGAATTGCAAAATACCAGTCTTCCAGTGTAGGATTCACAGTTTCTTATAAAATGACATATATACATATAAAAATATATTTATATATGTCATTAATGACATATTATGGCCCATTATTTAACATATGTGAAGACTGTTGGGAGTTATAGCTCAGGTTTGCATCATAACGACGAAACTGTGTCTTGATAAAAGTTACCATGACAGGAGCTTAATTTGCATATGTAGATAGGAAAATTACAGATTTTCCACATCCTTCTATCAAGCACACTGAAGTTATTCTTTCAAGAGGACCACTGAGATGGGAAAAGATGACATTAGCGTGTGATGGACGGCATTACCAGACAGTATTAGACACAAATTATTAGATCTAACCATGTCTGGTAAGACGCCTATCAACAGGCCTGGCTCTGTGACACCTGTTAAAGAGGAAATTATGTTAACTTACAAAATAAAAATAGAATATGAAATGTACAGAAAAGTGCTCAGAACAATTTTGTTCAGAACAAACATTCAAACAGGTTAGAATTTACAGCCAACATTCTTGGATTTCAAAAGGGACCTACTGAAGATGACGTAGTTATGTAAATACGGGCAATAAAAACAAAAAAGGGGGATGGTGATTGACAAACGAGTTCATTTCATACATAAGTGAAGAATAAGAAAAGTACCCTACTATACAAGCAAATATGGGTGTGGTTCAGTATTTGCGAGTCAATTCACCCACCTTAAACAAACACTCAGTACTTCATCAACTATATGACCATTGCTTCTGCCCAACCATCATGTTTAAAGGCATAATGAAGGAAATATAGGACTTTCTGTTCCCTAAAAATGTTTACAAGTGGCAAAAGTCACTATAGTTCAGGATTCACATGTACAGAAATTTTCCCTATAAACAAAAAAATTACTCAAAGTAAAGCTCCTCATAAAATATGGTGTTAAAGGCATGCCATCATAACGATACTCTATCGCTGAATGACGTTTAACATGGACACTTGCCAAGATGATTTTCTGTGGGAAACTATATAGTCAGGGATAAAAGAAGGAGAGGGGGAATGGGAAGAGGAGGAGTTGAGGATGTCATTATGTCTATTTTTATCAGGAGGGTTACGCTGAGCTCATGTGTCAGTTGCAGGATGTGCCACGCAGGTAAAACGAGCTGGACCAATCACGGCTTGCCTGCTATCACAAAAGCCACACTCAACATAAGAGGGGGAGGGGACTACGAAACTTTCAGCAGGTCTGGTTTAACAGTCAACTGACTGGTATTCTTTAACTAAGGCTGGGTGCGGTTCAGACGTCTGAAACACAAAATGGGACAACGACATGAATGAAACAAAGCCCCTCAAGTCATTTCTGAAGGCTTTTCATCCAAAGGGTCGCCTCTTTATACAACATTTTGAACTTTCTAACTGTTGATACTTTTACTTTTGAGCGTTGCTTCTAAATTTGTAATTGTAATAGAGTGAAATATATATATATATATTTAGGTGCTATTCAATATGCTAATTGTTTTCCCACTATTAAAAAACATACAGTATAAAAGGCATTTTCTAGGACAGTGTAATTCATGTTAAGACCACACCAGGAAGTGCAGAGAGTTCGTTATGGTTTCTGTGGAAACAGGAATAGTGGCTCTGAAATAGTGGCCTATGTCAAACAAACACATGGCCTCATGTGGTTTTCTCATCCCAACATTAGAAATAAAGACAAAACAAGTGCTGTCAAACATTGTGATAAGAATTGCTTCCATGACAATAATACAGCCTATCCCTCTGTAGCTTCATCATGTCACATACAAGCACATGTATAGTAAGTTGCATGCAGACTAGTATTATTATATTCTCACTTGAATGACTGGATGTGAACTAACACAAGGACTTCCTTGAAGTAATGAGGTCACCCAACAAACATCGTTACCAGACAGTGTTAGAAAACAAATACAGTCCAGCACTGTCCGGTAAGATGGCTGCTAAGTGCCAGCAATGAGGGCTAATATTTCCAGGACACTGATATAGAGAAAGTTCTGGATCTGAAGTTCGTGGACAGCCATCATCATCATTACCAGGCAGTATTAGAGAAAGTAATGAAATCCAATGCTGCCTCGTAAGATGGAGAAGACTACCCAAATCAATCCTAACAAGTGGAAAACATCTCAATCCGGTAAAATGCCTTCATCAAAAACACTCCAAAACATTGTTGGAACATAATGTTAACAGTATTATAAGCAACCAATTCCTTGTGTGTTTAAAATCGGATTGTAACGGCATAATTTGGGGAGTCAACCACAGGAACTACTTGTAGTATCAACAGGGCTTGATAACAGCTCTGACTCAGTCAACTGTCCCAGACAAAGGGGTATACCAGCAAAATAACCTGCTCAAAAACAGGTAGAGCTAGTACGGCGCATGGCTTTGTTCATCTGAAAACTGCAGCTGAAGTGAAGAGTGGGCCACTAAGACAGTTAATAATTGCCCAAACCTGTTCTGACTGGTCTGATTTGACATCATGGCCAGGCTGGGAGGGCTGTTCGCTTTAACAATATAATGTTAAGGGGTTAGGGAAATATGCATTTCTCGTAAACGGCGCCCCCCAAACCCAACCTCTTTGCACTGAAAGCAACAAAGGCCTGACTGGGTGGCGTCGAAAGATTCGCTCATCCTCACAGTGCACGATAAAAAACCTAAAACCCGGTTGTCTTGTTACACGTGAGAGAAACAGAATTACAGCGAGTGTGGGAAGGGTTGACTATTGCTAATGTGTAGTGATAACAGCAAGCTGGAATGTTGTTTCAGACATACCTGCGACCAGATTCGGCATTGAGAAGGTCGATCTAGACACTTCCTGTTTACTGAATAACGTCTGTAGTGCACAAAGTGAGAAACTCCATCTTTAGCGTAGTGATAGTCACATGTTTTCTGTCACAAATGTTAGCATAACAGCTAAATATTAGAGAGGTGGTGAAATGAATTACTGATCTGATTCTAATGATAATAAAATCATAATAAATAATAAAAGTAGACTAGACCTAAAAAGTACTTTTGTCTGATTGCCAAGTAGTAGCTGTCGGGGTTATTCTCTACAAAGACGAAATCATGCTAATTATTCAAAACAATTTCCACAAAGCAAAAAGTGTTAGATAATTGTGTGTGACAAAGAACAGAATTTGTAAATCTTGTGAGAAAATGAGCAGAGCATGAGGGGGAGCAAAAGAAGAGAGAATGGGAGGGAAAGATAGAAAGAAAGCCAGTGTAAACATAAGGGTAGAGAGAGAGTGCCTGTAACCTTACCGTCGTGAAAGGGACCCTGGTAAAGTAACAAAAAAAAGCAAGTAAGGGGGGAAAAGAAAATCTCAAATTTCCAACAGGTGCCTGAAAAGGTTTCAGCTTCCTCTTGCTCAGTCAGGACCCATGCAATGAAAAGCCCAAGCAGACCTGCTCTCCCAGACCGCAGCCTCTATTTGGTTAATCATCAGCATTATAAACCAGTGCAGCAGGCCTTCTGAGAAAGAAAGAAAGAGAGGAAGAGAAGAAGAGAGAGAGGGAAAAGAGAAGAAGTCAGAAGCAGAAAACGTTTTAAGCACATACTTGAGGGTTCTCGTCTATCGTCACTGTCCTTCTGGTAGAATAGGTGTCCCCTGTTCTGTTTTTGTCTATCTTTCCCTCACATTTC
Organism: Coreius guichenoti; assembly: GCA_039654105.1. Lineage (NCBI taxonomy): Eukaryota > Metazoa > Chordata > Actinopteri > Cypriniformes > Gobionidae > Coreius > Coreius guichenoti. The sequence continues at coordinate 18,896,195 of CM077178.1, forward strand.
AGCTGCCGTCAGGTGCAGGTTTAACTTTTCCTGGCTGTCTGCACTGGTCTCTGGGTTAAGAGTGAGGTGTGATCAGGTAACCCTGCCCTCCTGGTTGGAATGTGACTCCATGCTGAAATGGACAACCTGAGGGGTAAACTAGGCTTGGCCTTAATCAATAGTTTGTGAAGAACAAAGACGAGGAAACCCTAAACCTTACTTAAAGGTGGGCCTCGCTCTGGCGACTCTAATTGCACTTCAGGTTTAAATGGACGTGTTGTTTCCTACTATGCGCATATAAAGAGAGAAATATGTAGTCGATATATTTCCCTTTCTGGTTTATGAGGTATGTTCCCTTGCTTAAATATTTTTTTTGTTAATTTTGAGTGGGAGTAGGAAGTGGATGAGGGTCATTTGCATATGTGGTATAGGTGGTATTTATTCCTTGTCATTCAGAATTTCCAGAGAACCCATTTTAATTTTTCAGCGTAATTATGTTAAACATGTAAAAAGTTTCACCCGATATCTTAAATGTCTTAAAAAAAAGATGCACACCTGCTAATAGATGGCATCTAATGAAAATACTGAATGTGCACTGTGGCAGATTGCTGCTCTTAAGTACACAAGTTCAATGTGCCGCACTTCCGTGACCTCTCACCTGCGCACGGTAATTAATACGCCATTTTCTTTCCTCACACGGAGGAACAAACACTACGGCAAGAACCGCTGCCCACTTCCAGCACTGTGATAAAGGCTTCATCGGCCTCCAAACATGGAGATCTGTTACCTTTACACATTGTCCCGGGGAGAGCTTAACTCTCATAATGCTCTGGCTGGGTTATAGAACTGTGACAAATGACTCATTCAGATGAAGGAATGAAACAGACTCATTTTCTTCCACCCACCAATCAAAACCCTCCACCTCACTGTGCATCCATTGTGCTGCCTAGCCGACATTTTCTTTCCACCGCAGACAAGCTCTTTTAAAATGCATTTATCAGCAATAATGAAATGACTGAACAACATAAGCCTGCCTTTAGAAACGATATCAAGACGATGTCATGTCAATACAAGACTTATTATTAATCTAAAGCAGCGATCGTGACTATCAAAAAAGAAGGATAAAAGAGCAGACGACAGCTTAGTGCGTATAAGCTAATAGGCACTTGTTTGCTTTTCGCATCAGAAGCTGACAAAACAGCAATCATTGTCTCGCTTCCTCTGAAATCATGCCAAAAAGACAGGCAAAGACAAGCCTTACTACAAGCAATTGGAAGAGCAAATACAATTAATCTTTACACACTTAAATTGATGAAAATACAAAATTTTTGTTAGTTTATCTTTATCAAAAGCTTTAAAATCATTAAAAAAAAAAAAAAATCATTAGAAATAATACAACCCTTTTCTTTATCAACGATACTTTGCTGTAGGCCTTTTAGATATTACTGAGCGTACTTCTAAAGCTGTATTTTCAGCAAAAGTAGAGAAGGCTTCTAAGCCCCCTCTTTATCCCCTTTGACAAGCCTGGCGGTTTGCCTCTACCTGCCCAAACTGGTCTATCCAGTCAAGGAATGACGGTTTGTGTCTATTGTGTTCCCTTTTTCTTTCTGTTTAAATGGATTGGAATTTGATACAGATTATAAGCGAACAACTAAAAACATCCCCTTTCCTGTTCTGTGTCACTTATGAGTTCTTTACTTTGTACAGTAGAAATTGTAAATACCACTATGTGGCTACCATGACATGGTCTGTTAGCAAACAGGAACAAAACTAAGGGTGGGGACAACGAGCGCAAACATAAACTCAAGCAATCCACGCAATACAAAAAGACAGATATGAATAATTTCAGTTTTAAAAAAAGTTACCCGTTGCGTCCTCGGCGTGATCCACTAGATACGAGAGACACCACACTGCGTCAGTTACGCCGCTTCACAAGCATGTCCTTCTCTTCTCTCTTCGGTTGAACGACGCCCTTTAAGATTTTTGCAACCGAAAGCCAGGAAGGAGACCATCTTGAGGCGGGAAACCAGATTCCCAACACGACGCTTGGCGTAGAAACTAACAGAGTAGCAAAGCAGGTGAGTCTTTGTCTCAACGAAGATGCTCTTCGCCGGGAGCTCGAAGTGATGCTACCTGTTTAACCTCTTTGAGAAGAGAGACAGAATTTGTAAAGAGCTTGCTTTACATGTAACAGGCCCCCTCCACCCATACAGGTGTAATTTTCATGCCGCAGCCAATCTCCTTAGCCTCTAGCGCTTGCAGGTGTGTCCCAAACTCCATGATAGGTCAGTCCCGCCCCGGAGGGCCCTCTCCAACCACCTGCCCCCGCCCAACCTGCTTTGTGTATGTTTATGATGTCATCTCTCTTTGCGTGATTGCACCTTCTTTTCCTATTTCCACAGAAATAGTCCATTCATGTTTATTCTAAAACAGACTTATAATTTCTTCTTCATCCTCTGATACAGATATGTAAGGAGACACAGCCTCTACAACCAGAAAGGGTAAAACCAAGGAGCAGCTGACCTTTGCCTTGTTCGTATTCCCACACCCATCTGAACTGTAGCCTCAGTCATATAAAACAGACTAACAGGGGACACAGGTAAAGTCAGGCTTGTGACTGTGCTGTTTGTCATCAGGCCTTGAGGCATCTGCTCTAATCCTCGTCTCCTGCAGGCTGGTGGGTCCGACGTAATAGCTGGATTCATTGAAACAATGCAGACTGACTTGACACTAATCCTATGTCTAACAAATGTCAACGAAAGTCAGGAGAGGATATCAAAATGGGAAAATATTGACCCTATTGTTGTGAGAATTCATAGTATTTAGCATTTTCTCAGGAGAAATGTTGCTAACACTTTACTCAAATCCCTTATGTATAATGCATTATAAAAGCATTTTTAATGCAGCAATTATGCCTTGTAATGCACTTTATAATGCATTGTATAGTCTCATGAATAATTGTAACCACACACCTTTAGAATGTATAATGCATTAAAACACATGACAAACAACTAATTTCAGAATCTGCAGATATTATAATGCATTTTAACTTGGGTTACAATTATTTATGAAAAGTTATAATGTATTATACATAAGGGATTTAAGTAAAGTGTAACAGAAATGTTTTTTTGGTGGGAAGCCAAACTGCTCCCAATGAAAAAGTTAATAAATTGTAAAATCAATTATTAGTAAAAACCACACACACACACACACACACACCACGGAGTTATTTTATATATATAAACCCAAAAAAGTTATTTGCCCAGCTAAAATTTCTGTGACGTTCAATCCTTTGGTGATAACACTTTTTCTCTTGAATAAAAGCCAATGCAATGCTTAACAAAAATATAATATAATAAAATAATATAATAAATACATAAAAAATAAATATAAAAAATAAAGTCAAATATAAAATAGAATAAAATAATGACCTATATGATCAGTTACATTATGAGAGCCGTTGTCTTTCAGGTAATCGTATAAAGGATAATGAGAGCATTACCACTATAGGAACTGTCAGGGGCACAAAGGAGCACATTTTAATGATGTTGTTAAGGGGGTTTAATGGGCAGTTGACTCCTCAGCCATCACTGATTGTGTGTGAGCATCATGTCAGAACAAAAGACTGAGGTTTTTCCCATGATAACCCGATACTTCAAGGTGTGGACTATGTTGACCTGTCTCACCTTTGACATCAAGGGCGTATTAATCTTTTCAGACCAATCTGACCTAAAAACATAAAACTTTTACTTTTAATAACACAATGTGGTTCATTTAATGACATATTTAAGATTCGTAACTATGCGATTCTGATCATGTGATGGTTTATATGGATCATTCTCAAGAGTTCATGCAGCTTGAGTGCTGCTGTTATTAAAGCAAAATTTTAAAATTAAAACCACTCAAATTGCTACGTTGATAATATGATTTGTAACGAAAAATTGTATTCAGTAAAAAAAAAAAAAAAAGGAAATTAAAAGAAATTTAAATTAAATTAAATTATAAATTAAAAAGAGAATAAACAAAACTAAACATGCCATGCCACATCATTTTCATACCTACTTGAGATGCAACTACAAAGGTACTGTTATCTGTAATTCATTTCAAAGACAAAAAGCGTAAAAGTAACTTCTAGTTAGTCATTGACTCCGATGTTCCCTCTGATACAGTATTTCTTGATCAGCAGAGCAGAGAAGTGCTGCACTAAGGTAAATGGGGACAAAGGGCCATATCCATTAAGCGGCCGACTGCTTCGTGCTTCTCTCCCCGGGCTGTCCAGCGACAGAGGCCCCCCAGTTTGACTGGAAGGAAATTGGCTTGTCTAAAAGGTTTGCTTTGTTTAGCATTCTTTCATTTGCATTCCAAATGAGCTTTGAGAATGAACCGGCCAGGCACAACCAAAACTCATTTGGGTAGATAGATATCAGCCATGGCTGTCACGCAAGGCTAGCGGAGGGGACACACATCAGCTCCCTTTCCAGAAGATCCATGCCATAGACTGCAGGTACTGCCCTTTGACAAGAAGAGGGCAATCACAGCAATATGCTCATCTGTGTTCAATCATTTTCCTTAGACATGGCAATGACAAATAGCAAAATGTATGTATTGGCAGAAGCACACACAGTAGCCCTTACTTACACATGTTCTGTGCCAAATAGACAGCAGATGAACATAGGCAATGTAAATGTATAGGGACATGTTTTTCATACTGGTTTGCATTTAGGACCCAGAATGAACACTTAGTGATAAGTCACTCCTCGCTGGAGACAAACAAATGACTCCACAAAGCCCATGTACTTGGTTTAGTTTCTCTCTTTCTCCTTATATAACCTGAATGTCTCACAACAATAAGTATAGCAAGTATAACAGTGCCAGCACACATTTATGGGGCAGCATTATTCGGTCTAGATGTCAATCCATATTTTTCTGTCACACAGCTTCACAACGTTATCTATACACATATCTATTTCTCAAGAACATTTCAGGTTCAGTAAAAAGTCAGTGTTGTTATTGTAAAATAAAAAAATAAAACAAACATTGTTAACGGAGATAAAGCTGAAATAATATAAAACATAAATATTACATAAAGAAAAAATAAATGTTGCACTGGTAACTAAATTTGTTTAAAGTACTAAAATGACTAAAACTGAAATGAAAAGCAAAATATTTTAAAAACCCTAATAAATTTGAAAAAAAGAACAAAATAACTGAAAATATAACAATAAAAGCTCATTCAAAATATTAATGAATACTATAATAGTACATAAATAATACTAAATAAAACTCAAATGGATAACATTTGTGGCATAATGTTGATTACCACAAAAATAATTTTGACTTGACCCTCTTTGACTTGATTTAGGTTATGGTGAGGCACTTACAATGGATGTGAATAGGGCCAGTTTTGGATTTAAAAGCAGAAATGTAAAATTAATAATTTATAAAAAACATTAATTTGAGCTGTGAAGTTGTTTTTGCCATTTTTACAGACGTTTTAGGGATTTATGTACAAACATCATGGCAAGTTGTAAAATTGAATATAACCTTACACAGAAAAATAAATTATTTTTTCACAGTTAAATTGCATAATGTTAATGTCTTGTGTCTATACTTTCGAAGCTGTGAGTAATGTTTACAGATTAGACCCCTATTTAAAGCACCTCAATGTGTAACCCAGTCTTTACATGACCTTTTGAATTTTCATCAGCAACATATAAATTCCTTTGTGCAAAGGAACCTGAAGTTGCCGTATGTGTTGGGTTACATTAAGCCATGGTGCTCATGCTCTGATGTGAGTTTGAGTCTGGCTCACATCATTTGTCTATACTGCTTATCTTTCTCGTTTCACTTCCTGTCCCCTCTTTATTAATAATAAAAGTAAAAACAAAACAAGGTACAGCATGATAATACCGATTTAAAAAAAAAAAAAAAAAAAATTCACAGCGCTGTACTGTGATTGTATTCTTTACCGGCTCCATGTCCATCAACACCTGTTGTATGTTTTTATCTTTTTGTGTCTCTCACTCTGTTTGCTTTGCTTTTGTATTTTGGTCAGGCCGACTCCTGTGTAATTACAGAGTTGTGTGTTGTCTTAGCAGGAAAGCTGGGGTCAATGCAAAGGCTGTAGTTCACTAAATGTTTTCTTGCATTTGAAACAATACTTAATGTAAACCTGCTACGACAACACACCACAATGTTTCAAAACTAAATGTTTATCATCTCAAGCTGCATTGTCAGATATCTACAATTTGAGTGAAAACTTCCCTTCCTGCATCTTGAAAAGCTTCTTTACCTGTGAAAATTCACCAGGGGATTGAGGTTTGAGGGTGAGACATAAACGAATACACAACCTCAGCCTTGCTCTGACTTGCCACGCATTACCTTCATTGGGTAATTGGCCTCAGGGGATTGTGGGTGTAGTGCATGCGTGTCACTGAGTTTGTCTGTGTGTCCCCAAGGAGAAGTTGCCATAGGTGAAGGGAAAAGAGTCAGACCTACCAATTAATGATCCACCTTTTCCCCTAAACACACTTAACACACTTAACAAACTGACCAGTGCTTGACCACTCATTCAAAAATATATTTCAGGAAAAAAGCATGAGATTTTATCAATAAAGTCAGCATTTGTTTATTCAACCAGTACAACTCTATCACACACAGCCTTTTTGTTAGTTTAGTTTGAGCATGTATGGGTTATGATGCACTGCTGTCAAAGAGTTCTGAAGGAGCTGACGCAATTATTCCGCACCATTTTGTTTCTGAAGCCCTATTCGGACGGGATTAGTTTTACATGGAGAGGTGGGGTAAAGTAATTATTACCAGAGCTTCTCAGTGATTTTAGTCCTGTCCAAATGTGCCATCTCAGTAATCATCGTCCGGCGACTTTCACCTTCTGTAATGCTAATCCCGTCCGAATGCAAATGTCTGTGATTGCTGATCTTGTATTTTACTAATGCTTCTTCTTGTGTGTTTTTGGACCTACCTGAGCTACCGTTTGCACACCAATCATCAGCATGCCTTTATTTCATTTCAATATGGGTAGTATCCGATGAAAAAATAAAAGCCAAAGCGCAAAAAAACTGCGAAGACTACCCATTGTAATATCAGTGTCAGGTACGAGTAAGATGTCTAGATTTCGCTGCTCACTTATGTGGGTTTATTATAAACAGCCACTTCTATAAACTTGTAAAGTTTGCTTAAATAGGGTTTTTTTTATTAAAATTAATTAAAATTATATTAAATAATAAATTAAAAGACATCTACATCATACGTGATGTAACCTTCTATAACGCCCACATATAGAAAACACACACTCCCACCTCAGTAATAAACGAGGAGATATTAGTCCTGTCTGAATTGGTACATGAAATCGCAAACGTCGTGATAAAAAATTGTAACTCAAACGTTGTTTAGACAACTAGTCCCGTCCGAATAGGGCTTATCTGTGTGATTGATGCCTGTGATCAACGACATTAGAAAAGAAATGTTGTCAAATTGGACAGATGCTAAAACAGAAGCACTTCACTCCATCCAAATGGACATTAGTCAAAATATTATATTATATTAATATATATATAAAAATAATTTGCAGCAAATCACAGATTTAAGAAGATCTATTTCTATTCTGTTTCAGATAAATGCTGTTCTTTTGAACTTTAAGAAGAAGTTTCTTGAGCACCAGCATATTAGAATGATTTCTGGAGGATCATGTGACACTGAAGACTGGAGTAATGATGCTGAACATTCAGATTTGCCATCACAGGAATAAAAAACATTTTAAAAATGGAAAAGTTATTTTAAATTGTAATTGTATTCACAATATTGCTGTTTTTGTTGTATTTTTGAGCATAAGAGACTTATTTTAAAAACATTAAAGAAATTTTACTAACTCCCAATTTAAGCAGAAGTGTATTTATTTAAAAAAAAAAGACAGAGTTTGTCTTTAGATTCTAACATACAAGACCAAAACAAACAGTTTGGATTATAACAAAATCTATCTCAATCATTTATTTCTCTTCCAGTGAACTGCAACTGAAAACAAACACACTGGTAAATACCAAATCATATGTGCTTTAATATAATATGTGCTATTAGATTTCAGCTGCGACCTGATAAAAACAATTCCATTTAGATTCAAAGCAACCCTATTGCATATTATATTGACTCACAGTGCACACAGCCAACAAAAAGCCTCTCTTTCCCGGTATGACCCTCAACAGACCATCAAACACACCTGTGCAGGCCTGTTTTATGTCAACTAACATAATGAGGGAAAAACAAGAGCGAAGGAGTTTGTTTGGAAAACGAGGCTGGCTGTTGTCCCACAGGTCTCTTCTTCCATTGTTTCGGCTAAAAGCCTCGTTTGCTCGCTCAGCTTTTAGGCACACACTCAATTGTCAGTCTAGAGAGTGTTTGCTTTTTACATTATGGTGAACTGGATTTTGCTCTGTGATCCTGCATGCGTAGCTCTGTTTATAATGATGAGGGATCAATCAAACTTTCATGCAAAAGTTAATGTCAATATCACAAATGTCCATGTTCCTTTGTGCTTTGTTTCAGCTTGAAAAGAGCCTGGGAAATCTGTGTGGGCACAGATGGAAGAGCACCAGAAGGGCTGATAATGATGCAAGATCTGTTTGTGAGACTGTCTGCCCACAGGGAGCTCTGATCATGGGGAGACAGACTCATCCACAGGCCCCTCTGGACCTGTTACCATGGAGGATGCTGGATGTACAAGGCATGGTTATGTGTTATCAATCCTAGCCAGATCAAAAGAGGCTCACAGAGGTATGAAAGTTGCTGAACACAATGGCAATTCCAATGAAAATGTGACTTAAGAGGATATAGAGTACAAGAAATTAATTGTGGAAACATAAGAGAACATTATTAATCCACAAGTCAGATGTCGGAAACAATTTCCAGATGAAAGTAATGAATATCTTCAACACGTCTCTGTTCTTGAAATATATTTTCAGGAAAAAAAACCCTGAATGATAGTACAGGTGTATGCTAAATGCTTTTATAATTTTTCTGACTGGCACCTTTTGAACAGAAACTGTATGACATCACAAATCTCTTTAATTAGAGCCAGTTCTCAAATCCCAAGAGGTGATGCTGCTCTCCTCTGGGTGATATCAATATTCAACGCAGTGAGAAACACATGGATTCTCATTATAGACAGATGGTGAATCACAATTTCCCACAATTTTCTGATGTCATTCAGATCAGCTTTCAAATCTGTCGCCTGTTATTATGAATCTCAGCATTAATTCATCAATGATTCATTGATGAATCAAATAAACCAACAACGCTGGGTAATGTCTTTGTCTTACTCTTATGTGATGAATGAAACACAAAATTACTTCAAGGCAAACTTGATTTACATATGGATTAAACAAACTGCACAGCTAAAGCATGCCTCGGGTTTTTAAAAAGAATACTGGATAACGTGTCATTTTCATGAGTAGGAAATTTATACAGCTCAACCAGCCCTTTATCGTCTGTGATTAAGAGAGTTCAAAAGAGCCGGAAACCGACGGGCCCAATTAAAAGTGATTTACAGATGTGATCTAAGAAAGAAACTTTGACAACATAGAGGAAATGGGTGAGCAACCAATTAGTTTGAATGTCTCTGAACTTGTGAGCAGTCCACACAGAAATAGCAATATCAAATGAAAGATGGACATCAGTGCAGGGCATGCTTTACTAATTAACTGAAAACTGGTCATGAGGTGGAATTAGTGTAATGAGTTATGCATTATTTGTGCAGAATGCTACAAGGAATACATACTGTATAATATATACCTGTGCAATAAGTCCATTTGTGAAATTTCCTCACTACTAAATATTCCACGGTCAATTGTTAGTGGCATCATAACAAAGTGGAAGCAATTGGGAACAACTGCAACTCAGCCACGAAGTAGTAGGCCACGCATGCTGAGGCGCACAGTGCGCCAAAGTCACCAACTTTCTGCAGTCAATAGCTACAGAACTTTGTGTGGCCTTCAGATTAGCTCAAGAACAGTGCGTAGAGAGCTTCATGGAATGGGTTTCCATGGCCGAGGAGCTGCATCCAAGCCTTACATCACCAAGTGCAATGCAAAGCGTTGGATGCAGTGGTGTAAAACACGCCGCCACTGGACTGGACCTGCCAGGAAAACGGTACTTGCCTGACTGCATTGTGCCAAGTGTAAAGTTTGGTGGAGGGGGGATTATAGTGTGGGGTTGCTTTTCAGGGGTTGGGCTTGGCCCCTTAGTTCCAGTGAAAGGAACTCTTGGTGCTTCAGCATTCCAAGACATTTGGACGATTTCATGCTCCCAACTTTGTGGGAACAGTTTGGGGATGGCCCCTTACTGTTCCAACATGATTGTGCACCAGTGCACAAAGCAAGGTCCATAAAGACATGGATGAGCGAGTTTGGTGTGGAGGAACTTGACTGGCCTGCACAGAGTCCTGACCTCAACCCGATAGAAAACCTTTGGGATGAATTAGAGCAGAGACTCCGAGCCAGGCCTTCTCGTCCAACATCAGTGCCTGACCTCACAAATGAGCTTCTAAAAGAATGGTCAAAATTTCCCATAAACACACTCCTAAACCTTGTGGAAAGCCTTCCCAGAAGAGTTGAAGCTTTTATAGCTGCAAAGGGTGGGCCAACTCCATATTAAACCCTATGGATTAATAATGGGATGTCATTAATCATGTGCATGTAAAGGCAGGCATCCCAAAACTTTTGGCAATATAGTGTATGTTTAATTTAGCAATAGTGGATTCATAAAACACAGAAAACAAGGAGCAAAGACTTGTCATGCTGTTCATATTTTCGATTGGCAGACTTCATCTTTTAGCCTACATCACATCATGCAAATAATTTTTTTTGTAAATGGTGAGGAATCAAAGTCCAATGATCTAAGCACCATCTGACACCATTCTCCAAATACTGTCTCTACAGGAGAGCTACACTGCAGCACATTTGCTGATGTTAATAACACAGCACTATCAGAGGGCTGGGTAGTTTTATTGCTGCACAAATACAGCCCAGCAGGCCAGTCTGTCAACAAAGAGTCTGCTTCTGCAACAAAAAGCAAAAGAGAGAGAAATTCAAGCTTCTTCTAAACCTTAATAGCTTAGACAGTTTAGAAAACTAAAACCTTTGATTTATAAATATCAGATTTTTTTTTTTTTTTTGTGGATTTTTTTTTGTGTTTGTTTTTGAAAAATTCAATCCCTAAGTCATGCAGTATGATCCCAACAAGCCACAATACAGTTAATGGTTAATTAATGTTTCATCTAAATGTTTTGTGTGCAGTTTTATGGCTGCCATGGATCTGAATGTTATGGAACCAAACCACAAGGGCTGAAACTATATTATTAATGACATGCAATATAGAGCTGGTACGCTATCATGTGTAATCTTCACTAACACAGCAAATTCCTGTTGAACAACCCTGCAATGACCAACTTTTCAAGGTGTGCCTATACTGTTGACATAGCTTATAGCTTTTAAGACCTCCATATGAACAAGAAGCTGTATGAAGATAAGGACATTGCGCTGTTTAACTGAAAACTGCACAGCATGTACTAATGAGATGAGAGAATAGATAGATATACACACCATGTGGCAAAAAGTATGCAGGCAATGCAAGAGGCCAACCAAAGCGCTCTTATGACATCACAGATCTAATGACTTCTCCCAATAACATCATAAGGACAACGATCAGATCAAAGAAGTGCTGCTATCACATTTGATCATGTTTCATTTGCTGAATATAACAGTGATGGCATGGCTCTGGTATGCTGGGATTGCACAGACTGTGCCATTACAAAAAAGAATCATACAATGGCATCGGCAAAAAAAGAGAGAGATGGCCAGATGTCTGTGCAATGAAAAAAAAAACACACACACAAACAATTAGGGAGAGCATCCTAAATGCAGAGAGGTACAATAGAAAGGCCAACAACATGCCATGTTTAGATGCAAAGCACAAGCTGGTGCAAGTTCTCAAGATGTATAAGCGTAACAGTATCAGAAAAATTAAGTTTATGGCTATGAAGAACTTCTTCGTGGATTTCTATAAGCAGTAGTATGAACTCATTCTATACAACGTAATCTAATTTTTTTTTTTTATTAATTCTATTTGATTAAAACTAATACATTTAAAACCATTTTCCCCATTCCATTTTCCATCATATTTCAGGATCAACAACACATCACAAATGTTTTTTTTTTTTTTTACATTTTTCAAACATAAAAAAAAAATGTGCCATATAATAATAAACAGATGGATACTAATTTTATGCATTTAATTGTTTAAGATTCACACTTACTTGCATATAGTTGCTTACAGTATATGTTTATAATCCTGGTTAAACAAATTCAAAACAAAAAGCAGCGTAATAAGAAAGATGACCATGGACAGCAGTACTGACAGCAAAATAGAGGAAGGATTAACAAATTAAGCACCTTGAGAACTTCCTCAATCTTAACCCCAGGTGACCTACCTCAAGAGCAGCCCTCCAACACAACGCCGGATCATTAGCCGGACCATCACAATGCACTGCAAAAATACATACATAAAAATCCAGAAAGCAATATGGTGACCGCTCTGAACTTCCTGAACCTTTTTACAAGGTTTCCCAAATATGCACGAGACTGTGTACTGCATGTGTGCATGAAGAAATGATGTTGGGCGTCTAGGATGGTTGGTTTAAAGAATGCACTAGTGTTATCACCGGAGGTTATGCAAGAATAGTTTGGTGGAAACCTTTGCCTGGTACAGTGCTGGGCCCCTGCTTCACACGGCCAAGGAATCCTGCCCTAAAAATTCCTAATTGCCCTTGCTGAGCAGGAATCTGTCAGGCTCACCCAGGATGTAACACTTAGGTTATCACACAAGCTCCTTTTTTACTTACTAATTTTAGTTTTGAACTGATTCCCTCCCTGAGTCTGGGGTCATCAGCTGAAAGAGGCGATATTAAAGGACATAAAAAGGATGCAGTGTCTTCAAAAAAAATTATGGCATTATATTAGTTTTAGAGAGAAGTATGTAAGGCATTTATAAATAACTCTTTTCATTTCAAGTAAAATTTGAAAAATATTTGAAATATTTCAGGTAAAATCTGCAGAAACAAAGTGAAAATCTGTTACCCCTACAACTAAAACGTTTGGCAGAAACTTGACATTTAGACTAAAGAAAACTAAAATAAAGCAGAATTATAGAATGAAATACACGCAACGACTCTGAACACCTCCGTGTTGGGGGGTTACACTCAATGGTGGTAAGGTGAGGAAGACGGGTATCAAATGCTCAGATGAAAGAGGCAGAGCAGATTTAGAGCCTTTTTGTTTCCGTGTGTTCAAAGGAAGCAGCTGCTGACTGCACAGGGCTTAGGTCCTATTCATCTGTAGGCGAGACAGACGCAGTATCCTGAGGCACAAAAACACACACACCACACACAAATACACACTTCAAAGTCTATAGAGACACAGACTGCTGCGGTGTGGTAGACTCTGCTCCATAACTCTGTCATTAGCTTCACACACAAGGTTTAGAGAAGCCCTGAACTCACCCAAAGTCTGTATCAAATCAGCATTTATCAGGCCCAGTATCCTTATGAGTCTGAGGAAAAACTTATTTTGATTTATAATATAATACATATCTCTCTATAAATCAATAATTTTTAATCTCTGGCAACAGTAATCGATGCCAATCTATATAAAAAATGTTGGGAAATCAATGACAAAGTAAACACTGGGGTCATATGTCAACAGGTGACATCCAAGACTCACGCCCAGAGGCGGCCGCCCATCCCCCAACGGCACGTAAATCAGGTGCATTTTCCCTGTCGCTTGTTAAAATTCAAATACGCCCTCAGATGTGTGTGTGTGTGTGTGTGCCTTCCTCTACGAAGCTTCAGTTAATATTTGCATCACAAGCAAATCACTATTATGTGATAATTTAGTATAAAGAGAAATGGCAGTCCTTATTTCACCAATTACCTGCAAAAAATCATTAATGTAGTCGAAGTAAAACACATACTGTAGGATAAATATTGGTCAGTGAGAATAAATGTCTAGTTAATACTTTTTTTCTATCATCGGACTGGTCAGACAAGTGTCTGAATTTTAATACTTCCCAAAAATGCACACCATACACAAAGTTAGACAGGAAATGAGGTCAGAAAGTGAAAGGTTTAGGCAAACTTTACAAGTAGTAGAGCTTGCAATGAACTTTTCCTATTCAAAAACATTTGCATGGGTTGTCTGAGCAAATGGTGTTGGTCTGAGCACTCTGTGCCTGGCTGATGCTTTTCTGACTCCCTGTGTGTAACCAAACCAACATGCAAAGCTAGCTCCAACAGAACAGAGCACTAGCTCCGTGTAAAGGAGAATGCTTGCACTGATAACCAAGGTCATATATTTGTAACACCTGCTCATGACCGTTTGGATTCCCTGCCACTAATACAACCCTGATTGTGAGATGGTATAGAGCAGTGGTTCCAAACACAGCAACATAATGATTTATTATACAAGAGAAAATAAATAAGTTTGAAATAGTAAATAACATTATAATTAAAATAAAATAATATAATATTAAAAATAATGTTACTAATAGTAAATACTATTACAAAATTAAATAATGTTAGACTGTCCATGACAAAGAACGGGGTGGGGGGGGACATTACACACACACACACACACACAGACACACACAATAGTTTGGGGTCAGTTACATCACTCAATTCTTTTTCACTAATCTTAACGAAATTAACACTTTTTTTCAGAAAGGATGCATTAAATTTTAAAAAGTTTTTTAAAAAAAGACAGTAAGGATGTTTATAATATTACAAAACATTAATTTCAAATAAATGCTATTTCTTTTGAACTCCTGAAAAAAAGTATCACGGTTTCCACAAAAATATTAAGCAGCACAACTGTTTTCAATATTTAATAATAAGAAATGTTTCTTGAGCACCAAATCAGCCTATTAGAGTGATTTCTGAAAAATCATGTGACACTGAAGACTGGAGTAATGATGCTGAACATTTAGCTTTGACATCACAGGAATAAATTACATTTTTAAATGTATTCAAATAGAAAACAGTCATTTTAAATGTTAATAATATTTCACAATATTACTGTTATAATTCAGAAATTAAAAACATGATCGTCGTGGAAGAGGTGTATTCAAGACACTACATACACTACATGCACTACAAGCATTAATTAACTATTTTTGAATTAATTATTGCATAGGACAAAAAACAGCATCACGTCTTGTCATCTTATCAGTCTTGTCAGACTTACGACCCACCAGTTGAGAACCACTGGTATAGCGTTATATACTAAAACTTAAAATAAATACGGTAGGCTCTATCTACTGGCACTGACAATATGTACAGTCTGTGTACATAGTAGGTCTGTGATCAGACAACAATAGCAAAGCCAACCACAGATTGCTCTGAGCTTCTGCTTGATTCCCCGAATGGCTCCTAATCTACAGACTCATTTAGAACGTGATTATTAGCGGACCGAGTTAACGAGGCCCATCTGCATCACTACAACAGGACAGATGGCCCATAGGAGGACATCTCAATTATAGTGTACACTAAGGTAAAGAACACACCTACCCCAGATTTACCACAAATTCCATATAATGTTAAGCAGGTGTTTGTGCAGTCAAGGGAACTTTCTGCCTTATGTGAACGGTGTTAAGCTTCAGTCCCACGTTACTTCAGGGATAAAACGCATCCCCCACAAATTCATATTTCTTTTACACTCAACATCATGACAGTGGAACTCAGCACAGTATGTGGAAACAATAGAGTGACATATCAGTGGAGACCAGTAGAAGATGAAATAAGTACCTGTCCTAGGAGTCAATCCCATAAGGGCTTTCAGCAAGTGAGAGTCATTGCATCAGTGTTTCTGCGCTATGGAAACCAGGCCTCTCTGGCTCGCTCCATTGAGCAATGCACACACACAAACACAAGTGTTCGCACGGAACCTCCGACTACTATACACCACTATTAAAATTTTGGGAATTATAAGAGGGTAGCTGACATGTAAAGCAGTGACAGAAGAATTAACCAGAAGTGTGAGATGTTAAGCTTTAACACTATTTTAAACATTTTTCTCATTCTCTTATAATTACTATGCATGCAGTTTTTAAAAGTCTCATATTGAGAAACTACAGTTGCAATCAAAATTATTCAACCCCCTCGCAGACTGCAATAATTTACAAATGCAGGCTTTTCTAAAGATAAAGAGTTTTTAAAAAATTGTTTCCATAACAGTTTAGTGGCAAATGAAAAGTGATAATGTCAATATGTAATGTAATGCTTTTGAGCTCTAGGTTTTTTTTGTAATATAGCTATGTCATAATTATTCAACGCTGCTGTTTTTAAGTCATTTATTTGTATGGTATGGTACAAAATTGTGTTAAAAGACAATTAAACCTTTGGAAACTCTATAACAAAATTGAATTAGCTTGTGCTGTTACACATACATACATTTAGCTCATGCATGTGCTAAAGTTGAATAGCAAATACGGCCAAGTCAAAAGAGCTCTCACAAAAGCTATAGAGAACAAATTGTTTTATTACATTAGAAAATCTATGACTACAAGAAGATTTCCAAAACACTAAAAGTTCCTATAGACACAGCTGGCAGTCTTATTTGTAAGTTTAAAATTTGTTGTACCAGAAAACCATTGAGGGTTTTGAAGAAAAAGCACAATATTATTAAGGGGAATAAAATGTTTGATCAGAGCAACTGAGAAAAACCCTCAATTTACTGCCAAAGACTTGCAAGATGACCTGATGAAAGGAGGAAAAAACATTTCAATGCAGAGTATATTAAGAACACTAGACAAACATGGCCTTCATGTTGGGACATCTTGCCGAATGCCACTCTTGATCAAGTAGAACATAAAAGGCCGACTTGAATATGCTAAAATTCATCTGGATAGACCTGTGGAGTTCTGGAAGAATGTTTAATGGAGTGATGTGACCAAACTGGAACTTTTTGCGGTATGTCTGGTGCAAAAAAGGCAAAGCTTATGAGCAGAAGAACACCATCTCCATGGTCAAACATGGAGGTGGTCCAGTCTTGTTATGGGGGTGCTTTGCTGTTGCAGGAAGTGGAAATCTTGACTGTATGAAGGACATCATGAATTCTTTGAAGTATCAAGCCATTTTGGCAAAGATGGTGATGGCTTCGGTGCAGAGACTGAAGCTTGATGATCAATGGACTTTCCTGCAGGACAGTCCTTTCCTTAGGGATCAGTCGTACAATGTTCTTGAGTGGCCTGTACGTCTTCAGATTTAAATCTCATTGAAAATATTTGGTGGAACATGAAGAAAGCAGTGGTAACGTGAAAATCAAAAATGATCTGGAACACTTTTTCAAATGAGGAATGGGCCAATATTGCAGTAGAGAGGTGACAGAAGCTTCTAAGCACTTACAGGCAGCGTTTATTGGAGGTTATAAAGAAAAAAAAGATTCTGCACAAAATTTGACTTTTGGGGGTTGAATAATTTTGAACATGTTTACAGCCAATTTGATTTTCTTCATTTCTCATCAACTTTACATTCTCAGAATTACACAAATGTGTATTAATAAACTTTCTATAATAGTTTGCTAATGCCTTTGTTGAATTGTTTTCCTAAAATATTGTTCTTGGAAGCAAATGTCTTGCAGGCCAAGGGGGTTGAATAATTTTGATTGCAACTGTACATGAATTACTTGTACTTTTAATTATTTGTACTTTCATTGCAAGTTTGCTTGGTTTATAACACACATACACACACACCTATATATACAGTGGGGAGAACAAGTATTTGATACACTGCCGATTTTGCAGGTTTTCCTACTTACAAAGCATGTAGAGGTCTGTAATTTTTATCGTAGGTACTCTTCAACTGTGAGAGACGGAATCTAAAACAAAAATCCAGAAAATCACATTGTATGATTTTTAAATAATTAATTTGCATTTTATTGCATGACATAAGTATTTGATCACCTACCAACCAGTAAGAATTCCGGCTCTCACAGACCTGTTAGTTTTTCTTTAAGAAGCCCTCCTGTTCTCCACTCATTACCTGTATTAACTGCACCTGTTTGAACTCGTTACCTGTATAAAAGACACCTGTCCACACACTCAATCAAACAGACTCCAACCTCTCCACAATGGCCAAGACCGCTGTGTAAGGACATCAGGGATAAAATTGTAGACCTGCACAAGGCTGGGATGGGCTACAGGACAATAGGCAAGCAGCTTGGTGAGAAGGCAACAACTGTTGGCGCAATTATTAGAAAATGGAAGAAGTTCAAGATGACGGTCAATCTCCCTCGGTCTGGGGCACCATGCAAGATCTCACCTCGTGGGGCATCAATGATCATGAGGAAGGTGAGGGATCAGCCCAGAACTACACGGCAGGACCTGGTCAATGACCTGAAGAGAGCTGGGACCACAGTCTCAAAGAAAACCATTAGTAACACACTACGCCGTCATGGATTAAAATCCTGCAGCGCACGCAAGGTCCCCCTGCTCAAGCCAGCGCATGTCCAGGTCCGTCTGAAGTTTGCCAATGACCATCTGGATGATCCAGAGGAGGAATGGGAGAAGGTCATGTGGTCTGATGAGACAGAAATAGAGCTTTTTGGTCTAAACTCCACTCGCCGTGTTTGGAGGAAGAAGAAGGATGAGTACAACCCCAAGAACATCATCCCAACCGTGAAGCATGGAGGTGGAAACATCATTCTTTGGGGATGCTTTTCTGCAAAGGGGACAGGACGACTGCACCGTATTGAGGGGAGGATGGATGGGGCCATGTATCGCGAGATCTTGGCCAACAACCTCCTTCCCTCAGTAAGAGCATTGAAGATGGGTCGTGGCTGGGTCTTCCAGCATGACAACGACCCGAAACACACAGCCAGGGCAACTAAGGAGTGGCTCCGTAAGAAGCATCTCAAGGTCCTGGAGTGGCCTAGCCAGTCTCCAGACCTGAACCCAATAGAAAATCTTTGGAGGAAGCTGAAAGTCCGTATTGCCCAGCGACATCCCCGAAACCTGAAGGATCTGGAGAAGGTCTGTATGGAGGAGTGGGCCAAAATCCCTGCTGCAGTGTGTGCAAACCTGGTCAAGAACTACAGGAAACGTATGATCTCTGTAATTGGAAACAAAGGTTTCTGTACCAAATATTAAGTTCTGCTTTTCTGATGTATCAAATACTTATGTCATGCAATAAAATGCAAATTAATAACTTAAAAATCATACAATGTTATTTTCTGGATTTTTTAGATTCCGTCACTCACAGTTGAAGAGTACCTATGATAAAAATTACAGACTTCTACATGCTTTGTAAGTGGGCAAACCTGCAAAATCGGCAGTGTATCAAATACTTGTTCTCCCCACTGCATATACTATAAAAGTCAGTGGGGCCTATCAACTGTTTGGTTACCGACATTCTTCAAAATATCTTCTTTAGAGTTCAGCAGAAGAAAGAAATTCATACAGGTTTGGAACAACTTGAGGGTGAGTAGGTAAATGATGACAGAATTTTCATTTTTGGGTGAACTATCCCTTTAACTCTGCATCAGCTCAAAACAATGGGAACTAGACTAGGTTATTTAAACTTTAATATACTATCTATCACAGTAGAGTTTTTAACTTCATTCTAACTCACAAGCAAATCACATCTGAAAACAATCCTGCAACTTTTTAACCAGTCGAGCCACTTGGGTGACATTTATCTCTGGTCTCATTCATCATGTGCTGCTGCAAGGCTCGTATTTGTTTATTTATTTTACTCTAATTCTAAATAAGATTTGTGTATGCATATCAACACTTTGAATGCTGTGACTCACAAAATTGAGGGCTGGTACAGGTATCAGATGACATCTAGGTTTACTGTACCAGAAACTCGATGGCTTTTTCAGATAGGGGTGAACCAGCGAGGGCGACATGGCAACGCCGCGAGTCTGTTCGAGCTCCCCGTGTCATTACTCAACAACAGCGCCTCCTTCCGGATCCTATTGACATAACAGCCAACTGAGTAGTTACGTTGACTGTTAACATCTGCATGAACCAACATCCACAAAGTCCATAAATGCCCTTTTAAAAAATAAATATGTTAGTATTAAAATTTACCATTCTACATTAGGTTATAAAAATACATTTTTATTAATGCAAATTCAACATACAAGAAGAAATAACAACATATAAACATTCCTATTCAACTATCAAGCCAAAATACATTGGGAAGCAAATACGTTAGTAATTATTAAGAGATAAGACACAAGAGTAAAAAGAAGACAGGAATTAACCTAACAGAAGAAAAAAAGGAGAGGGTACACAAACAATGATGAAAATAAATTAAGAATTAGTTTTTAGCGTTATCAATAGACGTTGAGATTACCTAAATACAAATTCAATTCATGCTTGAAGACATTAAAGCATTTCATGTTTATATTTATATTTAGGCTATGAATGTAAAATAAGCAAAAGTAAATTTAAAATAAAATAAATAAAACATAACCACACATAGGGTCCATTAGGGTGAAATATGCAAAAACATTTTTGGTAAATCTTTGATTTAATGGGGGAAAAAAAGTTTTTGTGACGTTCCAACCATAATATATAAAAAAATATACAATATAAAGTCAACATGATAATTATAGATATTTCAACACATTTAGGAATTCACTTGAAGTGTTTCCAGGTGAAATGGATCAAATGGTTTTAATGCAAAATGTTTTTTGGGTTTTTTTTTGTCTTTTTTTGTGCTGCAGTTGAAATACTAAAATTTTTAGAGCAGTGTTCTTGCATGTAAAGTGATAAAAGCATCTGTCTCCTCTGGAAATCAATCAATAATAATAACAACAACAATAATAATAATGACTAAAATAAAAACAGGTCAGTTTATGGTGGTCAAGTGTTTTCTTTTTAAATGTTTCATACTGTGTAAGGTGGTCTACCAGCCTTGATCAAGTTCTATCAGGTCACATTTTTAAGACATTTAAAACAAGACAAGATTTTGTGATAAGTAAACTTTTAATAAAGTGATGACGCTACCTATGTTTGTCGACGTACCATCCACTGAGCTTGCGATGACTAACCTCCAGTTGCTTTGGTTACCGCTCGGACAAAAAGCTACTGTAAGGCCTACTTCTGTTTCACGAATGTGTATTTAGCGCTTTCTTACTAGACGTTTGTAGATACAAAAATGTATATAGGCCTATTCTTATTTTAAAAATAATGTATACTTTTAAAACCCTTTAAAGGTGCAGTAAGCAATTTCTGAGAAACACTATTGAAAGTGGATCAGACCGAGCACTTGTAAAAGATTTTGTAAAAACACATCAGCAGTAAGTGCTGTATACACTCATTAGGGGGGAGGTGCCTGTGCTACCTTTGCTGCGTCCAAAATAGCATTGAGTAAATACTTATTTTGAATAAGTAATTACTTCACGACTGCTAAAAATGTACGTTCTATATAGTATGAATGTGTGTAGTATGAATGTAATCTTGACATACTACATTCGCCACGTTGCCCTTATCATGTGACCTACCAACATCAGTTGCATCGCGTCACCTCCATTCATATATCCTCTCCCGTGGCCTCATGGGATAGTAAAGTGTCCATCGTATCCACACTTAAGAATCTCGCCGGAAGAAGTGGGTCATCTGGGGACTTTTTGCCTACTCTTTTATGAGTTCTGTGAATTCGGACATTTTGTCACATACTTTTTTTCGCCTACTATATAAAGGATGCGATTTCGGATGCAGCCATAGCGTGTTTGTGAATTTGGGGGGACGGAACTATCAAGATAGGGGTGTGATCCTTTTGGGTAGAGGCGTGTTTGTTTTTGTGATTTCAAATATCAACAGCGTTTCTCAGAAATCGCTTACTTCACCTTTAATATGTTTGATCTTCTGATATTTTAAAGGCATTCAATCCTGAATGTGTCCCAGTTCAACCTGACTCCCCCCTATAAAAGTGTAAATACTTACATAATTACCACTGGTTATATGGCACTGTAGAAACGAAATATTATTTTCCAGTAGACTACCCTCAAAACAAAGTTATCAATCCACTTAAATGGCACATTGTGCTGTGCTGCATTTGTCCTGCAACAATGCTCTATAACCAACAGAGGGCGCCCTGACTGTGAGTGTTCTGCTGAGAAAACCATCTGTCTGCTGACTTGTGTGGTGGTGGATCATATACATCATAGAGTTTCTGCACTATTTGTTTATCTTTCACATGTTTGTCCTCTTGCCACATACTAATTTGATTAAATATAAAACATTTACATGGCAGCAGGTATATGATATCGATGCTAAACTAATTCACAGAGCACTAGATTGCTCTTTTCAGA
This sequence comes from Coreius guichenoti, assembly GCA_039654105.1. Classification (NCBI taxonomy): domain Eukaryota; kingdom Metazoa; phylum Chordata; class Actinopteri; order Cypriniformes; family Gobionidae; genus Coreius; species Coreius guichenoti. The sequence continues at coordinate 18,918,556 of CM077178.1, forward strand.
TATGACTGAACGACGCCTGCACTCAAACCGGTTCATCCTGTTTTTATGAGTCTAACTTGAATATTGCACCAGCCATTCAGAGGTCTTGTGAAAACTGAACATGAAAGAACAAACAAACACATGTAAATAATGCTCTAATACTGGTTGAAAAGCCACTGCTCAAACAATAGATATTTCCATCTCACCATGATGAGTTATAAAACATTTTGAGCCAAGCTAATTTGGTCCAGGAACAATCACTCATTGGTCTCAAGTACTTTTCCTAAATCTTAATCCTTCCCAGCAATCAAAACCTTCCTGTCCTGCAGTAAAGAGCCAAAAGAAGACCTCACTGTTCACAAAACAGCAGACACAGTAGCTATAGCTCTATAGGCCTAAAAAAAAATATTTGGGAAAGCAGTTTCCAGCTAACAAAAATTATGTTATAAAACATTATTTCTGAATGTTCTCTGAACAGTAAAAAACATCAATGTGGAGGAAAAAACTTTTTAAAAACATTTCTTTCTTTGTTTATGCCAACGCTACAGAAAGCATTAAGGGAACGTTCCATTTTATAACTTTGTAAACATGATAGGAACGTTCTTTTTAAATGTTCTCTGAATGCTCATTAGAAATCTCATTAAAAACGTTAAACAAAGGTCCAACTAAAACATCTAAGAAAAAAACATTCCATGAACTATGTATAAGTAATATGTTTTATACACTCACCTAAAGGATTATTAGGAACACCTGTTCAATTTCTCATTAATGCAATTATCTAATCAACCAATCACATGGCAGTTGCTTCAATGCATTTAGGGGTGTGGTCCTGGTCAAGACAATCTCCTGAACTCCAAACTGAATGTCAGAATGGGAAAGAAAGGTGATTTAAGCAATTTTGAGCGTGGCATGGTTGTTGGTGCCAGACGGGCCGGTCTGAGTATTTCACAATCTGCTCAGTTACTGGGATTTTCACGCACAACCATTTCTAGAGTTTACAAAGAATGGTGTGAAAAGGGAAAAACATCCAGTATGCGGCAGTCCTGTGGGCGAAAATGCCTTGTTGATGCTAGAGGTCAGAGGAGAATGGGCCGACTGATTCAAGCTGATAGAAGAGCAACTTTGACTGAAATAACCACTCGTTACAACCGAGGTATGCAGCAAAGCATTTGTGAAGCCACAACACGCACAACCTTGAGGCGGATGGGCTACAACAGCAGAAGACCCCACCGGGTACCACTCATCTCCACTACAAATAGGAAAAAGAGGCTACAATTTGCACGAGCTCACCAAAATTGGACAGTTGAAGACTGGAAAAATGTTGCCTGGTCTGATGAGTCTCGATTTCTGTTGAGACATTCAGATGGTAGAGTCAGAATTTGGCGTAAACAGAATGAGAACATGAATCCATCATGCCTTGTTACCACTGTGCAGGCTGGTGGTGGTGGTGTAATGGTGTGGGGGATGTTTTCTTGGCACACTTTAGGCCCCTTAGTGCCAATTGGGCATGGTTTAAATGCCACGGCCTACCTGAGCATTGTTTCTGACCATGTCCATCCCTTTATGACCACCATGTACCCATCCTCTGATGGCTACTTCCAGCAGGATAATGCACCATGTCACAAAGCTCGAATCATTTCAAATTGGTTTCTTGAACATGACAATGAGTTCACTGTACTAAAATGGCCCCCACAGTCACCAGATCTCAACCCAATAGAGCATCTTTGGGATGTGGTGGAACGGGAGCTTCGTGCCCTGGATGTGCATCCCACAAATCTCCATCAACTGCAAGATGCTATCCTATCAATATGGGCCAACATTTCTAAAGAATGCTTTCAGCACCTTGTTGAATCAATGCCACGTAGAATTAAGGCAGTTCTGAAGGCGAAAGGGGGTCAAACACAGTATTAGTATGGTGTTCCTAATAATCCTTTAGGTGAGTGTATATAGCTAACATTATTTGAGAACATTTGAGACCAGATAACTTTGAATGAATGTTCTATTAAAGTTAGAAAAATATTTTCCAGATCCTTGCCAGAACATTACCGGAGTTCTGTGAATGTTCCCTGTTAGCTGGGTTGTCAGCATTGCTTTGGTTGCAATACAGGAGAATTATGAATTTTAACATAGGCCTACATTAAAGGTTGTGAAACATGTGATGCACAGCCCATCTCCAAGGTCTTGATTATCATTAACCAAAATGTTTTATGCAAAGTGACTTTCTGACTCAGGGTCAGAAATTTACCTGGGCTATGAGCAAAAATGACTCAAAAAGTGACTTCAGATATTATATGTGCAAATGTGCAACTGTCAAACTTAAAACAGTGATTCAATTCAAATGTACTGTGAAGGTATACAGGCAGTATAAAGAGAGCTGTATATAATCTAACATATGGGCCAGTCAGCTGTATTCTGCCCTCATATTGCACAGACATTTTGATAGCCTGTTAAATTTGATTTTATCTTTTAATTCAATTGATTCTGCTTACCTGCACTTCTTAAAGGCCCACTCAAGTTTTTCTCAGGGACAGAATTGTGATTACAGTAGCCTAAGTAGTGAAGCATCTCTTGCATGCTTTAAACCCACAACCGATATATTTCAGGTTATACAACCTCTTTAAAAGCCATACCTGTGGCTGTGTCTGTCCCTATGAAGGCTACGAAACCAGTCTGCAAGGATTTTTTCAAAAACTGTCAAAACTGTAGGCTATGTGGTGATACTGGAGCTTTTGTGTAACTGAACATGCAGGTTGCTAAAGATAATAATTATTAAACCAAATAAAGATAAAAGCAGGATTGCTACAGTTAGTAGCCTAGTTTTAATATTTATCTACAATGAACACTCTCTTTTTGTTGTTTTAGATCTGTGCCAGAAATGGAGAGCCTACTGTCTAACTTTCTCATTTGAAAGCAACAAACAGGCTGCAGGATGAGCAGGATATTGCTTGAATTTGGCCTTTTACCTCAGACCAGTAGGCTATTGTGGTTACCAGGTAACTCTGGTTAATGTAAATGCTGAAATCGGGGGTATTACAGAAACTTAAGTCTTAAGGTAAGATCTGACAAGTTACAAATTCGTATTACAGAAGCAAATCTTAACTTGGTTTAGGATTCTTACCCTATCATACAAAATCTCATCTTATCTGTAGTTAGCACGGCTCCATCGAGTTCGGTAATCAACTCTAAGGTCTGTTACGTGCAACCAGCTTGCTGTGAAGTAAACGCTAGAGATTATTAAAATGGAAAAACAAAATAAGTGTGCTTTTAATTAAGTGCTGCAGAAAGAGAAGTTTTGATAAGCTTGGTGGAAAAAGGCAAAGCCTATATATTTCATGGGAGTCTCACATCATTTGAGTGTTCAAAAAATCTTTCCACCATTAAACATCGCTGTTCTTCATCTTGTATCATTAATGTGACGCCATTCTCAGACAGGGCTATTGTTATGTGATTTTTTACATATGACTCAAATCATTTTGAAGTTAGGAGTAGGACACCAGTGGGGTTATCCCAAAAGACAGTTTTTAGGATTTTTTTGTCTAGTTAGGATGCTTCTGTAATACCCCTTTTCTATAAGATAAATGTCATTCTGTAATAGCTTTTGTCCTAAATGAGGTCCAAACTGAAATTGACATGGTTACCAAACAGATAAGATTAGGAAGTAACCTTAAGAAGTTAGGATCTTTCTGTAATACGCTTTCTCTGGGGCACATATGGTGGATATAGATCAGGGATGGGCAAACCCAGTCCTGGGAGTTTAGTTCCAACCCTAATCAAACACACCTGAACCAGCTAATCAATGCCTTCAGGATTACTAGAAAGCTACAGGCAGGTGAGTTTTATCAGGGTTGGAGCTAAACTCTGCAGGACAGTGGCCCTCCAGGACCGAGTTTGCCCATCCCTGATATAGACAGTCATAATACATAAAAAACACTAAAACTGACCCTTTTGATTTTTGTGGACCAAAATAATTGTAATTTAGTTCTAAGTATAAACATTTCAAACAACATACAGACTAAGTAAACAGAAGTTTATGGCTTAATTGGCCATGAGACACACTAGACATAGGCCAAAGTGCATATGGCAAAACGTAACATTTTCCATCTAGCATGCCATAAATATATAACTTCAACCCTGAACTATTTTTTATGAGTGTTTTGATGGCATCAAATTAAACATTTTATTTTTGTTTGTGCATTTTTGTTTTTCCATTGAGGTGCAATTTAGTCCAAATCATCAATAAAATCAAACTAGCCCTGGAAAGGGCACAGCAGTCCTCATCCTCATACAGTTCTGGTTAGGAGACGTCCTAGTGAGGCTTGGTGTTGGTTTATGGTGATGATAAAAGCAGTCGTACCTGTCTTCTGCTGTCAGGGAATCTTAACAGAAATCTTGATTGGCGTCCATAATTATGTGTAGTTTCCGTAGTAGTGTGGGATATCGTGACAGCCGTTAGTATATTGTTCCAGTAAAGATACAGGTAAGAATGTGTTTCAGTAAACATCATGCAAACACACATACACTCCCCCCTTGACTCTAAAGCTGTGGAGCCACATGCTTTTGTTGGTTAGACTCATATTCACATGCATGACAAAGCAGCCAGTACCTCCTCCTTTTCCAACAGTTCAGGATTCTTTTAGGTGGTTGACACAGGTGAACTTGTGGTCCATATAACATTCTCTCCATATTGTCAGATTGGCCTACTTTGTGTTATAATGTGGATCAGTGGATCATGAGACAACACAGCAACACACACATGCACCTCTCGTCACTGAAACCCTTTTGGAGAACGGAGAGCTTAATCTTAGACCTCAGGGGAAATATTTAACAAGTATAACTAATTTTGGTCATTAATTGTGAAATGAATTACTGTAAGGAGAGGAATTCCCCAAACAGTTTTTCTACTTCTAAAAGAAAAAGCCATCGAAGAAACATATTATTTTTATTTTTTATTAAAAAAAAAAAAAAAAATCATATTAGCTGTATAAATCAGCTGCAGGAGAGGAGCCTGCTAACTGCAAAATGTACAGTTACATTTTTTTTATACAGAATTTGTTTTAACGATTTTTATACATACATTAATTCAATAAACATAGCTGTTTATTGCTATTTTTAAACTTTCTAACTACATCTTATCACATTATTCAGTTTAATGATAGTAAAAAGAGGGCAAATGCTGTCTGAAATATTTTTTTTAAGAAATAGAATTAATAATTGAACAAATAAACCACATTAATCCACAATAACCCACATACAGATGTGAATTTAAAACATCTTAACGGTAGGGTAGGCAATTTTCGGAGAGGCTAGCAATAGCGAGCTAGCTTTGAAAGCATTAGATCCCACCCTCCCTTTAGATCCCACCCTCCCTTCAAAACACATGACGTGTACAGCAGGGAGCAAACAAAAGAGACGGCGTTAAACTGCCTCATGTCTCAAAGCACATAACATTACAACAATAATGAATAAAAAACAACTTAAAGAGCACTGTCCTGTACCACCTGACTGCTGCAGATTCATTTGGCGCTGATGTTGCCACTGAAACACATACATTCGAGTCACGAATCATTCCGAGTATAACGGCACAGGTTTCCATCTCTGTCTATAGCATGAAACGCAGTGATGATGTGGAATGTGGAATGTATGGAAATACATACATTGACAGGCAGGTAGGGCATCTTCGGACCGAATGCAGTGATTGGATGAACATTTTATGGTCCAACACCTTCCACAGACGATATACACTCACCTAAAGGATTATTAGGAACACCATACTAATACTGTGTTTGACCCCCTTTCGCCTTCAGAACTGCCTTTATTCTACGTGGCATTAATTCAACAAGGTGCTGAAAGCATTCTTTAGAAATGTTGGCCCATATTGATAGGATAGCATCTTGCAGTTGATGGAGATTTGTGGGATGCACATCCAGGGCACGAAGCTCCCGTTCCACCACATCCCAAAGATGCTCTATTGGGTTGAGATCTGGTGACTGTGGGGGCCATTTTAGTACAGTGAACTCATTGTCATGTTCAAGAAACCAATTTGAAATGATTCGAGCTTTGTGACATGGTGCATTATCCTGCTGGAAGTAGCCATCAGAGGATGGGTACATGGTGGTCATAAAGGGATGGACATGGTCAGAAACAATGCTCAGGTAGGCCGTGGCATTTAAACGATGCCCAATTGGCACTAAGGGGCCTAAAGTGTGCCAAGAAAACATCCCCCACACCATTACACCACCACCACCAGCCTGCACAGTGGTAACAAGGCATGATGGATCCATGTTCTCATTCTGTTTACGCCAAATTCTGACTCTACCATCTGAATGTCTCAACAGAAATCGAGACTCATCAGACCAGGCAACATTTTTCCAGTCTTCAACTGTCCAATTTTGGTGAGCTCGTACAAATTGTAGCCTCTTTTTCCTATTTGTAGTGGAGATGAGTGGTACCCGGTGGGGTCTTCTGCTGTTGTAGCCCATCCGCCTCAAGGTTGTGCGTGTTGTGGCTTCACAAATGCTTTGCTGCATACCTCGGTTGTAACGAGTGGTTATTTCAGTCAAAGTTGCTCTTCTATCAGCTTGAATCAGTCGGCCCATTCTCCTCTGACCTCTAGCATCAACAAGGCATTTTCGCCCACAGGACTGCCGCATACTGGATGTTTTTCCCTTTTCACACCATTTTTTGTAAACTCTAGAAATGGTTGTGCGTGAAAATCCCAGTAACTGAGCAGATTGTGAAATACTCAGACCGGCCCGTCTGGCACCAACAACCATGCCACGCTCAAAATTGCTTAAATCACCTTTCTTTCCCATTCTGACATTCAGTTTGGAGTTCAGGAGATTGTCTTGACCAGGACCACACCCCTAAATGCATTGAAGCAACTGCCATGTGATTGGTTGATTAGATAATTGCATTAATGAGAAATTGAACAGGTGTTCCTAATAATCCTTTAGGTGAGTGTATATACATGTAGATCAGACCACTTAACTTAGTGATTGCTATCTGGATGTGAAGAGACTTTCAACCAGCATAAGAAAAAATGTTTCTGGAACAAATCGCCTACTCTGGCTTTAACACTTTTAGAGGGGTGGTTTCATTTGAGTGGACATTGAAATAAGAACATTCCACTACAAATAATTATGATTGTTTTGTGTTTTGCTTTGCCTTATAAGGAGTTGGATATAATTTATCACTGATTTAAAGTCAGTTATAAAGTAAGTACTGCCCTTATTTATCCCCATCAGTGTTTCACAGGTAATTGGGCAAGCATTGTTATGTGATCATGTGAGACCTTCAGAGAAGTATCGGCCATGCATTCTCCACATTCCTGCGGAATGAGATGCAGAGGAATGACAAGCGTCTGAAAGTGGACGACTTGATATTGACTATTGGGGATTAGGTTATATTAGATGAACAGATTACCATCAGTTTGGCTCACTCTAGGTACTTTGTTGTCATTGTCTGTTTACATGTACAGGTTGAATCGCATATTAGAATAGATAAAGAGCACATCACTGTATTGATTATTCTTTTAGAGGTGTTTGTGATTGTTGTTTTTTTTTATCATTGTCATCTCACATTCACTGCCTGGCTTCCTTATAGGGCACACTGAATGTATTTGATTATCTCGTCCCATTTTTCTTTTCTAAGCAAAATTCTGTGGAATCTCAAACTAAACATGAACTGAACCAGTCCTTTTTGCCATAGACAGCTGTTTGTGCTTGTTATACTCCCAGAGAGCCAGCATGTGGAGGTATTCTCAGCAATTCCCGACATCTCATAATGCCATAAAACCAGATGCAAGCAAACAACTCCATTTAATGATGCATTATCAATTTTACCATCTCTTCCTTACAACAGTGTAGCCAAAACTAGAGTGGCAAATCACTGTAAATGATACCTCATCATACCCCATTTATCTAATGCTAACCAGTTAAGAACTCATGAGAGAGATTTTAAAGATGACTCAAATAAAGAAGCCCATACAATATAAGCTGATTATTATATAAGCAAAAGAATATGATTATCTTAGCAATAAGTTCATATAATAATAATGATACTAAACCTCACACAAAAAATTAGATGCTATTAGGCTAGACGTAGATGACCATTCGTGTGTTAGCCTTTGCAAAGGCTACAATGTTTGCTTTGGTACTGTTATTGTAGGTTTCTTGTGTGCACATTGACTGGACCGACATGTAATACTACATACACACTATATCTTCATACATTCTAGTGAGCAGCCCAAGTTATTGACAGCCTTAGACAACTTTCTGAAGGCATGTTTGCTGATTATGGTCTCATGTGTGAAGCTAAAATGCTAATTTAAGAGTGTCTACTTGAAATGTTCAATCTTCAGTAAGTTTTGGGATTTCCCCAAATCCTAGGAAGTAATAATACAAACCTATTGATATATGAAAGATTGTGACATGATGGGAAATGATTGAGGAAGACTGATCATAAGAGAAAGAAAAAAGAGGATGGGCAGATTAAGAGAATGGAAATGTTATACTATGAATATGCTTTACTTCTTCCCAACCCTCCTCCTCCCCCGTCTCTGGCACTCCCTCAAGGCTGTGTTATTGTTCCTGCCTATCAATGTCATTTCCATAGCGAGTGCTGAAAGAGAGTGGATAAATTGAGGCAGGTGAGAGTGGACACGAGACACCGAGAAGGAGCGCAGCAGGCACCAGCAGCCCACCTGTGCTCAGCTCCACTTTTAACAGACTCCTAAGAGGAGGACACTGCATTATCAAGAGGATTGCTGACAGCTCCAGAGCTGATAATGCAGTTGTGTCCTTAGGGAGGCGAAGTGATGAGAAGATAAAAGAGGAATCACTGAAACAGGGATAACACTAGAGCTCAAGCCATCAGAACAGGTAAGAACATGTGCAATGTTTGTCAGCCACATGTGGCGGTACTTCAGCTGATATACGAGGGCAGCCGTTTGGAAATGGAAGTGAACTGAAGAAAAACTGGATGGGTAACTCAATACCCAAAGGGACGTTAACTTTAACTGTCTATTGTTTGATTGAGATTAGAATCACAATAGGCAGAGTAAAGACTGGAGAATAATATACATATGCAATATCTGAACGCGAACTCCAGATCTGATTGAGAATAAAGTATGGCTAGTATTTACATTTTTAAGAGTTTTAGAGGAGGTTGGATTGAAAATAATATAGGGTGCACGACTAAAGTTTATTAACTGGTAGTTAAACTGAAGGGATAAAAGTGAAGTTACTGCAAATCAAAGTGGAGAACTCAAACTGTAATCTAAAAGTAAAAATATGGGAAATGTGCATGAACAATTAAATATAGATACATGTAAAATAAAATCTCTAATATTGGCTGATAACTGATATGGTATCAATATAGTTTGAATATAGTATTTAGTTAAATTTTTTGTGCCCGTTTAAGGTTAAGACTGAGTACAATCATGACAACAGATAAAAAAAAATGCATTTGAGATTTAGAATTATCAGGGTTTTTTTTAGATTTGCTGTAAAAACATAAGACATGCACACAAGACGTGGACATTGAATAAACTGACGTTAACTAACTGCAGTTTTGTCCTTGGGCTTCAACCTAGACATAAAATCAAATTATTGGAGCTACTTTCAAACCCCTCCTTATCTTCTCTAATGGCTCGTGTTATCAAACAGAGGGTCTGTAGATGTGAGGGTGTCATGTGAAAGTTCAAACATCAGGGCCTGCTGCACATGGAGGAGAATCAGGTCAAGAACATTGTCCACCCTTACTGTGTTTTGCCCGGGGAATAACGGAGGCGTTTGAGTTAATGAATAACAATGAACTCGTGCACTAATGACGGTCTAACAGTTATATGTTGAGGTGTAGATCATAAAAGAAGATAGAGAGAAAGGACTGGGACCGCAGGTGCTCTCGAGGCCACGGCTCTGAGCCTGGGGGTTTTACACAGTGCTGAGAGACTGGCTGCCTGGGCACCGGCCTGTTCTCCAGGAATGCCAAAGCCAGACCAATATAATGGAGAACAAACAGGAGCATTGTGCAGTGCAGGGATGGAGAAAGAAACACACACACACGCACGGGACTGCCCTGAAGGGCTTGTGAACAGGCCATCTTCTCTCAACCAAACCCCTGCCTGAACCTGTGCAGGAACAAAACCACTTAAAAGAGAGGCTGGATTAGATGCACATGTTATTTAGCTCAGATGGGCTCTGAGAAATACTTTGGTGTATTATACAATGTAGTGAGCTGTAGAGTCACCTTGTTGATAAAATTATTCTCGTCTCCAAATGCCAGGACCAGTGGAGCGATGACTTTTAGAGAGCCTTAGTGTGCTAAAAGGGTTTCTGAAGGACAGTGGTGCTGACGTTGGCAGAAACATGGACAACAAAGCAGTCTGTGTCTTACCAACACTGTAAGCATGGGTGTTTTATGTGGTCTTGACCTTTACTAAACTTCTGTACACCCTTAAAAATAGATTATAATTAGAACACAACATTTTTAACGCTTGATGCCACAGAACCTTTTTATTCTTTAGAAAACCATGAACTGTTGTAATAAAATCAAAAAACCTAATGTAATGTCAAAATATTATTGATTAACACATGGTTCTTTACTGAATGTTGGCAGAAACATGGACAACAAAGCAGTCTGTGTCCAACACTGTAAGCATGAGTGTTTTATGTGGTCTTGACCTTTACTAAACTTATCTAAAACACGGTTCTTTGCTGAACTAAAGAACCATTGAAGAACATTATTAAAACATGTTATTCTCCTTTTTTCAGAAAACCACCTGGTGCTTTAAAAGAACCCAAAAACAATATGTTGATCTGAAGTACCTATAAAATGTAACATTAAAAACGTTTTAACCTCCAAAGAATTATATAGTGACCAAAGAACCCTATGAGTGAAAATAGCTTTTGATAAGATGGTTCTTTGCTGAACATAAAGAGCTGCAAAGAACCATTTAAGAACTTTGTATTGTATACATCTTTAGAAAACAACCCAGAAACCAATATACTGATCTGGAAAAAAAGGAAAGGAAATCAGGAAAGGTAATCTCCTGAAAATCGTATAGCAGTTCAAAATACCCAATTAAAAGGAAGAACCACTGAAAAACCTATATTTTTGTGAGAATATATGGTCTAATATAAGGTAATGCAGGTGGGCAAACGGTGTGCAGCAAAACAATGCACTAATATTTGTGACAGTGTATGCACAGTAACAAGCTCTTGAGTAGAACTTTACTTTGTAGAACTGATGACCAACTCAAAGTCACAGTTAATTCGGTTAAAGGGCAAAGAGTCTGTTTACCCTTTCTGTTTGTACAGTTATGTCCATACAAATGTATTCTCAGTGTTGTCCATATACAAACCATCATAAATCACTTGGTGGTAAATGTTTACTTCATAAGCTGTGCCCTAGTTTTGCTATCAAGCCTATAGAATGAACCTAGAGGTGACTTTTAGATGTTTGTCTTGCTTGTTCTAGTGAATCTGCACAAGGAAAAGGGTGGAAGACCATACTCCTGTGAGATGGAGCCGAGCCCAGTGGTGTGGCACACTCAGGGGGTCCTGCTGGAAACTGACCTGGAGAGGGTGAGCTCTCATCCCGAGTGCTCCATCTGCTTCAACACCTACGACAATGTCTTCAAAACGCCAAAGCAGTTGGACTGCACACACACCTTCTGCCTTGAGTGCCTTTCCCGCATCATGGCTACCTCCATGGACCCTCAAAACTCTAAAATCTCCTGCCCTTTCTGCCGCCACCTCACTACTATCCCAAAAAAGGGGCCTCCAGCTTTGACCACCAGCCAGGAGGTGCTGTGTCGCCTGCCTGTCCACCAGCAGCAGGAAGAGCCTGTATGGCTGGACGGGGAGAAGCTGTGCTACCAGCGGCCAATAGACATGCCAGGCCTGCCAGCGTTCTGCATCTGCGTCGATATTGGGGCCAGTGGGCAAAGCGGCGTATCTTCTTCCCAAACTCGACCGAGACTTGGGCTTCTGGAACGGTTGATGGACTGGAAGCGTTTGCTTCTCTTTATATTTCTCATGGTGTTGCTGCTGGGGATCGTTTTGTGGCCCCTGCAGTGTATCGTCACGACGGGCTCCATGCGTTGTTCGTCCCATAACCTGCAGATGCCTACTACTACTGCTTCTACTACCACACTCACGTTAGTAACACAAAAGTGAGACAGACGTGTCTAGATTGATGTCCGACTCGCAAAACCAGGTTGATTGGTGTTCGTTTAGTCCGTTTACATCCATACCTCCTTGCCAAGCCTGTTGGGTGCTGAAGGAGTTACAGCAAACATCAAGGCTGCAGTGAAGACTGAAGAACTGCATCAGTATCATTATTATATTTTACAGAACATGTGAATGAGTGTCAAAGCCTAGCCAGTGCACGACAAAACTGACTGATGGCTAAATGTCTGCCTACGTTGATCAAAACAACATTTAAAAAAAAAAACAACAGCAAAAAAATTAAGCAAATGTTTAGTGACAGAGTAAAGAAAAAAGGTCCATTGTCAATAGTGTAGCGATATATGAAGCACAGCTCACTTTTAAACCAAGCAGCTTTGGTCAACTCAACGGGGCGAATTAACGTGTTTTCGCCCTCACACTAAACTCCCAGTCGCACGGATTTCTATTGAAATGACTGGATTTTGCCCACAAAACTTCAACAAGGGACTTTAAATGTGAACTTAATCCAAAGTAAACTGAATATTTTCTACTTGTACATTTGTATATTTTATTTGATTGTATTTCATTCCATGAAATGTATTTTGTTTAAAAAATAAAAAATAACTGTTGCTGCAAACAGCACAAGGAAGTTCAAGGAATGGGGTCAAGGAATGTTTTTCCATTTTAATAGGTACAATATTCATGATATTACTGATAACACTGACAAAAGAAAGGTAAAGCAAACAGATTCACGTGCCCCTAATTTATCACTTCCTGCTCTGGGACGGTTAAACGAACACGCCTCAAAGAATAACCGTCTGAAACCTAAACCCTACAGCGATGTGTCCTGTGAACACGCTCACACCCACACCCACATAAACTGCTCCACCGTGTGTGTTTTGTAGGGATGAATTATTAGCTTCCTACTACCAGGTGTTTTTATGAGAAAACGAATGTCAAGTTGTTCATTATTAAACCCTAAAGAGAGAAGGAAATTATAAGGAGGAAAGGAAATAATATATGGGTCAGTAACTGTTTGCTTGATATAAGGTGGAATGAGTCAAAGACAATTAGTTGAAAGTTCCCAGTGTATGCTTTATTATTCAATAACTAATCCTGTATTCTCATTTGAGACGCAAGTCATTATTACATCAGCTGTATTTTCCATGGCAGAAGGCATTTTAGGCTGAACCAGTGCAAGAGGGAACACAGTCTTTACCACACAAGGACAGTCAGCACAACACGATTCAGATCAAACCTACTGATCACCAACTGAGATTTAAAAAAAAACAACCCACCAACATAGTATTCAAGTAAATTTAAAGAGAAGACTTCAAAATTGTTATAAAGTGAGCAGATAGTTTTATAACGGTTGATGTTTTGTATAATAATAATAATAATAATAATAATACATGTTAACAAATCATTCTAAAACAATATGCTAAACAGCTTTGAATATTTCCATCACTGTATTAACAAACAAGAAATGTATAATTTACAACCAATCAATAAATCGACCAAAAAATACAATGCAAAACACTACACTGATGTTAAATCAACAGATATTCATTATATATACCTCTGAACAAAAGGACATTCTGGCAGCCATGGACACTACATCTTTCAGCAGTTCAAGTCTTAATATATCACTCAATTTTTGACCTTTTACCCATTTTCACAGAGGCAAAAATAAAACAAATTTGAACAGCAAACTAACAGCTTCAGAGCTTTCAGATGCCAGTAGCACATTGCTCTCACATGATCAGGTACATAAATCACAATTAAAATTCATTCAATCAGTCAGTCATTCCAAGGACAATGATTATCATATGCAGTGACATTGCTTTTACTTCCCAGAAGGTCTAACAAACTGGTTCTCTAGTAAAAAAAAAAAAAAAACCCAAACATTTTATCCTTCCAAGTGCAAAAAAGCAGACCCTGGCCTCTCTCAAACACGTACGGCACCTCTACAGCTCATGACATCACAGATCCCCTCATGTGACACTTTCACAGTCAGACACTGTGATTAATCACATACATCATGTCCTGCTATATCAAAGACAACATGTGCACTACCATTTTTTATGTTTTTAGAAGAAGTCTCTTATGCTCTGCAATGCTGCATTTATATGATCAAAAACACAGTCAAAACAGTAATATTGTGAAATATTATTACAACTTTAAATAACGCTTTTCTATTTTAATATATTTAAAAATGTAATTTATTCCTGTGATGGCAAAGCTGAATTACTCCAGTCTTCAGTGTCACATGATCCTTCAGAAACCATTCTAATATGCTGATTTGATGCTCAAGAAACATTTCTTATTATTATCATCAATGTTAAAAACATTTGTGCTGTTGTGGAAACAACAGATAGAAATTAATAATAATAACAGAACTGATTTAAAATAGGAAACATCTGTGACATTTTGAATGTCTTTACTGTTACTTTTGATCAATTTAATGCATCCTTGCTGAATAACAGTATTAATTTCTTTAAATAAAAAAAATAAAATAAAATAAACGGAGCAATTCCAATAGGGTCCTCGCACCATCGGTGCCCGTGCCCTAATAAAAAAAGAAAAATATCTTACTGACCTTAACCTTTTGAACGGTACTGTGTATATAACATCTTATGACATCACCGCTGACCTCACCCAATAATAGCCACGTCTGGATTACAGCCATCTTTTAAATTACTTTTTTCGTCCTACACAAATCTATTCTTCAATCTTAGCTGAGGGCCATCTGGCCTGCCTCATTTTTAGCTGAAGTGTCTACCGAAATCCAGTTCACGTCAACGGCTCGGCCAACATCCTGATGTGCCCCCACCCTTGTAGATCTTTAGTAATACCACGCTTTTCATTTTACGTTATTTAATTCAAAGGCCTCCTCAGTGCAATCACAACCCACTATGAAGTAAAGAGCTTTATCGGGCTATTTATAACACCGAAATACACACATACCCAGTTTAAAAGAGATTAATGTGTATCGTCTGAGGAAAATGTGGAATAATAAGAGAATAAGAGAAATGCATTATATTCAAAAATGCCAGGCCTAGATTTCATGATCACATTCACAAATATCACAACAAAAGATAAAACTGCTCTAAAAGGAATCATAGTTGCAAATAAAACGACTATTAACAAACAAACAAACAAAAAACTAATCTAATAAAGGCTCACCTGATGTTTTCAGAACAAGAAAGTCTACGCATAGAGGGAGGAGCCCGCTGATGAAGAGGCAGCCTGATTTGTTGATTGACAGTAGCACTTGACTCCCTCTGACTGTTCATTAGCCTGGAGGTAATGCTCAATAAAAACAGCTTTAAAGCAGAAGCTTTCAAAAATATGATGTACAGGCTGCTAATTGGCACATTCTGTATAGATTCAACCACACTGTACCAAATCAGTCCATTTCAAACGCCTACTTACATAGAGTATCCAGTTTATTGGTCAAACTTTGACCAATCACCTCTCATATCCTCTGAAAAGAAAAGAGGGATTCTTTAGGCCAGACGGTGTACTTCTCTTCTTTTTACATCACCGTGCCACGAGTATCAAATGACCAAATGACAATGACCACTGCTTGTGAGAAACTGAGAGATATACATCAGAGTTCTTTGGTTACAGTAGACGACATCCAGTAGACAAAGCAAGGTCTGGAAACAGCCGTAGACAGCATGGAAAGAGCGTAGCTTCATCCAAAGTTATGTCACTGAGTGTAAATATTCATTTTTCAAATATATTTCACACATATACAAACCATCATGTAGCTTAGTGCAATGTAGGCTTGTTAGACTAGAAGAGGGGAGCAAAAGCACCAAGTCACACGTCCTTTGCAGGAACAATTTCGGCTGCTAATCAGGCACTTGATTTTGGAGTGTGAGTTTCTCAGACGTAGTGAGTCAGGAAATGAAGAGAGGAGCTGTTGGAGATCTCGGTGGAATCTCCAGCAGAGCGGCTGGGCGGTGTCGCCTCAGTCCCCACCCCCCCCTCCCCAGTGCCGTTATCCAGTGTCGTTCCATAATCGGGTGCTTCTACACAGCACCTCTGCTGGAACTGCAAAGCAAAAGACGAGAACATTTAGAGATGCATTGTCTAAACAGCTGGGTCACTTTCACACTGGTGTATCTACAGTACATTGGTTGCTATAGTAATGATGTAGGCGTCAGTTGCAAAATGACTTTCTTCTACTAAGAATGAGAGAGTGCCAGGCTGTCAGTGTAGAAAGAGAAAAAGGAAAAATTTATATTTGACACATCCCTACTTTAAATTATTTTGTCACCCTTTATCTAGACTAAAATGTGCCACATCCTGAAAGGGAAAAAAAACTATTTGTGTGATGTAACATAACACTATTCATATTTCTACAAAACAGACTTGGATCAGTTTGTGTTGTAAGTCTACAAATAACTAAATAGATTTGTCAGAAATGTCTACATTTGGATTTTGGCTGTCAGTGTGAACAAAGTCCTAGATAACTTTAATATAATACATCATTCCTAATCCTATGAATTATGGGATTAAGAAGACTAATGTGAAAATCTATTAAATAAATACTTCAATACTTCAAATCTATTAAATTCAAACACCAACATCGGTCATAAAAAGTAAATCATCATACACTACCGTTCAGAAGTCGGTAAGATTTTTTAATGTTTCCGAAAGAAGTCTCTTATGCTCACCTAGGCTGTATTTATTTAAAAAAATACAGTAAAAACATCAATAATGTAAAAAGTTATTATGTTATTAATATATTTTCATATATTTTAAAATGTAATTTATTCCTGTGATGGCAAAGCTGAATTTTCAGCATATTTACTTCAGTTTCACATGATCCTTCAGAAATCATTCTGATCTGTTGATTTGGTGCTTAAGAAACATTTCTTATTAATATCGATGTTGAAAACAGTTGTGCTGCTTAATATTTTTGTGGAAACCATGATATATTTTATCAGGATTTTTTGATAAATAAGTAAAAATAAAGTTCGAAAGAACAGCATTTATATGAAATTGAAACTATGGAAAATAACAAGAAATGATTATTGTTATTTTTTAATACAATTTATTGTTTTTCTATATTATTATTTAGATTTTATGTTATGTATTTATTCATTTATATAGTAAAGCATACTAAGTACAGTTGCTAACCTTTGAAAACATCAGTTGTTGTGCATATTATTTGAAGTATGGTATTTATTTTCAAGGCCATTTGGCAAACAGTGCCATTCTGTAAGATTATACTTTTTCTTCTGCAAAGACACAATTCCCACCCCCACTGGTTCCTTACTGTCTTTCTCCTACTCGTTCTGTTTCTGTCTCTACTTCAACAGCCTTGATGCAGGTGTGTGCATTCGTGTCTGTGTGTGTGTGTGTGTGCACATAAGCATGGCTGCAGCAATGTATAACACTGTGAGAGCGAAGGTGGAAAAAACATACTCCCAGAGTCCCTGAGACAGCAGCCCACATGGCTTATCTCCTGGTGTTACTGCTGGTGGAGCCCTTTGGATTTTTGATGTTCAAATTCTCATACACGCCGGAGTCATCGTTCATTCTGTGCAAGAGTTAAAAAGATGCGTTACTAAAATAAAGAGGAACGAAAAGACAACTATTATAGAGGTAAAAAATTACAAAATCGAAACTGACACAGTTACAAACACATTTTATGATTTGATGTTGCATATCATGTTTATTGTTCTAGAACAACTGACTCACAGCAGTGTCAGAACCCTTTTGACGGAAAATGATTCACTTAAGAACAAATACCTTTAGAATTGAGGAAGTGTGGGAGATAGTACAGTTTATCTAAAGAAACTCATTAACTGTTTTCCAGTAACAACACTGTGTGGGCCATTTTTTTTAAAGAGTGTGTTTGCGTGCAAAACAGGAAATCAGCACTTACACAGATGAAGAGCGAGACGAGCTCATGTTTGGCTTGGCTCTGGCATTTGACATCTGTGGGTACTTGATGTTAGAGTATTCTCTCTCCTTCGTTTTATTCCTCTAAAAAGGTAAATAAACAAAACAAGAAATATCAAACTGACACATTTAATTTGATCAAATAAGGGATGCCAAACATTTAAATTCTTTGTAGTTAACATTGTTCATGCATTCAGTTTCTTTAAAAATTATTGGATTTGGCAATTGTGTGGATGATACTCATAGCCATATACACTGTTGTTCTTTTGAACTTTCTAGTCAACATAGAATCCTGATTTACATTGTAACACTGGTTTTGAGTGTCATTGTTTGTCTGGAGAGCTGCTGTGCTGTTAGCAACTAACAACGAGCTTGTGTACTGTATGTTCATTTTTTTGTGCTTCCTTGTCGTTCGTTCATCATCTTCACTTTATTTTTCTTGAAGCATTATTTTGTTGCGCTTCTGTTACAATAAATAGACATCCACTCTTGCATTGTGTGTGTAACGCAGGTCAGCTAGTGAGAGTTATTCAGGCTGATGACTGCTAGAGAATGCGGTGTTTACTGTTTAGCATCCTTGTTAGTGCAAATTGCACGCCAGCGATCGGGGTTCGAGACCGACTCGGAGCAGGGGGGTTAGGACTGGAGAGTGCGGGAGCAATGAAAAAAGGGGTGTGTTTGTTTTGGTTGATTTCAAATATCAACAATGTTCAGCATCGACTTAAAAATATTGCTTACCCCACCTTTAACAGTCCAACAAAATAAATAAGAGCTGAATCCAAGGCCCTGTTTACACCTTGTATTAAGATGCGTTTTGGTCGATTGAATCACAAGTAGACGAGGGAGACACATTCCCGTTTACACCTGGTGTTTTAATCCGTCTCTTTTTGTCCATTTTCAACCACTTCTGTCCTGATTTCGTAGAGGGGAGGGTCTATGGGCGGGTAAACGTATGAGTTTTTTCAGATCTTTCAATCTAATGGACAAAATAAGCTTGCACAATTTATGTATAAACGCGTCAAGAGACGATAGAACAACATACGGAGTACAGCAGCTTTCATTTCTGTTCTGATAGCCACAGTTCGTGGCTGTTCGAACATATTCGACCCCATGAGCGCTTACACTACGAAAGCAATCCGAATGCGTTTTCGACAATCTCTGGAAGTTGTTAAAAAGTCAAAATGTTTGAGACCCCGTTTACACCTGTATTTAGCATCATCCACTTGTGATCTGATCGACCCAAAAACGTCTTAATACCAGGTGTAAACAGGGCCCAAAAGAAAAAATCATTCCATCAGTGAATGTGTCAGTTGAAAAGAAGTGTTCAAGTACCTGCTCCTCTTCCAGTCTCTTCTGAGCGGTGTCAATGTATTGCTGAACAGCCATGTAGATGAACTTGTACTGGGCCTCAGTCTGAACCATACCGGATCTTTGCTGGCGCACTCTCTGAATGGTCTTTGGGATGTCAATGTCACAGTCCAAACCTGAACAGTCCGTTCAGTTGTGTTATATTTTATCATCAAGAGGCATAAAATTCATAACAGAGATAATTTTGTATGAAACAGTTACCTTGTCTGTTTATGATGTCGATAAGGATGTCAATCACAATAATTGTGCCTGTTCTTCCAATCCCTGCACTAGAATGACAGTGACAAATGGAAGTTTAGATTATGGAGCACACATTGAGGGAAAATGTTGTATTTTCAAATAAATAATACAAGCTATTCAGTACAGTAATTCTCTCTTATTATAACACTCTTAATTGACTGTATTACTACCTGCAGTGAACCACTATCGGTCCGCTCTCTGGAATGGCGCTCTGGGTTCTGTTCACTTGCTCCAGGAAGCTCAAGACTCCTCCTGGTTCATTGGGAACACCGTGGTCAGGCCAGCTCAGGTACTGATAGTGCCAGATACACCTGGGAGGCTCTCTCTTTAATCACAGATGAACAAAAAATACATCAGATTATTATTAAACAAAAGTAAGAAAAAAAGTCTTGGATTTGTCCATAAATGTAACATAATACATGTTTGAAGTCACTAAAGTAAGTTAGAAGGCTCTCTCCAAGCTGCTACTGTAAACAAAAAGGTCAAAGGTCATGCCTGCCCTCTGGTACCATCAGCTCAACTGTCATCACGGTGCTCTTACCCTGTCTAGACGTGTGACTTCAAGCTCTCGCCGTATGTAGTCCTGAGCTGTGTGTTCTTCAATGTTCTTCACACACACCTTCCCAAACTCCTTTGTTGAATTTAAGTCCGGCCAGTACCGCACACACTTATTCTATAGATAGAATTGAAGTTTTCAGTTCCAAAATATAATCAGTGTTGCATAAATGTAAATATTTTAAAATGTAGTTCTAAAGTTCTCAAATTAAGCAAGCATTAAAGATGCAGTGTGTAAATTTTTGCAGCATCTAATGGTGAGGTTGTGAACCCCTCCCTTTCGAAGCACATAGAGAAGCTACGGTGGCCGACGGAAAGAGCAGAGAGTGACTAGTGCTCTGTAGAGAAGTTTGTCCGTTTAGGGCTACTGTAGAAACATGACGGCGCAAAATGGCGATTTCACTGTAAGGGGACCCGCGGTGTATAAAGATTGAAATGGCTCATTCTAAGGTAATAAAAACATAATGGTACATTATGTAAGGTCTTTATACACCACTGAAAACATAGTTATGTATATTATATTGCATTTCTGTCAATAGATCCTCTTAAATACTACACACTGCACCTTTAAGTATTTTTTTTTTTAAATAATTAATAGACCTAAATTAATAAATGTATTAAATTTGGAAATTTTTGATTAAAATTCCCTTTCTTTTTACAATTATATGTGCTGTACAGTTTCTGATTACTTCAGAGGAAATTGTGTGATCTCAACTCAATCTCACAACCTACAAATCTACAAACAAAGCATTGTTTCATCCAGGGCTGGATCTCACCCGTCCTCTCTCCATCTCTTTGGTTGTCATGACAATAACATGAGTGTTTTCCTGATACACCATTTTCCAGAAGTCTAGGACGGTGTTCTGAAGGCAACCCTGAGTGGCGATGAACACTTTACCTTCATCCATATGACAACCTTCTTCATTCATGCTCTAAAAAAAAAAAATCAATAAGGACAACACACAGAATGATAAAGAACATGCAAAATATTGATCACAGTTCCAGTAACCCAGAAAAAGCTTGACATTAAGACTGACATGCAAGCATTATGAGTGAACCGGCTTACTCGGATATAGTTAGCGTTGATGTAATCGGAGCCTGGCGCATCAGAATCCACCTCCTTGATCTGCACTCGAGTGGTGTCAACTGTAACAGAGAAAATGATGATCAAAGCAGGAACAAGAGTCCTGGAGATTAACAGTTGCTCTATCATTGAGTTATGAAATGTGTCTGTCCATTATGAAACCCGAAAAACACATAAAAGAGAGTTACTCACAAGGTAGTATGTTCTTATATCTGTTCTTGTTTTTATTTTCTGGTCTCTGCCCCTCTTTCCTGGGGTAAAGGAGTTTACATTCTTGCTGCTGTAAAACCTACAGAACAACAGTGGACAAGATAAAGAAAGTTGGGATGAAATGTGGCTCCATGTGACAAACAATGAACCCTTGAGTAGTTTTCATTCCAACTTTGCTGTGTAATGAGATGTTATGTTAAGTCAGCACCCCCTGCAGGAATGTCCCATTTATCTGGACAGTTACCGCCAAACAGGAACTGCAGTTTAAGAGGTCAGCAAGCAGAGAGTCTTTTTATAAACAGCTCTCATATCAAACAGTCCTCTGAGGTTTAATGAGTGTATTACAGTGGAAAGTACGCTGTCTGTTCTCTCAAACAAAACCTGGACTGAATCACCACATCCTATGATGAACAGAAAATATGAGTAGACAAATGAATATGGACAGAAATACCTCAAATTCTTCCCAGAAGCCTTGCTTGGGCTTCTCTGAGTTGTCAGCTACTTTATTCAATTCCCGCACCCGGTTTTCAATGTTTGCTGCATTTATCCTTGTGGCATTAAATGGCTTGAACATATAAAGAAAGAAGAACAACAACAAAAAATTATATATATATATATATATATATATATAAGAAGAAATGAAGGATTTTATCTGAAGGATAAAAGAGTGGCATTGTATTTAAAGAAATACAGCACAAACACACTTTTAGCTAAACATTTAAAAAAATGTTAATACAAAAATTTAGTTTGTTAGGTGTCAAATGATACAGTATACAAACAATACAGTATGTACTGTATTTACACCACAGTTTAAAAGTTTAGGGTAGGTGGGATTTTTTATGTTTTGAAAAAAGGCTCTTATGCATTTATTTGATCAAAGATACAGTAAATATGTGAAATATTATTAACATTTAAAATAACTGTCACACGATCCTTCAGAAATCATTCTAATATGCTGATTTGCTGCTCAAGAAACATTTCTTATTATTATCAATGTAGAAAATCAATGTTGCTGCTTAAAATTTTTGTGGTATTTTTTTCAAGATTCTTTGATGAATAGAAAGTTCAGCATTTATTTGAAGTAGACATTTTTGTAACATTATAATTGTCTTTAACTGTCACTTTTGATCAATTTAATGCATCTTTGCTGAATAAAAATCTTTTGAACGGTATTGTATACTATTTTATGTACTTGTTTTGCATTTGTAATGAACTGCTTCTCTGGAGAAAAATAAATGTTTGTTTCTTTCAGGCTTGGTTTAATTTACTCACCTGTTTAAGGTGCACAACAATTCCACTCTTCTCCACCATGGGGTTTTTCTTATAATGCTCCACTAAATCTGCTAAAGTGTCAAACCTCTCCCCTCCTCCTACATCATATTTCCCATCCTGGTAAAAGGAACAGACAAACAAACCAGTCTCTCTTTAAAAAGACAGATTTTTCCTTTTCTTGAGAAAATGGAGATACTTTTACTGCATTTTTACCTGAAAACGGATCATGACATGAGTGACTTTAGTCTTGCGGTCTACGTTTTCATGCTTTTCTTCGTTAGTAAGGACGGAAAGCACAAAGTCTCCTGGTTTACTCTGACTCTCTCTCACCAGGAAGCTACCAGATTTACCCTTCTCCGTAAGAAGCTTTTCAGCATCTCTCCCAGAGAGATGCCCATGATACCACCTGAGAACAAGTAAAACACAACAATGAGGTACAGAAATACACATAATGTGCCTCCTAAATGGATTATATATTTCGGAAAAATACAATTGAAAGAAAAAAGTAATGTAAAAGAAAAGTAAACACATATGTTTTCTGCAATTTCATATGCAAAGCTTCTCATTGTAATGTAAGAGATTAATAATGGCTGCCCACACACATAAAAACGCCTACTTTTTAATTGTCACCCACAAAACCATACACGTTTTCACTTGAAATGCACCAACTTTAACTATAGAAACTATAGTGCAAACTATATTTTGTGGTCGGAAAATGTGCTTGCGAATGTAAAGACGGTGAGAGTTGTTACGAAATGAGGATATGTGTGGGAGGCGTTCGCTCACAAGCTGGAAAAACCACAAAAAACGACACAAATATAATCGCTGAATGAACATGTGTTTTTCACTTTGATTTCACATTAACCTAGAGGACATTGCACCATATAGACGCTGTAAAAACACCAAATCCAGGTAAAGGAAGTTAAAAAGTACACTAAACTCTAAAATAAGACTGGACCTCAAACACATAAACCTCAAACATAAACAGAATGAAGGAAGGACATGTTCCACAGTGGTAAAACAAACTGTTAGTCATGAAATCAAGATAAGCACAATCTAGAACTGACAAACAAACCACAGCTTCTGATGTGCCATCAGTCTGCTACTCTTCCTTTCCAACGAACAACCCTCTCTGGGGTTTGAACACTAGGGGGCAGGATTTCTTCCATCCACACTAATGCCACTGTCAAGCCGGGTAGATCTGGAGCTGCCGTACCTCTCAGATGTGGGGTCCTTGCAGTTGAGGGGGTATTTCAGCTCGATGACATCTCCGTTGCGTTCCCGCAGGAGGTCGTGCTGCTCGGTGTAGTACTGGACCAATTCAGCCAGCGTGGCAAATTTCTCCCCTCCGTACAGGTCATAATAGTCCCCCGAGTTCTGGATTTTAATATGGGTGACCTCATCGTTCCTCCTGCCCAGAACAAACAGATGGGACACAACAGGGAAAGTGCAGGGGGTGGGGACATGAGGGATGACAGACAGGACGGAAAAGATGGAAAAGACAGATAACAGTTAGGAGGTTGGCACTGAAAACTGACACTTTAAACCAGGGTAAATGCTGACATAAATATCTTACAAAGGAACAGTAATCTAGCTGACATAAATGATGTTTTATTTCAGTCTTAGGCTGAAAATTCTAAACAAATTCAGTGCAAATCTGCACGGTATGCCATAATTTTCCAGCAAACACTTTATGAATTTACAGCCATCATAAAATTACATTTTAGTTGTAAAATATGCAGCTATTGCTACAAACGAATTGCTGAAAATTGTTTTAAATTATTTTAAGAAATCAATGTTTAATGTAAATCCAAACCTGTTCTGCACTTTTTGGCTCTAAAAAGGATTTATGATTTTGTAGGATTTTTTTGGGTGTACTGTGCAAGCTCTCTCTTTTACTTTTATTTGCTTGTCAAAAGGTTAAAATAAATAATCACAATTAATGTTATGATGATCTTATATAATGAAAATCTTATAATGCAACTTTTAAATTAAATACAGTACTAATACTAGTTAAAAGAAACAGTTATGGTTTGGTTTGGATGAGCCTTACATAAGACCAAAAAAAAAAGAACAAACAAACAAACAAACAAACAAACAAAAACGGTTTGCAAACTCATACTGAGAATAAAACCAGAAAAAGCACATTACATTGATAGAGCTTGACTTTAACTTTTAATTGAGGTTGAAGACATTCTTATCTGCTTAGAAAGATGACCTTAAAGATTTGGTAGGGGAGAAAAACGTTAAAATGAGGGACGAAGTGTTTTAGAGCAACCAAATTTATCAGGTATACTCTCACCAAAACTGTCAAAAACTGCACTGGAGCTTTAAATGGCACCGTATGGAAAAAGTAGAAAGGAACACCTGCATAGATATAATCAGCTGTGCTAAGGCACAAAACCACAACTTAACGCTTCGTGAGCAGATCACATCTATTGCAATTCAGCTCAAACACACACACACACACACACACACACACATATATATATATATATATACACACTACAAAAAAAGAAATTCAAGCAAAAAACATAAACCAATCTAAAACCTTGATTCCTCTCCCATTTTATTTCTCTGGCTTTCTCTAGGCATCCATCGCTCTATCCTGGCCTGGCTCATGAAATTGCACTCTCCACTGTGTAATTGCATTATGGAGGTAAGAGAGGAGGCAGAGCAGCACGGTCTCAGCAGTGCGGGGCTAATGGCTGCTGACTGCAGCAGATGAGCGGCTCTGCGCTGTGGGTCCGGCTGGGCCTCTAATGCAATCACACACACACAAGTTTGCCTACGTTGAAGGATGTCTAAATGAAGTCATACTGTACACTTCTACTGTTTTTTTTTTTTTTTAAATAATAATAATTCTACAAATGTAATGTTATAACTAGAAACTAGAACTAGAAAACAAATATAAAAATGTATGTATGCATGTATATATATATATATATATTCATGTGAAAAAGAAAGGACATCCTTTAGAATTTTATGGTTTTACGTATCAGAACATAATAAAAATCATCTGGTTGTAATCAGGTAAATACAACATCAGATGAACAACAACAAATGACATATTACACCGTGTCATTATTTATTTAACAAAAATAAAGCCATGGGTGACAAACTAAGTAGGCAAGGCAAGTTCACATTTCATACACAATGGTAATTCAAAGTGCTTTACATAGAAGTTAACCCTATGATTCGGCTGCTTATAAAGCCACTTTTAGCAGAAATAAGTTGAAGGAATCGGTTTCTGTATGACAGTATCAGTCTCTTGCACCGTTCTGGAGGAATTTTGGCCCGCTCTTCTTTACAACGTTGCTTCAGTTCATTGAGATTTGCGGGCATTTGTTTATGCACAGCTCTCTCAAGGTCCCGCTGCAGCAGTTCAATCTGGTTGAGGTCTGGACTTTGACTGGGCCAGTGCAGCACCTTGATTCTTTTCTTTTTCAGCTATTCTGCTGTAGATTTGCTGGTGTGCTTGGGATCATTGTCCTGTTGTATGACCCAATATCTGACAAGCTTTAGCTGTCGGACAGACGGCCTCACATTTGTCTCTAGAATACTTTGAGTCGACCATGAACTCCTCTGCATCCCAAAGACTGCAAGGCGCCCAGGTCCTGTGTCTGCTAAACAAGCCAAAAATCATCAACCCTCCATCAGTGTGATGGACAGTTGGTATGAGGTGTTTGTGCTAATATGCTGTGTTTAGTTTTCGCCTAACTTGGCGCTGTGCATTATGGCCAAACATTTCCACTTTGGTCTCGTCTGTCCAAAGGACATTGTTCCAGAAGTCTTCGAGAGAAGACTTAGAGAGGAATCTTTCTCCTGGCAACCCTTCCAAACATGCCATACTTGAGCCGTCTTTTTCTAATTGTGCTGCCATGAACTTTAACATTTAACATGTTAACTGAGGCCTGTAGAGCTCTTGGGTTATTTGCAGTTTCTCGGAGCAGTGCACGGTCTGACCTTTTCTAGGACGTCCACTCCTGGGAAGATTGGCAACTGTTTTGAATGTTTTCCACTTGAGAATAATCTTCCTCACTGTAGAATGATGGACTTCAAATTGTTTGCAAATAACCCTTCTCAGATTGATGGCAGCAACAATTGCGAACTCTAAGATCATTGCTGATGTCTTTCCTCCTTGTCATTGTGTTAACACACACCTGAATGCTCTAGACCAGCAAACTGCCAAAACTTCTGCTTTTATAGAGGTGATCACACTTGCTGAATCAACGGTATTTGATTAGAAGCGCCTGACTGCTTCTTACCCTCTTAATTCCTATGGAAGCAGTAAGGGTGTACTTAGTTTGTCACCCATGGCTTTTCCAATTTGGCCTATTTTTTGTTAAATAAATAATGACACGGTGTAATATTTCATGTGTTGTTGTTCATCTGAGGTTGTATTTACCGAATTTAGACATTTTAATTTTATGGACCAGATTTTTTTTATTATGTCCTGATACATAAAAACATAGAATTCAGTATATGAAAAGTAATGTGAAAACACCTCCCCCAAAACATATACAGAAACACAACTCACTATCTCACTATCAATGTGGCATCTCAAACTTCTCATGCTCATGTACCTTCTATGCTTGATAAATATCAAATATGCAAAAGAGGAAACACAATGTTATTTTCCCTTTGCTATCACATGAACAGGTGCACTAATTGCAAAATATTCAATGCAACAGCCAAAGTGTTGCTTTTCTGGTATGTTTATTAGTTGTTTTATAATAGACTGATAGCAACCTGTCTGATTTCTTTAACTCAAATGCAAATGTTCTGCATGCGTGAATGTGATTCAATCATTTGCATGAGGCTTTAACATGTCCAGCGTCAGAGTAGAATGACAGAGCTCTGGCTACAGTCACATTCAAGGACGCCTGCTGACTAATTTTACCTTCGAGCATGAGTTCATCATTGATTTTCTTGCTAAAGCCAGCCTCTGCAGAAAACAAGAGAGAAACACAATACTGCTATTGAGCCCCTCTACAGAAGTTGGGTGCCTAAAATGATATGTTTTCCCCAGAGATACATGTGGCGGCACATATGTAGATGATTTTTCACATTTGGCAACAAAAACAAAAATGTAATGAACACAATCATGTGATTCTTTAAATACATTTGTCTTCATATTAGTACACCTTGTCTTAAATAAATAAATTAAATGAATTAAATTAACAAATAAAATCCCATTGTCAAAGGAAGCTTTTATTTAAACTATTCAATGCCATTACAAGGCTGGGAAGAGCCAGGATATTAATATAACCCTGATTATGTTTGGCTGAAAGAATAAAGTCATATACACCTAGGATGGCTTGAGGGTGAGTAGATTTAAATTTTTTAATTGTTCATTTTTGGGTGAACTATTCCTTTAAGTCCTTACAAGTGGTCCGATTGGGTTGAACAGTTCTGTTTATAACAGTCTAGCTCATTAGACTGTCTAAATTATGTTTAGACTATACATTTGCCACCAGTCGATTGTGAAATAGACATCTGGCTGGGGAACAATCTTCTACAAGTCTGCCTAAGGTTACACAAAACATGCTATAATATAGACGTTCACTTAATTTTCACTTCATTCTCTTCACACTGGGTCTGGATTGATCGTTACTAGAGTAAAAGTCATAGTGAAAGTTTAACCCAAAGTAATGCGCCAAACTATGCTCTGTGAATGTGAAAACAGTTTTAGAGGGTCACTTCCTGTAGCCTGCTCCTGATAGCCATAACAGGCAGACAGGAAACATCTCCTGACACATTTCACCTGGCCCTGACACATCATACGCTACACTGCAGCGCCGTGAGCCATTCATCTGACTCGGCTCCCAGCTTTCTGTCTGCAACTTAACGGTTAACAATAGTGCAGACGCTGAGCAATAGTTTCCACCCAGGAAAAATGGTTAGAGACAGATAAGAGAAACAGAAGCATGGAGTAGAGGAACATAATGCGCTGGAGTCCCTAGGTGTCCATTTGGCCAAATGACTCCTCCCTTTATCTAATAATGCATTTTAAAGGAAGACTTTTCCTCATAACTTTTTAATTAAGCTCTCATCTGCCTACATTAGGCCTGAGAGGCAGAACAGCAGTGAGATGGCTTGCTGATGTCTGCGTAACTCTTGTACTGATGCATTTGGTAAATTTTGTGCTTCTTTATCTACAAATGTGCAAACTAGATTCCAAGTGCACTTGCTAAGAAATATTATTTGAAATCATGTTATTTATTTATTTAGTCGTTTTAATGGGTCTACATTAGTCATGATATTTCTGTCATGGCATGGAAATGGATATGACAATGTCGATATGTTTGGTCTTGGCGGACATTTACATTTATGACACACTGCTGTGAGCCAGTAAGACATGCTGCTGCTGTACAATATAGAATACATGAATTACCTGTAAAAGATCTATACAGGTGGAGCTGGGGAAGGTGGAGGGTTTCTGAAAGTGCGCTGAACTGCTACAGAAAATGCTGACTAAGAATACAGCAGGAACCAATCAGCTGTAGGCTACCTTATAGACAATGATGTGATGGTAAGCAGGACCCATCAGTCTGCGCCATCTAGAGTTTCATGACAGAACTTTGTATTTGTGAAATTCACAAATATTCTGACTAGTACATGAAATTGCAAAATAAATCTTGACAGGGTAATCAGGACCCTGACGTGAGTTGAATTTTTTTTATAATTTAACTTTGGACAATGGTCAATTATAAGTGGTAATTATACAAAAATATATATTCAAATGATGCAACTGACCAGTCAATTAAGTATTTTAATGTGTCATGCAATAACTATGGGTCATCTCAAGTTGTCCAATAGAGGTTACTTGATTTTTAATTTTCCTCATTTTTTTGAGTGATTACCTCTATATTGGTATTGCAAAAACAATTATATAAAGCAAAATAAAAATACCAATACATAGAGGCAATCACTCAAAAAACTGGAAAATTTGGTCAAGCAACTGACTTGATAATTTTTGGACAATTTGAGATGGAATGACCTATTTTAAATATGAATATGGGCCAAAACGAAACTCAGATATTAAAAAATCTTAACAGTCAAGCATAATTTTTACATTAATTCTGCAGCAATTGCAAATAAAATATAATACCATTCCATTGTTTGAACACACACACAAAAAAAGTTGACAACTCCAGAATGTACTGCAAATGTTCTGAAAAACATGGTGGTCGAGGCAAAGTAATGTTGATTACATTTAATTCAATACTGATAAATATTGAATAAAATTGTTCAAAGTCAGCTTAGCAACAGCCGAGTTGCAACCTATTGTATGCAGTTCATACCAAAACCTTCACTTGTGAGATTTCGTGACGGTTAGAAAGGCAGCTCCCTACTGTGTGTAGGCAGTAGCTTTACTAGGTTCTACAACAGAGCAAAAGACTGTGTATAATCCAGTAATTCAGCACTAAAAAAAACACAAAACATAGGTCCAAAAATACACTAATCAATAGCCTTCACTATTAACTTGTTTATATACTGGTATGGCCATGCATCTGATAATCATAACAAGCTGACCTCATCGCTTCACAGCTGGGCAGATAAATCAGTCTACATGCAGCTGGGCTTCAGCCCTGAAGGCTTGCGGTGGAGCTGAGCCACGTGGCCTTAGTTCTGGAGAACATTAGATACAGTGAGAGTCTTACCACCATAACCACAAACAGCAGATCTGGGGCTCCACGGACTCCACGTTTTAAAGCTATTATGAAAGCCCTTTTTTCTCTCTCTCTCTCTCTGTCCGTTGACTCTCCAATCACTCATCAGACAAGCATTTGCAATGGCTCACAGACCTGCCCACAAGCTGACACTGTGATCCTTAAGCACCAGCCCAGGGGCAACTTAAAAGCTCTGAGGTTCTGGAGAGTGGGAGGGAAAGTGCCATCTATTACTGTCATCTACGTTCGAACATCTAATACTGACGGCAACCAATAAAAATACAGCTGTAATCCTCAATATGCTCTGACACAATGCAATATACAGTATATGTATGCATTACAAGACAATGCTGATGTTTTTTTTATATTAGGGAATATTCCCTATTGCAGAGGTTTGCTCCTGGGGACACACTGTCCTGCAGAGTTTAGTTCCAACCATAATCAGGATCACTTAAAAACACACAGGCAGGGTGTGCTGAAGCAGGTTGGAAATAAACTTTGCAGGACAGTGGGTCCACAGGAGCGGTGTTGAAGACTTCTGCCCTATTGGTTTGTATGTTATGACGTGATCTTTTGAGCTTTCACTGCATGAAACAAACACTGACAAAAATCTAAGACACAAACAAGCATTTTAATGCTTTACCAAGCATAGAAACAGTCAGCTAGATAAACAAGTACTATTCCAAGAAATCAATAACTCACAGATAAACATTTAACAGGAGAGATGCAATTCATGCTCAACTTCACAAACCACAGTAGGTCAAAACAACATAATGACCGGGATAAGCGGCCTGTCTGTGGGAAAAAAGCATAATTCAAGACAAGAGCATAAGCGCAGTAAAGTAGTTGTGGAGAAGCACATAGTAAATATGCCGACCTGACAGAGAGAGTGAAATCTCCAGGGTTGCTCTTGCTGGGTCTCGCTAGAAAGCTGCCATGGACGCCCCGTGTCAGGAGGAGGTGTTCTGCCTCGATCCCAGTGATGTTGGGATGAAACCACCTGAAATCAAACCAAAATGACATACTCAGCAAATACATCAAGTCGTGATGATCAATAACTAACAAAGCTTTACATTTATCTCCTGATCAAAATTCGCAAAAATATGCTAACACTTCTCTTAAAGGTACAGTCAGTGTGGTGCAAAATTCTGACAAAATCACTAGTACAGAAATTTTCTGCATTTCTAACTTATGCTTTATTTTATATACACTACTGTTCAAAAGTATGGAGTCAGCAAGATTTTTTCTGAAAGAAAGAAATATTTTTATTGAGTGACAGTAAAGTCATATATGGGGCCAGATTTACTAACAGCTTGCGCCAGCGCAAACCCTCTTTTGGCGTTAAAAAACTACTGTCAGGATTTACTAAAGACACGCAGTGATAAATTAGCGCTGAAAAGGCGTGGACAGGGTTATTTTTGCGGCTGACCTTACTGCATATGCATTTGTAGGAGTTTCCCTTTCAGGCGCAAAATTCATGGGAGGAGAGTATTTAAATGAATCATGCGAGGTGATTTACAAAGCTTTGCGCTCGTCAATTTATTGGTGTTTGCGCCATTATTTACCACCCAAAAAAAGCGTGTCTTAAACCAGACGCTAACGAGTAGATTGCGCTGGTCATTATGGAAATGATCCGGCTGCGTCTGTGTTCATTAATTTGCGTGTCGTCAGTAGACCACGCGCAGAACTGTCCACTCCCATCGGCGCTTTTCTAGAATTGCCCTGTTTAGTAAATCTGGCCCATGATGTTACAAAAGATTTCTATTTCAAATAAATGCTGTTCATTTTTTCTTTCCTGAAAAAATGTCATGATTTCCATGAAAATATGAGGTAGCACACCTGTTTTCAACATTGATAATAATCAAAAGAGAAGTGTTTCTTGAGCACTAAATCAGCATATTAGAATGATTTCTGAAGGATCATGTGACAATGAAGACTGGGGTAATGATGCTAAAAATTCATCACTGAAAATTTGCATCACTGGAATAAATTATATTTTAAAACATTAAAATAAAAAAAATAAAAAAAATATTTTTGATCAAATAAATGCAGCCTCGCTGAGCAGAAGAGACTTAATTTAAAAGCATTAAAAAAAAATCTCACCAACCCCAAACTTTTAAAAGGTACATTTAAGTTAAAATAAAATGGGCCCTATATGCACTTCTGCATACCGTACATCTCAGGCTCTGCAAACTCTTTAGTTCACCCACCCGTTCTAGTGATGTCATCGAGGAAGCTTAGCCACATGTATATTTGTATCCAATTTCATGGCGAGCGCCCATTCTAATCAGTTACGATTTGCTGTGTTTGAAAAGTTATTTCCTAATCCTTTGGGGTTGATGGGGGGGGGGGGGGGGGGGAAGGGGACGAGAGGTCATGTGTAATCTGGGCTAGTGTTGGGCCCCAGCTGTCTGGCTGCCTGCAGCCCGTCTGTTCCTACAGCGGCCGCCTCACGTGAGAAGGCTTTGTGAATGGCCGTTCAGGGGTCAGGAGTAATTTTATCTGTGTGCTGTTTCTGAGCGTGGCTGCCTGCTAGGGACCCTATGTCTTAATCTCACTTTAAGTGACCGCATGCAGGTCATTTACTTTCATCTTGACAGAACCCGACCACATTGTATAATTGCTGTTATACCATTCAAAAGTTTGGGGTCCGTAAGATTTTTTTTTTTTTTAAGTTTTTAAAAGAAGTCTCTTATGTTCACCAAGGCTGCATTTATTTGATCAAAAATATAGTTAAAACAATAATATTGCCAAATTTTATTATAATTTAAAATGACTGTTTTCAATTTTAATATGTTTTAAAATGTTATTTATTCCAGTGATGGCAAAGCTGATTTTCAGCATCATTACTCTTCAGTGTCACATGATCCATCAGAAATCACTCTAATATGCTGATTTGGTGCTCAAGAACTTTTTCTTATTATCAGTGTTGAAAACATTTATGCTGCTTTTTGTGGAAACTGTGAGTCCTTTGAATAGAAAGTTCAAAAGAACAGCATTCATTTAAAATAGAAATCTTTAATTTTATTGTAAAAGATTTTACCGTCATTAATGAACAAAATAATTAAAAAAAAAACCTTACTGACCCCAAACTTTTAAACGACTGTGTACACATTTGTCAAATAATCCTGATTTCTTAAATAATCCCTAGAATTCTCAAGCGTTGAATATAATATACTGTGGGATTTTAAGGGGATTTTAAGATAAATAGTTATGTATTAATTAAAGATATATTCAGGGTTCAAAACAAGTAGTGCAGAATCTTGCTGTCATTACCACAGAAAATAATTTCAACTCATTCCTTACAACTCAATTTTCTACAGCTTGCCCCAAATGTTGTCAAAAGATTGACTTGTATTGTAAAGCAGAGGTCTTAATGAACAGATGTGCGCATTACATCTTAGCCTGATAATGTCAGTTCAAACATGATTTCCCTCCATCTTTCCATGGAAAGTCCGCAAACATCACTCACTTCCTCCAGTTCTTCACCATAGAGGAAGTGTTGTAGTACCCTTTACGTTGTATTGTTTTATTGAGTCTACCTGTGAGCATTAGTAATCACTGGGGGGATGTTGTTGAGAGTTCTGCTCTCTTCCCCCCTCATTATCATGACTCACTGCTTTGATTCTATGTTTGTCAAAAGAGCTATATTTTCCCCGCTTGCCACATCATCACTATGCATGGTCACCAACTTCCCTATCTTTTGTAAAGTTCGAAGCTGAAGCAAAAATATTAATATATATATGGATTAATAATTCATTGACATTTCTGTCAGCACTTTTCCTCCTGACAGTGACTTTCAGAAAAGCATGCCCAAGCAACTGTCCTAGAAAAAAAGACGTTTGTAATGGTAATGAAATTAATAACCTTATAATTTATGCTGAAAATATATATATTACATTCAATAAGACAATAAAATGTATGTTTACATTAATTTTTTTTTTTTTTTTTTTGTAAGTCCTAAGTGATTTGTGTTTTTCTGTCTATACTTGTTTATTAGTTATTGTTTATGGAAATTACACTGTTTGAATCATTTCAGAATGGTATATTATTAATATTTAAGATAAAATATGAAAATATATTTAGATAGCTATATGTCACTATACGCTTAACATGCTTAAGTCACTACAATGACAATCCCTTATGAAATTTATCGCGTTTTTTTTTCTTTAGTGAATTTCTGTCAACTACAGCTGAATTTTGAGATGTTTTTACATTTTTGTAAATATCCGGTATGATAAACATGCCCTATATGTCATGAAGAACTAAAAGAAAGATATAGCACTCAATGTGGTCTGCGCTGTGTAGATAAACATGTCATCATACATTTAGCTGAGAATATTATTTTGCAACATTAAAGCAAAAGACCAGAATATTCTGTTTGAGACTTCAAATTCATTGAAATATGGAACATGATGCAACCGACTACAAAAGAATATATATTTTTGAAAAATATTTTCTGAAACATGACTAAAAAAAGATTCAAGGATGACTGTCTCTATTTATGTCCATGTTTGGTAAACATATTAGCAGATAATTGTGGGATTTGAGGTCATCTGAAAATACATAAATGAAATCTTCATATTGCATACTGTAAAACAGCAGGTGACACTAATCCCAGCTAAGATGTTATGTATTTTCATAAAACAATGATAGTGGGCTTAGTCTGACCTCTTAACCTTTCTTTTCAGCTCCCAAAACTGCTCTTAGCTCTTCACAAAAAATGTTCTATGAAACTTTAAGAACAGATAACAATAACTTCCCAAATTCACATTAATAAAAATAAAGATCGTACAGAACAAGTAACACCAAGTGGACGGGTTTCTGTTTTAGCTCTTGTAGTGTTTGATTCTCTTGTGATGAAGGGTCTGGTCTATTATTCGAACAGGTCTGTACAGATGCAGGATTTTCAGGCAAGGATCTGCACCCAGGAACAAACTTCTCTGGGTCACTTCTAAGCCTCACTGAGCTCCCAGCAGCTCTCCAGGACACAGCACACACAGCCACAACAAACCACAAACCATCCTGCAAAGTGCGCACACACACACTCCTGCACAAACAGCTGCACAGAAAGAAATTACGCGTAACGTAATCGCATGAGAATTCGGCCGTGAAAACGGCATCGACCAGATACAAGAGCAACTAATGCCTCATGTTCCTACCTCACCATTCTGTTCGGAGCCTGTCAGAACCCCTGCTTTGCTTCAGAGTTGGTAATCCACGCTTGGTACAGTTACACAAGGAGGAAGAGAGGGGGCAGGGACTTGTAGAAATGTGCTGCTGGTTGGAAAGAGAGGTGGGGGTGTTTAATCTGGGATTTGGATGCGTGTGAGCTGCCCTGATAGGAAAGCCAGCCAGCACAATCAGCTTCTGAGCAACTGTCCATCCCTCCTGCCCCCCCTTCCTCTCTTGCTCTCTCTCTGAACGTGACGCAGCGTTGCCATGCTGCCCGACACACACCCCTTATCTTTATCTTTACTACCATTAGGTTTAAATGAAGAGTGGCAGCTTTTGGGGAAAAACAAAAAAACAGTACTGCACACACAAAGAAAAAAAATTGAAATTGGTACAGTACAAAATCATATTCCGAGCAGCTTAAGGCATACTGAAAAACCATGCACATGTGAAAATGTTTTAGCATCAAATAATCATATTTGCATTGCAGTAAATCAGTATTTTGTATTATTTTCCAATTTAAAAAAATATCTGAAGATGCTTAAAACAAGGTAGTTAATTTTTGCTTTAAGTTTGGGTTAAATAAAACAAAAACAAAAAAACCCTAAAAAGATTCTTATGCTTACCAAAACTGCATTTATTTGATCATAAATACAGACAAAAATAGTAATAAATAGTAAAATAGTGAAATATTCTTACAATTTAAACATTTTCTATTTTAATATTTTTTTAATTAAAAAAAAGAGTTTCATTCTAATATGCATTCTAATTTGGTGCTCAAGAAACATGTCTTATTATTATTATTAGTTGAAAATGCTGCAGTTAAGTGTGGAAGTTTTTTTTGAGGATTCTTACAAGAAAGTCTGAAGAACAGCATTTATTTAAAATTGAAATATTTTGTAACAAATGTCTTTGTTGTCATTTTTCTCCATATAATGTGTCCTTTCTGAATAAAAGTATCAGTTTCTTAAAAAAATCTTACTTGCGGTAGTATACACAAACACGAAATGAAGTTCTTACCACATTGTCAAAAGTTTTTTTCTTGTTTTAATCATAAATCCTACAAAATTTGATGAGAAAACATTTAGCAATTGGATGAGAAAAATATATTTAACTCAAGATACATACTCCTAATATCTTACACAATTTTGATTCTCAAATAAATGTATGTTTTAAGGATGGTTTAATATTTTTAGTGGTACTTTAAGTACGTGGAAGTTTCTATAAGGAAGGTTTGTTCCTTTGCTCAAGCACCTTAAGTGTGCACTTGCCATCTTATGCAAAGAGTATGCTCTGCTACTGTAGGTTGCATAAGTGAAAAATGCTTGCCAAGTAATGAAGTAATTCTAAATGTCTGACTGATTTAAAAAACACGTGAATAAAATGTATTGCTCAGGCTTACAAAGCTTTTTTCTAATTACAGAGGAACTTTGGCATGAGTCACTAAGGGACAGAGAGAATTAGGACAGACCCGAGTGCCAGGAAAACACCCGGATTCCCCCAGAATGGAGCTGAACACAATATCATGAGTCCAAAATACTAAGAGTAGGTAAAGCTAAAGTGTGTCATTTCTGTGACACCAAACAGAATAGCAAAAAAATAATAATGACATATTTCCCAAATATCTGCCATTGGTTGGACAAACAGACAGTCCCGCCTAAAATACACACCACTGGTTGAGCCAATGTTGCTATGCCAGGATGCTCAAACAAACAGCAGTGTTTTCTGCAGTGTTTACATTTTCGAGGAATCAATCTACAAATGGCTCACTTCTGGTCGTCTCTGCATCTCAAACTGGAACACAAATGCCTGGTTTCACAGACAAGGCTTAAGCTAGTCCCAGACTAAAGTGCATGTTTGAGCTGTCTTAACTGAAAGAAACTTGCACTGACATATCTTAAAATATGTCAGTGCCATTGTTTTGTCTATAGATGCACACCAGTCATGTTTTTTTCTAAAGGTGCATTTATAAAAGCTACTTAAATGTCATAATTTAGCTAAGGCCTACTCCTGGCTTAATCTAAACCCTGTCTGTGAAACCAGAGGAAAGTATTTTAATGTCGTACACTTTAAGTCTTATCAATTCTCTTTTATCACCCCCCCCTTTTTTCGATGGAAGTAATATTGTCCTGTAACTTCCCTTTAAACCTTATAAAATCTCAACAATACACAATAAGTGTAATCTGAGGCCATTAGTGTTATAATAGTCTGATTAATGAATGCAAAGGAAGAGCGCTTCTGTTCCTTTAGCTTCCCTTTCAATAAAATAAATGCATGACTTGCTCCCCTGGTTTAATAATTAACAGCCATTGTCCAGCATGCAGCCTGATAAAAATAGCAATGAACTATGGCAAAAAAATATCTAACAAGATGGACGAACACCACAGACATTGAATGCTGTTAAATAATATAATTGTTATAAAAATAATATAACTATTTGAATCATAATAAAACCAACAAGCATGCCAAAGGAGTTCTAAAATGGGAATGGCCAGTGGCCACATAATCCTCTTTTGTCACATCCATATTGGCACATACAGTTGAGTGACACCAGAGACTCTCTTGCTTATGATAACTCGGGGGCACAAACGGGTTGTACAGTGGGCCAGAGAGAGAGAGAGAGAGAGAGAGAGAGAGAGAGAGAGAGAGCGATATCAGGCGGAAAAGTGCTGCAGCAGTGTTCTGACAGGGGAAACACACAGGCCCACGTGCACACAGAGAGCTGCCTCTTCCCTCTTACATAATGTCTCAAGTTCAACACAGTCGGCTATTTAAAGCAACAGGCTCGGTGACAAAAAGCGATATACATAGTACCCCCAACTCAGCTTCAAAGACCCTCTCTCATCTATATTGGGGGCAGACGGCTCTCTGTGGCTGGATTTTAGTATCGTTACAGATATTTTTTAGAAAAGCTGATTTTGGTACCACATGTCTAGCGGTGACACTGTGGGTAAGTTCAAACACAGTCTTGTAATTAATATACAAATATAAATAAATAAATAAATAAATATATAAATATAAAATATATATATGTGTGTGTGCGTTTATGTATGTGTGTGTGTGCATTTATGTATGTGTGTATATATATATATATATATATATATAGACTGTGCGTTTTTAATGTTTTTAAAAGAATTGTTCAAATATACAGTAAAAACAGTAACTTGTAATTATATGTAAATTATTGCTGTGGTGGAAAAAGCTGAATTTTCGGCATCATTACTCCAATCTTCAGTGTCACATGATCCTTCAGAAATCATTCTAATATGCTGCTGAAACATTTCTTATTATTATCCATGTTGAGAACTGTTTATGGGGGGAAAAAAATCAGTATCTGGAACATTCATAATGACAGTCTTTTTTTTAATGTCTTACAGTACCTCAAACTTTTGAATGGTACGGTAGTGTATCACGGTTTCCACAAAAATATTAAGCAGCACAACTGTTTTCAACATTGATAATAATAAGAAATGTTTCTTGAGCAGCAAATCAGCATATTAGAATGATTTATGAAGGATCATGTGACACTGAAGACTGAAATAACATCTGAAAATTCGGCTTTACCATCACATGAATAAATTTCATTTTAAAATATATTAACGGTATCCTATCAAGATAAAATTTACATTGATAATGATAAGCTTTGGACATTTTTCACACAGCAGAAATAAACACAACTACAGCCAGTCAGTGCATGTTGCTAATAAGTCATTTCTGCGTGTTTGAGTCAACAGCGCGGTTTTGTCTGATACACAAACTCACACACACGTGACGCTCACTGTGTTTTCAGCGTCTGCTGTCTCAATATATGAGGACATGAACACATGAACTTTATCTCCAGAGCTGCTTTGAGAGTCACTTCACAAGCTTCTCACCATTTCATTTGAATAAAACTACCGTCAAACACAAACTGAAACTAAAACTGAAAGATCTTCACAAGAAACTGTCAAAATTAAAATTGTTTAACTTCAAGAAATATATCATTACTGTATACTAAAATGTACTTCTCAAATTAATAATAATAAAAAGGAATATCATACAACCAATATTTTTTTCATCCATGTTTCACAGTTCACTTGTGCAGCATTTGACAAATAATAAAAATGCAATGTTTTGTTGTAAATTAATTATTATATTTTCATTTGATTACATTTTAAAAGCTTGACTAAATTGTTAAAGTTTATATAAATTTGTATTAAATCATAAAACACAGAATCCCCAAAAAATAAAATGGAAAACACAGAATTTAGGGGAAAATAAATGGATTTATTGGGACCCTAAATGAAAAGGTAGCTACTCTGTGGAGTTTAATTGTGAACAAACAAGTTTACATTCATTCTCAAGGTCTAACAAATATGTGGAAAGCATTTCCTTCCCCATTAATGGTAAATGAATACTGTAATAAATATCAATATCGTATGATATGGAAAAAAAATACTGTGATAATATTTTTGGCCATATCGCCCAGCCCTATATGGAAGTATATAAAAAGTATGGGACATACATATATGGGACATTATGGCAGCGAATCTGAAAGTGTTAGATGATTGATTTTAGCCTCCAATACAAAAGACCCCAAGCACATAAATGTAAGGTTAAATCCATTCACACATAAAGCTAGAACGCTACATTCAAGGCTTGACGTGGTGCCAGCCTCACTCTGCCCTGACTGAGGGAGAAATATGTTGCCATTTTTGACCTTGCCCCAGGTCAGACAGCCCAAGGACACGTGAAACAAAACCTAATGTCAACGATCATATTCAAATTCTCAACAGCTGATAACAACTCTTCCAATAGAAATAGCCTCCTGGAATGGGATCAAGTCCTGGATTCACATCCTAAAGGGGAGTCTAGGAGAATAATTAAAAATGATATGAACAATTCTGATATGAACAATGAAATGAAAGACATCCACAATCGATATTATTCTTCATTTAAACTGCTGTGAAATAATTCCTTGAATGAAAAAACTGTGGGTTTAGGGTCATGCCGAGTATCAGTGAGTCTGCTAGACTGATTTTAAGGGTCCATTTATGAAACGACAATCATCCACAAATCACCACATATGATCACTATGGTAATAGACTGCAGTTTGACACTTTTTATTTTATATCTAATATAAATGTCAATAGCACAAAGGAAAATGATCCTGGTTCTTTAAGGGTAATAAGATAAATGGATGACTATGATAAAAACTGTGTTCTCAGCAGACCTTTGGTCATGACTAGCAGAATTCCTGGAAATTTTTGGACAGGCTATCTCGTTTCGACACACTGGAGGCAGTTTTCCTGTCTGTGAATTTTTAGTTCTGTGCTATCGGTCCTGTCCCTTCTGCTTTCAGATATGCAAGTCAAACTGCTGGGGTTTTTTCCCCCATCAAGAATGCATTCAAGTGAAAGTAAAGGCATTCATAATGGTACCATTTCCATTTCATATAAATGCTGTTCTTTTGAGCTTTCTATTCATCAACGAATCATGTTTTCCACAAAAATATTAAGGAGCACAACTATTTTCAATATTGATAATAATAAGAAATGTTTCTTGAGCAGCAAATCAGCATATTAGAATGATTTCTGAAGAAATTAATTACATTTTAAAATATATTAAATAAGAAAACCATTATTTTAAATTGTAATAATTTAATCACAATATTACAGTTGTTACTGTTTGATCAAATAAAAGCAGGCTTAGTGAGACTTTTTTCAAAAACAGTTATAAACATCCCACGACCCCCAAACTTTTGAACAGTAGCATGCATGGATGTAAATGAAGGGGGAAATGTAATCATAATCTTAATCAAAAGAATCACAAACTTAGTGTGGAAATTTTGACAACAGACAACTTTACGAACAACCAAAATATTCATGACCACATATTTTCATGACCCCACAAAAATAACCACGCAATGAGCCATCTCTTCCTTTTTCCTCTTTCCTGTACACGCTTACTCACATGCTTACACAAACACAACACATACAGTACACAAAAGGTGCTTTATGAACTAGAGATAAAGAAGAAAAAAAGATGCCAAATAAAGAATGCAGCAGCAGGTTTTATTATTTATATAATTTTTCAGGTTCCTTTTTGCGTAGCATAGATATCTGCTAAATATACAGGTCCCTGTGAGTTTTGCACATTAGACAGATTCATCCTCCATTATGTACTGTTAAGTGGGATCAGTTTTCATACCATTTAAAGGGATATGCCATCATTTACTCACCCTTATGTGTAGGACTTTTTTCTTCAGTGGAACACAAAAGGAGATGATGGTTACTTTTATTGTATGCAAAAAGATGCAATGCAAGTGATGCTAACATCTCTTTTTGAGCTTCAATGAAGAAATAAAGTCATGTAGGTTTGGAAGAATGACCTAAATGATGACTGAGTTTACATGTTTGGGTAAAGTATTTCTCTAATGTGATGAGAACAACACCAGTAATGATAAACTAACGGTACTAATAATATTCAATGGTAATTGTTGGCAGCAGAACTATTTATATAACAGATGATGTAAAGGCAGATTAAAGGCCAAACGCTAACACACTACTCTGACAAATGAAAGCTACTGGAGAAGATGTTGTGTTAACGGTAAGTGAGTGGATAGTGCAAGCATATAGCCACACAAAGTGTTTTTCCCATACAGTACACTGTTTACCCAAGGCCACCTGTGCAAACTCTCACAATAACTGATGTGTGCTTCAGCTCTTTGTGCATTACACAACGGAGATCTAGATCTTGGTTTATGCAGATTTGACACTCAGAATGAAATCATAGGCCTATCTATATCCAACTTTTGGAAACAAACCACAAGTAACCCTTGGTTAACTTCTTTTTAGATGCGTTTTAACCCTGGCTAAGTTGAAAACCCAGCTCTACAGATGTTTAGCAACATACAACTAATTATAAAATGCCTCAGGGCTTACCTTATTAAATATTATTTTTGAACTTTCCATCTAAATTTCACGCGCTGTTTGCTCTCCATGTCTAAAATACAATGTCGATTAACGACGACAAAGCAGACTGATGTTTTGTTGCGTTTCAGAAGTCTTAAGACGGCCAGAGCTGATAGTTTGGACACGTTTATACAGATGTAGTTGTCCAATCAATTTTATTGACCTCATTAATATGCAAATAAGGACGTTATTTAGGTAACAGAGTTCCATAGCTACAGTGTGAAATCCACCCAGGATTAATGATAAAGAGTGACAAGATAAACCAGGATAACAATTTAACATTAATATAGTCTCAGTATTTAAATTAGGCCTATTGCTTATTTGCAGCTTTATTTAAAGATATTTTCAGCGCATCTGTTCATATTTCTATATTTTTCAATCTAACGGTTATCTCAAATCTGTCACCCGGCTTTAATGTTTTTTTTTTGTTTTTTTTTTAAACTATTGTTATTTTAGCACACTATATTCAGTAAATACAGTAGGATGACATTACCATAATTCTCCTAATAACTCGTCTCAATAAACTAATAAAGCACAGTTTAAACTGCATTGAGAGAAACTGTTACAGTGACTTTGCGCTATATGTTACTGATTATTCATATTCGATATCCGGTAGCGAGAGCGATATAATCTACATACTACTGAAATTAACGAAAAGAACAAAGACTAAAACTACTCCTAAATACTCTACTGTACAAACCCGTTGAGCAAAGCGAACACATACGGTATAATGGGCCAGAGAGGATCAGGAGCCTGGAGTAAAGACCGAGTCCGACTCTTTGAGCTGTGTGTCGTGCTCGATTCATTCATACAGTAACAGTAACCACCAGTACCCGCTCTTGCAGTTTTAATGTCGCCTTCAGCTTACCTTCGAGACGTCATGGCCGTCCTGGGAGCTGTCAGATGTCAAATGTGTATGAGCGGTCTAAAGGGGAAAGTGTAATAAAATGTTCCTGCCTTCGCCGAGTCACTGCAGCGGAGCTGAGCGCGAGTGAGGGGCGTCACACAGCGCTCGACTCTCACTCACTCCCTCCGCCTCTCACTGACAGAGGGGACACACCACTGATAACAGACTGGAGAAACTTTATCCAACAACCGTGTCAAAAAGTCGGTTATTATAAAGCTCGTATCATTTAGCCTACCAAACATTAGGGGTAAGAGATTATAGATGAATATATGCAAATATATGCATCTTCGCTTTCATCTCTATATTTATATTCAACTTATCATCTCTTACCCTTAACCCTTAATATATATATATAAACATTATGGGTAAGAGATGTGAGATGAATATAGATAGGCTAAATATAGAGACGAAAGCAAAGATGTCTAAAATGTACATCTAATTCATGGAAATAGTGAATTATAACCCCATTAATTATAATAAGTATTAAATAAATACAATACAATACACAATGTCATCACTATTTTCCAAAGACACAAAAGTAGATCAATCAACCTCAAAACTGTTTCGACTGACTAAATCTCACAGATGTTTGTAGCCATTCATCAAAAGTGCTGAGATGAGATTTTGTGCCATCTGTGGTGAGGACTGAGGAGAAAACATTAAGTGAGGGGACATCTTACTCTGACTTAGCATATATATATATATATATATATATATATATATGTGTGTGTGTGTGTGTGTGTGTGTGTGTGTGTGTGTTTCTTATATTTATATATAGTTGACTCCATAAAACCAAAACTGGAGCTTTGTTGCCAAAGTAGCCTATTTAAAACATTGACAAATTGCACTCTTAAACATTGGAAAAATTGAAAATTTTACTTTAAATTCATTTATGACATATTAATTTATGACTCATTTGCACATCTTGCAAAACTGTACTGTTTAATGTGTTGAGAAATAAAGCAATCATTTAGTACCGTAAAATTAATATTATTTGATATCATCACTCAT
This sequence comes from Coreius guichenoti, assembly GCA_039654105.1. Classification (NCBI taxonomy): domain Eukaryota; kingdom Metazoa; phylum Chordata; class Actinopteri; order Cypriniformes; family Gobionidae; genus Coreius; species Coreius guichenoti. Next base: position 18,963,078 of record CM077178.1, read on the forward strand.
CCCAATATTTTGTTTTATTTTAGATATTTGTGTCCTTGAAACTGATCATAAAACTCTAAGACCAACAATCACATTACCAACAAGAAGAATAATGGAAAAATAATTTTTTTTTTTTTACACATGAACTTTTTTTTAATGTAATCTTGTGTAAGAGTTGTGTTAGCACCTGAATCTTGCTGGATGCGATGGACATTTAGAGGTCCAAGAGAGGGCCATAATGAAGTGATTTACATAGGCTACTATATATTCACTTCTCTCCCTCCAGTCATGACACTCTTATTTTAGCAGTTCCTTCTATGTAATTATCGTGTTTATTATTACTCTGTTAGCTGTAATGCTGCTATTTCTGTTAGGGGATAAGATACACAACAGGAATGTTGACTCAGTTTTTGTTTCAGCAGTTTCCATTCGGGCCTGACCCCATTTCCATTGGGGTGTTTTAAAGGTGGCAGCTAGGCACTGCAGCAGTAGATGGCTGCCATGACGTCACTGGCCCTAAGGGACATTAATCTGTCGGGGGACGCGGTTATGCAATTTTCTGAAATGTAGGGCTTTTATCTATGGATTTCTCTCTACACATAGAGTCTGACCAGGTGTTTTCAGTGTAAGAGCCAATGCAAACAATGTGTCTGTAACTTTATACTTGAGGACAGTAACAGTAACAGTTTTTCTACATTTCACCAATATCTACATTAAACCCACTTAAATATTCACAATGTATTGTATATTATAGACATCAATAACACTTAAATATTCACAATGTATTATACATTGCATCCGAAAAGTATTCACAGCGCTTCACTTTTTCCACATTTTGTTATGTTACAGCCTGTTTCCAAAATTGATTAAATTCATTATTTTCCTCAAAATTCTACAAACAATACCTCATAATGACAAAGTGAAAGAAGTTTGTTGGAAATTTTTGCAAATTCATTAAAAATAAAAAAAAAACATGTACATAAGTATTCACAGCTTTTGCCATGACACTCAAAATTGAGCTCAGGTGCATCCTGTTTCCACTGATCATTCTTGAGATGTTTCTACAACTTGATTGAAGTCAACCTGTGGTAAACTCAGTTGATTGGACATGATTTGGAAAGGCACACACCTGTCTATATAAGGTCCCACAGTTAACAGTGCATGTCAAAGCACAAACCAAGCCATAAAGTCCAAGGAATTGTCTGTAGACCTCCGAGACAGGATTGTATCGAGGCACAGATCTGGGGAAGGGTACAGAAAAATTACTGCAGCATTGAAGGTCCCAATGAGCACAGTGAAATGGCATCCGTAAATGGAAGAAGATTGCAACCACCAGGACTTTTCCTAGAGCTGGCCGCCTGGCCAAACTGAGCGATCGGGGGAGAAGGGCCTTAGTCATGGAGGTGAACAAAAACCCGATGGTCACTCTGACAGAGCTCCAGCGTTTTTTCTGTGGAGAGAGGAGAACCTTCCAGAAGAACAACCATCTCTGCAGCACTCCACCAATCAGGCCTGTATGGTAGAGTGGCCAGACGGAAGCCAATCCTCAGTAAAAGGCACATGACAGCCTGCCTGAAGGACTCTCAGACCATGAGAAACAAAATTCTCTGGTCTGATGAAACAAAGATTGAACACTTTGGCCTGAATGGCAAGCGTCATGTCTGGAGGAAACCAGGCCACGCTCATCACCTGCCACCTGGCCAATACCATCCCTACAGTGAAGCATGGTGGTGGCAGCATCATGCTGTGGGGATGTTTTTCAGCAGCAGGAATTGGGAGACTAGTCAGGATCAATGGAAAGATGAATGCAGCAATGTACAGAGACATCCTTGATGAAAACCTGCTCCAGAGCGCTCTGGACCTCAGACTGGTGCGAAATTTCATCTTCCAACAGGACAACGGCCCTAAGCACACAGCCAAGATAACAAAGGAGTGGCTACAGGACAACTCTGTGAATGTCCTTGAGTGGCCCAGCCAGAGCCTATACTTGACCCCGATTGAACATCTCTGGAGAGATCTGAAAATGGCTATGCACTGACGCTCCCCATCCAACCTGATGGAGCTTGAGAGGTCCTGCAAAGAAGAATGGGAGAAACTTCCCAAAAATAGGTGTGCCAAGCTTGTAGCATCATACTCAAAAAGACTTGAGGCTGCAATTGGTGCCAAAGGTGCTTCAACAAAGTATCGAGCAAAGGCTGTGAATACTTATGCACATGTGAATTTTTTTTTAATTTTTAATTTTTAATAAATTTGCAAAGATTTCAAACAAACTTCTTTCATGTTGTCATTATGGGATGTTGTTTGTAGAATTTTGAGGAAAATAATGAATTTAATCGGAAAAAGGCTGTAACATAACGTCATTCAAAACGCTGATGCGTTTAGGAACTAAATGAGACAGCAGTTGGTTATACTTTTACTTCATTTGGAACTATTTTCATTTTTGTGTGAACTATTCCTTTATGGAAATCATATGCTAAAGGAAGAGCCAGTACTGCTGACAATCTCCGTTCTAAGATGCCTTTTGACCTTACAGCCTGAGGACCCTGTAGTCCAAACTAAAACCTCATGAGGACGAACAATGAGAGCCACAGATCCCCTGATATAGCCAGACAGCTGAAGCCTTGTTACATGCAGTAAAAGACCCTTTATTGCACTGGTGTGAGCATGTGTACTGAAGGAACCTTCTGCTCTTCTAGTGTGGATCATTTCATACTCATTGCCATGCCGAGAAATACAATGGATTTTTCCATTAACCATTTTACCCCTAGCGCCAGTTCTTTGACAAGATCTGTTTATCTAACATCTCCAGGCAACCCTGGGTCTGTCATGTCTGATGACATTTTATATGCCCTTAAGAGAATCACTGTTGCTCAAATGATTAATACACTTTAACATTACTGTATGTTTCTGCTGGTTTAAAAAAAGCACATTTTAAAATGTGCTTATTCAGTGTTATTGCAGGACTGGGTCTTTAAGTATTTTAACAATGTATAGTTAGAGTTTTAAAAGTCTTACAAACTTTTAAAATTAAAAACATTTCTGATATCCGTAGCTTATGTTCTTGACATCCAAGGGTGTGCATTCAATCAAACTCTTTTGCTACAAATTCATTTGTCCCTTGGTAACATGGCTGATACAATATTTGGCCCAATGTTTGTTCCAAGTTATGAATATTAAGATTGTCAATTCTGCTATTCAGTCTGTGTCATGCTATAATGGTTTTGCATTGTTGGGTCTTTGAGGTAATACATGTCAGTGTTTGATTTAAAGCACATTTTTGTTGACTTTAACAAATACAATTCAGCATAATATAATATAAGCTACCATTCAAAAATTTGGGGGTTTTATTATTTTAAAAGAAATTAATACTTTTATCCAGCAATGATGCATTAAATTGATAAAAAGTGGCTTTCCATTGTTAAAAATATGTTTTATTTCAAATACATGCTGTTCTTGAACTTGCTATTCATCAAATAATATGCATCACATTTTCCACAAAAAAAAAAAAAAAAATGCTAATATGCTAAATATCTATCACAGGAATAAATTACACTTTTAAAATACACTGTTCAAAAGTTTTTGATCCGTAAGATTTTTTATGTTTTTAGAAGAAGTCTCTTATGCTCAGCAAGGCTGCATTTATTTTATAATAAAAAAAACCTGTTTTTTATTTGAATATATTTTAAAATGTAATTTATTTCTATGATGCAAGAAACATTTATGATTATTATCAATGTTGAAAACAGTTGTGTAAAACATTTTTTTCAGGATTCTTTGATGAATAGAAAGTAAAAAAAAACAGCATTTATTTTAAATTGAATCTTTTGTAACATTATAAATGTCTTTACTGTCACTTTTGATCAATTTAATGCATCCTTACTAAATAAATGTATTAATTTCCCCCCAAAAATAAATAAAAAATTCTTACTGACCCAAAACTTTTGGTAGTACAATGTTACAAAAGCTTTCTATTTCAGATAAATACTGTTCGTTTGAACTTTCTATTAATCAAAGAATCCTAAAAAAAAATCATAAATGTTTCTTGAGCAGCAAATCATCATATTAGAATGATTTCTGAAGGATCATGTGACACTGAAGACTGGACTGAAAATTCAGCTTTGCATCACAGAAATAAAATACATTTTAAAATATATTCAAATAGAAAACAGTTATTTTACATGTTAATATTTCACAATATTACTGTTTTTTTATTTTTTATTTTAATTTTATTTTTTAATCAAATAAATGCAGCCTTGGTGAGCCTAAGAAACTTTTGAACGGCAGTGTATATTAAAATAGAAAACTGCTATTGTTTATATACAGTTATATATTTTATATAAATTGTAATAATATTTCACAATATTTACAGAAGTTTTTTTGATCAAATAAATGACCATCCCAAACTTTTGAACAATAATATAAGACTAGGGAGACTCTGGGTTAGACAATTTGGGAACTGGAGGGATTTATTCACAGACGTTATCAGAAGTAAATGTTACAGAAAGTCAGGTCAGTTTGTTTTACATTTTATTTTATGGTGGTTGGAACACAAGACACAAGTAATAAAGTTAGTAATGGTAACGTCATGCCTCTCATTCTGTGCACTGCCCATCAGGTCTAGTTTAATCAATCTAAACAGTAGTTTACAAATGCCAGACTGAGAATCCTCTTAAGACATAAATAAGATACTGAAAATAGTATTTGTACAGTAAATAGTATTTTTGTAGAGTCCAGAAGCACTATTATCGAGGCCTTCCGGATATTCTCATAAGCATTATTAATATAATTATTAACATTTATGAATTAATTTACATGATGGGAATGAGGCTAATATACTGGCAAAGTGAGAGCACAGAACAATATGGACATGAACTTTTGTCACCCATGAACGGTGAATGATTTTAAGGCATTTCTCAGTTTCCATTCACACAGCAGATTTCCACGGCGGTTCTCACCATGAACCTCATCCCTTGAGAGCAAAGCTACTGGAGGATGTCAAAAATAACTCCCATTATTATAAAAGAGATCAAAAATCGAGTCCGCTGGAAAAGTGAAGGTGAGGGCGCTATACTAAAAAGGGTGGATGGTCCATACAGTTCGTGCAGTAACGAAGGGCTCCCAGTCTCAGTCTGGAACACTAGACATCCTGTGACGGCCGATCAAACCCCAGACACATAAATGATCGATTATTCCCCGATCCCTCCCCTCGCTCAGGATATGCCGTGTAGAGACTCGCTTCCAGTGTATAATACTAAAACAAAACCTCAGTAACAAATTTACACAGGGCTGTACATGATGATGATTATGATCTTGCATGTCCCAGGGTTTGTTAAAAAAAAAAGAAAATTACAAAAAAAGAAGCAAAGATACTTATTTGTAGTGGAATATTGCAAAGCATCTTGTATCAAACTCATATTTCTTGCACAGAGACAGCACCACAGCATTGCATTTGTCTTGGAACAGCTTACAAAACCATTTTGACTTGACAAACCCATGCATTAATTTTTTCACTGGTTACCATTGAACATGAACAGCTGCTATGGGGGCCACAGTCATAGGATGCAAAGGGTCTACATAGGCCTACATCATCCCTTTTTTATAGCAAGTGCTGACAGCATTTTAAAGCGACATTTTCATTTGATACATGATAGAAGAAAAAAAAAATGCAGTGAATACATGATTTTTGTTCGATGACGGAACATGCCAAGAATGTCAAAGCTGTTTTTGTCCACCTGAAGTGTTTTGAGTCTCTCATCTCTTCCTGTGTTACAGCGCCTCCCAAAGTTGAGTTGTTGCAACAGCCGTTTTTTTCCAACACACAAACACACGCACACAAGAAGTCCAGATTGACAAATAGCAGGTACAGTATATATATAAATTTCAATATCTCCCAACTTGAATAATCAGATGTCCAGATTGCAATGTAGTCAGCTACATTTTTGCCCTGAATGGAATGATGAAGATCAAGAAAACCAAGGCAAAATCAACTCAACACTTAAAAAGATGCATGCAACAAGTGGTCACATAGTATATATATATATATATATATCTATATATATGTAATTGCTCTTTAGATATGCACAACACATGAGACGAATGATTGCAACAAAAAATAGCATCTTCAAAATTCACAGTCTCATGTATTTCGTTACTATTTATTACATCTCACAGGTCAATAATGACGTTTGCATGGTAAAAACAATGGTGAATTTTGAGGAATGCTAAATGTTATGTCAGCTACTATCAGTTTGGGATTCAAAAGCTCCAAGTTTTGAGCATTCGCCCCTGTTAGTGGTATCATAAATGAGGGATATCGTACATAGTCTTGCTCAGTGTATTTAACAATTGCTGTCATATGTCGATAAAGTGGAAAGTCGTTTCTTTTAGACCTCTTTTTAATGTAGTAACGGACCACAGCAACAGCTCAGAGGAATGTTTGGTGACTGCCGGACAGCGAGCGAGAGCTATGGCACCGAGAGAAGGCAATCCAGACGGCACAAACAGCACCGATCTTATTTGCCACTGTTCAAGTAATAAGCAAGTACATGTTCTGTTGTTTGTCATAGAAACAGCACAGATGTAATACGACTTTTTGCTTGTCTTGTGACACCATGTTCGCCGACTGAGGACATGATTATGGTTGGACGCAAAGACGGGGAAAAAAAACAAAACAAAATTATAATTAAAACAATGAAATTTTTCCAATATAAAAGGCAAAGAAAAGTATACAAAAAATAGAAAAATAATTACAGCAGTAGACATGGTGTTGGGAGGAACGGTGGTGCCAGACTATTTGGCAGAACAGTGTAATATTTTGGGACTGTTTAAGGCGTCCTCCACCAGATGTAGTTCCACCCCGTCGACTACCACGTCTTTCACGCAGCCGACAAAGCCTGTGCTGTAAGCCTTGGGCAATCGGCGAGCTACGGACAGCTCCTCCAGACCACCTGAAGAGGAGAGGAATGGAAAAGATCAGATCAAGTGTAAATGATATTATAGTTCATATTCACACAATAGTCCTAAATAACCTAAATAAACCATTTCAGGTGATCCTATCACAAGTGGACAGCATGAAATTGGGATAAACAGCAATTCAATCACTCAAAACATAAATGCGTGTTATCACATTGCATGTGGGTCAATGATGCTCATTTTTTGTACTATTTATGAATTTATTCTGAAATACATCTCTTCTATGATGAGCATGTTTTTCACTTCTGAATTCAGTTTCATTTTGATTAGGAGCATAATGTCAAAATGTGACCCTGGACCACAAAACCAGTCATAAGGGTTTTTTTTTTTGAAATTGAGATTTATACATCATCTGAAAGCTGAATAAATAAAGCTTTTTGTTAGGATAGGACAATATTTGGTCGAGATACTACTATTTGAAAATCTGGAATCTGAGGGTGCAAAAAAAATCTAAATATTGAGAAAATCGCCTTTAAAGTTGTCCAAATGAAGTCCTTAGCAATGCATATATTACTACTACTAATACATTTTTGATATATTTACGGTAGGAAATTTACAAAATATCTTCATGGAACATGATCTTTAGTTTACTGATTTTTGGCATAAAAGAAAAATCGATCATTTTGACCCATATAATGTATTGTTGGCTATTGCCACAAATATACCCGTGGTGACTTATGACTGGTTTTGTGGTCCAGGGTCACATATCATAAAGAAGCAAAAAGCCTGAAATTCTAAAAAAAAAAAAAAAAAAAAGCTAAGCAATTTGGCATTATCTTTTATTATTTCTTGGACCACATATATTTTATGTATTTTATTATATAAATATAATAAATAATATATATAATATATTGCGTAATATATATGTGTGTGTACTGTGTATAATTATTATGTATATTTGAATAAACACACATACATGTATACATTTAAGAAATATTTGCATGCATATGTATGTATATATTTATAAATAATTTATATTATATATATATATATATATATAACAATTTTTCTTAAATATATACATGCATGTGGGTGTATTTATATATACATAATAATTATACACAGTACACACACATATATTACGCAAATACAAACTTTTATTTTGGATGCGATTAATCACGATTAATCATTTGACAGCACTAATATATATATATACACGGAACCCTCATGATTGCGTATCAAGGTCATGAAGTCTCTTAAAAAAAAAAAAAAATCAGATAATATTTATGATAAGGCAAGGTTAATTCTAAAATAATTCTAAATAAATGACAACTCATGAATTAATAATTCATGATGTTTGTAAAAAAAAAAACTTTTCACCTTGAATTTTAAAGATGGATACACCTATACTTGCATTCATGGCATTCAGGAAAATATTTATATCTTCTACTCAAGACACATTTTCCTAAAATGCTATAAACCTCATGAAACCAACATGAATACAAAGAAATTTAAGACGCGTTTTAATTATTATTATTATTTTTTACTGTGGACACTTATATGTCACTGACCCATAGTATACATTCATGTCTTTGTGTAACCTGAGATATTACCCACCATGCAGGTGAACTAGAGTGCTATATATTATTCAAGGGCGATGAACAGTGTAGAAGACTGTTAAAAACGTAATCACGCCTGAGACACTGAGGGTGTAATGTGGGGGTGTCAGAACGTGAAAAGATAGAGACACAGCACTCAGGAACAGGTGAGAAGATCAAACTGTGTTTTTGGGAGGCTAGGCTCCGGGGACGCTCTCTGACAGCTTCGAAAGAGAGTTATGCTCGCCTCCCTCGGGGACCTGACACTGTCGAAACTCCAGCTCCGTCTCCAGTTCTTTCAGCACGGTGAAAAATGTCTCCCCCTGTTGCGATTCACTCACGTCTCTCTCTTTTTCGCCTCCCTGTGTTTCCCCTTTAATCGGATTGTATGCTTTGCAACGGGAGGATTGACAGGGCTAATTTCAAACGAATTACATCTGAATAAGTAAATAAACAATGACATTTGAAAGAAGGGATTTTCAGAAGGAGCTCTTGATGTTTGGGCTGTCTGAGGATAATGTATTCTAGCCACCGGGCATTGACAGCACCTGGCCCTGTGCTGAAATACTTTTCTTAGAAGATTTTGCACCCTTAAAATGGAATTAATCCTCTTTCTTAATCTTAATATGTTTGTCAAAAGAGAATGAGATGGCAAACAAAGAAACATTGAAGTTTTTAAAACACCCTATAGTAGAGACTCATCCTGGAATTAATAATGAATTATAATTGGGTAATATTGTGTCTTAACATTCACGTTTTTGTGAAGTTCTTGTGTGATGCTCAGGGTTAACAAAAATCTAGCCCTTCAAAAGCACTCGCTGTGGGGGAAGATCCAATTAGTTGTCACAAGCTAAGTGGGGACTATTCGGAGAAGGTGTACCTAGTTGGTTTGTAAGTGAGCAACGATTGAGCAAAGCAGCGTAAGATGGACTTACCCAACCAGAGAGCGCCGTCTGTGTCCAGCTGTGTGGCAGCCAAGGGTGATGACCCAGTGACAGCTGCCTCATTACCAACCTGCAGTGAACCATCTCTGAGCGCTCTGTGGAGAGAAGCACAGGAAGACAGTGAATCACAGCTCAGCATCTAACACTGAAAATCAGATTTTGCCTTCTGGCAAACTTGTGGTTAATATGCACTAAACTTGCGGCAAACAAAATGGTAGTAATGAGGGAAGAAAGAAGAGTGTGGCTTTTCACTGGTAGTGGTAAACCTGCAGCAAACTTTGGACAATATGCTACAGTTGGGAAACTTGTCTATAGCAAATTTGTGGCAAATATAATTGTCTGCCATTACTGGCAAGCAGTTCTATGGCAAGCCTGAGGCAAATATAAATGTCCGCCATTACTAGCAAAACATTTCTATGTGTCAATCTGTGCGAAATATAAATCAGAGTTCAATAATAAGAATGGCCCGTTTTGGGCAAGTTAGCAAAACTTCATAATTATTTTTTTTTTTATTATGGACTGTACATGCATTTTTATGCCTTGCATATATGTATCAGCAAGGTAAAATTGTTGTGAGGCTTTGTTGAAATTGCAAGAATTGGTAGCATCTGTAAGAATAGTAAGAAATTATAAACCAATCAGAAAGATTTTGCTGTGTATCATGTTGCAGCATTTTCCATTATATTTACTACTGTTCAAAAGTTTGGCGTCAGTAAGATATTTTTGAAATAAATTAATAAATCAGCATATTAGAAAGATTCCTGAAGGATCACGTGACATTGCAGCATGATGTAATGATGCTGAAAATTCAGCTTTGCCATCACAGGAATAATTAACATTTTAAAATATATAAAAAAGAAAACAGTTATTTTAAATTGTAATCATTTTACTGTATTTTTGGTTTTTATGGTTTCAAAAACATAAAAATTTTACCTACGCAAAACCTTTTGAATGGTAGCGTATATTCTTTAAAATATTACATAATATATTTAAAAAGTATACATTTAAAATTACAATTTAAAATATAAACAAATAGAAATGATATATTTAAATTTCTTTTTAACGTTTACGTTTTAATTTCTTCATTTACAGGCGTTAAAGAGTATATGAAATAGCCTACTGTATGTCCATAAAAACTTGAAAAACGCTCGCTCCGGTCCGGATATGAACTGTGATTCGTGTTGCGAGTGTTGTTAAACTCATCGTTGTGTTCAGCGCAGAAAATCCTCTTATGCTTGTTCCGTCTGTGTACATGTGAAATGCTTTTTACAGACATATTGGATTAGATTGCATCTTTTTAAGCGTAGGTGGTCCTTAAAGTCTGTCCCAGTTACTGCTACTTAATGAACCAGGGACAATAATAATTTTAAATAATAATAATAATTTAAGAATTAATTTGAAAATAATATTATAAAGTTGTGTAGTAATATAGACACAGCCAGTTTAACTCACTGAGAGATTTACAGTTTTTCTCAATCGATCTGACACATTTCTCCAAACTCAGGTCACTGTTCTCAAAACAGTTAACATAGTAATCTGAACACTTTGTAACAGGTTGTAAACTTCCTTCATTTCATGCAACATGCATCATTTTCTCAAAACACTGTGCACAAAATTCTCAAATGTTTTCACAGTAGTTCATACAGCCAACCAAAACTTTAATATATCAGGAAAAAACAATTGCAGCTCTTTTTATTGGTTTTACAAAAATCACAATCATTTGTGCACCATCTGTCCAAACACAACAAACAAAACTGTTATTTGTTAAATTCTCAGTTGCACTTGGAATGTTCTCAATTACCCCCAAATAAATATCTGCTGAGTTAGTAATGCACACAACACAGGGAATGAAAATGTCCTAATTGTTTACACAGCTATCTCAAATACAAAAACTATAAAAGGGGAAAAACAAAACAAAACAAAAAAAAAAGAAGAAGAAGAATAGGAAAATGAAGAGGAGTAAGAGTGAGGGGTTTTGGAGAGAATGGAAGTGGAAGAGGTAGAAAGAGATGAAGAGGTAGAAAGAGTCAGGGGAAAGGAATAGATGGTATAGTTAGAGGAGATGTAGGAGAAGAAAGAAGAGCTGAGGATGTAGGAAGAGGAGTAGAGGGAGAAGAGATGGGTAGAGTGGAGGGCAATGGTTTTAGTGGAAAGAGCAAGAGAAGAAAATGGACAGGGGGGAGGGGGAGAGCAAGGTGTAAGAGGAGGGAGGAGAGATAGAAGGATAGGGTACAGATAGGTTTCAAATGAAATCCGAGCCACCCTAATTGACCATGTCATAAATGATGGTCTTTCCTTGAGGGAAGCTGGACAGAGTTCAGCCCAATATAAACATCGTTCCACAGTCAATGTCCCTGGACAACAAGTGCTGCAATCCACTGGTGTTGTGGCACACAACGCTGTCTTTGGGCCGCACAACACAGAAAGGCTCCTAAATTTTTTAAACTCCCTGAAATCCACTTTCCGCAGGGTGATCAGGAGCAAATTGAGTAAAATTGTGTAGTTGTTCGGGACAATTATATTTTCTTCTCTTGCTTTTTCCACTAAAACCATTGCCCTCCACTCTACCCATCTCTTCTCCCTCTACTCCTCTTCCTACATCCTCAGCTCTTCTTGCTTCTCCAACATCTAAGTCTTCTTCAAGCGATGGAAGAGGCTTGTGGAGTTGAGGCACAAGGATGGATCCAGCATTCACAGCCTTTTTTCCCACGATCCATGACTCGTGAAAATATATGCTGTGATGTTGATGAAATTCTTTGACCAGATGTAAATGAGAGGCAAGATCTATAAAGTTCATTGATTCAATGATTGCAGTACATTTATTTATTTACTTGCTTATTTATTTTTTTGGGTGAAAACTTATCGTTTCATAACTTAACGTCATTAAAGAACACGAAAAACATGTATTTTCATTCATGTATTTGTGTATCTACAGCTGAATTTGTTATCAAATCAACAGAGAACACACTTGTAGTTTTGATGTTACTATTTTTTTTTGATAAATGCATTACTAGAATAAAATGCAGTGCTTCATTATGTAGTGAATACTGAACTCTTTTGCCAACATAAGAGTGTGTTTAGTTTGCTGTGTTAATTGTTTTGAGAGCAACGGCATTCATTTGGAGAAATGTGTCAAATCGATTGAGGAAAGCTGTATTTGTGAGGGAAAAATGACCTAATAATTTTATTGTAGTCCTGAACACATGATGTACAGTTAGTTAATTTGAACGGTGACAGCTATTATGAGAGTGGCTTGATGCAGCGCAGGAGATGCAGATAACTAATGCTGTCTGCTGTGCCATTAGAAAAATGTTCTTGACCCTTAAGAAACTTGAATTAATGCTGTCATGTAACAAATCTGCGTCAATGAATTGCTAATTACAACATTGAAATAAAAATGTAAATCCTGTACAAATACTAAAAATCGTGAAATAATGGAAATAAATTGGGAATCATGTAACAAACAGTACATTCATTTATCTATTATAACTTTTATGTCATTTTGGTCGCTTGGCTCTTTCCTAATAAAGGAAGTTTTTCATCAGGGGTGTGATGTTCTTTTTTTAATATGATGCCATTCCGTTGCGGTCTTGCTGCCAGCCAATCGTTGCATTGGTGATCATGGTTTCGAGTATCGATATATCTGCCCTTTCCATTGAACACAAGAACGTGCAGTAATCTCAGACTACTTAATCCAGATATTTTAATAAAGTCCGCAATTTTGTTTGAAGAACCAAATTAGCCAGAGATCAGTTATCAAGATTAGAAGATCTGGCATCTGTCAAATCATCTCAGATGATCAGATGACAAATCCCCATGTCTCTAAAAGACAACAGCGCTGAGTTGAACAGACGACAGAGATGAATAAACAGTCCTGAAACATTTGAATTCTCCAGTGTAATGCGATCTCATGCAGAATACAGCGCAGTGATTGGACTGAACGAGTTTCTTCTCATTAATAATGCACACCGGGCGCGCGCTTCACTTTGAAACACGTAGCACATATATTTAATATATAATTAAATCCTAACCTTTACGATTAGAAAATCACACTAAGCAATATAGCAGTTCTTATTTAATGTCGGTATATCGTGCAGCCCTCGACTAAACTGTTTGTGAGTGTGTGTGTGTTATTCACTGAAATGTAAATTTAGCTGCAGCCAAGTGACTTTGCCCGACCCACCTTTTCCCACTCTGTGACCCACAGTTTGAAAAATCGAAACTACTAGCTTGACTGGGCAAGCAGAACAATTCCTTACTGTCGATACCTGTAAATATCTGCAACTACATTATGGCAAACTTGAGGCGATGATTCAATAACTCTTAGTGTTTTACCTGCTGGCCTTGATTCGTATCCAGCGGTTGATGTTGACCCGTACAGAGGAGCGCAGCACCACAGGCTTGGAGCCGAGGTCATAGGTCATCTGCACACGGCCGTCCACAATGGCGAGGGCGATGTAGTCGGAGCGCTCTACTCCCTTGCCGCTCCACAAAATCAGACCATGAGTAGCCTCAGTCTTGATGCTTAACTCGAATTTATTCACCAGCAGGGCCTTCTCACTAGATCAAAGAGAGACAGGAAATGCTGTCACAAATCCATTGCCGTTTCAGAGATGCCAAGTTAATCACAGGATGTGCATGAAACCCTGAGACTTACCTGCTATTTTAACAACAACAGTGATGGAATTATGGGTGAAAACGTAACTTCAACACAGTCAAAAACCCGGTGAGGGCTTGATAAGCTAATGAACAGATTGAGCAGTTGTGGGCCCTCATGAAACTAGATAAACTAGGTCACGTTAATGGGGTTTTTGAAGACGAATGCCTGCGTATGTGTGTGTGAGAGGGCTGGTGACACACTTTAGGTTATCTCCAAGTTAACACTTCCTATTTTGCCTTCAAGCTCTAGATTTTCTCTTCCTGCGCAGGGAGCGCTAAGGAAGGATGCCCATTGCAGTTACCGTCTGATGTGTGTTTTGATCTGATTCCCTGGATGCAGCCCTCCCTTGTAAGGCATAGAGAAGGTGATATCTGCCTGTCCTCAGGGAGGACAGAGTCAGGGAGCCGATTGTATCCAACACCCTCTGCAAGTACACACATATACGCCACAAAGGAAAAGCAGCTATTTTTACAACAATTCCTTTGTTCTCAGTGGTGTATCTGTAGTCGGTGGCATCAAGAGAGCCATTATTTGAGCGAGCAAGCTCTTTTGTTAGTCAGAATAGCAAGTGTGTGGGGGCTTGTTTGCTAAATCAGGTAACGTGTAAACAGGAGTAAGACAAGTGACAACAACACGAAAAAAGACGCAAACAAGACAGACAAAACAGAGAGTGACAAGACAACGGACACGACACACAGAAGAAAAGTAAGCAGATGGCGAATGTGCTCGCATCTTCACACCACATCAGGACGAATAGAAACACTTTCTCCACGGGTGTGTCGACCAAACTGTGATATCATTTAACTGTTGTACATTAGCTGTTTCCTCAGGTGAATAAATAGGCTGCAGGTATGTTTTTGTATTCGAGAACTGAACCTAGAAAGAGTCCATTCGAACAATACGTGTTGTCTTGAGGAATGATTCATCTGAAGACAGGCGGCATCCTCTCCAGGCCTGCCTGACTGACAACTCAAATTTCAAATCACAATATTAGCAGTTCTACTTACAACTTGAGAATTGGAAATAGCACATCTTAATTTGTTTGATTAAAAAGACAGAATTTCATTATGTAAATTATCTTGATGAGCCTGTGACGGTGTAAAGCCGAATAATTATTTGCTGTAACTGAATTCTTTCCCAATGAGACACATGTAACGTACTGACTGGACTCTTTCCACAGGCCTTCCCTTTGCACGGCCCCAGGCCAGAGCTTCGGCATCAGGGCAGCTAACTGTGATTATACACCCCTCTGCTGAGCTCATTATTGCTCATGTCCCATTAGGATCTCAAGCATCTAGAACATTCTAAAGGGAAGTAGGGCTTAACCCCTTAAAGCTGGGTTACATTTACAAAAAACAGATCTACTTTAGGTATTTTGCCTTAAAAAATGCGTAATTGGGGGGTGCATCATTTTTGTTATTCATAACAGAAGTGATCAGACTTAAAAAGTGATTCATGTTGTCCACCTATAGAGGGCAGTGGCTCACATGGGAATGGTCATTAAAATCTCACATCTTAGCAGGCACACAGAATCTTCAGTCGCAGAACTCAAACTAGATGCTTTTTGTTCTGCTTAGTACCTTTCACCATATGTGATCTGCTCCTTCATATTGGGTTGTTTGACCAAGAAACAATTTTTAATGCACTGAATTAAAAAAAGGAGACATATTACAAAAGATTTCAGTGTGCAAGCTGTGACATGCTACCTGACAAAAGCCCTGGCCTTTAGCCTCTGCAGGGGAATTGAGTGTGGGAGGACGACGTGCCATTGGAAACAGTTCAGGCAGAGGGGACTCACCTCTGGTCAGATGGGTTCTCCAGTGACTCAGGGCTTAGAGGAGCAAGGGAAGAAATGATAGGCATGCAATAAGCGCAAAAGGGTGGAGGGGAAGAACAGGGATCGCATAACACAGAGACAAGAAGACCTGCGCCAAGAAGCTGGACTGACCTCACTAAATTATTCTAGTGTTTCAGTTATTATGCCAGCATAGACAAAGAAATAACACTGGGAGACTGTATCAGCAGTACCAGTGGTACTGGCACATTGTTTTATTGTTCTGAGCTGCCACATGGTTGAGTTACTGCAATTTATCAACAATTTCATCATTCTCAACAAGTGTCAAGTGAGCAAGAAAGCTAGAAAAAGAGTAACTATGTGAGTGTATGTTTGTAAGACTGGTCATATTCGATCAAATTCCAAAACCTATGGATGCAGCATTTTAAGGCACCATTGGTTCACTCAACTTAGTTATTCGGCCTGCTAAAAGATCTTATTTAATTATATGTTGGCCAAATTCTATGGCAGTATAATATGTATCTATTGCACGCAACTCAAGATGATGGACAAAATGAGACATATTTCATTAAGTACTGACATCCGTCGAAAAATAGTTCAGTGTAATTTAAACGAATGACTATTTTATCCAATTTGTGTATGCCATGTATTTTATGTTGTTATGCTATAGTGTGCTATTAGCAACATGTTAACGTCAAACTACTGAATGATTATTTTACCCAATATTTAATGTGCCATATATTTTATGTTGTTATGCTAACAGTGTGCTGTTAGCAACATGTTAACGTCAAACTACTGAATGACTATTTTACCAAATTTTTGAGTGTGCCATATATTTTATGTTATGCTATACTGTGCTATTAGCAACATGTTAACGTCAAACTACAGAATGACTATTTTACCCAATATTTAATGTGCCATGTATGTTTTGTTATGCTAATAGTGTGCTGTTAGCAACATGCTAACACCAAACTACTGAATGACTATTTACCCAATATTTGAGTGTGCCATGTAATTTATTTTATGCTATAGTGTGCGTTTAGCAACATGCTAATGTAAAACTACTGAATGACTATTTCACCCAATATTTGAGTGTGCCATGTATTTTATGTTTTTATGCTATAGTGTGCTGTTAGCAACATGCTAATGTCAAACTACTGAAATCAAGTCGAGGTTCTATATGTGTGGTGTGCTTTTCTGCTTCCTAAGATGGCAGTTGCCTATGTAGGCAGCAATGTAGCTTACTAGGTATTGGAACTGAGCTAAATAAGATACTACTTTTTGTCAAAAGGTCAATTACATAAAAAAGACTCGTTTAAGAACAGGTCACTGAATGGCAAGAATAGGTAAATTGATCCAAGGCTGCTGAGCTAAAGAGAATGAATAAAGACATATGAAGAGCACAGTAAATACTAACAGAAATATGACTCTACTCCCACAGATGGGGGGTCACTATACTGACACCCTCTCAGGAATTCATACATTTTAAGGGCTCTGTTCAAAAACAGATCAAGCTAAATTGATGACACTCATTCTGAAGGGCTGGTCAGCTTTCTTGGTTGAGATTAATTTTAATCTGGCACTTCATTTGTAGAGGAAGTGACACGTATTAAACCCCAGGAAGAGTGAAAGTCAATGAAGAGGGCCTTGTCCCTAACCGTTATTGATGCCCGTGGTGGCTCGCTTTCTCTACTGGACGGAGCCTCTTTAATTGCGGCCAGTTTTCTGAGAGACAAATCCTTGATTAATGTGCCACTTTCGCTTTCATCCTTGGGCACAATTATTAGAAATCACTGGGAGCGATTTGACAAACAAAATGACATGGCTTAAAAGCCGGGCAGGAACTTTCATGAGCATAATACATAACATAATTCCATTTAATCAAGCTGCCAGCTTTTTAAGGGCTCAGTGCAGCCACTTAGACACTTAATTACATTCAGAAGGAAACAAATAATTTAAAATAAGAATCACTAAAAGGAACACTATAACAGATTGAACATTTCTCTAATGGGGCAGTAAAATGCCATTTAAACCAAGCTGTAAATACCAACTAAATATTGATGTATATCGTGCTTTAAAGCAGTGTAAAGTTAAATAACACTTATATGCAGTAAAAGGGGCTTCATTCTTTTTTAACATAAGAATATACACAGACGTATTTCCAAAGTCAGTATTTCCATGCATGATTCCTGTGGGAATCTATCAGTATATCACAATGCTCATCATTATTCATGCCAAGCATGCATTCCTGATACTGGTTTCTGATGCAGCTGATGAAAATGCACCTTTCCTGGAAATAATATGTAATAGATGAGCCCTACATTTTTCAAAAATGTTTTTCTGAATGTGATGAAAATGACCAATGCTTTATGTCGGGTTAAGATGATGGTTTGTCTTAAAAAATATTAGTCTTGCTTGATTAAATACGTCCCAGAATGTCTCCGGTTACTTACTCTGGGATCTCATTGGTCAGTTGGCTTGAGAGCAGAAGGAAGACAACAGACACTCACATGAGACAGACAGACAAGAGCAAAGACAACAGAAACCATGTGTACAGAGACAGACAGGTTGACACAAACAAACACACAACACATAACAAAAAAGAGTGACGCTTTGTGTCCTAAATTTAGGTTCGCCCCATGTTCAGCACACTAGTTTGTGAAATAAGTGGTTAGATGTGCACTTCACAGTGATATGATCAGTCGATGTGGCATCTGTCCAATATGAACAAAATATGTTCAAAAAAGATCCAGTGATTTATATGTAGCACTGGGAGGACCAATTCATTTTATATGGATGGTTCCATAAATGAAGTTGTTCAAGAAATTGTTCACCGTTTCATTTGAATTCATGTACACTTTGTTGTAGTTAAATATTTCACTAAATTCTGCTGTTCGTCTCATGTTTTTGGATGTGTAGATTACAGTGTTTCTAATTCAAATTATATCACTATAATTGAGATCCTCGTTTTTTTTTGCCAGATAAATTCTATTCTGATTGTAAAAATAAATTATATCACCTGGTTTCTATACATTTTAAACAGAGTTTTATCATTTAAAATATATTGGCTTCTTAGTTAGCTTCTCTGTAGTTAACCACCACATGTTAGTAACCTTTAGTGTGGCTATCTACTGTTTTCATTGAAAAAATACTTTAAATTATGAGTAGCTTTGGAAGCTACATTTTTAAGGTAGTTCACCAATGCTGGTGGAGACACTGCAATAGAATATATAACACGTGCGATGGGTTCAAAAATTCAATCCTTCCTATTAGCAACCGAATAAAAGTTGACATAATTGGTGCTTGCTGGACCACTGACACATCAGACCAACCAGAGGAAGAGAAATGATCTGATAAGCGAAGGAGGAAGCAATTATCAAGATATGACCATCCATGGTGCTTTAGGATATGTGTGGTAGTGAAAACGTGTGGTTTTTAGATCCCAGCGATGGTGGAGGAAGGTTCATTACAGCACATAAGCGTGGTACATCGCAGAGCAGTCATGAGACTCCTTCGGGTGCTGCGCTAATTGGAACCAGCCAGGGTTCATAGGAAACCAAAGAGACAGGCCAGTGGAAGTGATAATTGATGAGATCAAGCCATTAGCTAAAACGAGGAAGTACGTTGGACCTTAAATGGGGCCGGAGTAATCTAGCTTGTCATCACCCCTCATTGACTGCTAATATAGAGATGGGATGCTCAGGGCGGATCGTGATTATTGGGGAGGCCACTGACATGAGGACGTGTGCCTGCATTACCTCTTGGTGACTCCGTTGTGATATTCTATGAATGTATGGCCATCAAATGCAATGGCCTCAGTGTCCCCAGCGGATTTCTCGAATATTGCTGAAAGGGAGGAGAGAAGACATAGTGAAATTACACCAATCGATATGAGACACAGCACTGTTTAATTTAAGCAAAGGAGGAAAGTGTGATATATCGCAGACTTCATGCTTGTGTGGCTTAATTAAGGTTAAAGATACAACAGGAGGACTCAGCAAGGTTAATGAGGTGAGCAAAATTCTTGGGTTTTTGCGACTGTGCCAATGTGCATTTGTGATAAGCATACAAATCAAGCAAGGACGATAACTGATGTTATTTGTGAAAGTTTGGAGGTGTGGATTTAGCTAAATCTACATATGGAACTCATGATTGGCTAAAGCTGCCATGAGCGATTTCTTTTAAGCAAGTCGTATGTTGATGTATGCTAAAGACATAAGCAAATCTTGCCTTAAAGGAGTGGAGGAGAGGCTGTACTGGGTAATACGATTTTGAATTAAAAAAGTGATGAAATAAGGCACTTACTGTCCTGGCAGTGCTGTCCAGCGAATCCGTGGCGGCAGACGCACTCATAGCTGTCCAACTGGGGGTTGCAGCGGCCTCCGTTCTCACAAACATCATTGGAGCAAGGATGGTAGGGATACATGGACACATCACTGGATTGAAGGGCGTTATCAGCTTTCAGGATTGGAATTCCCATCAGAGTAATCTATGGAGACAGATATAGGTTTAATATAATTCTAGCCAAATAGCTAACTATGAAGTGTTTTAGCAAATTGCATCTAGGTCTGGCTTTATTCTGGTAAGTAACACATTTTTTACTCTCCATGTAATTCCCAATGGTTAAAATAAGGTTTATTCTCACTGAATATCCTGTTGCACTCTGAAATACATCAATTGATGGAAGTAAAATGGGTTGTAAATGGAAATTCATGACTTTAATGCATCTGTAATTGCGCTCACCTTCTGAATGGCCCCTTTGAAGCCATCTTTGATCGCAGCAGCTCTGGCTACTTTGCGGAAATCAGGGGCTCCGCCCACAAAGAGCGACTCCTTCAGATTAAGATCTGTGTGCTGATTCTGGAGAGTACAAAAATGAGCATGAGAAACCACATGAACTGTTCCTCGTCCTCTATTCACTCTTTATCAATCAAACTTACATAAAGTCACATACTTTAATGCAAAACGGCTATACATTTTTATGGGTGATCTAGTAAACTGCAGTAAAAAGCAATCAGTGTAAGAGAGGATGGTTTACTGTACATCAGCAGGCTTATTGATTCAACTTTCACTCCTAATCCTTATCCACATCAATATTATTTGTTGTATTACAAAACCATAATAGATTTAAAATCAGTTCTCTGAATGGTAAATGACTCTGAATCTAACATATAAGACAAGAGAATAGAGGTAGGGAAAAAAAGTGAGAGATAATTGAAGCAATTGAAATGAGGACGATTGATATGGATGTTTTTTTAATGAAAGAGTGTAATGGATGCCTGATTGTTTCTTGGACCTTTAAAATCTCGAGCTGTAAACTCTGGTGTATTGCTCACACCGCAGATGACCATGAAATGAGCATTTCTCCAACCTGTGTGAAAATCGCTTTAGTTACAGTGGGATTTTTCTGCATGAGGCTCTACTTAAAAAGAATTAAAAATCTTTATTTTATGTAGGCCAATAATTGCCTTGGGGGAAAGGCAAGTTAATTGCTGGGAAAAAAAAGATGGGACATCAACAGCAATGCCAGTTTCTGAAGTGTGGTCCAGCTCTCATCCCAGCGATATAAAAAGAAGAATAGCTAAGTACGGATACAGGCGAAGGCTTGAAAAGCTCTGGCTATGGACCCGGGGGCCAGTCCAAGCATGTGGTTGGGCCAAGACAGCATAGCCAGGAATGTTTTCACCCAGCTGCTGTTTCATGTGTTTAGAGACGTGTGCAATGAGAAGTCTTGACACAAAGCTGCAATGCACCGACAGCCACAGGCTGGGAGAGGCATTTTCATTCTCCTGTTCTCCGCCAGAACGAGCTGAGACTGAGATTGAGCAGGTGAAGTGAATAGCCAGTGTTTTTGAGGAACCTTCCCCAAGGGCCCTAGAGGCATCATGCCCACTCAAACTGGCACGTGCCCCCAAGAATTTAAATGCAATTTCCAAGAAAAATTAGTATCTTCGATAATTAAGTTGGACGATTGTTGTAGAAAAAAAAAAAAGAAGCTGTTTGTTAGTAGAAATGTCGCTAATCCGATCTGTGTCGCACCTTGATAGATCATTTGCTTTAAACTTAAAATTCTATTATTACCAAAATCTCAAAGCTTCTCTACAATGAAATACAATGAAAATGATCACTTGCTGTAGGGTCCAGTTCCAATTTTCTTTGCAATAAATAAATATAAATAAATAAAAAAACAATAATATTATACATAAATAATAATAAAAAGTATTATTATTAATTATATACCAGCATTCAAAAATGTGGGGTCAGTAATTAACACATTTATTTGGCAAGGAGGCATTTAATTGATCAAAAACAACAGTAAAGACATTTATCTGTATGTATGTATGTATGTATATATATATATATATATATATATGTATGTATGTATACGTATACATACACACACATATTTATCATTATCAAGAAATGTTTCTTGAGCACCAAATCACCATATTAGAATGATTTCTGAAGGATCATGTGACCCAGAAGACTGGAGTAATGAATACAGCTTTGCCATAACAGAAATTAAAGGATATTTTTAAATATATTAAAATAGAAAAGAGTTAAGTGTAACAATATTTCACAGTATTACTATTTTTACTTTATTTTTGATCAAATAAATTCAACCTTGGTAGGCAGACTTAGTCAAAAAATATAATCTTACCGAACCAAACTTTTAAATGTTAGTGTATATATACATACTTTATATATATATATATATATATATATATACACTACTGTACCAAAGTTTGAGGTTCAAAAGTGTACACATGAGTCCCACTGGATGCTAAAAATCAAAAACAAGACTATCATGTCTCGCACTTAAAAATAGAATTTCTTTCTCTTTGGTCATGTCTTATGTTGCCTAGGGCACCAAGTGAGTCAGGACTGTCATTGGTACCACCTCAAAAAAAAAAAAAAACAACAACAAAAAAAGTGCATGATGCCTCCTGAAGGGTCCAAAAACAAATGTGCCAAAAGAACAACTCCTAGCTCTGTACCACACTCTCTTCCTCTCGTATCTCTTTCTTCTCTTGATAACACTCCTTTTCTCTCCCATGCCAGCAGCCTTTTTCTCGCAGTCTACATCCACGGTGAGGCGGTTTAATGGCCCTCCCACGCGAGACTAATGAAGACATTTCATTGTTGTTGGAAGGGTGATGAAACAATGGTGGTCAAATGATAACTCTCTCCCTCGTCGCCCCCATACCAGCTGGTCTGAGGTGAAAGCCAAATCTCTCTCTGTGTCTCGTTCCTTTCAGCATATGGAATGGTTTGAAGAGGAGAAAAAAAAAACTCCCCTCCGATTCGTTTGATCCTCTACCAGATCTTGACTAATGGACAATGAAGCTGAAATGGACAGTTGCTTTTGGTGGGAATGAGGATGTTGATTCGAGAAAGCGATTTCAGACTTCAGTCATTACCTTGCGTGATTTCTTATATCCAGACAGCACACAAAAAGAGCACAGGGGAAGGAAGAAAAAAAATGTTACCAGTGAAGAAAACACAGAAGATGTCAGTACACACAGAACCACATGCAGTAAACTATAAGCCTGAGGAATAAAATATTCACAAGCGTAACTCAAGCAAGACACTTAGCATGCAGGTCGCAAATAAATAAATATATATGTGTGTGTATAGTGCCTCAGAAACAAATGTTCAGAGTAAATCAGAAATGGCATTAAAGTCGCGCTATGTTTTACACTACTGCACCCACATTATTTATATTTGCTTTGTGATACGGAGGTGTAGTTAGAGTCTGTTCAGTGGAACGGCTGAGGCCATCGAGGCAATATGAAAATATTTCTCTTGGGGTTTCGCTTCAGGCGGCCCCTTTGGAACAAGACCCTTCTGGTTTCTTCACATTTTTTCCTCTCTCATCCTCTTACGCTCCGCTTTAATAAGATGCTTTAATAAGATTTTCCTGCCTCTACTGCTGCAATGAAACACAATTATCATATGTAGGAAGGTTTAATGATGGAAAAAGGCACACTTAAGTGCCTACGCGTAAGACTACATCAAGCTAATCACAAATTACACTATTTGGAATAACTGGAGGATGAGTGAGTTTCAAGATTATTACATGGCCTCGATTTGTGTACGAGAGCAGCCTGATCGTTCTGCTGTCATACTTCGGGTTTGACACGAGCTCAGGCAGAGGCTGCTGGGATTGATCTGAGTGGGTGCGAATCTGTAGCACAACAGACAGAGTCATTTCCACATGGCAATTAAAAGGGCAGAGACAAAAGACCAAATATACTGTACGAGACGTAAAAGGGGGAAGTTTCGAAAGCTTCCCACACATGCACCCCAGACCCTGCATAAAAGGCAGACAGTGAACTAAACTTCAAAAAATGTGCAAAACAAAGCATGACTTTCTGGTCAATACCACTTAGCATCATAGTAATAGCATGGTTTCTTTGAAATGTACCATGATAATACCATAGTATTAGGGTGGTGGGCGATATGCCAGTAGACACGATTAACCGGTAGAAATTTGTCAATGATTTAGAGATTTTGGACTATTGTCTCTATTGCAGTTACACTCACGTGATGTTGCTGTGCTGCGCTGTAACGAAAGCTTATCATTCGAATGCGTTTTTAAGCATTGCGGTTTAAAAACCAAGTGATTTTAAACCGTTGAAGTGCAACTGAAGTTTGCAGCCTCATTGGGCTTGAATGGTCAAATACACACACTTAAGTGTCAAATTGCCCATCTTTGCAAGTATCCGCGTAAACACAGTCAATTATGTCTTAAGTGAACGTAAACAATTTAGAAAGAAAACGCATGCGTAACAGTATACTGGATCCATGCATTCTCTCTTAAAGTGACAGCAGCCTAATAAACCTGCTGCTGTCTTTCATTAATGTTAATCAAACAACAAAAGGGAGAAAATCTTTCACTGTTCTTGACTAAAACACTTTTGTACCTTTAATGAGAATAAATGTATATTTAATTTACATAGTGAAGACCATGCAGTGTTTTTATACATTTGATTACTTTATACAATTTATGTTGTAAATCTTATTTTTAGTGCTTGAAGTTTTTCAGAGTCTATTTCATTTGTGTCTTTGTTCTATTGTAGTTTGTTGTCCTTTTGCTTGTAATTTGTTTCTTTGTTCTTATTTTATCACCGACTGTTTACTTGTCTTAAGTAAGCTTGAGAGTTTTTTTTACTTAGGCTAGTATTTTGTGATATTGAAATTGGTGACAAGAATGATGATATTTCAATAGTATCAAACATTTTGATATCATAAAAACCTTATTTAAAGCAAAAATAACTATATCGTGATACATATCGTAAAATAAAATTACTGATATTGTGAATACGATTTTGGTCATATCGCCCACCCCTACATAGCATTAGCTGAAATGTAAATATCATGGTATATGAATATGGCAATCATTCAATACCATGTTATATAGTGGGGTCCAAAAGTGTTTTTTAAGTCTTGATTTAATGAAAGTTTTTCATTGCAATTTACACTATTCGAGTAAAACGATTATTTGAAAAATTAACATGAATTTCAGAATGTATTTAAATATTTGGTTTGTTCCTCTTTTACTTTAATTACAACAGTACTTGAGCTGCATAAACTCCACAAGTCTGTGTCAAACCTCACGATCATGTTCTTGAAGCATTGAAGATAAAGATCTGAATCATTATCAGTGTCAAAAATGTTTACTTATTGGATTAGTCACCTAGAAATATTTCATTATTTTCAGCCAAAACTTGCAAAATCCAAATACACAAAAAGTCTATTTGTACTTTTGAACTCCACTGTATATCAAAGTACCATCACAGTCCTTTTTGACAAGGGACGGAACAGCTAGTTTGACTAGTTCTTGTTTGTGGCCTTTATTGGGCAGCATAAGCATAAGAGTGTTCTCATACCGGCGCCTCTCCTCTGACGGGGTCTTTGCCATTTATGCTGATCTCTCCCTTTCTGCTGGCCCGCTCCAGATTCACCGTGTTCCACTCGTTCAGCTTGATTTTTTCTTTACTCCTGTGCACACACACAAAAGGTTTATTTAAAGTTTATTTCCCCCACTAAATAGCAATATGAAAATAATCAGCAACGGAACCCAACACATCTAATTTGAGTTTAATTTCATTTGAAATCAACTATAGAGAGTGTTGTTTACCTAATGACAGCCGGCCCTTTGCCCAGGTCATATCTAAACTCTAGGATACCATCATTCAGGGACAGAGAGATGAAATCTCCTTTGCCGTCCGTCTTTTGACCGTTGTAGAAAATCATGCCTTTGGAGTCATTGGCCAACAGAACGACAGTCATGCTGAATTTTTGCCTATGGAGGAATAAGTATAGTTCAATTAGATACATAACAGGGGGTTTTCTTCCTTGATACAGGCAAAAAGTAATGTGAGAAATAAGTTTCATTCAGTCTGCAAATCTGCATGAATGGGTCAAAATGGAAGAAATAGATGGACTAATTACAGAGTTAACAGCTCAACCAATTGAACATCAGAAAAAAAATCCAACATGTCCGAATCTGAATTAACTTGAAATTACTTGCAACATGAATTAATCTGTAAGTGAGAAGAAGCATAATTAAACCAGTGGTGTTTACAAAAAAATGTTTTGACTAATGAGAACAAAACTTGAACAGAATTGAGCTGGTTGAATGCACCACTATTTTCTGCAGAGCTGCTGTTTATCACTGTAAAGCTGCTTTGAAACAATCTGTATTATATAAAGCGTTATATAAATAAAGGTGACTTGACTTGACTAATGGTTTGAAAAGGCAACTATTAATAAGATATTTAGCCATACAACATAATACTCATGTTTTTATTTATTGTATTACTATAGCTATTATTCATGAAGATATATATATATATATACACACATACATACACAGTATATGTGTATGTGTGTACAGGTATATGTGGTTTATGAGGACAAATGTGTATAATGACATAGGTATTACAATGTAAACATGGTTTATGAGTAGAGATTCCGTTTTCCGAATTTTTTGTAAGTGTGACCTGCCGATACTATTTTTGCTGATTCTCTTTCTAAGAACTATAATTGACAACATATACAAACAAAAATCTATTTTTTCTTCAACGTTAAGTTTTATTTTAATAAAAAAAAGCTAAAAAGTCAGCAATAAAATAATAACAAATAAACAAATTGCAAACAACAGCACAAATAAACGCAATAGAATAAAGAGAGCTATGAAATAAACATGGCTTTAAGTTTTTCAGGTGGGTCTAACAGTAGGTTATTATTCAGGTAAGAAATACTACAGAAATTAAAGTAATCAAATGTAAAATAACACTGGATAGTCTTCATTGTAAAAATTAAATACAGACTAATGCTTACAATTAAAGTAAAAAACGTATTCAGTCAAGAGCAGAGAGTGATTTTCTTATGTTCTTTGATTAACATGACAGACAGCAGCAGGAATATTAGACTGCTGTCACTTCAAGAGTTTATGCACGATCCAATATACTGTTACAAAACATGCATTTTCTTTCTCAACTATCTACGTTCCAAAACTGACTGTGTTTAACTGAATACTCAACGCAATACAAGCACAATTGAGAGGAGGCGGGTGTGTGTCACTTTGCCATCGGAGAAAAGAAAGCGAGAACACGCAGCTGATGATATTGCCTGTGCCAGTGGCAACAAAACAGATTGGCTCGGAATCGGAAAGACGTGAGGCCGGCCAGTCGATCATGAGAAAAATCGTCCAATTACGGTCCATGGGCGGTCGATCAGTGCATCTCTATTTATGAGGACACTTCCTGTGTCCTCGTAAACCAAATGGCTTAAAAAAACATACTAAATGGTGTTTTTTGAAATTCAAAAAATCCCAAAAGTTTTGTGTGATGGATAGGTTTAGGGGTAGGGTTAGTGTAGGGGGATAGAATATACGGTTTGTATAAAAACCATTACGCCTATGGAGAGTCCCCATAAAACCACATATTCAAGAATGTGTGTGTGGACTTTGCCTTCTCATTTCAGAAGACCACCACATACTACTAATATAACATTATAACAATATAACATCATCATCGTCATCATCATACATGCAAAATGCAATAGCCAATATATAACGCAATACCTCAGATCCTGGCCGTAGAGATGAAGGCCCTTGAGCTCCAGGAAAGAGTCTCCAGTGAAGTAAGGAATGAAAGCGCCTCCCTTGTCTGATACTGAAAAATATGAAAAAGTCCATTATGCTTTGCAGATATCATAATGTGTTTGAGATGGGAGGGTTCCTCCAGTTATGAGACTAGACAGTGACACTGTATATAGCATACATGATCACACATACACACACATACCCATCAACACATAGCACTTTCACTCAGCCCAGCATGCATCCTGCAGTAATTACACAGGATGAGCGCATGCTCAGTCTGGGATGGGAGACTGAGATTAAAAAGCTAATTAGCTATTGTTTAACACAGCAGCAGCTTCGCTATTGTACAAGAAAACACAATACTTGCAGACACCACAAGGAAGTGAGGATTCAAAATGGAAAGTGACAAAGTACAGGCCCCCTTTTCTGCACTGCATTCAGTTTATGTATAAGGACTTGGCAACATCCAAAACTATAGGACAGCCCTGATGTTTGGTAAACCACTGACAACTGAACAATCTTTCCTATCATTGCAAAACCGATAAACAACTCATCACAGATCTGCAGTACACAAAATCAAACAATTAAATCAGATAAATTAAATAAATAATAAATGTACCAGTTTACTATTAAAAAATATATTTAATTTTTTTTTTATTTTAAAGTCAACATGAAGAGCATATTGACCCTATTTACTTTTGTAATGCATAAAACTATTGTAAATTAGCATAAGCAGTGCATTAAGCATTGTTTAGCAAACTACCAAGCATTTTTTCTTACTGAGATACCATTATATATATATATATATATATATATATATACACACACACACACACACACACACACTATATATATATATATATATATACACAATATATATATAGTATATATATAATATACTATATACAATTTTTATCTCTGATATACATCACATTACGAAAGTAAATGGGTTGCAAACACTAATTCACTTTGACTATAAAAATCTTCATTTCCAAATGGCAGATAATGGATAAATCATCCATTACTTTTAGTACTTTAGTCCAGCAGTGCTTCAGAGACAATAGACTGTTACTCCTGAAAGTCAAGTGTACATGTATGTTTCCTTGTTCTTTCAGCACACTGCTTGCATTTTAACTTCTGGCCTCCTTCAGCAGGGAGCGCTCTCCTGTTATGACGACTGATACGGTCCTGGACAGTCTCTTATCTGAGCGAGTCACTGTCCCTGGACACTTTGCCTGACTGACTCCCCATTAATCATGATGTGCAGCTGACTGATAGAATTACTCATCTCATTGATTCAAGCGATAAAAAAAAAACCACTCCGTCTGATGGATGTGCTCAACTCATTGATTCTGGTTCACCTCAATTTATTTTAATCACTTGCTAATGGAGACTTCTTAGACAAAAAGGTGACTATCTGGCCCCTCTCATTTGATAGTTCTGGGTGGAACAGGTGTGTGGATGTATGTGCAATGGCATATTACAATCCCGAGGGCCCTCGTGAATGATGAAACTGGCCCCACCCACAAGTAGTGCCATCATACAAAAGTGACATCATTTGTATTGCTACTATACTGAAATAGTATCGCTGATACAGACAACAATGTTACTTCAAGATAGTTAATGAAAATGAAGATATTGGAGATTCAAATTTTTAAACAATCAGTAAAAACTTGATGGTGACATAAATGAGGGGGAAGCTCTACAAACTGTGACAGTCAGGTTATGGAAGTAAAAATCCTATTCATTTTCTCCATAAGGGAATTTATATTTTACAATAACTTATAAACCTTAAATTTCAGAACTACTGTCAGCTACAAAGTTGTTAATCCATGGTATATGTTTTTTTTAAATAAGCCAGCAATATTTAAACTTTTTTTAAAAAAGTTGAACAAAGGTTTAATAAAAGGAATTCTGATTTAAAACTACATTACCCATGATTCTGCAAAAAACTCCACCAATCAGAGAATCGAAACATTAGCGAAGACTTTTTTATAATTTCCATTGGAAAAATAAATGGGAAAAATATTCCCAAAACCAAGGCCGTTAAAAAAGTGGGCACTGTTGCACTCTATATAACACGGCTGGGCAACTGTGGGGGTTGGCGCTAAGCTCTGCAGAAAGGTGGATCTTGAGGGCCAGAGTTGCCCACCCCTGCTATATAGGCAAATTTGACCTATATATTATTGGCTCATGGATAATGGGACCAGACTCCCCCTGCACTATGGCAGGTGTCCAATACGCCTGCACAAGCGTGTTCCTAAACCTTTCACTTGGTTTCCACATTTCGAATGCTTGTGATCTAAAACATTTGTAGGAATTTTAATGAGGTGAGAGAGGGAAGCGCAACAGAGTAAGAGTGCTAATGAAAGCTTAGAAATGGCAGTAGACTTGAGCATCCTCCCTGGTTAGGGTCCAGCTCCCAGAGGATGCCCCACTACTGAAATCCCCCCCCCCACCATATGTTTGATCTTCAAGCTCAGGATGGCAGCTCAGACATAGTATAAAAGGGTAAATAATTTCACATCACCTCCCAGATGCCAACTCTCCATTATATTAGCCAATAAAAGATTTTACAATATGGTACCCACTGGAAAAGCCAACTGGAGAATCTCACTTTTTCCATTCCACCATAGCCTTTTTTTATCCCTCAATAATTCTACAGCAAATATCCAAGTCGGACCGATCGATCCTGACAAAAATCAATACTGAAATTACAACTGAGAAATAGCAGTTATTTCAGTCCTTAGGAGAGTCGATTCGCTCATTTACTGTATTTTTAATATGATGTAGTACTGTACCTTTTTCACAGTGCTTGCCTTCACGTCCCATTGGACATTCGCATTTGTAACCTCCCTCCGGAAGAACCTGGCACCGTGACGATGGGTGGCATTTATTGGGGTCACAGGGGTTATGGGCGTCAGCGCAGGTCGGACCTGTTAACAAAAATTGATATTCTTGTGACTTAAACAAAAGATGACGAGAAGCCACTTGAGGGGAAATCAAACAACTTCCTGGTTCCTGGATAGTTAAGTCACAGATAGTATGAGGAGAAAGAGACGGACCACTTGCAGTGAAATGAATGGGAGAATTTAATATGGTGACCCCTGCCTTTCAATTACAAGTGCCAATCAC
The DNA here is from genome assembly GCA_039654105.1 of Coreius guichenoti. Classification (NCBI taxonomy): domain Eukaryota; kingdom Metazoa; phylum Chordata; class Actinopteri; order Cypriniformes; family Gobionidae; genus Coreius; species Coreius guichenoti. Next base: position 18,994,216 of record CM077178.1, read on the forward strand.
TTTTATGACAGATTGTTTACTAGCCATTAGCTAAAAGATCCTGTAGCAATTCCCTGAAAATAGTTTTAAGCATGATTTAAGCTAAAGAAGCTAAATCAATGATAGATTTTATTGCCGACATGAGATGCTATTGAAACATGATTTTGACAGTTGAAATTTAGCTGCCTAAAGGTGTTATCAGGATGACTTTTGACTGAGCTGACTTGAATTTTCACCTAAACAGGGGTCCTTTTCTAATAGGATATTGAATTATTACAAATTTAGACTAAGCCGTAGTGCATCATGTGTGCCCTCCTGGTCTGAAGGACTGAAAGTGCTTCAGGTCAGCACTTCTAGCTTCATCAGATCACTCCCATCATCACATAGAACATAGTAGGAGATTACGCCATGGGCGGCAGCTGCTGCACACTGTAATGAAAGCTCCCGCCGTGCTCTGCTAGGTGTCTCTCTCTCTTGCTTTTAAACTACCTTTTGCAACCCTCCAACTTACAATCCTGCTCTTTAAACATTAAAGGTTATCCCACATATTTATCCCTCTAGCCAATTTCTTTGTGTATACTTGTGTATACTTCTACTTCAAAGGGTCTTCATTTTCCTACACACCTCATTGCAGCAATTCTTGCAGTACTGAAATAAAGAGGAAGATATTGAACTGTATTATTATAAAGGTTGTTCAATAAAGGCTTGTGAGCAGAACAACAGAGCAATTTACTCTGGGCAATATTTCAAATGTCTGGAGCAACACTGCAAGACGGAGAGAAAAAAAACCTCTCGGATGTGAACAAAGAGAACACTGTAACTTCTGCTCTGTGGATGATTCCTACCATTCCTTATGATGTGAGAAAGCAAAAATGTATGTACAGAAAAATCCAGAAAACCAGAGAAAGTCTCTTATGCTCACCAAGGCTGCATTTTTTTTTTACAATGCAAACTGTAATGTTGTGAAATATTACAATTTAAAGTAATTAAAATGTTATTTATTCCTGTGATGGCAAAGCTGAATTTTCAGCATCATTACTTCAGTCTTTAGTGTCTCATGATCCTTCAGAAATCATTATAATTTGCTGATTAGCTGCTCAAGAAACATTATTATCAGTGATAAAAACATTATTATCAATGTTAAAAATAGTAGTGCTGCTTAATATTTTTGTGAAAACCAATCATTTTTTAGGATTCTTTGATAAATAGAAAGTTTAAAAGAACAGAATTAATTTTAAATAAAATATTTTGTAGCATTATAAATGTCTTTTCTGTCACTTGATCAGTTTGATGCATCCTTGCTAAATAAAAGTATTAAAAAAAATCTTACTGACTCTTGAACGGTGGTGTACCTTGTAATGATGACTAGATTTGTGTAATATATGTTGTAGGGCTTAATGGATGGTAAATTTGGCTTAAATTATATAGTAGAAGTAGAAACTTCTGCCCAGTAAGATCCAAGACACAGCTTCACTTTGTTTGGCATCCTCACATCAAATTTGTTGGCGTTTTACAGTCAAATGGTTTTAAAAATCAAAAATGTTTGTGATGCTTGGTATGAAGATGACCTGAGCCAATTTTGTAGAAAATTGGACAAACTTTGTGTGGCAGACATTGAAAAATGTTAATCATAACATTGGCAGAAGTAGATTCTAGGAATAAATTGTAACTAGAAATATTAAGACCTGCCCTAGAGGATGTACCAAATCTCTTTTTACCATGGAATTATTAAATGAAAAAAAATAAATAAATAAAAATAAATAAATAAATATATATATATATATATATAGTATAAGTATTTACACACTCACACACATGTTGGTGCAACTACATTATGAGGACATTCCATAGACATAATGATTTTTATACTGTACAAACTGTACATTCTATCCCCCTACACTACCCCTACCCCTAAACCTACCCATCAAAGAAAACATTCTGCATTTTTACATTTTTAATAAAACATTGTTTAGTATGTTTTTTAAGCTATTTTAGTTTAAATACCAGTTTACGTTCTAATACCAGTGTAATACCCATGTTATTATATAAATTTGTGTCCTCATAAATCACATAAAGCACACACACACACACACACACACACACACACACACACACGCACACACGCACACACGCACACAGCAAGAGAAACCCAGCATGTCCGTGAGAGTATCTTTTGCTTCACTTTTGTGAACTGAATAATGATTTTGTACTTATTTTTTATTAACTGAACCATAAGAAATATAGCTTGTGTTCTTCTGTTGTTCTGAAAACATTGATGATTTGTCAATATACTTTCAGGATTGGGAAATGTGGCTTTCCATCAAGGGTGAGTATATTCAGTACTGGTGAAGTTATTTGTATTAGCTCTGTATTTGTCCTTGCTGCCTCATATCATTGGGTAAACACTCATCTGTCTTACATACCCATAAGGCTAAAAAATGATTAGACAAGCATCATCTGCCCTGCTGAATCTTTCAATAATACAGTCAAGTCCAGATAATCAGAACTGGAACAGAGAGTCACTGCAGAACCTTTTACTCTTAAAAGGTGTACAGTTAAAGGTGAATGTTGTCATTTTTGCACTGCTAACTGCACTAAATGGAACAACAATCTGTTTTTTGAGAAAACACTGGCTCAACCAGTAAAAGCGTTTGAAACTTTCATACTTCATTTTTAATGTAGCACAGATAACAATAAGATCATACACACATAAGTAAAAGTTAATACTTGTGCACCTACCAGAGAAACCATTGACACATTTGCAGTGGAACATCTCGGCTTCTTTGACCTGGCAGGATGCTCCGTTCTTGCAGGGATTCGGCAGGCATGGGTTGTTGCCACACTCGCCAATGGCCGAACCATATAGAACGCTGCCGCCATTCTCTTGTAGGTTATAGATGAAGTTGTTGACGTCCAACATGCGGACGCAGCCCACAAGGCCTGTTGAAACCGACGTCCTCTCCTTTACACTGCAAGAACAAACCAATCCTTTGTCAGTTCTCCTTCCTTTAAAGCTCATCATAATTCTTAAATGACACAGAAAATGTAACAGCATGAAATTATAAAAAAGACACTTTTCTTTATTGAGAAAAGACACTCTTTGCCTGACTGAGAACACATGGAAAAACATTCAATTAGATCTCTGATTGATGCTAATTTGATTTGGCTATTTCTGCTCAATCTTATTAAGTCATATTAGTTGTTCTGGCAGGTTCATGCAAACATGCGCAGACAATCTCAGACAGTCAATGATTTAGATTATTTTTCTCCATACTGTTTCATTATGGCTTCTAACAAGACTAAAGAGGCTCTTGTTAGTGTTATTTAGAGACGGTCTGGAGCTTCTCTTACTCTGCTATCATGTCTTCAAGCACTCCTCCGATGAAAAGGTCTGTGTCCAGGTTGAGTCCATCTGTTCCTGGGGGACTTTGTCCTTCAACACTCGGCTCATTATCCACGCTCAGCATGGCATTACGCCTATTACGCACTACTACGAGCTGATGCCAGCGACCCGGCTTTACCAGGACCTTACTGATCACTGAAGCCGTCCCAGAACCAGTGTTAAACCTTCATGTAGGAGACATTCAAGAGGATCATCACAAATTAAAATGGTTAACGGATCTGGAATGGTCATGGAAATCACTCGGGCTCTGAATAAGAATAATTTTCCAACCCTATATTTCACTTGATTACTTACCTGAGCTCCACATTTCCTTCAACCAATGCCAGAGACAGGAAGTCCTTTTTGCTTTTTTGGCCATTGTAGAGCAATATCCCTGTCATTTCCGAAGCCCTGAACTCCATGGCAATGCGCACAGTGTGGTAGGCCCTCATGGTTTGGAAAGCCATGTAAGACTTTCCGCCGAAGGATGGTATGAAGTACTTTATAACTGAGTAGGACAGAAGGTAGAAGACAGATAAAGCAGGTTATCAGAGACACTCAACCAGGTCTTCAATCCCTTAACAGTCTGCTCTCTACTGGTAGCGCAACAAACAAACCTGCGCTCAAGTGTGTCTCCCTTAGATAACGCAGATACCCCTGTCAATGGTACAGTAATGTGCCATTCATACTGTGTTTGCTATATATTCCCTAGTGTGAAACAACATAAGACCTGCAACGATGAGTACTGTAGTTCCCCCTAGACCTTTCTCTGTTAGACATTTACATTCCAGACAGAGAATCCCCATGCTTAGAAATGTATCAACACCTCTCTCTCTGCTGTCTCTCACCCTGTTCTCGGGAGAATGCAAGGCTGATGAAGCCTTCTCTCTTCATCACTCTTTAATGGCCCGATTGATCAGAGGAAGAGTTTGAGGGCTGCTTACAAGCCTTTAATTAGTGGCTTTTTTCACCTCACAGCGGTTTGATACTAGCTAAAGTTCATCGATGTAATTAGTGTCAATTATAACCTGACACAGCTGCAAAAGGTAGTTTCATATCCCAATGCCACCAACAGAGACAATGAATTGAGCTAAAATTTCCTCAGTGTAACAGCAGGACTGCAATTTAAAATTCAAATCATTACTGAATCTTTTTTTCTTCAAAGCATTCAAATATGCTGAAATATTAATAATAAATATTAACATTCATAAATTATACATATTTAATTGTAATAATTTATTAATAATTAATTCATTTATTTAATAATCATTTAATAATAATTCATTAATTTATTAACAATAATTAATTCATAATCGCAGGTTCATTCACACCAAAAGAGAGAAAGATCAAAAGAAATAAGAAACAATACTAAATAAAATGAAATTTTTGGGATTTTTAAAGTATATTAACATGAATTATCAATATATTTAATTAAATCATTAAATAAAAATAATTTTTTTTTAATGTATATATTAAATTGTAAAGTATTCATGGTATTTGTTGTACTGCCTTTTATTTTATTTAAAAAATACAACATCTTATTGCAGCATTTTAATAAGAATAATCACTGAAAATACATATTGCAGTAATGAGATGTATAGGAATAAATTTACAGAAAAAATGTGTTTAACTTTCATGAAAATAACATAATGCAAAAAATAAATCTTAAATTGTCAAAAAATTTGTTTTTGTTTTATTGTGGAAAGATTTTTAAATTTTTTTATCATCAACCATTCAGTTGTCCTTGCAATGTACAGATTTTTTCTATTTTTTGTACTTCTCACCTTTCTCGCACACGGCTCCTCCTCTTCCTGCGGGACAGATGCAGGTGAAGTCATTGTCCTCCTCTTCGCAGGTTCCGCCATGGCGGCAGGGCTGAGAGTCGCACGGCCTGTTGGCGTGGGCCACCGGTTTGTTCCTCAGCAAGACTGTGGTTGTGGGGGCCTGGGATGGAGTGGTGGTGGCTGGTGCTGCTGTGGTGGTCCTGCGGCTGGTGAAGGGCCGTCTGGTGGTGGTCGGGCGGAGAGTGGTAAAAGCAGAAGAGGGAGACAGCATGGTGGTGATGGGAGTTGTGACAGACGCCACGGTGGTTGTCGTGGTGGTGAAGAAAGGATCAGCTGAAAGACCTCAAAAATGGAGAGAAGGAAAAATAGGTCAATAGGCCTAGTCAGGGTAGACATATTTAATTCTTCACGAATTAAACCGAGGCTGTGAGACATACAGTCTCAAGTTCAATAAGCTGGTTCTTTTTGAGTTATTTGAGTCCTGCGGGCACTCGTGGTTATCAAATGCCAGCTCGAAGAGCAATCACACTCAACAAAAGGCAGCAAGAGAAAAAGAGAAAGGACGGAAAAGCAATTTCAAGCGGGTTACCATAGTTGGTGATGCGGATGTTCTCTTCCTCAGGTTTCTTCACAACAATACCAGTGTCTTTAGATGCCTTGAGCTGTTTGAGGAGGGCTCTCTCAATATCCTCCACACTGAACCTTGTGTCTGTAGAATGAGAACACAACATTAAACGTATTGCTCAGCAGAGTATGAAAAACCAGCTCTAACCAGACCCACCACCCTCACACTTGACATAACATACTGCAAATATATACAGAAAAGCCTGGGTATAATATGCCCTTGGGAGAAGCAGTTCTTGAACCGCCATGCATTTCAGGGACGCTGGGATGAAACACTCTAATAACGCTTCCACAGATGGCCCTGTAACTGGCCACCACAGACCGCCTGTATGACAGGCGCTTGTGCTAGAACTGTGCTAGAATTGTGCTCTTGTGCCGCTGAAGGGGACCAATAAAAAGAGAACAGCGAAGGAAATTTTTATCAGCTGGTTTGATGCTCGGAGGGTCTTAAAAGCATGAGAAGCGATGGAGATCGTAATAAAGCAGCTTTTTCAGAAACCCTAGCTGATAAATTACCTCGCTAAAAAGGCCACGCTCTCTGACCGCTCCCGCTGCCAGAAAAGACTAGAGCACTATCTTCAGGGATTCTTTTACTTATACGCCTTATTCTGCTGTTGAATTATTATTTTCTTCAAACATACAAGGGAGTTTTTATGTGCTCTTTATTTCTTGCCGTAGGCATGTTTCTAAAAGAGTGCAGACAGAGGGAATTCTAAATAACAGTCGAAATGCATCATTTTCCTGTTAGCACTGTAAAGCTGCTTTGAAACAATCTGTATTGTATAAAGCGCTACATAAATAAAGGTGACTTGACTTGACTATGTGAGTGGAGGGTATCAGTCGGACTTTGTGCTTTGTGTGCTAGAGCTGCTTTAGAAATAAATTAGAAGCAGCTTGAAAAAAGAAAATAAATAAAAACAGGATAACAAAGCGACTGGTGAAGGCAGATAATAAAGAACATTGAGGGGCAAATTCACTAAACAGTGCCATATTTTAGCGCAAAAACCCCAGTCTTCACTAAACACTAAGCATATGCAGTCTCATTTAATTCAGATAAATGCACTGAAATATTTGAATTAAGTCACAGTCATTCCTTGTAAACACACCCCATTGTTTATTAAAATTAAGCTAATTTAGTTTACAATTATTCTTTTTTATTTAATTAAAAATTGCACTATTATCATTCCCAGAAAGTTGGCAGTAAACGAGAAGTTTGTTATTTTTATTGACCATGGCAACTGTTATTAAGCAAACGGTGATAAAATGATGGAGAAAAGCATTATAACTGGGAATACGTCCCGATGTGCACTGTAGTCAAGTGCACTTTCTGCATTTTAAAGAGCCTGGATAGTGTAGTGATGCTGTACAGTCGCAGCATAGCATGCTAGACAACAGTTGAGCTACAGAAACTCAAGTCTGTAAGTGTTACTTGTCCTACTCATAACCAGAATGTTATTTTTGGGGGTCCCATCTTAAAATGAGGGGGCAACTATATATATCTTAACAGCTATAAATAAAACAGCTTAAGGGGCCATTCACACAGGTTATTCTATGTAAACACGCTAGACAGACGCATAACCGTTGCGCTCGCATCTTTTGCAGTGTCTTGTGCATCAGTTCAACTTTTAAAAAATACATCTCAAGACCTTGCGTTTTTTCCCCATTCCACTGCCCGCGTCTCGTGTTTTTCAAAGCAAAAACGCGTTCTGTGTTAATGAGCACTAACACCTGTACACCTTTAAGATTACAGCATATTTACTTCACCGTTTCAGCAGAACAAACAGCCTACAACATAGCTCAGCGGCTATAATTCAAACCATGGGATTACCTTTTACATGACAAGGCGGATTCTACAGGGGCGATTATTAAAAATACCAATGATGTCATGTCATGGAAATGGGAAACCTCAGGTGCTGCTTCACTCGCTGTCTCGTCGTAGAAAGCTGAAGCAGGCTCTGATGTAGATGGCACATTTTCTCCTCATCTTACCGTAATTTTTTGAAAAAAACGTAATATTGAACTTTGTGCACCTGCCATTGTCACCGCATGTTAATTAACTCTCACGTGAAGATGACAGCGTAGGCTACACACAACATGTGACATAATTCAATCTACAATTAGAGTAACAAATCAGCAATTCCTTAATTTTTTATTTTAAGCAATCAGAAATCTGAGGGTGCCGGACATGTACAGTGGGGAGAACAAGTATTTGATACACTGCTGATTTTGCAGGTTTTCCTATTTACAAAGCATGTAGAGGTCTGTAATTTTTATCATAGGTACTCTTCAACTGTGAGAGACGGAATCTAAAATCCAGAAAATCAAATTGTATGATTTTTAAATAATTAATTTGCATTTTATTGCATGACATAAGTATTTGATCACCTACCAACCAGTAAGAATTCCGGCTCTCACAGACCTGTTAGTTTTTCTTTAAGAAGCCCTCCTGTTCTCCACTCATTACCTGTATTAACTGCACCTGTTTGAACTCGTTACCTGTATAAAAGACGCCTGTCCACACACTCAATCAAACAGACTCCAACCTCTCCACAATGGCCAAGACCAGAGAGCTGTGTAAGAACATCAGGGATAAAATTGTAGACCTGCACAAGGCTGGGATGGGCTACAGGACAATAGGCAAGCAGCTTGGTGAGAAGGCAACAACTGTTGGCGCAATTATTAGAAAATGGAAGAAGTTCAAGATGACGGTCAATCTCCCTCGGTCTGGGGCACCATGCAAGATCTCACCTCGTGGGGCATCAATGATCATGAGGAAGGTGAGGGATCAGCCCAGAACTACACGGCAGGACCTGGTCAATGACCTGAAGAGAGCTGGGACCACAGTCTCAAAGAAAACCATTAGTAACACACTACGCCGTCATGGATTAAAATCCTGCAGCGCACGCAAGGTCCCCCTGCTCAAGCCAGCGCATGTCCAGGCCCGTCTGAAGTTTGCCAATGACCATCTGGATGATCCAGAGGAGGAATGGGAGAAGGTCATGTGGTCTGATGAGACAAAAATAGAGCTTTTTGGTCTAAACTCCACTCGCCGTGTTTGAAGGAAGAAGAAGGATGAGTAACCCCAAGAACACCAACCCCAGGACGACTGCACCGTATTGAGGGGAGGATGGATGGGGCCATGTATCACGAGATCTTGGCCAACAACCTCCTTCCCTCAGTAAGAGCATTGAAGATGGGTCGTGGCTGGGTCTTCCAGCATGACAACGACCCGAAACACACAGCCAGGGCAACTAAGGAGTGGCTCCGTAAGAAGCATCTCAAGGTCCTGGAGTGGCCTAGCCAGTCTCCAGACCTGAACCCAATAGAAAATCTTTGGAGGGAGCTGAAAGTCCGTATTGCCCAGCGACAGCCCCGAAACCTGAAGGATCTGGAGAAGGTCTGTATGGAGGAGTAAGCCAAAATCCCTGCTGCAGTGTGTGCAAACCTGGTCAAGAACTACAGGAAATGTATGATCTCTGTAATTGCAAACAAAGGTTTCTGTACCAAATATTAAGTTCTGCTTTTCTGATGTATCAAATACTTATGTCATGCAATAAAATGCAAATTAATTACTTAAAAATCATACAATGTGATTTTCTGGATTTTTGTTTTAGATTCCGTCACTCACAGTTGAAGAGTACCTATGATAAAAATTACAGACTTCTACATGCTTTGTAAGTGGGCAAACCTGCAAAATCGGCAGTGTATCAAATACACTGTTCTCCCCACTGTAGATGAGTCCCAGGTCCCCTCGTGGCTATGCCACTGGTTTGAGCCATTCGATTATTTTGGTAACTCTGAGTCGGCAACTAAAATGATGCAAACAGCATGTGCACAAAAAAATTCTCAGTGAGTACAATTCATTCTTAGTGATCCTCTGAGAGACCTTTTTGAGTAAACAACCTTTAAGAACAACCTTTGGTATAACTTTACCTGGGTCAAAGTGAGCCTCAACAAAGGCTATTATGGAGTTGCTGGGGGCCAGATTCCTCACACGGACACTCTGGAAGTCTTTCTGGACATCTGACTTGCGGAACAACTCATTCAGCTAGAGAAAATAAAAGCAGAGAGAAAGTAAGACAGAGAAAAACAAAGAACTAAACGCCACAAGTGCAGTGTGTGAAACTGGTAATAAGCTTGATATGCTGATCTAGTTCACGTTAACACCAAATTCTTCCACAAGATGAGAAAGTGTGTCAGTGGAAAAACTCTATTGAACCCCATCAGGTCTCAGTGCACAAACTGACATTTAGCTACAGCCCAGGAGTAATTACATGAACACGTTTCGAAGTCAGCAGTAAATGTCTGGTTACAACACTGCCCATTTAGAGTTGGCTCAGTTTCCACCTCGGTACACATAGGAGAGTTTTGTCACTGATTTGGTGCACCGTGGGAGGAGCTTAGTCCTAAACAAAGACCATTACACCAAAATTCACTTTAGTGCACCTAACTGGTCAAAACTAGAGAAAACAAGAAGTGGTTTACAATTAGGATGCACTCAATCGACTCACAAACCGTTTTGTGCTTTCTGACGTGTGTGCACATTCTGTTGGAGTGCCTCAGCAGGAAGTCCGACGAGTAACCCATCCAAGTCACCCAAGGGCCTATTTTCCCTTGTATTTTCACTCATTTCATTCACAGTTGCACTTGAATTCAGAAAAGTGCAGAGTTGTCTCAGACATAATGGCTTTTGCCTCTAGGCCGACCCTCCGTGAATTCATTGTACATTTGGAACCATGCTGGGTAAGAAAAGAGAGGAGACGTTCCCTCCTTTCCTTCAAGCCTCACCAGAGAGACCCTCAACAAAACCAGGCTGCCCGGCACAGCCGGATGGACACACTGACCCAGAAACTGGTAGCTCTATCCTCAGAATCTGTGGACAGGGTTGCAATCAAGTGAAGGGAAAGACAGGGTGGAGATATAAAGGCGTGAATGAGAGAGGGGGTTCTTTTGAACCTGGGGGCATCACGCACAGAGGAGAAGTGGGAGAAGAACACACTCAAAGCCAATAAAACCATTTCCATTGCTGGCTCTGTGCTCTGGGATCTGTTTGAGATTTGGACTTCACAGAACGAAAGAGTGAAGTATGGGGGATTAGCTTTCTGTGTCAGGTGGAATGCTCGTACAGAAAGGCTGATTACATCCTCGCTTAGTTCCTGTCGGGAATCTCGGTCATAGCACTAGCTAACATTAGCGTGATAAGTGGAACTCATTATCGTACTGCCCTTCATTCCCAGACACGCCCAAAATGGGTTAACAAGCCGAGAACAAATCGCCGGCTTCTTCAGAAGTTGCCAGCAGGTAGTGTGCAGTGTCAGCTAAAGAATACAACAAAAGTACTGGAACACTGAGGCCAAGATACCAGCCAGTGATTATATCGTTAACTAAAACTATTATTATTAGTCATTTTTGGTAAATGAAATAAAGCTGAAATACAATAATATATAAATATTAGATGAACTTAAAAAAAGAAATGTAGACTTGGCAACTAACTGAAATAAATATAAGTTAGAGTGTTAAAAGTATTAATTAAAAAAACCTTAAAAATAAATCAAAGCTAAAAATCTAAAAACTAATAAAAATGATGAAGTACATGAAAATACTAAACATAAAAATGAACATAAGTATAAATAAAAAATAGTATAAATATAAGTATAAAAATATAATATAATTTAAAATATAAAAACTAAATTCAAAAGATTAATAATAACTAACTAATACTAAAATAATAAGAAACCAATATATATATATATATATATTTTTTATTTGGTGTATTTGCTTACTATTACTGTTATTACTGCATCTCACGAAACGTTTTTTTTTTCCGGACAGGCTTCTGAGGTAGCGTAACGGTTAAATTATCTACAACAAAATAAATAATGGTGATAACTAAGGGAATATTTAATTACTATAATAGTATTTTCTCGCTAGAAATAACATCAAGAGTGGAAAACGTTGGTCAAAAATGTGCATTTACACAGAAACTGACCGCCATTTGAAACTTTCTGATGCCATATTTATTTTTTTTGCTCAACTGTCAAGGAATGGAACACAAAGGATTGTGGGATATCAAAGGCAGTGAAGGATACATCTTGAGGATCTTGAGGGCCAGAGCTAAGAAACCCTGATCTGTATTGTCTATACTATACCAAAAACAAATGGTCACTTTGGCAAAGTATTAACAACAAGAATATAAAAATATTAACAACAAAAATGAAGCAATGTTTAACTAATACAGAAGTACTTAAAAAACTACATGCCATTGTTTCAATGTCATTTTTTATATTTAAACTAATATTTCACTGTGTAAATGAACACATAGCACAAGTTTTTTCTGTGCTATTGAAATTAATATCAAGTATTGTGAAGACTACCACTAGGCTATATTTAGCATCTGGACACTTTTGAGCTTGATGCTATAATGGGATTTGGTGTTGATCACAAACTTCAAAATCAAGTGTCTGTATTTTATTGTTATGCTAATGCACTGCTTTTCTAGAGACTGTCAGAACAACAGACACCTTTTTTCAAAAGACATATTCAACCTGTTCCACTGGATGAGTCCACCAATTATCACAATAGAATCTGCGTAAATTCCCAAGGGGTCAACCTCAAGAGAAAAGAGACTGGATGGAGAAATAAAAGGTAGATCCAAATAAGAAAAGAATCTGTGATAAACAAGAAGCTAATCTTCAATCAAGTTTCAGTTACACTGCTACTTTTTGGGGAAAAAAATAGTTACATGAAAAGCTACAATATTGTGAAAACAGCTGAGCTACCGCCACACTACTGAGAAATGTAGCAGCACTAATGTGGCATAAACTTATGTTGTTTTGTATAGGGTTTTTTTTGTGACCGAAACCTGAACTTCTTTTCAAAGCTGAACTGAAAGTGAACTCAAGCACAAGTTTGAGCTGCATGACTCACAGCGCTCTCGATGCTCCGGGCCGTTTCACCGAACAGCTCCGACTTGGGGTCCTCCATCTCAGGCGTGTAGAAGACCTCCTGACCCTCTACTTTATCCAGGTGCAGAAAGCCGCTGAAACGCATGGTGGCTGTGGGACAAGGCAGGGAAGCACATTTGGTTACATAAAAGATGAAACGCACAGTTCCAGTCCACTCTCAGCTACACACACTTGTGGATGGTGCAATGCCAGTCTGTAAGTTAGTGATGGAGCCTTTGTGGGGTTAGACGTGGGGTTCATCGAGTGGGGAAAGAGAGGTTTGTTTGTAGTGGAGATGGAGGTATAGAAAAGTATGTGAGAGTATGGATGACAGGTACAGGGAGAAGGGCTTGGAAGGGAGGATGGACTGGAGTTTACCAGACCGAGACTCTTCCCAAAAGCTGGCATGGAGGACTGAGTGGAGAGAGATCGGTTAGACAGCAACACTTGCATACATGGCACAATATATCACAAATATTAGGTTAAAAGAAACTTTCATAAGTCCCGACTGGGGTCGGGGTCATCATTAAACATTCCTTTAAGGTTATTGCTGACCTTTCTCATTGACACTAATAAGCGGAAAGAGCGAGAGAGGATCAGAGGCCCGGTTTTACATGACGGGGAGAAATAAATAATGAATAAACGACTGAAGGAGAGCGGGGAGCGGGCCTGATGCTGGGTTCTGTGCAGCATGTAATCAGCTGAACAAATTGCCCAAATCAATCATGCCGGCCAGGCTCCAGCTTGGCTGGGACCGGGATAAGCACTTGTATGATTATCGTGAAAGATAGCCGTAATTGTCTTCTAATCCCAGGAACGGGTGACTGACAGAAGCTGGTTAAAACTGCATGATAAGGGTCTTTTTGCACAGACACACATCACCTCGTATCTGATGGGACTTTCAAAAAGGAGCAAATGGGGGAGATTTGAATGTGAAGAGAGATGGAGAGAAACTGCGATCGTATTCTAAATCGGAAACATCTGAGGACAGGAATTTCCCACGGAGCGCAAAGACGTGGAGAAATCAGGCTTTAGATGTGGATTTAAATTAACGTCCTAAATTCTCCACCACAATATGGCTGTGGTCCATCATTTCTAGCATGTACTCATCACGTCTAGCATGTGTCCTTATCTTTGGTTTCAAAGCGACCAGATGGCTTATTATTGTACAATGAGCTATATAAATTTAATTTACACTAGATATTCAAATTCATTCTCAACTAACATTTGAACTTTAATGGAGAGGAGTGGGGTAGAGGCATCTAAGCCCCCCAGTTTAAATCATAGGCTTGGAATTGCTCAATACAGGACAACAGAAAAGAATAAACCAACTATAACATTAGCATGTTTCCAGTAGAAAAATAATTTAGTATAATTTGAGTACTGGAAAACTAGATTGATTTATTTCAACATGATCTAATTAATTACAACTTAGTTAAACAGGTTTTCATTAGGGAGGCATAATTCCCCTCATAACATCAGGAAGCAAACCTCTCTAACATCGCATTCAGGCTGCAGAGGGAAGACTGCACTGTTTGCTGTTCTCAGATTTCAGTAAAACACCTTGATACGAGGGGGAGTTCTCCTTCACTTAGTGCTTGAGAGACATGGGGAGAGCTCGAGCTGACAGCAGAGACTGAACGCAATGGACATTAGTGCCCTCGCTCCTGGCCGCTGTGACACATCGCCAATAAACGGTGGGGAGTTACGAGACCCGGCTGACGGATATGAGAAGAGACGTGAGCACTTGACCTAGTGTTCCCATACAGAGAACACAAAACATCTGCCTGCTTCTGCCTGCCTGTCGTGTATTGATTAGTCTCTATTGTGTGTAATTTCTGCTCTTATAAAACAGATGGGGCTGGTGCGAGAAAAAGGTTTGTGTGTATATTGACGCATCTGGTCTGATGCCAGTTAGAATACATTTTGTAGAATTGGTTTATCCATTGCTACGGCTACTGACACAGAACCTGCTCCCCTGCATATGGCATACTAAGGGTCCAAAATTAACTGTTTATATACACTACTGTTCAAAAGTTTGGGGTTTGTATGATTTTTTCTTAAGAAGTAAATAGTATTTTTATTCAGTCAGGACACATTAAATTGATCAAGAATTACATTTATAATGTTACAAAATATTTCTATTTCAAATAAATGCTATTCTTTTAAAGCTATTCTTTTCATCAAAGAACACTAAAAAAATAGTATCATGGTTTTCACAAAAATGTAAGCAGCACACCTGTTTTCAACATTGATAATAAATGTACCTTGAGAATTCAGCTTTGCCATCATAGGAATAAATTACATTTAAAAAAAAAAAAAAAAATTAAAAAAAAAAATATATATATATATATACACTCACCTAAAGGATTATTAGGAACACCTGTTCAATTTCTCATTAATGCAATTATCTAATCAACCAATCACATGGCAGTTGCTTCAATGCATTTAGGGGTGTGGTCCTGGTCAAGACAATCTCCTGAACTCCAAACTGAATGTCAGAATGGGAAAGAAAGGTGATTTAAGCAATTTTGAGCGTGGCATGGTTGTTGGTGCCAGACGGGCCGGTCTGAGTATTTCACAATCTGCTCAGTTACTGGGATTTTCACGCACAACCATTTCTAGAGTTTACAAAGAATGGTGTGAAAAGGGAAAAACATCCAGTATGCGGCAGTCCTGTGGGCGAAAATGCCTTGTTGATGCTAGAGGTCAGAGGAAAATGGGCCGACTGATTCAAGCTGATAGAAGAGCAACTTTGACTGAAATAACCACTCGTTACAACCGAGGTATGCAGCAAAGCATTTGTGAAGCCACAACACGCACAACCTTGAGGCAGATGGGCTACAACAGCAGAAGACCCCACCGGGTACCACTCATCTCCACTACAAATAGGAAAAAGATGCTACAATTTGCACGAGCTCACCAAAATTGGACAGTTGAAGACTGGAAAAATGTTGCCTGGTCTGACGAGTCTCGATTTCTGTTGAGACATTCAGATGGTAGAGTCAGAATTTGGCGTAAACAGAATGAGAACATGGATCCATCATGCCTTGTTACCACTGTGCAGGCTGGTGGTGGTGGTGTAATGGTGTGGGGGATGTTTTCTTGGCACACTTTAGGCCCCTTAGTGCCAATTGGGCATCGTTTAAATGCCACGGCCTACCTGAGCATTGTTTCTGACCATGTCCATCCCTTTATGACCACCATGTACCCATCCTCTGATGGCTACTTCCAGCAGGATAATGCACCATGTCATAAAGCTCGAATCATTTCAAATTGGTTTCTTGAACATGACAATGAGTTCACTGTACTAAAATGGCCCCCACAGTCACCAGATCTCAACCCAATAGAGCATCTTTGGGATGTGGTGGAACGGGAGCTTCGTGCCCTGGATGTGCATCCCACAAATCTCCATCAACTGCAAGATGCTATCCTATCAATATGGGCCAATATTTCTAAAGAATGCTTTCAGCACCTTGTTGAATCAATGCCACGTAGAATTAAGGCAGTTCTGAAGGCGAAAGGGGGTCAAACACAGTATTAGTATGGTGTTCCTAATAATCCTTTAGGTGAGTGTATATATATATATATTAAAGTAGAAACCTTTTAATAATATTTTACAATATAACATTTTTAATTGCTGATCATTCATATATAGACACAATTCAGTTTCAACAATGTGTTATATCAGTTCCTGGTAAGTAACGGACACTTTTACTTGCATTTGGTGCATGTTTCAGTGCTAATTTTGGACCCTGGGTACACAAAATCTACTTCCATATGGCATGTCTGAGATAATATATGCTCATAAAATGTAGTTTCCCCTGTCATTACCAACTCCTCCTCACCATCCTTTCAGGACAAAAAGAATATCGCTGTTGGTGGCTTAGATAGAGATGGTCACACAGTTAATAAACGAACATGTGCTATTATCTGTAGTATAAAATAGGCAACACAACTTACAGGGGCAGTTTGTGCCCTCAGAGCTGATGGCGGCCGTCTTCCCATCGGGACAGCAGCCGAAAGGTGTATTGTCACAGGAGGACCGCTCCTCGGCTGTGGGAATAGTGGTAGTTGCTACTGTTGTACCTGAAGAGAGAGATGAACACATCACACAAGCAGGATTTATAGAATTTGATTGTTCTAGTTTAAATTGATATCTCTATGTTTGTAGGATTGCAAAAACAATTAACATGTCAAGTTGTGGAGAAGGAAAATTATGGTGTAAATAATTACAGAGGCAGACGGCTCTATGGTTGACTCTTTGATTTGCAGTAAACAATCTGCGAGCAGTTGCGAAATGACTTTTACATCTTTCTTGATGTATTCCTACTTTTAAGATGCTCATTCTGCAAACCTTAACAATAGCTTGTTAAATCGGTCTTGGCAATGGAGCCAGCCTCACACCTACAAGTATATATTTACTGAAGATTAGGACTGTGGGCTGGAGCAAAATATCTCCTGCTTACCAAACAAGCCATAAAGCCGTCAGATGTTCAAGGGCTCTATGAGTATGAGAGAGGCAACATGTGAACGAGATAGTGAGTGGTGGAAAATGACTTTTGGCATAGAGCTGGAAAGCATCCCTGGATGTCGTTTCATTGCATCTGTAGGCAAATTTATGAGCCGCTGCCCCCGAGGTGCACGCTGGCCACCACACTGCTTCAGCCTTACAGGCTATTGGTTCACTGGGAGGCAGAAAGTCATCAGAAAGTCTCAAGAGATGCCTCCCACTCCGATGTCAGACAGACTCCATGTGTCCTGTGTCAAAGAGCGCTCCGGTCCAACAGTGAAAAAATAATAAATCTGAGGCCCTGCTGCTCTCTCTTATACCAGTTCAGGCAGTTAAACAGTGTGTCTGTAGAGCTAGCATTAGCTGAATAAAAATAATTGGTCCACTTTATGTATTATGGTGCCGAAGGGCACAAAAACAAGCGAAGGGATTGAAGAATTTGTCACTTGTATGTCAACCAAGACACTATAATTTTAAAAGTGACTGTAGTGAAGAACAAAATGGAAGTTTAGTGGCTTTTGGAGCCCATGATTGTTATTTTTCTATGCTAGGGAACTGAACTGTTGACAAAATGAACAGATCCACATTTAGAAATGGGATAAAACACACGGGTGCTTACATATTTTTTGTCTAAAATGCTCTCTAGAATTACAACTTCCCCTATGGTATTACAATTCCCCTGTCTCTAGCTACTTGCTATTGCTAGTTGGAGAAAGATAAAGCAGCTAAGGATTATTTGAGTCTTTGACTGTTAACTTCATACTTTATTTTCTTTAATAACCAATTTAATATTCTTTAAAATTGGCTTTCAAGGTAGCAGTTGAAATGTATTCATTCTGAAAATGTCTTTGTTTTGATTTCATCCATGGGAAGGAAGTAAACACACACAGACACACACAGACACAGACACACACACACACACACATATATTTTGTAATGTGTTGGGCCGCCAATGTACAATCTGGGTTCTGAGGCAAAACCAGTTGAGAACCACTGAACTAAAAGCCATTGTCTATTTAAAATGGCAGAGCCCTTTGATCTGTCCCACCCCAACTTAGTGTTTCAATAGCAAATACGTCAACACAGTAAAAAAAAATATTTGTATGTACTTTAAATGTACAGTCTATGTACTTGAGTTCTGTTCCTGACCAATACAGACTATGCAAGAACAGTTCAGAGGAGAGAAAGGAACAGGCATTGCACTGACTGCATCCGGAATGGCCTTTAGAAGAGGCTTACTTATAAGGTTAGGCCATGTTAAAAACTGAAGCCAGTCATTTTGGTGAATTATTCACTGAAGTGATTCCAAATGAAATTGCTCACTTAGCAGTTGGATGTCAGGTGTCAAACCCTCTCAAATAACGGCTGCGGAGATAATGTGCAATGTTAAATTGATATGCCATTACAATTCAAGAAGAGGTCATCTGACACACAAGGTCAGTCCAAAACAAGGAGAATTTCATTATCTATTGTCATCTGTTCTTGACAATTATGCCTAAACCCCTTATGACTGAAATATTATGGTGAATGCATTACCAAGTGGCTCTTCTCCGCTCTCCTCCATTCCGCTCACCATCTCGTCGTCCCCACTGGGCTCTCCACTGCCCGACTCCTCAAAGTAAGGGCTGGAGTCCACGGGTGGGGATGAGGTGCGGGGTGGTTTGTAGGGTGTGGTGGGGCGGTGGGTGGTGAAAGAGCTGAAGTACTTTTCTGCCTCGACCACTCTCGGTGGAGGCAGTGCCTCCACCACGTAGCTGTCCAGATCCTTGAGAATGCTTGAAGTGGTGGTGGTGTGGCCATGGCGCTGTTTGGTGATCTTGACGTGAGCGGTGGGAGGGGTGGTGCGGTGGGTGGTTGGGAAGGGGGTGGGTTTGGCCGTCAGCTCAATGGATTCTGGGAGAAAGCAGGAATGGAATGATGGGTAAGCATAGATGGAAATGTTTCTGTAAGCCTTCTTTCTCACCCTTGAATTCTACCTACACCCACCCACCCCTTTCTCTTTGCCATTAAAACAACGAGAAAAAAAAGCTTCAGCATGGTCTCAGCGGGGTATCCTTATCCACAGCAATGCTTTGTATGTCTCACAGATTCATATTAAAATCAGATGCATGGAAACGCCAGGAACAAACCCACCCCTGCCTGCAAAAAGCATCGTGTTTCAATCATATCACTTAAGCTTCATTACACCCCAACACCTGAACACATGCAAGGAGCCTCTTTTGTAGTCAGACAACAAGGTTGTCTACAACAAGCCTTAAATGATTAGTTCACCCAAAAATGAACATTTTGTCATTTACTCGCACCTCATGTTGTTCCAAACCTGTATGACTTTCTTTTGTAGAACAAAAAGGAGAAATTTTGAATTAATATCCTGGTTGCTCTTTTTCATGCAATTACAATGACTACAGCCTTCAAGCTTCAAAAATGGCACAAATGCACCATAAAATGGTCTAAATCACTAATATATTCCTAGTCAGTGAAATCTGGATTAGTCACAAACGAAAAAATTCTGAACGGTTCTGTAAATTGAATCAACCAAATTAAAGAAAAGATCTGACTAATTCTAATATCATAAACTCTAATGAAGATGCAGAGGAGAGTTTAAGTGCATTGTCAAGATTTTCAGTGAATAATGACTTGAAAGGGATAGTTCACGCAAAATTAAAACCCTGTCATCATTTATTCACCCTCATGTTGTTCCAAACCTGTATGATTTTTTTCTCTGTGTAAACATTGGTTTTTATCACCAAGACATTTCTCAAAATATCTTCCTTTATGTTCCACATCTTATGTTTCGATCTGTTCTACACACAAAGTATTATATGGCCATGATATTCTTCAAACCTTACCTTTTAAAAGTCAAACAGGTTTGGAATGACAAACAGAACTGTCATTTTTGGGTGCACTATCCCTTTAAATTACCCACAAAACTAATGAACTGCACATGTAGAAGAACCGGGTTGCTGCACTGCATCTTTCTGATGTGATTCTTTGAGGTTTTTAAAAGCTAGGTTTTCAGCAAGCTCAACCCGATCATTACACAGACTCTTGACCAGAAGTGTTTATATATTACTGGGTTTGAGACTGCAGAATACAGTTGATCTGCGAGAGAGTGTGCTTGTGCGTGCGAGAGAGTGCCTGTAGATATGAATTATATATACATATTCAGATGTTGCCCTCCTGTAGGGAGGCTTTAATCACAGACAGCCAGAGCCTCTAGTGATGAATGATTGATATAAATAGGGCAAAAAAGCAGGGTTTAGCTGCAGCTTCAAAGGAAGCCCTCACTTCATGCAGGCATCCGTCAACAGTCCAACCACCGCAGCCTTGTCAACACGCTCGCAAACCTCTCCACTGCAGCAGCTGAGCTCAAACTTAAAAAAGACATTACCAATGCAAGAGCCTTTATCAAAGATGCATATTTAAAGATTGCGAAGACAATAATAACTATGGTGTGGACGAATCGAGACATAGATTTTGCCACAATAGGGACCAAGGGATCCACTCGCCCAATCAACCGTGGCTTTGTGCTCAACTTTAACGGATCCCCTGTGCACAGGCTAACCGCGCTTGGTCGGGAACCTGATAACACGCTAGCACAGCCTCTTAATTACATGCTAATCAACTCGCATTTGAACAGCGAGTAGCTGACGAGGTGTGAAATACGATGCCTTACAGAAATACTATTTCTATCAGACCGGCTGTCACAGCCTAGGCGAGAGGGAGCGAGTGTGTAGATACACTAGCTTTGTGCGGGAGAGCACCGATGCTATCGCCGTTTGTCACAGCATCCGTTTTCTTATTTCGACTCGGCTGCACCTGTCATTCAGGAGCTCAGCGTAGCGTTAGCTCAGAGAGATCTGGGGTGTGGGATTTGAGTCGCCCGCCCCAGCTTTGGGTTTTGTGACACAAATACGTACGCTGAAAGAGAACAACTGCCAACGGGAGCAGTCAGCTCGCCTTAATCAAGTTTAACGCTTCATTTGGTTTTCAGAGAGGCAGGGTGAACAATTAGGAGACGCAAAAATCATTGTCATCTTCAGTTGGCATAGTCGTATACTTTCTCTTGAAAGGCTGTTATTAAGATGGCTTTCTGTCTTTTCATACAACATTGCGCGTGTGTGTTTTGGGCGGAAATTGAAAGAGGCAGAGAGAGAAGAGAGAAAGAGAAAGGCAAATAAACTAAGAAAATGAAAGGGGTAAAGGAGACTGTTTCTGATTCAAAACAAGTTAAGCTCTATCAACAATATATATAATGCCATCAAATACCACAGAAAATAATTTTGACTCATCCTTCAGTTAGTAAAAACAAGTATAACTCTTGTCTTGTCTATAACCCTATTCCAGCCTCAAGTCTGTCCACACTGACAGCAGAAATATCACGCAACACAACGCAATGACCAATCAATGTATTGATAAACTACTGTATGTAGAGCAGATTTTCCGACCAATGAGATTTAACGAGGGGTGGGGCTCCCCAGTGTTATGTCCCTTAATTAGAAGCCAAGCCATCTAAAAAATATCAAGTTACTTCATCACTTTATAAAGCAGTAGTTTTTCAAATGTTCACAACAATATTGGATAGCCACATGATTTTTCCAGTTGTTCGTGATTCTTACTGGATAAGAATTAAGGGCAAGGATTTTTAGAGATATTTTTTTCACTCACAATTTCTTCCCGATTAAATATTGTAGCTTGGCAGGACTGAAAAACTAGATTAGACAATTTTATTAATTTACATGACTTTTTCCAATCTACAAATTACACTTTTAAAATCATATCCATATATCCAGTTTTTTTTTTTTTTTTTTTTGAAAGAAGGAACCCTGGAAAAAAACAAGGGTGCATTCAAATTAGAAATATCTTTTTTTTTCTCCGCTTGAAATAGTTTTTTAATAATTTTAAGTCTTCTTGAGGCCCCCTAGTGGCTCCAGGCCTACCACAGGTGTACAGGGTAAATCACAGTAATTTACACTAATGATCATGTCATCTTTTTTATTAAAAAAAGATCAATCCTTGCATACTGTACAAAATGTGAGTTATTTGAGCACTTATAGCTCAATATGAGTCCTTATAGCAGTGGTACTACTGTTGTAGTAGGCGGATAAACTCCAGGTTATACGACATAATTCCTGTGGGAGGATTTTTCCCTATGTAAATAGTACCTTGCAGGGTTTACCGCCTTTACATGGTAATGAGAAAAGTTGAACTTTGCCCAGACAAGGTTAGTAAGCAATTTTATCACGGCAGACCTTCGGAACTGTGTATTTTAACCCTATGTTTTTTCATTTTAAGTTTATTTTTACACACTGAGGGATGATTTGAAATTCTTTTCTGTGGTATGACAGATAAACTGGTTTTGAACCCAGAAAATGTTGTTTAGAACAAAAAAACGATAACCAAAACTAACATCTCCCCCGAGAGCCGGCCGTCCCATATGCTAATGTGTAGGCTGCCAATTTGCAGCAAGCGTATAGGTGATGACACCATATGTGAGCGCAGGGAACTGCCAAGACTTGGACTCTTGATGAGCCAAAAGTTTCTCAGCCATTCCAGACCCTGAACGCCCTGCGTCATGTACCAAGATGTGCCACTGATTGCCTCATCTGCTGCCTGCTATGGCAACATTAGGAGTAACTTCATAGCACCGTTTGTCATCAAGAAGAGTTGATGATGGGAGAGCGTCAAGAGATCAGCGGGAGAAATATAGAGAGAAAGGCAGGCTTTCGGCTAATTCACATCCAGTCACACGTGAAATGAGCTTGTGATCTAACCCCTCCACCTCAGGGCTGCCGAGCAGTCTGCAGCCCAGGCCTGCTTTACCCCACATGTCGGAGAAGAAATTAATAAATGGTGCTGCTGTTGCCAGTTCTGCCCTAGGCTGGGGAAGATCCAACCTAAGCCCACTCTTTACTTCCTCCCAGATTCCTGAATAAACCCAGAATAGCAGCTGGATTCTTGTCATACAGACAGGTAACGCCAAGAAGCAGAGCAAGACAGAGAGGTGCTCTGGTTAATGACTACAGGGATGAAGGTCCAATCGTGATCTCTAAACATCAGTTTGTGGTGTGTTGTGTCATAACCAGGCCCAGATTTAATCTGCCAAATGTGAGCTGAAAGCATAATCAAATAACTCAAATTGCTGTTGAACTGATTAGATGGTGAGAATTAGTGGTTGACTGATATGTTTTTAATAATAATAATAATAATAATGAATGTACTCAAAATTATGTACTCGTGTTATCATTAGCCAATAAACTTGCAAAAATGAAAACATATGTAAATGAGACAATTCAAATGACAATGCAAAGTGCATAGATTTGTAAAATTTGTAAATTTATAACAAATTATAAAAATAATACAATTCACATTA
This sequence comes from Coreius guichenoti, assembly GCA_039654105.1. NCBI lineage: Eukaryota > Metazoa > Chordata > Actinopteri > Cypriniformes > Gobionidae > Coreius > Coreius guichenoti. The sequence goes on from CM077178.1 coordinate 19,017,815, forward strand.
TAGTAAATCAGTACAAAAATTTGCCATATGTTGGCTAATGCCTCATCAAAATGGCCGAATATTAATTAGCCTGGCTGATATATTGGTCTATCACTAGTGAAAAATACATACCAGAGAGTTACATACCAGAATTGAGTTTTTCTAAAACAATCTATAACAAGCTATAGCAATTTGGAGAATTGGTTAAAATTACCAAATAGCAGAAAAGGAATGACATTTCGGAGGTAGCTATTTCAAATTAAAGAGCATTTTTTTCCCTCTGAAATTAGTTAAAACTAATGAATTATTCACAATAACAACAATGTGCATTACAAAAGTAAATGGGGTCGAATATGATTTTATGTTGAAAGCAAGGAATGAGCGATGTGCTGAATTTTTGAATGAGTTTTGTTCACAGAGAATCCATATGAACCTGGTTAGAGCTATGAAAAACAATGGAACATATAGTCGTGCTAGATCAAGCTGCAGCAGTTGACAATGAAACTGAATCACTTATGTGGCATTAACAGGTCTGACAGAGTGGCTGCATGGGCTGCTGTTAAAAATGTCTGGCACCTGCCACTGGCCCTGATCCAGGAATTGGCAGCTGGCGATGTCCACCACGTGCCATGCCCATCTCGGAGCAGCTCTCTGCGGAACGCCTTCTGACGTGAGCTGGCATAGTGCTTCTTACATACAGCCGGACATGAAAGTCTTAACCTTGGACTTCTACCAGGTCCCTTTGCCCACACATGAACAGAGCAACCGATCAACGATTTAAGAGAGAAAGAGAGAGATGCCCTACTCTTTACACAGCATGCTCTAACCAAAGCAGGCCTCCCGACAGCACCAGCAGCCGGATTGCAGGTGCTTCGCTCAGATTGTGCAGTTAACTCCCCCTAATCCACACAGGGGTGATGCAAATCAAACAGCTCAAATGTCGCCCAGTTCCAGGGGATTCAAAGACTCCAGCCTGAAGCCAAGCAGCATGGCTCTATCTGCAGGGGAGCATCTGTCAGGCAGCTTTCCTGTCCCCTTGAACATCCACCATTCACATCAAACCCCCCCATACCCACCCCGCACACCTAGTGACCCCCTTCCTTCATAAGGGTCACATAGTTTGCCCCAGCAAACCCTGTAAAACTGTAAAAATTTATTTCCTTAAAATCACCAACAATTAGTACTTTATCTGCAGCCAGTACTAACTCTGATAGAAAATCAGCAAATTCTCTGGTAAAGTCTGTATGGTGCCCTGGTGGCCTGTATACAGTAGCCAGCACAAATGTCAAACGGGATTTATCAATTACACTACATAACGTTACATAAATCACCAAAACTTCAAAGGAACTATATTTGAGACTAGACTTCTGAGTAATACTGAAGATATTATTATAAATTACAGAAACACCTCCCCCTTTACCTTTCAGACACGGCTCGTGTTTATAACAATAATCTTGGGGGGTGGACTCATTTAAAGTAATGTAATCGTCAGGTTTTAGCCAGGTTTCTGTCAAACACAGCACATCTAGATTATTATCTGTAATCATATAATTAACAATAAGCGCTTTTGGGGAAAGGGATCGAATATTCAGCAGCCCGAGCTTTATCGTTTGTTCATCTGTATTATATCTGTTATTTATTTTTTGGACATCAATTCAATTTTTACCGTTGAATGGTTTTGATGGTTTTTTGTATTTACTAAATCGGGGAACAGACACAGTCTCTATGTGATAATATCTAGGTGAAAGAGTCTCTATGTGCTGGGATTTATCTGACTTCTGTGACGTGAGACAGCTAGCAGGCGGTCGGGTAAGCCAGTCCGTCTGCTTCCTGACCTGGGCCCCAGTTAGTCAAGGTTTAGCTCTAAGACTATGTGCCAAATTACTAGAGAGAAGAGCGGCACCATCCCAGGAAGGATGGATGCCATCTTTTTTCAACAGGTCAGGTCTGCCCCAAAAGCTTTTCCAATTGTCTATGAACCCTATGTTATTTTGCGGACACCACTTAGACAACCAGCCATTGAGTGATGATAGTCTGCTAAGTATCTCATCACTCCGGTGAACAGGGAGGGGACCAGAGCAAAAAACGTCATCTGCCATCATACTTGCGAGTTTACACACCTCTTTAATGTTAATTTTGGTGATCTCCGACTGGCGAAGTCGAACATCATTAGTGCCGACATGAATAATAATCTTAGAGAATTTACGATTAGCATTAGCCAGAATGTATTTTTGTATTTTTATTTTATTTTTATTGTATTTCTAAATGTAGTCATTTTTTAATGTATTTTAACAAAATGGGGTAAAAAACAATAAAAATAAAATAAAATTCACTAAATATTCTGGGAATGTTTTTGTCTTATAATACACAATATTGCTTTACAATCTTGTTTAAGGATGTTTAGATGTTTTAACTGGAAATTAAGAGAAAAATTCTGATTAACCCTCTGGACCCTAAGGATATTTTGTGGCCCTGAAGAAGTTTGACATGCTCTGACATTTGTGTTTTTTTCAGTTGCTTTAAAGCATATTAATGGCTAAAGTCTGATTACACTCTATTCAGCACAAACAGGGCTACAGTAATATGTGAGCAACATGTACATAAAAGTTTGTAGTTTTGAGAAAAAAATGTTTATGCGTAGTTTTTGAAAAAACTAAAATGTTAAATCACTGAAATCAGGCCATATAACACACAGTAAACATTTGTTCACAAGGCTTTTCAGAACTGGATGTTGTTGCCTAGAGTTTTTTCTTCAAAACAATGTGAAAACCATTTTGATCACTCATTCATACAAAACAATATAGTCATTTAACTTTTGTAAGACACTTATTGTCAGAATGGCTGTATGCGGGAAGGGTGTGGATCATCATGAATAATGCTGTGATTCACACCTGAGGCGTCAACGACTCCTCCCCTGAATATCAATGAGGAATGTGACAGAGGGAACTATAGAGAATGCATGTGAGGAGACTTAATGATTGAATGTATTGTTTGTAGCTTATTCACAAAATCACGTTTAATTTAAAAGAAGTTATCTGACTATACATTTTCTTTACATAAAGACTTTAGACCTACAGTACCGTTCAAAAGTTTTAGATCTGTATGTTTTTTTTTTGTTGTTTTTTTTAAATAAGTCTCTTCTGCTCACCAAGGCTGGATTTATTTGATCCAAAATAGTAAAAACAGTAATATTGTGAAATATTTTTACAATTTAAAATAAATGTTTTCTATGTGAATACATGGTAAAGTGTAATTTATTCCTGTGATGTCAAAGCTGAATTTTCAGCATCATTACTCCAGTCTTCAGTGTAACATGATCCTTCAGAAATCATTATAATATGATTATTTGCTCAACAAACATTTCTTATTATTATGAATGTTGAAAACAGTTGTGTAATTTTTTTCAGGATTCTTTGATAAATCAAAGATTTAACCCAGAAAGTTCCCTCTGGGTTCAAAAGAATAACAAAGTTCAAAAGAATAACATTTATCTGAAATAAAAAGATTTTGTAACATTATAAATGTCTTTACTGTGTTTTTTGATCAATATAAGGCATCTTTGTGAATAAAAGTATTAATTTCTTTCAAAAAACAAAACAGCAACAAAAAAACTAAACTCTTACTCAGAATGGTAGTGTATAATGTTACAATAGATTTCTATTTCAACTTTCTATTTATCAAAGATTCCTGAAATAAATTGTACACAAATGTTTTCAACATTCATAATAATAAGAAATGTTTCTTGAGCAGCAAATCAGCATATTACAATGATTTCTAAAGGATCATGTGAAACTGAAGTAAATAAAATGGAATAAAATATATCCAAATAGAAAACAATTATTTTAAATTATAAAAATACTTCGCAATATTACTGTTTTTGCTGTATTTTGGATCAAATAAATGCAGCCTTGTTAAGCAGAAGAATTTTTTTTGAAAACATTAGAAAATCTAAAACTTTTGAACGGTAGTGTATAGCTACTTGGATTTACACATGAAAACAACACATAGAGCAGTGGTAAAAAAATACAGCGCAAAAGAGACGTTGAGGGCAAAAGTGCAAACAGGGACAGTGCAAGATGAACGAAAACGAATTAGTCTCTGTATTTGAGCGCGCTTGTCGCGCGTCTACATTTAAAATAACGAACTTGAGCGAGCAAAAGACGCAACATATGTGAACGGCCCCTTAGTCAGTGGTTACATCAGCGTAGCAGTCAATAAACGGGACAGTCATGTACGGGACATTTAGGCCCAATAAACGGGACGTCCCGGCTAATACAGGACACTTGGCAACCCTACTTTTATATCATGCTGTGTTTAATATTATAGAGCATAAAATATCCCCATTTTGTACGTGTATCTTTATTTAGCATTGAAACGTTGCCTACCTATTTCATATTTCAACATGTTTCCGTTCATTTCACACATTTTAGTCTGGCAATAGTTCAACTAGTAGCCTACAATGTGAAGTTTATGCAGCAATAACGCTAATATAAGTGAGAAGAAATGTTTTACCTTAAAAATTCTCATAAATCACGTTCTGTTTCTTCTGAGGTAAATCCAAGGTAAACTCACAGCGTGTCTTCCGAACTCGATGAAAATCAGAAGAATGATGAAGCTGATTCTTTGTTTTGAGGTGATGGGGGGGCGTTTACGGGTTCGTGTTCCTTCCACGTGAACGATTTGCATGTGAATCACTTTGCGCGTGCGTGGGTGTGGTCACATTAAAGTTAATGAGGCACCGCTGGAGGAACTGTACCTCTCGCTGTTTTCATACGGATTACATAAACAGAGAATATTTGTTTTTTTATATAAATAAATTTTATATAAATGACATTTAAAAGTAGACATTCCAAGCTTTATAAAGATATATCTGTCGTGTCTGTGTGATAAGTATTCTCTGAGTTCTGAGTATATTTTCACACGCATTTCAGAGTGGACATCACAGGGAGACAGACGGGAGAACGCGCATCCTGTTTGTTTTCTTTATTTAGCGAAAAGCACAACATTTAGTTTTTATTTTGAGTGTATAGACACTTTAAGCTTTGTAAAGACATATCGTTCATGTCTGTGAGGCCAAAAATGACGGAGTATTTTAAGTTGTTTTACACTGTCATGAGGAAAAATCCAGCGAAACGCGCGGGCACGTTCTTCGGGTTCAGGGGGTTAATATCCATGTAGACAATGAAAAAGACGCATTGGGATTGGCATTTAGAGACATTCTAAACTCTATTGGAGTTAGGCAACACGTGTCAGGACCCACTCATCGCCGTAATCATACTTTAGACCTAATATTGTCACATGGAATAAATGTTGATACCGTTGAAATTCTGCAGCAGAGCGATGACATCTCAGATCATTATCTAGTATCATGTATACTTAATTTAGCTAAGGCTGCAAAGCCGTCCCCTCGCTTCAAATATGGCAGGACTATCACTGCTGCCACTAAAGATTGCTTTGTAAATAATCTTCCTCATCAGTTTCATCTCCTCAGCATCCCAGAGAGCCTAGAGGAACTCGATGTTGCAACAGAAACTATTGACTCTCTCTTTTCCAGCACTTTAGGCACCGTTGCTCCCCTGCGCTTAAAGAAGATTAAAGAAAATAGTCCAACGCCGTGGTACAACGAGCACACTCGGGCCCTTAAAACAGCAGCCAGAAAAATGGAGCGCAGCTGGAAGAAAACAAAACTGGAGGTTTTTCGCATTTCGTGGAAAGAGAGCATGATTGCATACAGAAAGGCCGTAAAAACTGCTAGATCTGCTTATTTCTCGACTCTCTTAGAAGAAAACAAACACAACCCTAGGTATTTATTCGATACAGTGGCTAAATTAACCAAAAATAAAGCTTCAACTTCTAATGTTTGTAAACAGCACAGCAGTAATGACTTTATGAACTTCTTTACGTGTAAGATTGATAATATTAGGAAAAAAATGATAACCATGCAGCCGTCTACTACAGTATCACATCAGACAGTGCATTGTAGTGTCACTGAGGAAAAATTACACTCATTCACTGCTATAGGAGAAGAATTGGCTAAACTCGTTAAATCATCAAAATCAACAACATGTATGCTCGACCCTATACCGACTAGGCTATTAAAAGAGATGCTTCCAGAGGTCATAGATCCTCTTCTTAATATCATTAATTCATCCTTGTCATTAGGATATGTACCGAAAACTTTTAAGTTGGCTATTATTAAACCAATTATTAAAAAACCGCAACTTGATCCTACAGAATTAGTCAATTACAGGCCAATCTCAAATCTACCCTTTCTGTCAAAAATACTAGAAAAGGCAGTGTCCTCACAACTACGCTCCTTTTTAGAAAGAAATGGTATCTGTGAGGATTTCCAGTCAGGATTTAGACCATATCATAGTACTGAGACTGCTCTCATCAGAGTTACAAATGATTTACTCTTATCATCCGATCGTGGTTGTATCTCTCTATTAGTGTTACTCGATCTTAGCGCTGCATTCGATACTATCGACCACAACATTCTTTTGAATAGACTCGAAAATTATGTTGGCATTAGTGGAATTGCATTGGCATGGTTTAAATCATACTTATCTGACCATTATCAGTTTGTAGCAGTAAATGAAGAGATGTCACACCGATCACAAGTTCAGTATGGAGTACCGCAAGGCTCAGTGCTAGGACCGTTGCTTTTCACCCCGTACATGCTACCACTGGGAGATATCATTAGGAAGCATGGCGTTAGTTTTCATTGTTATGCTGACGATACTCAGCTCTATACTAGTAATTTCCTGCAACTTAATTCAGAAAAAAACAGAATTTTTAATTATTGGACAAAAAAACTCCCCAAGTAGTAACCTAGAATACTGTCTAACACTTGATGGCTGCTCTGTCAAGTCCTCGTCGTCAGTTAGGAACCTGGGTGTGCTCTTTGATACTAATCTTTCATTTGAAAGCCACATTTCTAGCATCTGTAAAACTGCATTCTACCATCTTAAAAATATATCTAAATTACGGCACATGCTTTCAATGCAAAATGCTGAACAGTTAGTTAATGCGTTCATGACCTCAAGGCTAGATTATTGTAATGCTCTACTGGGTGGTTGCCCTGCTCGCTTAATAAATAAACTGCAGCTGGTCCAAAATGCAGCAGCTCGAGTTCTTACTAGAACCAGGAAGTATGACCATATTAGCCCGGTTCTGTCAACACTGCACTGGCTCCCTATTAAACATCGTATAAATTTTAAAATCTTGCTAATTACTTACAAAGCACTAAATGGTTTAGCTCCCCAGTACTTGAGCGAGCTCTTAACGCATTATACTCCATCACGTCTATTGCGGTCTCAAAATTCTGGCCAGTTGATAATACCTAGAATATCAGAATCAACTGCAGGCGGTCGATCCTTTTCCTATTTAGCACCTAAACTCTGGAACAGTCTTCCTAGCATTGTTCGGGAAGCAGACACACTCTTGTCAGTTTAAATCTACACTAAAAACACATCTCTTTACTATGGCATACACACAGAACATTATCAATTTATATTATTCAAATCAGTTAAATGATTGTTTTAGGCTGCATTAACTAGGTCAGCCGGAACCGGGAACACTTCCCATAACACCTGATGTACTTGTTACATCATAAGAAGAATGGCATCTACGCTAATGTTAGTCTCTCTGTTTATCCCGAGGTTTACTGCAGTCAGCTGGATCCGGGCCGTATCCTGTTCTGTTCGTATTCTGTTGCATTATTTTCCTGTTAACACTGTGAAGCTGCTTTGAAACAATCGGCATTGTAAAAAGCGCTATATAAATAAAGGTGACTTGACTTGACATTCTCCGAAAACATTTTTATGTATTTTATTTTAAGTATTTGTCTTGGTTCATGGATATTTATATATTCTACTGGAAAAGAGACAATAACAATGATTAAGGAAATTATTTTTTTCAGTGAAAGGAATTTTGAGGTCTTAAACTGATGTTCATAAGACCTTCTTAATTTATCATTCATACTTTCTTTGACGTCTATATGCAATAATGCAAAAAATAGACAGCAAATCTGAGTGCAAGAGGCTAATCTCACCTTTGCACTGGCCTAAATGATGCACAGTGATTTCCTTATCTTGTCGGCACGCAATGGTCCTCAGCTGGCACCGGTCTGCATAGGTGACCCCATCAGAACCACATACCTGTCCACAAACATGTCCATGTCCATTAGTAGGGAAGAAATCATTATTAGAGTAGTTGTAGAGTTTAAGGTGGATCTGTGATCTATGCAAACTCACCTTGGTCTTATTCTTCTCATCACAATCTGGCGACGGGCACTCACAGTGAGCCTGTCCACTCACCTCCACACAAGATGCCCCAAAGTGGCACACAAGCTTATCACAGGACTTGGGTGCCTCAGGTCCTGTGGAATAGTTTGGCCTCTGGTTAATACATATTTAATACTAAAACAAAAAGGGATCTTTTTAACCTTTAAGGGTACAAACACCAAACTGGGGTTTTTAAGCAGTCCAGAATCCCAAAACACCATATATGCTGGTCACTTCAGTGTGGGCTACTTGTTAACCCACTTCTGATATGAACCCTACGACCTCCACCACAGAAATTCATCAGAAAGACGGACTTGCATCAGTAGCAGAGCTGGGACCTTTCCTGCCACAGAAGTCTACTCTTTACTCTGACATCAGAGCGCTGGGCTGCACTGCCTGGCCTGCAGCACTGACTGGATTCCTCTTCTGCACTTTCATGTGGCAGCTTTTATCTGGCAGGAACGCTGCATGAACACTGCTATGCTGGGATTGTTGAGTTCATTAAGCTCTTCACTTCCTGTCAATAGCTGACAGTAACTGCTTATTACTCACCAAGCCAACACAGGGGGTGACATCAGGATAGCATTTCACTGTCACCCCTGCTGCGCATTTGAAGATTCAACTTTGAACTCCACCGATTTAATCTGATTATGGCATATAGTCGAATGTAGGACAAATTAAAACATATAGTTTTACAGTCATTTGCTAATGATGCCAGAATATGTAGTATTAAGTAGAGCATTATTTGGAAATGAAAATTTTTTAATGTTTTTTTTTTTTTTTACTTTTATTGTATATGATAGTCTAGCCTCAGCCTTATACACTAAAATAATTATTAAAATACAATAAAATATATATAATATATATATAAAATATCTATCACTATATACTATAAAATCTACAAATAAGGTATTAAAATAAAATTATTTTCATGTTAAAATGCACCAATAAATGCTCAATATTATAATTAATATTTTGAAATGGATATTTATTTTCAGATTTACTAAATATTATGGTTTTGCTAAATATCTGATTAGCTAAATATTGTATTATGATGGTAAAGGTAATCTAAATGTGAAAAAAAGAGAAACTGGGCATGTAATCATCCATAATTGCCTGATGTACAGTATATATATATCAAACGAATATATATAATAATAATGAAGCACCAATTTAGTGCGATAATCAATTTGGTACAGATATTTTGTTAATACCTCAGATGGTATATCATCTGATGCATACTGCCGGATTCGAACCGACATCCCATTGAGAACTTTCCACTATGCCATGGTTCCAACATGACACCGAAAGCCTTATTTGTCAGAACACTTTTAATGAACAAAGGGTATTAATTACCCAGTGGCGTCATTTTTATTATTTCTACTTGTACCCAACATTGCGGAAAACCAACCTAATTATAATTCCTAAAATCACAAGCTAGCTGCATCAGAAGTGCAATCGTGGAGAGATTATCTGAGGTTTGTGCTAATTAAAATCCCGGCGTTACCTTTGTCACAGCCGTTGGCTCCCATCTTGCTGCCGTCGGGGCACACGTTGCATTTCATGCCCTTAACTCCGGGCTTACATGAGCACAGCCCTGACATCTGCTCACAGTCGTCACGAACCGAGCCCACTCCATCACAGTTACACGCTGATGAAGAGAGAGAGAGAGAGAAAGAGAGAGAAAGAGGGCTGTCAGCCTTATCTGCTTGAACAGTTTTGATTAGATTCCTTGTCTCTTTCTCTTCAATTTCACTCTGACAAAAACATCCACACATCCACCAAATGCATGCAGGCAATCTGAAGCTGCTCCAATCTGTGACCCCACAGCTACAGCAATAGCGCTCGCTCTGTGTCAATGACCGCAGTCTGGTGGAGTTCAAAGTGGGGTCAATAAGCCCTGGGGTGAGAGCGAACGTGGCTACAGAATGTGCTAATGCTTCGAGGACCCCTGGGACAGAGCACAAACTGTTTCAGTCATCCTTGTTTTTCTATCCCCGGCTCTGTAGCGCTGTACAAACACACATATACGTGCGTCAGAGCGTTATTGGTCTGTAGGCAGAACTTATAGGTCAAGCCACGGTGCACTCTCGCACGGTTCCCATTACCCACGGTGGCTCGGAGGCTTAACTCGAAATGCTTGTTTTGACAGAAATTGCATTTGAGGCCGGAAGGATACCGCACGTTAAACGAGTAGGTTGTCACTTCGGATTTTGGATTAGAAAGGAACATTTAGCACATTTAACAGAAAATGCCCTGAAAGCAAATCTCCAGGAACGGGAGAAGAGAAGGGCGCTTACGTGTGCAGCCGCTCATGTTCTCTGTAACGATGCCTCGGAAGTTCCAGAATCCAGGTTCGCAGCGGTCGCACTTGAGTCCCCCGACGCCGGGTTTACAGGAGCACTGGCCGGTGGAGGGGTCACAGGTGCCTCCGTATGAGCCGTAATGATTACACTGACACACACCTAAAAAAGAAGAAATGCTTTTTAGAGGTACACAATTTACAAGAAATTGCATGCGACACGATCGCAACATATTAAATGTTTAATACACAAAAAAAGAGATCTCAGTGGAAAAGAGATTTTGGACTAATGAGATTAGACTGTGGGCGGGGCCTATTAGTCTGTTATTGGCCATAATACGAAAGTAATGGGTTGGAATTGACCAGAATAACTAATATTGGTGCATCCCTGGTCCTCCCAACTTTTAAAAGTAAAAGTCTGTCCAACTCACTTTTTGGATAAATAAACAATTATTTTTGAATCTTTATTATTAAGAATTTTATCCATATAGTTCAAAAGAGTTTCATTTTGATGGCAGTGGATAAAACGAACAAACGGCCAATTTCTAATATGGCTATAGTGCGCACTCTTTTGCTTCAGCAACTGTTGGACAAATGTTACATTATCTAATTAATATTCATGAGCCTATAACATGCCCTCTCCTAACTTCATATCACTCCTACACTGCATCACTTGATGTTTTTTCACATAGCGCCTTGTCAGGACACAGTGTTTGAGACTTCTACAAACACTAGGCATGTAGGACATACATGGCACTATTAATATGAATATGTGAACAGGAATGTGAGTGTAAATATAAATATATTAATATTAAAAATAGCATTGATGTGCATCAACAAACACTACTGATCAAAAGTTTGTGATGCTTTTAAAAGAAGTCTCTTATGCTCACAAAGGCTTCATTTATTTGATTAAAAAATACAGTAAAAACAGTAATACTGTGAAATATTATTACAATTTAAATGAACTATTTTATATTGTAATATGTTATTTTTATTTCTGTGACGACAAAGCAATTATTCCAGTCTCCAGAGTCACATGATCCCTCAGGAATTATGTTAATATGCTGATTTGCTTCTTAATAAACATTTCTTATTATTATTAATATTGAAAACTGTTGTGTTGCTTCATATTTTTGTGGAAACTGGGATGCATTTTTTTCAGGATTTTTGATGAATAGAAATGTTTTTATTTATTTTTTATTTACTGTAATTTTTGATCAATTTAATGAATCCAAACTGAAATAAACAGTACCAAATGTGTTTGGCCTATTATGACTAAATCAAATTCAGCTGCATGCCACTGAACTAGTCAGTTAGCTAATGGTTAATGGCAGTTATACATACTAGGACACCCAGCCAGTCCAACACCCAGGGCAGCAGTCTTGTTGTCTTGACAACATCCGTAAACAGTTTCGCTACAGTGCTGGGAAGCAACGAGCTCTGGAGGAGCTGATATGATATCTAGAGAGAAGATACAGTGCAAACAGGGGTGGGTGGGGGAGAGAGAGAGACATATTGAGATCCACAGCATTCTTAAGACAAATTAAACTAAACAATCCAAGCTGAAATGCAATTTAGTACAACACAATAAGAATCGCTTAAGGAGCAGGGGTGGGAGAGCCTGCAACTGGCTGCCAGATAACAATTCTATTTACAATTCCTGACACCAATTCAAAATCAGAAAAAAATGATGCTATTACCAGACGTGAAAACAAACAATAGACCTCTCGTCGAATGTCTGGTGGGTGACATTTGACACATTCTCAGGGGCCTGTTGTCTCCATTTGTTCTCATCTCAGATAGTGCCGTTTACACCTATGCCGTAGTGTGCCAAACAAAGTTTTATGGACTCCGCATTTATGGACGCAAATGCACAGGAGCGCTCAGGACGCGCTGATGTCAGTCCACTCTCGCTATAACCTAATTACACTATTCCAGTGTTCCCGGCTCACATGTGGAGGAAGTTTGTTGCGGTGTTTAAGTATAACGTTGTGCCGGAGGCAGATGGCAGGTGCCTATTTCTCTTATCTGTGTTGTCATTTTTACTCTCCGTCTCTCCACACTTGTTCTTTTCAAGCGTTTCTTCTCTAGGCCATTGAGCTGAATGGCTGTGAGGTGGCAGGTTTGTGGTTTCAAGTTCGGAGCTGAAGGAGGACTAGGCTCCTTCGTAAATCAGGAAGCCGTCGGTGTGAGCATACGTGTCCTGGGGTATAATAGTGATGTGTCACTGTGCCTTTCATATCATTTTGTGGCTTCAGAGATGGGTTTTGTCCACACCTCATTAAACTTCTCCTCTCCGCACGGAGTCCATTATGACAAAGGTGCTTTTAATTTGATCCTTTCTTCTCGTCTCACTGCGATTCTTCACCATCTACTACACTCGTTTGTTCTACAACACAATCCTTCCTGAAACAACAAGGTGCTGCTAAAAGCAGCTAAGCTTATTTTTATTAAAGTATCATAGATCATTGTTGATGGTATCCCCAACAACACCCAACAAACTGTGAGAACCAATATTGTACAAAAAATGTAATGTTTGTTTCTCCACACTAAAATGAAATCATCACACCACATTATATTGAAATGGAGACTGAAACTGAAGTATTATGGCGGGGCAATATATTGAATATTTATCATATATTTGCATGCGTTTGATGGTGATTTAAACCATTTAATTAGTTTAGATAAATCCTTGTCTCGGAACTTAAAACTATGAGAGTGTTAAAACAGATGATTCATTTACGTGAATCTTAAATTACCTAAATGACTCAATGGTTTGTATATATGGTGGTTCTTCAGAGAAAAAAATTAAAGCACATAAATATTGAAATATACATAGAACATAGCAAAAGTATAAATACTGTGCATTTAAATTTTTGTAGCTTTATTGTCCAGCTCAACTCAGTCTTTTATTTCCTCTGAGCGTCACCATTAGCCAAGCTGTTTACAGCATCCTCTGATCTTCACTGTGAGAAGACTCAGAGCAAGGTTGTCTAGAGGTCACCGAGACCTAATTTCCAATTAGCAAAAAGCAGCAAGGTGCTCTGGAGACCCGTCAGCTCTCAAAGGCACAGGTCAGAAAATGGGGGAGGAGAGACTGCAGCGTGCATATCAAATGCAAGGCCCGATGAGATTTCCATTGATCTGAGCTCAGCCAATGGGAAGCAGAAGCCAAAAGCTCCTCACACCGGTTGAAAGTTCTCCAAAAGGATTTATTTTCCACAGCCACTGAAGGAGCATGACTGATCTGGCTAGAGGGCCTGTGAGGCTCTGAAGCAGAAAACTCAGAGTTTGAGAAAACCATAGATAAAGGATGAGGGTGCAGCGAGTGAGAGAGAGAGCGCAGAAAGAAAAGCACGTGCATGTGTGCGCGCAAGTGGAGTCAAGCTCTGCTTGAAGCCTGAGGGAATCTCACACTGCTCTGATCACAGAGCCACGCTCTTCCTCTCCCAGTGGTAGATGCTCAGGTCTGGGCTACACAAGCCCCCTAAGCTCAAAGTAACGCTGTATTCTGCTGCAGTGACTCTATAACAACCATCCTGTCACGAGTTCCCGGAGTGTTATTCTTCAGATAACTGAGGAAAACATAAATATTAGAGGAAAAGAAAGGTGGTCTCTCACCTGGACAGGGGCCTTGACTTTGGAGCAGCAGGTCCATTTGCTTCTCGCACCTGGCTTTCTTCAGCTCACAATCGCTGGTGTACGTGTTCCCATCTGAGCCACACACCTGCAAATGTTCATGGAGAGGTTAAGGCGGCACGATTAATGGATTCAACAAGATTTAGCACACATTTTAACTAGTCAAATGCTTGGGCAATGTATAGGTGGCACTCTCTTCGATTGCTTGTCAATTGTGAATGGACATACCGGGATGCGTGGCACAGTCTGACAGGTGAAGTCACACATGCAGCGGTCGTCCTCCATGTCATCGTCCCACCATCCGCCATATCGTCGACAACGATCCTGCTCGCAGGTCTCAGATCCTGAGCCTGAGCCTCCTGATCCACAGTCTGTGGGAACACACACATACAGGCTACGTTCACACTGTCAGTTTTTTGGATTGAAAACTGCATTTACTTACAGGTGCGAGTCGCAAAATGTCCCGCTTAAACAGCAACTTACAGTGGAGTCTCGAATATTGTCTGTATGAACGTGCAATGGGAGTCAAGCCTGTATTCTCTTACAAGTAAACATAGCGACAGTGACCAAAGTAATATCAAAGATGGCGACATCCATAAAACTGAAAAGTCTTATCACCTTTGATATGACTAGTCTAACCAAGCCGCGAGTTCATCCGTAAAATCTTCGAATTTAGCAAAGCATTTAGAACACAAAACTGATGGGAGCGGCTCCGGTGGAGAACAGTGACGTGACAAAGCTCATATCTCCGTTGCTGTAAGTTACCGAAACCACACATAAAAACCCGCAACAAACGGTAGACATGCTGTATGACATGATGACAGACAACTAGCTGTCCAGTCCGGTTCTGTTCACACAGCGTGGGTTTTCCAAGAATGCTGTTGCAAGTCCTGAAAATGTATGTGTGTGAATGTAACCATATTAAGGACTCAAATACAGGACTGACAACCGTATTCTGTTGCTGTGTGAACGTGGCCATACACGTTGTATTTCATGGAATGGATCCTGGATTGATTTGAACTGTTCTTAAAATAACTTAATCATACTAATCCTAACCCAAACCTTTAAAATGAGTTTCTGGCATTTTTAAATGTGAAATAAGAGTATTTAGTCCATTTATGGGTGGTTGATGCGTAACATTTTTTGTTTGGTGAACATCAGAATTTAAGAAGATGTTTTCACCATTTTAGTCATCTTTTTGTCTTAAAAAAATTCTGATTTATACATGTTTAAGTGACAAATATTCCATCCATCTTGTAAGACCATAAATAACTACATGCAAAATACATGTAAAAATATACATATTACAATTCCATACTACTTTGGCTAAATAAATTTAAAAAAAAAACAAAACAAATTACATTTTTTTTTTAATCAATTTAGATATTACAAGTGAACTTAGGCATCACAACATAATAATGTAGGTGTGTGTAATGATTTTCATGAAATGCATATTCATTTTGAGTTCTTTTCTTGTTATGACCAATAACCAATATCATAATTCATTTTTTGTCTAAAGAAATAAAAATACACTAAAGTAAAAGCTAGAAAAAAAACACTAAACTAAAAGCAATCATTTTAATTATTGTTTTATTTTAATTATCTAAATTTACTTATCAGACTTGCTAATGATTACATTTAGCAGTGTCATTTATTATCAATCTTTTTAAAAATTAACTTTAGTGATGTTACATGATGGCAAATCTAAAAGTAAAAATTATACGGCACTGATACATTGTGTCTCCTTACAAACATCCATACACAGCTGTTTTCCTCATAAGAACAACAAGGCAGTTCCCCAAAATGTAGCTTTGTCCACACAAAGAGCAATAACTCACACACAACCTCAATTTACACCGTATAAAAGAACAAATAAAATCACTAACACTGATTTCAGAGAGATAAACAAGCAATCTCACACAATACCTGTGATCTGAGCATAAGTACTTTAGAAATCACATAGAGCAAAGACAAATAAGACAAGCAGACACTGGGGACCTCGTGCAAACACATATTTGCATATCAGTATGCCGCACATTGTCTTCTAATAAAATAAAAAAATATATATTCCCAGATACTCAAGCATCTTGTTTTAACTTTGGCTGCCAAGAATTAATGGACAGTGCATGGCAAAGTATTTAGACATTCAGTGTATATGGAGCAGCAAATATTGAGATTTTCTTCACGTTGGAGTGGAGATTGAAGCAAAGACACTGCTGGAAGTACAAGATAATGACCAGCTATGGAATTACCCAGCAACTAACGAAATAAATTAAATGAGACACCAGTGTGCCACCAGCAAAGTGTCCCTCACATTTCGATTAGAAGTGAAATAACTGACAATCTGTTATCTAGCACAGGAAATCAATGTGAACGGATGTTTCACGGCCATCATGCGTGATGTCAATAATCACACTACATTATATTGGGTGCAATTAGTCTCTGTGCGAGTTCAGGGTTAGTTTCTCTGTATGAAACCCCCACGGATAAATCTTGATTCTCTCCAGGATCCAAACTTTGGGGGATTATGGTGAGAAAATCATGAGGGTTTTTCTTCAGATGAGTCGCCTCATTAAACACACTCTTATCTAGCCTATTTAATTAGAATTAAAGTTCATTAGTCAACAAAGCTGACTTGCTGGAGATATAAAGCGCCCCTCTTTGTAACAGAGCATTACTGTTCGTTATTTTTAATGCAAGTTGCAGAGCAGCTCTAATAAAAAGAGTGTATTTTAGTTAAACTTGCTTCAGTTCACGACTGCGTTTGCCTTCACTGAGGCAAAAAAACATATTTGCCAAGAAACGCCTCAATTTTTTAAAATAAAAATATATTCAAGAAAATATATATATATAATATATTTAAAGTGTCTGGTGCAATAATGTGTTATCTTCATTTGGAGGCTTTTCTAAGCAAACACTTATATACAATTGCAATTAATTAGTCGGCATATCATTTGCATAAGGCAAATATAAATTCCGCATGTCGATCGATTTGATTAATGAGGAAAAATCAGATGCTTGTGGACGCTCTTTCACACGTCTCCATAGAGAGTTAAACATGCTCTTTTCTTCACATGCAAAGCTGGGTAGGGCAACCCCGTGCGCCCTGATGGGAAAATCGATTGTGTATAGGTGGAAATGCCACTTAGCATAAAACATCTCCTTAAACGGATTATGGAGCTGGTCACAGTAAAGGCTAGGGGTTGGCCAGCACTGATACGTCTTATCAAAAATCTACACTGACAGCCTTACAGGGTCGATACTCGTGGAGGCCATTCAATTCATTAGCCCCAGCCTGGAAACAATGAAAGCACTCAAGCCTGAAACCCTGGCCACAGTGATACAGAGAGCAAACGCACTCACTGTGTAGACATCAGCTTTCTGCTTCAGCGCATTAGCGATCCGACACTGTGATGAAGAGATTCGGTATTTTGCTTAATGTGAGCTGAGCTGAATTTACGCCTTAGGCCAAAGTCCTGTTAAGATCAGCCAAGAGACTCCAAGGGGAAAGAATGCAGCATTTGACTATAATTATTACAATCTTAATCTTTTTTTTTTGCCACCAATTGCCTATTATTATGGCACAGCAAACAGTGCAAACCGTTACAAGCTGCCTGAAGTACAGGGAAAGCACAAGGTCTGTTTCACACTACACATACTTTCATACCAAATAAACTTAATAATGTTCTTAATAATTATAGTAACAATACCATATATTCTATTTGAATATATTTAAAAATGTAATTTAATCCTGTGATGACAAATCTGAATTTTCAGTATCATTACTCCAGTCTTCAGTGTCACATGATCCTTCAGAAATTATTCTAATATGCTGATTTAGTGCTCAAGGAACATTTCTTATTAATATCAATGTTGAAAACAGTTGTGCTGCTTAATACTTTTGTGGAAACAGTAATGAATAGAAAGTTCAAAAGAACAGAATTTATTTGAAATCAAAATCTTGTGCAACATTAAGGGCCCTATTCTATCGATCTGAGCGCATGGTCTGAAGCGCATGGCACAGGTGCACTTAGGGCGTGTCCAAATCCACTTTTGCTAGTTTAACGACGGCGTGCCAGGTGCATGGTCCAAAAGGGTTGTACCTAGTCTCTTAATGAGTCATGGGTGTGTTTAGGGCGTAACGTGCAATAAACCAATCAGAGTCTTATCTCCCATTCCCTTTAAAAGCCATGGCGGATTTGCTATTTACCTGGCGGAATTTGCGAGCGTAAAAACTGAACTCTTCTGCAGAGAGGAATCCTTTTATTGTTAATATTTAAAAATGTTTGTGTGCTGCCGAGCATCCCTGTGTGTGTGTAATAAGCAGAGTGTACGTGTGTTGTGCACCGGCCTATAGGCGCATATTACTAACTCGCCCTTTAAATAACACAAAAAATACTGCGCTATTGACTTTAGACCAGGTTTTTGTTGGTCAATGGCGCAGTTGTTTTCAGTTGCCTCAAAATAGCAACGCGCCAACAATGCGCCTGAACACACCTTGTTTTCAGACCAGCACGCCCACGGGCGAACAGATATTTAAACAACGTGGCGCTGGACGTGAAAATGATAACTGCCTCGGGCTGAAACTAGCAAAAAACACTTGCGTTGCGCCTGGCGTCGCATTGCGCTGGGTGTATGATAGGGCCCTAAAGGTCTTTGCTGTCACTTTTGATCAATTGAATGCATCCTTGCTGATTTCTTTCAAAAAAGAAAATAAATAACAGTAGTTTGCATCATGTTGCTTCATAAAAGCCTATATTGATAATAAAAGACTGTTCATAAATAGGTTCATAGTGCATTTTCAAAGTCCAGAACAGTAAAAATAAGCTCAGTGCTAAAAAAAAAAAATCTTCTCGCAGCTGTGTTTCTGAAACACAGCACTCTGCTTCTTACACACGCAGTATGAAAACTATAAATTTGAGAATGTAAATAAATGTGCTGCTTACGTGTGCAGTATGAAACAGACCTGATACCAAGAGCGATTCCAGTTGTTTACAGTAGTACAAAGCAGAGACCCATTACCGATTCGACGCACGCTCTCATCCCCTCATCAGCGATACAGCAAATAATATGCTTAAATGAAGGTTTCTAAACTCTGACCACTGAGTAGCGTCGGCAATCATTTCCATATACGAAGCTCTCTGGGCCACCTAAGCCCAATTGTGCAAGCTAAGCATAAGATGAAAGCATTTACGTTCCCGGTTCTGTTGTGCGTTAGTAGCAGAAAAAAAATGCAGCGTAAAAAGGTGAATAAATAAACCTGCTGGAGTGAGTAGATGCTAGTGAAGGAGGAGGTGCTAATTAGTTTCGGCCCTTTGATGTCACCCCCACCCGCGCCGCATGCAAACCTTTCAATTAGCGAACAACAAGATGTACACATCAGCTGTCCTCAAAGCCCTTTCCCGTCTCTTTAACTCAATCATGTACTTCACGGGGTCCATTTAGCCATGCGTTTTCCATTAAGATGGAGAGCTGAAGGAATAAAGAGCGAGCTAGAGTGAAAGCAAAGTGGGTAAACAGACACAGAATAACTCTAGTAGAAAAAAAAACAGATGGTACCATCAAGAGGTGAAAGGTTTTTCTGGCCGATGAGGAGATGGATGACGGGGAGAGGAGAGAGATATGGGAAAATGGGGAGAAAAAAAATGTTAGGCAGGAGAGCGGCTAGGACAGTGACCTTCAGACCTAACTGCTAGTTTGTTGCAGGTGGCTGGAATGCCTTACTCTGAATGCATAACGCCCATGAAAACACACACACAGACCTTCTAAATGTCACACTTCACTTTAGCGTGCACACACACACACACACACACACACACACACGCACGCACCTCCTCCACCTCTCTCTTCCTCAGTCTCTTTTTCATTTCTCCCCTTGAGAGTCAACATTCACATTCATCACATGTTGTTGACCTCTGTACCTCAAACTATGGGTTTATAACACACACACACACACACACACACACACACACACACACACACACACACTTTTGGCCTTCATAATCGGCTGGATGGCTAGTTGTAGTATTGTAATATATCCCCAATGACATCAGTGACATAAAATTAAGAAACAGTGTGAAAACTGTGATTATTTTAACGTTTTTTGGACATTTGGTTTGATAAAATGCTTCACAATTTTGCAAACTTTTAATGTCTCTGAGAACATTAAAAGGATAGTTCACTCAAAAAATGAATATTCTGTCATCATTAATCTGTGTGACATTTTTCCAGCACAAAATATAATATTTTGGTATTTTGCTGTTGTTATTTTGTTTTTTTTTTGTCCATCCAATGAAACCCAATGGTGTCTAATGTTACCCCACTGACATTCATTATATGGACAAAAACAGCTTTTTATTCCTCAAGATATCGTCTTTTGCGTGCCACAAAAGAAAGAAAGCCATACAGGTTTGGATAAACATGAGGATTAAATGGTGACAATATTTTCATTTTTGAGTCAACTATCACTTTAAGATAGAGCATCTTCAGATTTAAATGTCAGTAATAAAAATGGCAATACTGAGCTCAAACTGTTTCAAAGAGTATTCGATTTAACTTCATGCAAATCTCTCACATATTAAATGTTTTATTTTTCACTATATGTAGGTAAATATTGCTGCTTATCACTATTTATTTTTGTTTTGGGAAATATAAAGAAAAATGATTCAATAATCTTCCTTGTGTTAATTTTGAAAAATAGTGTGGAAAAGGTTCCTGGATAATTCCATTTGGATATTTATAATATTCTATTCATTTGTAGATATATTTACTAGATATTTATTGTATTCTAGCATAAATCCAGTTGGCTACAATGGCTATAAAACAAAACATTAAATAAAAATAATAAAAAAAAAAATTAAAAAAAAAATCACTTTGTATATATTGATAAAGGCTAAAAAAGTTATAATTTTTAAAGCTGCAGTCCGTAAGTTTTGCCTCTGTGTCGCCATCTCTGTTTGAAACCTGCAACTGCAGTTATTTGCGGAGTTTTCATCTGTATCAGAGTTGTGCATCGTCACGGCTCCTCAGCGCAGATGAATCTAATGTTTTGAGGAGTATGTGCGGCTTGCTGTCAGTCACCAGTGTGGATACTGTACTTCAGAATCACAGATTCTACGTCTTGGAGTATAACCTAAATAAGAATTTTCACCAGAAAATGTCATCTGAACAAGTAACATGTCTGCCACTTTTGGGAACAAAACATTACAATAACTTGCGCTACCAACGGTGATTAAATCTAACGATCGCTCATATAACATATAACAAATTATTATTATTATTATAGTTTGTTCTCAAATTGTTAATGTTAACAGCATTAGCATTGTGTGACTACGTGTATTTAATGTTTATTAGCGTTACCTGTAGATTTCAATTTCCGTACAGTCTATTCTTTTGCTTTTGACTACGGGTGAATCTCCAGTTGTCACTGATGATGTCATTTGGGCCTTTCTGGATTACAATCCGCCATCAAAACGATAAGTTTAATTACTCCAGCTGCTGTGAGAAAAGGTTGTGAGAAAATAAATGATCCGCTGAAGAACATGCTCCTCAGGTGCGTTAATACTACTAGCCGGACTCTTTCTTTATGTATACAGACGTGACGTAATGACGCAAAGACATGCTTGAATTTCCCACGGAAATCCACCATACCACTCAAATCATAACACATTATTACAAGCTTACCGTTGTGAATGGGGCTAAGGTAAGGAGATAGTTTTGAATACTGGCTTGTTGTGTACTTGCTCAAAAATTGATTCAAAAAAAGTTACGGACTGCAGCTTTAAGTTATAAATCCCAGCACTAGTTGGTTGTTTTCTGTTTACTTGTGATTTGTCTCACTGTATATGGGCATTACTGAAAGACTTGGACAGTACCTTAGAGTAACTGTAATGCTGCCAACATAAAGAGCAATAGGGCATCCTGACAGCCTGCAAAAGTTTTTTTTATGAGAAGATACTTGTGTGTAATGGATGACTGCACACTCTCTCCTGTTTGCCTTCTCCCATACTCTCTTCCTGTGGGTGATCCAGAGCCTGTAACGATGCTTTATACGCAATTATGTTGCTATTTCCAATGCATAATCCTATTTAGTAAACGTACATTCAATTAAAAGCAGGCCGCGACCCCAAGGTGATGCTCGGCTCCCTCATATCGCTTTGTCTGTGTCTACAATGAGGCTGACTTCTGACTAGCAGAGTGTGAAATTAAACAGGTGATAAATTCACTGCTACGGCCAGACGCAGGGAACAGTGTCATTTTTCATTACCTCCAAAAAAAAGTAAAAGAACACTGCCATTTTTTTCTCATGACTAATGAACATGAGTATTGAAGCCAAGTCTAAACAAATGACTAAACCATCTCTGTGTAAATAAACAGCCCCTTTGGCCCCTTTAATAAAATGTTTTACTTTGACACTATATTATATGCCCACAACCACAAAATCATACCAACCATCACACAAATGAAGCAAGGTGTTTGAAAGCTAAATGTAAGATCTGTTTTCATTCACAAATCTTCTACATACAAAGACCTGTCAGGTGTTGCTGTGTTGCATCACTAGTGTAGAGAATAAACTGACAAAGCAGGTGTCACTGGCTTCTGGTTAGGATCTATTGACCAGAACCAGATCCCTGCAGCCTTTAACAGCAACTCCTCCACAGCTTACAGAGCTGGAAAGAAGGGTCTAATGAGACTTAGAGGGGAAAACAACGTATTTTTTTTTTTTTTTTTTACTGCCGAACAACCTTCTGGGAATGACATAAGTGAGATATTATAAATAAAAGTAGTGACACTTACTACCATGATGACTACATTTTCAGGAGTGCCGTATTTTAAACTCTTTTCCAGTATAAAACTATTTTTTTTTCAACTAATAGTCGTGTAACATGTTAAAAGTAGTGAGGTGGTTCAGAAGTGACAACCTTTGTTTTTGATATTTACCATTATTTACCATTCTTTTTTAGCATTAATAGTTTATTTTATTAGTCAATAAAGCAGTAAATAGAGTAAATATATAATTAGAGTAAATATATCTGTTAAAGTTACTGTCTATACACAACAGTTCAAAAGTTTGGGGTCATTAAGATTTTTTAATTATTTAGAAAGAAGTCTCTAATGCACACCAAGGCTGCATTTATTTGATCAACAAATACATTAAAAACAGTAATACTGTGAAATATTGTTACAATTTAAAAGAACTGTTTTCTATGGAAGCTTGTTTCTGCCATGGAATAAAACAATTTAAAAGATAACTGCAACTTTTTATCTCAGAAATAAAGTCCAAAATTTCATAAAGTTATAAAGTTCAATTCTGAGGGATAAAAAGACTGACTTTTTTCCTCATAATTGCGAGGTTATATCTCACAATTCGGACTTTATTTCTCGCAATTGCGACTTTATATCACACAATTATGACTTTATAAAAAAAAAAGAAACAAGCTTCCATAGTTTTCTACTTTAATATATTTTAAAACGTAATTTATTTCTGTGATGACAAAGCTGAATTTTCAGCATCCAGTTTTCAGTCACATGATCCTTCACAAATCATTCTAATATGCTGATGTGTGATTTTTTTTTTAGGATTATTTTATAAATAGAAAGTTAAAAAAACAGCATTTATTTGAAACAGAAATTTTTTAACATTATAACTGTCCTTACTGTCACTTTTAATCCATTTAATGCATCCTATATATAGATATATATATATTTGCACACATTTAAATTTAGGTTTAATATATTTTCAAAGCAGTTTCTTAAACACTGATACTGTACAAAGAAAAAGGGACCTAGAGCGAAAACACAGAGAACATAAGGTGCATACTGATGCCTGCATTTCATGCTTCACATATGATGGGTCACTAAGTGCAGTTGATGCAAGGAGGTTAAATTGGCTGTAATAAACTGTTTGGAGTGAATGCATTAACCCGACTAGCCCTCAGTACAACACTGAAAATCAACAAATAACAGGGAGTTCAGTTATCTTATCACAGACATGAACACATGAACCCACCTTCATCACAGGCGCCAGGTTTGGCCACTTCAATCTTCCTCTGTTTCTTGCAGACGGCCAGACGCAGCTCACAGTCATTGTTGTAGGTGGTTCCGTCGCTGCCACACACAGGTTTTACCGGATGCCCCGTGCATTGCTGACACTCACACTTGTTCTGCACACACCGCGCTCCCCAGCTACACACAGTGCTGCCACAGGTTTCTGATCACACACACACACACACACAACACATGCACAAATCACAGGACAGGATAGTTGAGACACAAAGAGACACAAGAAACATGTTCACACCCGCAATAAACCTCCGCTTGGAAATCCAAATGCATCCACATGGGATTCTGCTATATAAAAACCATGTAAAATCATGTATCATGCATAACATGATTTGGAAAGAGTGCTAAAACAGTTTCTTGTGTTTTGACAAGAAAACTGCACAGCAAAACATTTTCTTAATCAGTATTTTGTCTTGTTTCCCAGTAAAACATAAAACAATTTAAAACAACATAATTTACTTGAAAAGTAAAACTGCACAAGATATTAAGACATCTTACAGAAAACATATTTTGAATTAAGCTTATTTTTCTTAATAAATTAGCAAATTGCATAAAGCATAAATTTAAACTTTTTTTGTAAATTTTCTAAATTTAGGATTTTTTTACTGGAACAAACTGGAACAAAAATACTAGAGAAAATGATTTTTTGCAGCAAACGCAGACTGATGAGTGAACATGTATGAAGGTGATGGATGAACTGATTGACGTTTTTGTGTACTCACTGCATTCTCCATGGGCCACCACCCTGAGATCCAGCTGCTTAGTGCAGGCTTTCACGTTCAGCTTGCACTCGTTGTCGTATGTCATCCCGTCGCTACCGCACACGGGCTGCCGTGTTTCCAAACACCCTTTGGGGCACACGCACAGGCCAGTCTGAGCATCGCAGATCGCGCCAAATGAGCAGTTGGTGCAGGACTCATCTGCTGAAAAGGAAGTGTGACGTCAACGGAGAGATTCAGGCTACAGATTCACACCATCGCTCACTGGGATCAGCCTCAGCTGCCCGGCCGCCTGTCCGCTTTATTAAAATCTATCTGCAAAGTCTGGGCTGAAGCATTCTTCCATCGTACAGATGGGAGCAACACTGCTCTGTTTACATGCAGTCACAATAAAATATCTTATAACACCATCAATTTCAATGGATGTTGAGCCTTTGGACACTGTTACAATCCCATTGATATGACACTGTATTTAATTGACCAGACATCAATATTTACTGCAAAAAGCACACAAACGAAGCCATATATATATATATATATATATACACTCACCTAAAGGATTATTAGGAACACCATACTAATACTGTGTTTGACCCCCTTTCGCCTTCAGAACTGCCTTAATTCTACGTGGCATTGATTCAACAAGGTGCTGAAAGCATTCTTTAGAAATGTTGGCCCATATTGATAGGATAGCATCTTGCAGTTGATGGAGATTTGTGGGATGCACATCCAGGGCACGAAGCTCCCGTTCCACCACATCCCAAAGATGCTCTATTGGGTTGAGATCTGGTGACTGTGGGGGCCATTTTAGTACAGTGAACTCATTGTCATGTTCAAGAAACCAATTTGAAATGATTCGAGCTTTGTGACATGGCGCATTATCCTGCTGGAAGTAGCCATCAGAGGATGGGTACATGGTGGTCATAAAGGGATGGACATGGTCAGAAACAATGCTCAGGTAGGCCGTGGCATTTAAACGATGCCCAATTGGCACTAAGGGGCCTAAAGTGTGCCAAGAAAACATCCCCCACACCATTACACCACCACCACCAGCCTGCACAGTGGTAACAAGGCATGATGGATCCATGTTCTCATTCTGTTTACGCCAAATTCTGACTCTACCATCTGAATGTCTCAACAGAAATCGAGACTCATCAGACCAGGCAACATTTTTCCAGTCTTCAACTGTCCAATTTTGGTGAGCTCGTGCAAATTGTAGCATCTTTTTCCTATTTGTAGTGGAGATGAGTGGTACCCGGTGGGGTCTTCTGCTGTTGTAGCCCATCCGCCTCAAGGTTGTGCGTGTTGTGGCTTCACAAATGCTTTGCTGCATACCTCGGTTGTAACGAGTGGTTATTTCAGTCAAAGTTGCTCTTCTATCAGCTTGAATCAGTCGGCCCATTTTCCTCTGACCTCTAGCATCAACAAGGCATTTTCGCCCACAGGACTGCCGCATACTGGATGTTTTTCCCTTTTCACACCATTCTTTGTAAACTCTAGAAATGGTTGTGCGTGAAAATCCCAGTAACTGAGCAGATTGTGAAATACTCAGACCGGCCCGTCTGGCACCAACAACCATGCCACGCTCAAAATTGCTTAAATCACCTTTCTTTCCCATTCTGACATTCAGTTTGGAGTTCAGGAGATTGTCTTGACCAGGACCACACCCCTAAATGCATTGAAGCAACTGCCATGTGATTGGTTGATTAGATAATTGCATTAATGAGAAATTGAACAGGTGTTCCTAATAATCCTTTAGGTGAGTGTATATATATATAATGTAAACTATATATAATTAATAAAATTACATTTATTAATAATTATGAACAAGAAATTTAGAATAATATATATATATATATATATTATTCTAAATTTCGTGTTCATAATTATTAATAAATGTAATTTTATTAATTATATATAGTTTACACATAGGCAAATTACATATATAATATAAATTATTGTGAAATCATTTCATTTTATTATTAACTGCATGTAGAATAAATATAACATTTTAATATTTATTATTAATACATATAATTATAAATCATTGTGAAATCGTAATTAATTCTACTATTAATTACACAGAAAATATTATTACATTGTATAATACTTATTAAAAAATATAAAACTATATTAAATATTATATAATTATTTTATGTATTATAATATATTGCCATTTTTAACAATAATTATATATATAATAATATTTTAATAATTTATTTATTTGATACAAAATGTAAAAACAATTTAATTATAACAAAAGTTTAAATTATAATTATATGTATTAAACAATATGCCTAATATATTTCTATATATCCTGCTTATGAATTCATTTCAATATAATTCAATTATTAATCGAAGATAAAACTGTTTTTAATATTATATATTTTTCTATTACACAATTCAAATTAGAGTCAGAGGGCAAGATTAAGGTTTATTTAGTTTTTTTTGTTTTTATTATTAATTACAGTTAATGTGTTCAATTTACATCCCTAGTTCTTAGATATAGAGCTATGTTTTCCGAGAGCTCAATTAATCAATAAAACAAAATGTGGTTAAAAACTGGGAGGGAGGAAGCACGGCCGATGACAATTACACCTGGGGGATTGCATTAGAGCAACTGCTATCACATTCAATTAGTGCTGGGGTAATAACAGCACCTGATTTAGTGTTAATGGAGAGAGGTCCTCATGCATAAATCTCTCGTCTCTCTTCTACCAACCTGTTTATTGCACATTAATAAAGTGACCTCACCTCGGCACAGAATCTGCGCTCAGTCAACCTCAGGGACCGCGCTCGGCCGACTTATTAAAAGCAGCTGCAGCATGCTGCCTACTGGCCGCCCAAGAGTGGTTCGTCGTGACAGTCCAATGCAGGCCGATAAATCACATTCTCGTGGCTGCTGGTATTCTCCTTTATCAGCATGTGTGATAAAGGCATTTCTTTATCAGTTGCAACATGTTTCCATGCTTTCATGGCCTCAGCAGTGGGGAGCGCAATAGATACAGCAGTCCGTTACATATAAACAACGATCCAGCATACAGAGCTGGACCCGAGATACGAGTACAGGAAGAGGCCTTTAGGGCACAGCTTAGCCTTATGGGAAACAACAAGAGAATCTGTCCATTCAAGCCCAGAAATGAAAGCCCATCATTTACTCTCACTCACATCATTCCAAACCTATATGACTTTCTTTCGTATATGAAACACAAAGAAAAGGTTGAATGAGTAATTGTATTGTATGCAATTACAATAAATGGGGAATGGAGCTTTCAAGCTTCAAAAAGGTCACAAAAGCACCACAGAAGTTCCATTAAGGTATAAAAAAGGTTTGTACCTTTTATGTCATATATATATAAGTCTTCATACAGTATCTTTGTGCAGAAAAAGACTGAAATTTAAGTCATTGTTGAGCTGAGATTTAAAAAAAAAAAAAAAAAAAAAAACCTTTCCTGTTTGGCATATAATGACAAAAGTTTCATTTTTGGGTGAACTATTCCTCTAAAGGTGAGCGGTAACTGCTCTCTTTCACCAGGAGAAAGGAAGGAACATTGTTAATGTCAGGTACAGAACAGCACTTTTTGCGAATAGCCGTAAAAATTCCCTGGCGATTGGTGCTTGGGCAAGGGCACCCGCTCTATTAGTCTGCTCCGTCTCCTCCTACTTTTTATTTACTGCCCTCTCACTCCTTCCACAGCCTGATGATTTTTCTTCCGCTTCCAGCTCAGTGTCTTGCAGGTAACCTATATTCCCCAACTGTGGCTAGTAACATTTCAATCACCAGTAAAAAGTGCTTATTTGCTGCTGACTCGTTGGCTGTTCTTTCATTTCCTTGCATATAAATATAAACGTATTGGTTCTCGGAGGGGCAAACATCAAATACTCCATTACAACGGCACACTTCCCTGTGGCTGCACAACAAGGTCACCCGCCACTCAAACGTGAGGGAAAAAAATCAGAATAATAAACAATGTCCGTCATATCTCTATCAGACTGCACCTGAACTATAAAGATAAGGGCATTTATGAGTCTCCCCTCTATGCGGAGTGAAGAAAATTAAATGAAATTTGGTCACAAGCACATCATACTCCCACTCGTGTGGGTGCATTGCTACCGACAGCGACCCACATACAAGCTTTCACAAGCAAATAGACATAAACACAGCTGGGGTCTTAGTGAGGCAGAGGCTGTGGTCTGAATGGGCCCGGATAATTAACGGTTATAATAATAGAATTCACTTGTGGTGGAGAGCATGGCTGTGTACACAGAACTAAATGAACAACGTTTCCTTCCATATGGTTAGCTGTTTGCAGCCGCTCTTTATTGCCCCTTTCCATTGACACCTGCTCCAGTGAGGGGCAGAACCCATCAACACTGCTGTGATGCAGTAATGGCTGGATTTAAAAAAAACAAAAAAAACAATGATTATTTCCAGCTGGAAAAACATGGTCAAACCTGTTTAAGGTGTTTAAGCTTGTTTATGGAATACAACAGCTGTTTCTAGATGGTCAAAGATGGTCTAAAATGCTAAATCGTTTGACCAACATGATCTAGGCAGGTCTAAACCAATTTCACCATTTTGTGGTTCAGCTGATCAAAAATCTAGACCAGCTAATAAAACCAACCACCAATATTTTGCTGGAGTTTTTTTTTCAGTTTGATTAAAAAACAAACAAAAAAAATATAATTATAATTATTATTATTTATAAAATAATATAAAGTTTAAATACAATATTTTATATAAATATGTAATTTTACATATTTAAACCATATTTCTGGGTTTATATTAAAAAGCTGATTATTTTTTATCTTAAATGTTAACAAGATTTATTTTCAGAATTTTTTTTTTCTGAAAATATTTTTTTTTATAGAAATTCTCATGCCTTTTTAAAGCTTATTACATTAATGCATTTTTGCGGATCTCAAAATCATAAAATTACCTTTTATTTTCAGGTTTTCCATGATTGTTGGAAGCCTATTATTATCTTCTATGAGGACACAGAACATCAGGCTTGCGGTTGAAAAACAAATCCATCAAGCTCAAGCATTTCTAAAATCCTCTTTTTCAAGTGCTGAATCATCAATTTTAAGATTTCTTCTTGTATGTATGAAAACAGACAGGCTTGGCCCCACCCAAACCTGTTTCTGTGGGTTAAATCTCTGTGGGTAGTTAAGCTGATGTTCCAGAAGCCTGTGAGGAGAGAGATATCACTCTCATATGTCATTTACTATCTGGCAACATATAGAGCATGATGGGCGGCGCTGCAATGAAGAGCAACCGTGGCCTGTAGCGATCTCTTCTGAGATTAATCCTACTGCTACCAAATGACTCCCGGCCTCCATTTCAAACTCTTCACTGGAGGCACAGCTAATACACATGTATAAACTGCAAACGCATGACACTTCTTTTAAATGTCGACACACTGGCTCCACCTCATTCTCTCTGAACTTAAGCCGACTGTGAAAAAGACAGGCTTTACAAATGGTTGTAAAAGTTTAGCAGAAAAAGTCCACTTAATATTCCCCTCCCAAGCGAACGCACAAAGACAGCCATCGAAAATGATTTACAAGTCTTTTGTGAAGAACACACACAAACATGCGTTTGTTTGGAGGGCGAGCCAGCCTCTCTGCAGACTTATCTGGAGCGCGCTTACAAAAGCCAGACAAAAAACCCATGACTCATGCAAACAATTACTGTGAAGGATGCTGCCCTCTTTAATTCTAACTTAAGTGCATCGTTTCAAAAAAAGGTTGTGGAGGAGGAAAATTACAGTCCTCTCTTGAAATATCAGTGGAGTGCTTAAGTGCAGGGGATGGACGAGGATGAAAGGCATTGAGGGAGTGAGTGGCATCAATGTGTGTGTGGACTCACCACATGGTCCTTTGTGCTGCATCTGTATCTGTTTCTGAAGGGCGCATCCCATGGCCTTCATTTGACATGAGTTGCTGTAAGTGTGCCCATCACTGCCGCACACAGGGTCTTGGTCCTGCGAACACGCATCTGAGCATTCGCACACAGGCTCGCTGTTCTTCACCACGCACACGGCTCCAAACTCACAGGTCTTCTTCAGGCAGGGGCTCTCCAGGTTAAGATCTGCCCCAAAAAGAAGAGAAACATGTTATCATTCAACTTAGAGGATAAAAGGGAAAGACAAGGAGGAGGGGGAAAGAGTAAAAGCAGCTAACTCCACTTGTCAGTGCTTAATCTGGATTCTGCACACACTCCATTTGACTATTTAGAGTGACAACCGGATCCTACAGTTAAACTGTCAGCATCCAGTTTTTCATTTATACCCATGAGACACCAAAATGTTCGAAACAAATTCGTATATTAAACATTTCAGAATGCGGAGTGACTCTAGTTTTCAATTCACACACGATACAATAACTTAATGGATTCGCTTCTACATTTCAATGAGGTTTTCACACCCATAACCACTACAGTGTGTATGCAACATGATTCCTCGATTACACCTAAAGGCCAATTCACACCGCACAGACAAACGCCAACAAACAAGTTTGTTGGATCAGTGTGTTACCCCTGTCGGCGTCTGTTGCTGTTGGTCGGAGTTTGTTTTCACCCAACTGAACATGTTCAATCTGTGTTTGTTGGGTCTTAGAATGTCTGAGCAGTGTGGTATGATTTTCCAACAAACGACAACAAACTCTGACGTAATCTGACCTGGACACGAACCGTTGCCATGACGATGAGGCAAGTCCCTTGCAAAGACTGCGTGTAGTTGTTGGGCGTGCTTAGTAAATTATCCTTGTAGTGAAAATGGCAGGTTTCTGGGCAAATCAGAAGACGATTCTAGAGAAAGAGCAAGGAGCTATTCGCAAAAGCACACTGGACAAAGTTTGAGTGCACACGCGTAATATCTGAGCGAGAGCAGAGCCATTTGAAAGCGCACGTCCAGTAAGTTTTGTGTTAGAGTGAAAGAAATCCACCTGCGAGTGGAGAGATTCGTTACATGGATCCACTCTTGTGTTACAATAATGCGCTCTCGACATTTAACGCCATAGAAACGGCCTCAAATTAACTATAAAACAAGAAGAAAGTCGTGTCTGAAAGCTGCAATCTTTTATTTTTATTAGTTAAAATGAATGGAGAATATCTTGTGTTTTTCCGTGGGTGCTCGAGTTTGTCTGTGTCTGTTGGGGCATTGTGAACATGAGTTATTTTTCATAAAATTCTAAATCCAACGGCCAACTTGTTTGTTGGTGTTTTTTTGGCGTTTGTCTGTGCAGTGTGAATTGGCCTTAAAGGGATAGTTCACCCAAAATTGAAAATCATGTCATTAATTACTCACCTTCATGTCGTTCCAAACCCGTAAGACCTTCGTTCATCTTTAGAACACAAATTGAGATTTTTTGATGAAATCCGAGAGCTCTCTGACCCCTCCATAGACAGCAATTTAATTTCCACTTTCAAGGCCTAGAAAGGTAGGAAAGACATCATGAAAATAGTCCATGTAACTCCAGTGGTTCAACCTTAATGTTATGAAGCGACGAGAATACTTTTTGTGCGCAAAACCCCCCCAAAAATAACGAATTTATTCAACAATCTCTTGTCATCTGTGCCAGTCTCCTACGCTGTTGACGTAGTAACGCTTTCGAAGCGTTAAGACGGAACGCCGGCTTACCATTGGCCGACGCGGTTCACGTGAGCACCACGACGCATGCGTGTGATGCTGATGCAGGAGCTAGCCAATGGTGAGCCGCCATTCTGCCGTAAAAAACTCGCTGCACTGTTTACACTACGTCAACAGCGCAGGAGACTAGCACAGATGAGAAGAGATTGTTGAATAAATTCGTTATTTTTGTTTGTTTTTGCGCAAAAAAGTATTCTCGTCGCTTCATAAAATTAAGGTTGAACCACTGTAGTCACATGGATTATTTTAACGATGTCTTTACTACCTTTCTGGACCTTGAAAGTGGTAATTAAACAGCTTTCTATGAAGGGATCAGAGAGCTCTCGGATTTCATCAAAAATATCTTCATTTGTGTTCCGAAGATGAACGAAGATCTTATGGGTTTGGAACAACATGAGGGTGAGTAATTAATGACAGAATTTTCAATTTTGGGTGAACTATCCCTTTAAGAGACACCAAAATATTGCCATGATATCAAACATTGCAGGATCCGGTGTGACTCGAGTATACCGTTCACACACGGTACAATAGCTTAATTGATTCGCTCCTGAATTTAAATCCTGTTTCAGACACAAAAAGAAACATTTTTTTCTACCAATAATGCCTGATGATCTAAGAAAATGTCCTATGGAACCGCTTGCTAAACAGATACACATTCTACACGGTGCAGCTGTAAACATGCAGCCTATTAGAGCATCCAATCAGAAAGCCAGCTACTCGCATCTCATTTCATGCATCACTAACCAAGCCTCCCTCAACCACGGACAGATTTTTTTTTTTTTAAATAGACAAGTAAAACACAAAGCATCATCCTAGAAAAGGGAGCGCTCTAGTAAATAATTCAGTGCGCTGGGCTACAGCACAGATATGAAATATGAACATGAAAGAGAGTAGCTGGGACTCTCAGCG
The DNA here is from genome assembly GCA_039654105.1 of Coreius guichenoti. Lineage (NCBI taxonomy): Eukaryota > Metazoa > Chordata > Actinopteri > Cypriniformes > Gobionidae > Coreius > Coreius guichenoti. The sequence goes on from CM077178.1 coordinate 19,051,365, forward strand.
GTGCCACAGTAGTTCCACAGTAAGTTCATTAACTGCTGCAGTTAGCAGACAGAGGGCCAAGGGACAGTGGGACTGAGCACAAGCCCTGCTTCTGACGGGAAAGAGAACAAGGAGAATGAGAAAGAAGAAGTGGGTCGGCAGTGAACCAGCACAGCTCACCATCCTCTAGAGGAGAACCTTTCGTCACCAAATAAGGCCTCATTTCGCCCAATCAGGAGGAAGTTTTATAAAAACAGGTAAAAAAATAATGCACAGAGAGTATGGAGGAGGTTTCTGGGGGAGTTTCTGTAAAAAGGAATTACCCTCATTTCATTCCAAACATGTGTGATGTTCTTTCTCCTGTAGAAAATAAAAGATGTTGTTAAGCAGAATGTTCGCACTGCTCTTTTCCACACAATGGAGTTTGACGGCTTATATTGTATGGAAAAGAACAATTTGAAGATCCTGCCTAAAATATTTTTGTGTGTGTGTGTTCTACATGAAGCCATGCAGCCATACATTTGGCATGACATGAGGGTGAGTAAATTTTTTTACATGAGCTGCTTTTATAAACAGTGTGTTGCACATTTGTATGCTTGAGCTTCATAGTGGAGTGTTGAGAAAGGCTAGAGTAAACGTGATGTGTTTGCACTTTCACACTAAGATTAAAGACATGTCAAAATAAAGGGCAGCCCTTCAGGCTCACTCAGTATTGTGTGAGTGGTAAAATGACAGGGTGACGGCAAATGTTTGCAGGTGCATTCTGGTCGGTGAATGTGAGTGTGTGTAGAAGATTACATGTTTTTGTCTGCTTGTGAGTGTGTCTTTGGACATGTGTGTACGTATAAATGAGAAACCCTCCATCTTCAGTGTTTCTTTTAGGAATGTGTGTGTGTGTGTGTGCGGCCCCTACCTGTGCGGCATACGGTGCTTTCAGCGCAGTAATTTATTCCTAGATTAGATGCTATCGTTCCTAAATAATATTACAGACACTCAGATACATTTAATATCGCACACAAACAGCTATCATAACGCCTTCAGATAAATCAAATATGTCCCTCTCCATAAAAATAACATTCTATTCCAATATGATAGGAACAAATATGGACAAAAAAATGAGAAAAAATGTTTACGTCATTTTTGAGCATCTACAAGGGGGAAGAGAGACGCTCTGTTCGAAAACAGTGAGTTGCTTACAGAGGCAGCATTTTCAAGCATGCTAGTTAAGGCGTTTAGTTTGTTTAGTTACTGTAGATTTATTTTTGGGGGTGGTTGGAATTGTGCAGGATTTTGATTTTTCAGATTTTTTTTTTAAAGCTGCAGGTTTGCTGTGCTTTTTGTAGGGCTGCACAAAAAATTGTCATTATATATCAATATGACTATTATTATAACAGCAATAATGTTATTGTTATATAACGATAATAATAATAATTTTATTACTGAATACAAATATTAAAACAAGAGAATCATTACTATTGTAATAATTCTCTGTAAAATGACAAATCGAGTATTTTATAGTACAACTATACATTTACAATGCTAATATTTATGGCTGTCTTCATTTTTTTTTTTTTCAAACGTTAAACCCTCAAGCTTTTTTTTGAAGGAAAATAGCAGGGAACTTCTCTTTTATGGACAACAGCTGGTTTATAAGCACTTCTCATTACAAGTTTAGGAAGATGTTGCGTTCCCAAATGCACATTGTAAGGATGTAAAAGTTGTTCCAAAAGACAACTTGACAATGCTACCTTGTAAGACATTTAGGCGGCGTCCGAAAGCGCGTACTATGTGAGTAGATACTACATTTGAATTTTAACTTACTTTGCGACCGATAAAAAGTACGTTCTATATAGTATGAATGTGTGTAGTATTAATGTAATCCGAACGTACAACATCCGCCATGTTGTCGTTATCATGTGACCTATCAGCATCAGTTGCGTCCCTTCACCTCCATTCAGAAATCCTCTCCCGTGGCCTCATGGGACAGTAAAGTGTCCATCGTATGCACACTTCAGAATCTCGCCGGAAGTAGTAGGTCATCTGGGTACTTTTCACCTACTGTTTTTTCAAATACTATGAATTCGGACATACTACTCTGTTGGTGTACTGTTTTTCGCATACTATATAGTAGGGAAGTATTCGATTTCGGAAGCAGCGCTAGTTTCAGTCAAACTCAAAAGAAGCCAATCCTAGAATCCTAGATCCGGGAGAAATGTTGATAAACTTAAATTTCATTCAATACTGAAAAATATCAATAAAAAAATTTAAATCTACTATTTTGCTCAGTATTTATTAGTTCTAAGCATTTTACACTTAGAGTATCAGTGTTAGCTTAGCAGCATGCTAACATTAAACCCTACTGAAATTGTTGTGTAGTGCTATTTTTGTGATGCACACACCGCATAGAGTGTTCTAAACCGGTTACTAACGAGATTCCATGGTGGTTAGGATGCTGTCTCAGCAGGCAGCTGACCAGACAGAAGGCAGCTTACTAGGTTTAGCAATAGAAAACAGAGCTAACCTGTGCCTTAAATGTTACTAGCAGGAGTGGGACACCCAGACAGCCTCGAGGCTTTAGTGAACTGCAAGAGGATGGGGGGGTGTGGGGGGTAGAGATTTAAACGTTCCCCTTCTCTAACCTCTTTCTGGCGCCCACCTATAATCCCACCACATATCTGAAGGCAGCAAGCAGGGAGAAGCACATATCAAACACACATGAAGCACAGCGTGCATCAAAAGACCATGATTAGTACTCCAAAAGCACGATTTCATGACAGAAATCAAGCGGTGCCGCACACACACCTCTTTTAAACCCACACGTACCCACTGTAACTGCTTGGTCGAGCCAATGAAAATAAAAACAGAAGTGGGAACTAAGCAGGCACCTTCCTGACCACTGTGTTCCTGTGCCAATCTAAGAGTGTCCTACAGTAGAAGCTCCTCTAAGAGAACGTTTCCGGCTATTGATTTCTCTGCTGAGAACGAGAGCTTAAAATACGGCTTGAACTGGCACATAACTGTGTAAACAGTGGATCGGTGCCTAATTTCGCAGGCCTTGAAAGCGGGCTTTTCCTCCAGATTTCTTCTCTCAGCGCCTCTCCATCTGTGCCTTCTAAGCGCCCGGCTGGAGGACGATGAGATCAGGCCTATCAGTAAAGCCCCCATGGCCTTCAAAATGCTTCAATGACCCGTTTCCCAAGGCACGGATCCTAAAACCCGAACCACAGACTTCGATAATGCTTTGTCCCAAGCCACCCTTTGTTTTCTTACAAAGATGAAAGAATCGCTCTCCCTAAAAAAAAAAAAAGAATACGAAAAAGATGATATGAAAAGGAAAGTTAGCTCGTTCAGCTTCTCATTTTCAGTTTTTCATCTCTAGGGGATGGGAAAAATTCTTGCAGATTTAATAAGTCAAGGAAGAGAAAGTTCTCTGAGAAATAATAGTACATGCAGCCACGATTACATACTTGGTTAAAAAAAAACAAAAAAAAAAACTTGGCTTTGGTTATTGAGATGGCTTGCATATTCTCTCAGTAAAAAATGAACCCTTTTCGGAGCCTCTTTGAAATAGTGGGCTGCCATCCCCGAGGCCTGTGCTGCAGTGCCAGTCTTCAAGGACTCCAGCTGTAAAGCTGGATGACAGCCATATGCTTCGACGGGATTGCCACTGGGAAGCGATGCACGTAGAAACGGGTGCATTTGAAGTTTTTTTTCAGAGGTTAACGCATGTAAAAGAAAGGAAAGCTGCGTAAGTGAAAAGAAATGCTGAAAAGTGGCGAAGTACGTTAATTAGGAGCCTGCGCGAGAGTGTGTATGGAAAAACGGGCCTAATAATGAGAAGGTGTGAAGAAATAGCAGGACTCAGAAGAGCTGAGTAATTGGCGTGATCAGGTCTGAGAATCTCCGCACACCTCCGACCCTGGCGGTTCTGTGAAGTGTTATATAATGTGTGAAGCCCCGCCTCCTGCTCTACATCCACACTGCAATTCTGTATTATATTATACGTTGTTTCTCGTAGCGTTTAATTACTATTGCCACTGAAACATGATGTTAAGAGCTATTAGCACAGGCAGAGTATGAGGCTTCTCCTCTTGTGACAGCTTCCCTTCATGCTTTATCCTGACACGTCGCCCACTCAAAGGACACACCTACTCACAATCTCGCAATCCGTTACATTCTATTTAAAGAGCAGGTCTCTTGAGCCTAAGTAGATTTCTTTAACTTGGTTTGCAGTTCTGCCAGAGCACAGACAGTCAGCCAACACACACTTTAGGGGGGCCGGTAAGCTTAGTTAGTGAGTTTAGCACGGTGTGAAAGCAGAGAATTATTCCTACGATCTGCTGTATGCATGCTCATGCATATGGAGATCTCCATCCCTCGTATTAGGATTACAGGGTGTGCGAGAATCGTGATACAAACGGTCGCTCGAGCTTCTCCTACATCTCTCCCCTCCCTCGCATCCTGCCAATATGAGAGGAGTTTGTGAGTTTCGGCAAGCTGTGCATGTCTCACTTCTTGTGCGTCTGCATATCAGAGCAATGACTTCCCCCGCCACTTCCCCCTCGGTTCAGTCTTTCTCTCTTTCGCTCCCTACCTTCCCTTTCAGCTTGAGGGGAAACATTTATAAGTGTGTAGGAGAAGGTGCAAGGAAAAGGGAGAGAAGAAAATATTAGCATGACACAAGCAGAAATCCCCCTAGAGGCGGTGTTTGGTTTCTGAAGGAGTACTTATCACCAAACAATGGCTTCAAGGGCGTAGAAACTTTCTTTCTCTCTGCGCATTAAGAATTTAACCAAGGAACTAATTCTGTTGCCCTCCCTGCACCACAAGGGAGGAAACGGATGAGGTGAGACACCGTGAAACTGGACAAGTAAGAAGAGTAGAAGAGAGAGAACAAGAAACAAAGATAGAGAAGGGAGGGCAAAATAAACCACATGAACAACATAAGCTCGCTATCTCATATTGGACACATTGAAAACAGACAGGGATGGCGAAATTCTGACTTTATAAGAATTGGCTTTCAATTTATGAGTGTGAATTTGAATTGAATCACAAATGACTTTGAATTGAAATTTGAATCGGAATGACAGGAAGTTAAATTTACTTAATTGCAATTCAAAGGAATTCAACAAACAAATTATCATTCATTTTCACTATAATAGCTAATAATTTACTAATTTCTGAACATATGACTAATTAAATTATATTTATAAAGTATTTATAACTGCATATAATTGATTAGATTAGATTCATATTATATAATATTTATAAATATTGAAAACAAAATCTGGGGTAAATTAGGGAATAGTTGGAAATTGAGTGCTCCTCCACCATGGCCCATAGAATTAGACAATTTAACATTAAAATTCAAAATTATTTTAAAAATATGCAACAAAATTTAATTACATTTTAATTAAAAATATGTATTACTTACAAATATATATATATATATATATAATGTTTATTATATAATATTTTATTAATTTATTATATAACAGTTATTTAAAAAATTATGACATGTATATTTATACAATTTAAATCGTAATAATAATCATACATACAGTGGGGAGAACAAGTATTTGATACACTGCCGATTTTGCAGGTTTGCCCACTTACAAAGCATGTAGAAGTCAGTAATTTTTATCATAGGTACTCTTCAACTGTGAGAGACGGAATCTAAAACAAAAATTCAGAAAATCACATTGTATGATTTTTAAGTAATTAATTTGCATTTTATTGCATGACATAAGTATTTGATACATCAGAAAAGCAGAACTTAATATTTGGTACAGAAACCTTTGTTTGCAATTACAGAGATCATACATTTCCTGTAGTTCTTGACCAGGTTTGCACACACTGCAGCAGGGATTTTGGCCCACTCCTCCATACAGACCTTCTCCAGATTCTTCAGGTTTCTGGGCTGTCGCTGGGCAATACGGACTTTCAGCTCCCTCCAAAGATTTTCTATTGGGTTCAGGTCTGGAGACTGGCTAGGCCACTCCAGGACCTTGAGATGCTTCTTACGGAGCCACTCCTTAGTTGCCCTGGCTGTGTGTTTCGGGTCGTTGTCATGCTGGAAGACCCAGCCACGACCCATCTTCAATGCTCTTACTGAGGGAAGGAGGTTGTTGGCCAAGATCTCGCGATACATGGCCCCATCCATCCTCCCCTCAATACGGTGCAGTCGTCCTGTCCCCTTTGCAGAAAAGCATCCCCAAAGAATGATGTTTCCACCTCCATGCTTCACGGTTGGGATGGTGTTCTTGGGGTTGTACTCATCCTTCTTCTTCCTCCAAACACGGCGAGTGGAGTTTAGGATCCTCTGGATCATCCAGCTGGTCATTGGCAAACTTCAGACGGGCCTGGACATGCACTGGCTTGAGCAGGGGGTCCTTGTGTGCGCTGTAGGATTTTAATCCATGACGGCGTAGTGTGTTACTAATGGTTTTCTTTGAGACTGTGGTCCCAGCTCTCTTCAGGTCATTGACCAGGTCCTGCTGTGTAATTCTGGGCTGATCCCTCACCTTCCTCATGATCATTGATGCCCCACGAGGTGAGATCTTGCATGGTGCCCCAGACCGAGGAAGATTGACCGTCATCTTGAACTTCTTCCATTTTCTAATAATTGCGCCAACAGCTGTTGCCTTCTCACCAAGCTGCTTGCCTATTGTCCTGTAGCCCATCCCAGCCTTGTGCAGGTCTACAATTTTATCCCTGATGTCCTTACACAGCTCTCTGGTCTTGGCCATTGTGGAGAGGTTGGAGTCTGTTTGATTGAGTGTGTGGACAGGTGTCTTTATACAGGTAACGAGTTCAAACAGGTGCAGTTAATACAGGTAATGAGTGGAGAACAGGAGGGCTTCTTTAAGAAAAACTAACAGGTCTGTGAGAGCCGGAATTCTTACTGGTTTGTAGGTGATCAAATACTTATGTCATGCAATAAAATGCTAATTAATTATTTAAAAATCATACAATGTGATTTTCTGGATTTTAGATTCCGCCTCTCACAGTTGAAGTGTACCTATGATAAAAATTACAGACCTCTACATGCTTTGTAAGTAGGAAAACCTGCAAAATCGGCAGTGTATCAAATACTTCTTCTCCCCACTGTATTTATGTGTATTATACATGTTTGTGTGTGTATATATACTGTATGTATGTATGTATGTATACATATATATATATATATATATATATAGTTATAATAATGGTAAATGCCATTTTACAATGTATAAATGTATATGTAATATAACATAATATAATATAATATAATATAAAAAAACTCAATTTCGATGCTACTCCTTTAAATTCAAACTGTGCACCCAGTTTGCTACCTCAATTCAAATTCAGGAATTGAACTGGAATTTTGAAGTCATTCATAATTCAGTTCTGAATGGTACATGAGGCTGAAAACTGAGCGCAGAGCAAGAGGGATCCATGGATCTCTTCAGCAGAAGGGCGTCACACAGGCAGACGTTAAGAAAAGCATTGCACATAGCTCTCTGAACAGAGAAGAAAGAAACGCAGAGGAGGATGAGGGAATGGGGAAAACGAGGGGGAAGGCAGACATGCATTGCAGAAGCATGCTCTACAAAGAGCCTCCTCACAAACACACACATAACAGAAACCGACGAGGGCTTTCCAACTTACAACAGTGACCCAGATACAACCCTTCCTCACACAGCGAGGTGCAAAGGTTCATGCTAATTATAATCACACTATCCTGGCTCTTCAATCTACTCATCTAAATGGATTCATTACGCACATCTCACTAGGCCCTCCAAAGTTCAATGGGTGCTTAACTTGTTATTGTTTTTTTCCCCCGAAAAAAAAAAAAAGTTTGTGCTGTTTTCAGCAAGAGATGCTAATCAAATAAATATGCAAATTATAAATATTAATCAGAGTGCATTGTCACCTGGGGCGTCGATTCCCAGGCACCTCTTTTCACGGAGCTCTTGCTCGATGACATTGTCAGTAAGTCTGAGCCCATTGTTAGTCTTTATGAGTTACTGCCATGGGAACAGAAAGACAGACAGGGAGAGGCAGAAAGCTGAGGGTCTGTTCACTTCACACAAGCTATGAAACATCCGCCGGACTATAATGACAGCTGTGTATTTAGGTCAGCTTCATTTGCAGGATCCATCTTGCTCTGCCTAGAGAAACAGGCTGTTTCTTTCCTTATCATTAGGAGTCCATTACGGCCGCCACACCCACTGAGTTATGGAGTTCTGAAATTACATTGGATGGAGCTGAGCCATGATAATGCACAAAGCTCATCATTCAAGGTCTCATAGACTTCAGTCAGAGCAGACACTGTATTTAATTTGATGTAGATGAAAATGAGGCTGTGAGGAACAGAAATAGCCTGGTAAATATATTGTGCTGCTATGTACCTGCATGGGTGGCAATCATTCAACCACTGAAACCTTAAAAACATATTCCCAGAGAGCAAACACTCCAGACACGTCTGGTTCGCTATTTTTGTGGGGACTCTCCATAGACGTAATGGTTTTTATAGTGTACAAACTGTATATTCTATCCCCTTACACTAACCCTATGCCTAAACCTACCCATCATACAAAACTGTCTGCATTTTTACATCCATCCATCCATTATAAGACTGGGCAATATAGGCAAAATAATAAATAAATACATTTTGCTATTTGTGTATTATGAGTCATTGATTTGACTAAATAAAACGTTGCAAATTCATGTTTCATGCAGCAAGTAAATTAAGGGTTTTAAAAGTAATTTAGATAAAGTAAATGCAAATCATAAAGATATTTAATCATTCTCATTGATGTACCAATACAACAATATATTTTTTTCTTTTTGTTTTTTTTTTGCATGAAAAATGCCATATGGAGACTTTTAGTCGTCTAATGACATGCTCTACATGAACTTAATGACAAAATAAAAAGCGCATTCATCACACCGTTGCTCTATTTTACATTGGCAGCAAAAACCCTGCAAACATATGAATATTCAATATAATCGTCCATCCCTATCTGGTATCTCTTTCATTCTGTCACTCCTCAAATCATTTTGACACAGGTGTTCTTAGACTCATCTGCTGCCTCACACATCCAAACAACAGAATGTAAAAACCCACGCTGACATTAGTAGGACCTGAACTCTGTATACACCACCATGTTTTAATGCTCCATCAACAGAATGCAGACAGACTGAGGAAACAGACTGTTCTTATGTATCTTCAGTCCTTTGTACTAAATCTTTCTACTTTCACAGTGTTTTCTGTTTTCCTTATGAGCTGCAGTCTCTTGTTGACCTTTCTCAGCACTACACATTTCTTTGATTTCGGAGCGAATCGTGTCTCTTGATGAGCGCTGCTGACACAGTGACCCAGCTCTGCTCGTCTCCAAAGACAACGGGAAGCAGATGAACCATGTCAGACACTGGAAAAAGTACAGACATGCTCAGCACCTGAAACGACTCATGTACACACAGCACGTCTCTGCTATTGATTAGCGAATGAAAAGAGGTCCATTTAGACGTTTTCCACTGTGGGAAAGGTGAGCTTCGTCACGCCTGAGTGTCTTCTAAAGGACCAAAATGCACTTTAGTAAAACATAGACTTCACTTGGGTCCTGTCAATATGAAGGAGGTCTATAATACCTGGAGGAAGCTAGCTGTTAGCATTCCTATCCATGCGACTATCTTGACAACATATACCAGAGCTTACGGGAACATGCTAACCAGCAAAACCTGGTCTGTATGTATATAAACAAAAAGAGAGGGAACTTAAATAAGAGTAAGAGAGAGGAGACAAAGAAGGGGACAAAAGCAAAACAAGACGACAAAGCAAAGCAACCTTTTTTCTGCATTTACACATCAAACAGAGCAGGTGTCCAAAGTACAAGACTTTTGCTCATCAATGCTCCGTATCTTCCTCAGCATGAAAGGCAGTCAGCCTGGCTCAGGTCTGCCACAAAGCTTTTGATGTTTAATTAATGTTCTGTTTGCAGAATATGCAAATGTAAATAAATGTATTAAAAAAAAACATACTGTAACTTGCCACCAGCGAAAGCCTGAAAGAACCAAAACATTTACTTTGTCAGAAATAATGAAATAAAGCCAAAGACATGAGCACTACTCCTCTTTACATGTTAATTTATGCATCTTTTCACTGAAGACTGGAAAACAATCCTAATGAGTCATAGAGGCTAATAGTGAGAAATGAAAAAAGAGAGAAGAACGGAAAAAAAGGAAAGATGCATCAAGCACTATAGTTGCAACATACAGTATGTGCTGCCCAGGAGGAGGACACACATAGCATTCAGAATAAATGAGAGGGATATTTCTGTACCACTAAAATGTGCTGAAAATCTGATCCCTGCCAAAACAGCCCTGGATATACTTCCCATAATTAACATACTGTCCAGATCCTGTTTTTTCCCTTTCAAGCCTTTTTGTAATAACTGCAGCAGTAATTTTGAGGTGTTTAATGTATTTTGACTCTGAATTACTGTACTTGCATAGTATGGACCAAAGTACATATGGTAGATATGCAGGATCATTTAGTATTTTTGTCTTGTTTTTAAGTAAAAAAAGAAGACATTTTTAAAACTTAAATTTTTTTTTAAAATTAATTCTCTGAGAAATAATTATCATGCAGGTATTGTTTGCCTGCATATTCGAACATCCTACTCTTTAACCATACTGCTTATCGAATGCTGTATAGCAGGGAAGTATGCACTCTGATGTGCCACACAAGTATGCAAACGCTTCAAGCAAAGCAAGCTCAATTTCATAAATTTTCTTCTTCTACAGCCGGATTTTTTTTCTATACTCACGGTGGAGCAACAATGTGAAGATTATCACATTAAATAGATCTTATTAACGTTTCCATTTTTCAATAACAGCATATGGTTTGTTGCTTCCACAGTAATGCAAAGATGTACTTTAAGTAAGGGACTGCATACTTCCGCATTTTGCGTCTGCATACTTGCGTAAATTCTCTTTCTGTTTTTATGTGTATCAGGGGAACTAACATAGTCCTAACAAGGGGGCTACATGCATGCATCCATGCAAACAGGTAGCGGGGCAATAACAGGGTCAGACGTTTTGGGAAAAGATTCTTCCAGACAAACACAGCACTCGGAAGGAGGAGACAAGCTCCATGACCTCACTTCCCCTTCACATAGCGCCATGAGGACTAGAGCTGCAGGGAGGGCCACTCCAACCATCCTCCATCACGCAAACAAACACAAGAAGAGACATAGACGAAGAGATACAGGTAGAAAGTAGACATCAAACCAGCCCTTTGAGGGCCCCCTGAAGGAGACCCATGGGTCAGAATCCCAACAAGAAAGGTCAGAGGTTGAACTCTTCCCAGCTCGCAATGAGAGGTGTGTCCGGCGGCGGCCTTGAGCAGACGTCACATAGACAAAGACAGACAGAGAGACACACTGGAACAGAAAAAACACGGTTTAAAAACAGCCAAAAAAGGACATAAAAGGACAAAGGGGGAAATGACAAGACTTTTGAACATGGAACGACTGGTGTGACCGACTGGCACTGGATGGGTGAGGACATGAATGAAACATGAAGTCAGTGTTTCATGTGTCATCAGAGCTGATGGCAGAATGAGAACGCCATGGCAATGAAAGAGAATGAGCACCTTCCACAAGAGTTTCCCAGCAGGACACAACCAAAAACAAGCAGACATACAATGCTAATTAGCAATAGCGATTTTCGCTAACATAAAATTACAAGAACTCACAGCGAAACCTCTATATGGAACAATTCCCCTCACTCACCACAGGGCCCTTGCTGTTTGATGGGGATGTCTGTCTTGGTCCGGCACTCTTCAAGCTTCCTCTCGCAGTCGTTGGGATACGTCTTGCCGTCCTTTCCGCACAGGGGCTTGTACGTGCCGTCACATTGTATGGGGTCGCAGGAACACCGAAACTCTCCGTTTTCCAGCAAACACTTGGCGTTGAACTTACAATCATTGGGGCAGCTCCCTGGAGACCAGATACACACGTATACATGCGTCAACAACGTGAAGAACGACGGTAACCGTCCTGGTGCTAATCAACACTGACTGGAGGCATCTCTCTTTCTCCCCTGCTCAATCAGACATCGGATATTGACTCACTCAGGGGGTTTTAAATTAATTACTGTGTCTGATTATTTAATCAATTATCTAATTCCATTCAGATTGATTTGAGGTGTTTTTTTTCCTCAGAGTTGTGTTAAGCTGTCACAGACGGGCCGTGGCGGTGTGTAATTACGGCAGCCTTTCATCTGTTTGAGAAAATTAAGAGACCTATTATGTTATTGTACAATCTGAGCTTGATTTATGTTTGATTGCATTATCCAACCTATCTTTAAGGATGTGACATACATGCTGATGAATGTGGAGAAGCTATAGGAATAGGGGTGGAATGTCATAAACTTGATATTTTCATGTGATTTTACTCCACATGAAACAGCATTCACAACCCAGTTACTTCCACAATGTGACATATATATGAGCAAAACAGAATATATAATGAGAAAAATCTAGGGCAGCACTAGATTTTTTATCCATCAGGAATTGATTGGATTGAGAAAACTGGGAGTTCCACACAAGAACGAACCTAAATGAGAGTTTGTGGAGGATTATTTCGCTTCTGAAATGCTGCTGGTGTTGTGAAATATCTATAGCCCTGGAGAATCACATCCCTCTCTGTAGCTGTTTGTAATTTAGTATGTTATCACAATATTTAATCAAAAAAGCCTTTCTTAGTTAGTTAGCATTGTGCTAAGCTTGTAAGTGAAGCTGTTAGCTAGCTAACCAAATATTACCAAAGCTAAAAACGGTCAAATTAAACATTTGCCTTTCTTTGTGCTTTCATTTAGCTTCAATCAGCAAACTAACAGCTTAGCATACAAGCATAGCATACTGCTAACTGCCACTAAAAGGCTCTTTTGATTAACGGTAACAAGCTCCATCTGGGTGTTCCATAAAAGGACGGACCTAAATGAGAATTTCCTGTCGATTGTAAAGGATTATTTCTCTCCTGAAATGCTGCTGGTGTCGTGAAATATCTATACCCTAACAGAAACATTTGCCCTTTGGAAGTTTGTAATGTCTGGTCAAAAACGTAGCTTATCACCACAATATATTATTCTAAGTAATGAAAAGAGCCTTTCTTAAGCAGTTAGCATCATGTTAAGCTAGTAGGCTAAGCTGTTAGCTGACTAATCAATTATTAGCAAAGACATGATCAGATTGAACATTTCCCTTTCTTTGTTTTCATTAAGCCTTCATTTAGCAAACAAACAGCTTAGCTTACTAACATAGTATAGTGCTAACCATAAAAAAAGACTCTTTTGATTAGCTTTTGATCAAGCATTAAGGAAGTGGGATAAGATCTTGCATAACACTGGCTTTATAATTGAGATATCGAGGCTAAAGATCACGCTCAACACATCCCAATGTGCTTCATTTTGGAAATAATAGCAATTAACACTGTATTATATTAACATAAATCATCATGAAAGAGTGATTCATGTACTGACTGTGTGGATCCCGAACACATGCTAGCATGCTAGTCGTGCATCTCACAAAGTAAGACATTCAGCTGCTATCGCTTCTTGAGTTACACCGGCACACAAACAGTTGCTCTGTACTGGGACAACAGTGGCCCACAAATAACACCACTATCGCTCACGGTGCAAACACAGTTCAGACACAGACACACACATACACACTAAGCCACCGTTCATGCACTATCACAGGAGAACACACACTCTCTCTGTGCTTTGCCACAGGGCTTCAGAGCGAGGCAGGGACGATCTTTTCATCACCCGTGAAGATACAGTCTTGCCACAATACACCTGCCAGAGCCGACAGGCAAATTGGATTTGTGGAGATTGGTATCGTGTAGGCATGACAGTACTGCTAACCTGACTTAATTTGTCCAGAGCCTCCTCACCGCAGCCATGACAAAATAAATCAAATGCGGCCTTAGGGCTCCTTTATCAGACACGAGCATGAGCTCCTGGGTGCCGACGACATCTCTGCTCTGGGAGGAACTCACCTTTCTCCTTGCAGCTGCCTAAATAGACCTTCTTGAGCTCCAGGTTGCTCTGCAAGGCCGTCCGCTCCATCTGACACTCGCTATCGTAGGTGCGGCCATCACTGGCACAGATGGGCGTAGTGTCGGGCAGGCAGGACTCAGCTGGAGAGAAGGTAAACTGCTTGTAGGTTTTTGGGTTCACCCGGCAAGCCACACTTACGCTATTCAGAGTGTCACTGCAAGGATCTGAGGATGAAAGTGGAAAAAAAAAATAAGATCAGCTTGTATTATCAAACGTCAGATGGTAATTCATAACTCTTGATTTCATTGTCTTTTGTTGCGGACAATCAGATCAGGGGTGAGTTTCCCGAAAGCATCGTTAGCCAACTACGGTTATCAGCAACGAGTTGGTGTTTACCGAAACCATAAACCCAACGAACATTCGCAACCAGCATCGCAAAGTTGAGTGGTTGGAACTACAGCTCTCGGCCTGTGGTTAGAAGAACAGTGTCTTGTTTGCATGACATGTGGACTTAATAAATCCTTATCTTGAGCAAAATAAGCACACTGACATTCAGTACAATCTGTATCTTTTATTCTTCATTTTTGAAGTAAATGTGCCAAAGAATGTCGGGAAAATGTTATATATTTGCGCAAATCATTTTATGCATGACTGCTTCATTCTGCCATCGTAATTTATATTTTAAAATCTATTAAAATAAAAAAAAAGTTATTTTAATTTGTAATAATATTTCACAATATGACCTTTTAACTGTATTTTTGATCAAACACAGCCTTGGTGAGCATAACAGACTTTCAAAAACATTGAAAAAAATCTTACCAACCCCAAACTTTTGAACGGTAGTGTACATATAATTTTCCTGAAGATCTTACTTAGCTTATTTGATTAGTGTTGGACTTAAACTCATTATAAAAGCACACCTTCAGGACCAGATTTTCTGATATCAGAGCACATCTACATGCCACAGATCTGACAATGCCATTTTTTTTCGACTAGAATGTTCTCCTTTTTCAAAGCATCTTCTAGGCACCATTGATGGAGCTATTGTCAGTGGCATGTCATTTATTGAGAAGAAACAGTGAAATGTGAAAAGATAAGGGTGACAGCTGATGGGACGGGAGTGATGAGTGAGTGGGAGTTGATGGGTCTTTGTGGCTGCAGGGGGCTCCAGGCCCTGGCCCTGCATGGCAAGATCATAATTGTAATAGAAATGCCATGATGGCTATTGAAATAAGTGTGACAGTTTCGCCAGCCTCCACACTTTTCAGAAACAAGACAACACAAAGGACTTATCAGCCGGTGTTGTGCTAAGACAATGCAGAGCCGCGAGCGAGTCGTACAATCGCGGGAGAGAAAGAAGCGCGGAGACAGAGAGAAAAAAGACAAGAGAGACAGAGACAGAAAGGACAGAGGAAATTAGACACGAAAAACAAAACACATAAACAAAACAAAGATCTAGAAGAGAGGAAGAAACACAGGCAAATAAAGAGAACAAAAAAATAAGCGGGAAATGAAGGCAAAGCCACAGAGATAGAGAGACATCATGAAAGCAAATAACACACAGATGGACACATGCACACTGGGGATATATGAAACGACATATTTTCAAAATCAACTACACTCTTGAAAAAAAAATAAAGGTTCTTTATTAGCATCTACGGTTCCATGAAGAAACTTTGCATTGCACAAGGTTCTATAGTGGAAAAAAGGTTCTTTTGGGGAACAAAAAATGGTTCTTCTATGGCATTTCTGAGAAGAACCCACTTTATGTTTAAGAGTGTAGCCAGAGGATTGTCTGAACAACAACTCGACTAATTAGGCTAAAAATTGATGAGTCTGGTAGCAACCCATGATAAATACACACAAATCAAACTCAATATTTCTAAGGCTCTGAATTAAAAACAAAGACACAAACGTTGGACATAAAAGCTCAGGGAGAGAGGCGGGCTAATAGGAAGTGTTGATGCCATGCAGGTCAGGGACTGGTGTATACTAACACAATAATAGGACGGCTCTCAAAGGAGGGTAGTGTGGAGCTCGACCAAAAGGGTCCAGCACAATGCGGGCAACAACTCCAACAACATCTCGCCATGCAAGCCAGCCATTACCACTGGAGAAACCATTAGCTCCCATTAAGAGAGTCCGGCTGGAGCCAGCATTCAGTATATCGCTGCCTAACAGTGCCATGCAGGAGTGGCTGTAATTAGCCAGACACACTGAGCCCCGCTCCAGCAGGAAGTGTGCATGAGGCCGCTCCATTAGTCCTGCCCCTGTATCTGTGTGCCTGACAGTTGCTGGCCAAAGCCTTAATGCATGTGTTGGAGGAACAGTAGCTGTAGCCACGGTTTACAGGGATGAATATGTATACAGAGCCGGCCAAAATGTGTCTAAGTGTGCTTTGAAATAACTGTGGCCCGTGTCCTGCTGTACAATTGATTGTGGGTTTGTTTGTTTTGTTTCTCTATTCTCTGTGAATAATATTAAAAAAAACTTAATCATATTTTTGCCTACTTTTCTAGACAAATATCCTTAAAACAAGATAAATTTACTTGACAAAATATATCTTGTCAAGAAGCAAAATATTCTCATATTTAGAATGTTTACCTGTTTTCCTGAAACACAAAGCAAGACAATATATATATATATATATATATATATATATATACACACACACACACACACACACACACATATCATTTTTGAATCTGTATTTTTTTACAGGAAAAGCATCTAAACATCCTTAAAAGAGGATAAATTGCCATTAGCAATATACACTCACCTAAAGGATTATTAGGAACACCATACTAATACTGTGTTTGACCCCCTTTCGCCTTCAGAACTGCCTTAATTCTACGTGGCATTGATTCAACAAGGTGCTGAAAGCATTCTTTAGAAATGTTGGCCCATATTGATAGGATAGCATCTTGCAGTTGATGGAGATTTGTGGGATGCACATCCAGGGCACGAAGCTCCCGTTCCACCACATCCCAAAGATGCTATATTGGGTTGAGATCTGGTGACTGTGGGGGCCATTTTAGTACAGTGAACTCATTGTCATGTTCAAGAAACCAATTTGAAATGATTCGAGCTTTGTGACATGGTGCATTATCCTGCTGGAAGTAGCCATCAGAGGATGGGTACATGGTGGTCATAAAGGGATGGACATGGTCAGAAACAATGCTCAGGTAGGCCGTGGCATTTAAACGATGCCCAATTGGCACTAAGGGGCCTAAAGTGTGCCAAGAAAACATCCCCCACACCATTACACCACCACCACCAGCCTGCACAGTGGTAACAAGGCATGATGGATCCATGTTCTCATTCTGTTTACGCCAAATTCTGACTCTACCATCTGAATGTCTCAACAGAAATCGAGACTCATCAGACCAGGCAACATTTTTCCAGTCTTCAACTGTCCAATTTTGGTGAGCTCGTGCAAATTGTAGCCTCTTTTTCCTATTTGTAGTGGAGATGAGTGGTACCCGGTGGGGTCTTCTGCTGTTGTAGCCCATCCGCCTCAAGGTTGTGCGTGTTGTGGCTTCACAAATGCTTTGCTGCATACCTCGGTTGTAACGAGTGGTTATTTCAGTCAAAGTTGCTCTTCTATCAGCTTGAATCAGTCGGCCCATTCTCCTCTGACCTCTAGCATCAACAAAAAGGCATTTTCGCCCACAGGACTGCCGCATACTGGATGTTTTTCCCTTTTCACACCATTCTTTGTAAACTCTAGAAATGGTTGTGCGTGAAAATCCCAGTAACTGAGCAGATTGTGAAATACTCAGACCGGCCCGTCTGGCACCAACAACCATGCCACGCTCAAAATTGCTTAAATCACCTTTCTTTCCCATTCTGACATTCAGTTTGGAGTTCAGGAGATTGTCTTGACCAGGACCACACCCCTAAATGCATTGAAGCAACTGCCATGTGATTGGTTGATTAGATAATTGCATTAATGAGAAATTGAACAGGTGTTCCTAATAATCCTTTAGGTGAGTGTATATATATGTATACACACACATACATTATGATATATATATATATACACACACACACACACACACACACATAATGATATATATATATATATATTATTGCTAACGTCAATTTATCCTCTTTTAAGGATGTTTCGATGCTTTTCCTGTAAAAATACAGATTCAAAAATTATTACACGCAGTAAAAGATGGTAAAACATGACATTACTTATGCTGTAAAGACCTTTTTTAAGTCATATTTCTTATTCCGTTTTATTTCACAAACATGTGCCAAATGTTTAAAATAATACCAAAGTCAATGGGGTGTCCCTCAGTGATAAAAATAACATTTGTATGTATTGGCTGTTATTTGTTTGATAGAATCAGAGAGTCAGTAACCGCAAGGATGGTGTCTCTAAGTTAGATTTAGAGTTGCTGTCTGTCCTCCTTGGTGCTTTGCACTCCCACGGGGGTTAAACTGAAAGACACTCTCCACTGAGAAACCTACTTCACACGTCCTCTGGGACCCAAGGCATTCATCCAGCCCTGCCACCCAGAGAGCCATCATTTACAAGAGGTGACTTCCCTCTGAGTCTGTCTGCCTCGCTCTGCCGCAGGAAACACCACAATGTCACACACCCCAAACAAGACTCAAGCCTTTCTTTCAGAAAAAAATATAGCAAAAATCATCTTCTTAACTGGTATAACACTTTATAAACCTCTCTAACATTTCTTAGTTTTGGGCATTGGAAACAATTCCAATGCCAATGAAGAAAAATGTATTTAATTCAAGACAAAAACTCTCTGAAAACAAGTCTCAAAACTTTTGATTCAAGTAAATTGATATTTCTTTAACTGAAAAACAAGACAAAAATACAAATTTAAAAAAAATATTTTTTTGCACTCCAGACTCTAAAGAAAAGAGCCTGTGGATTATCTAACCACGCTGCAGTCTACTCAAGATAAAACCACCATGACTCGTAAAAACAGCAAGGTTAAATAAGAGGGAGTGTTTGATCTTCATTAAGCAATAAGGAAACAATGAATCCCTGAAAACTGAAGATGCGTAATGATCTGAGAGTGCAGCATACAGAGGTCCATAAACACTACAGAACAAACATAGGAGACATAAAGCAGGACTTAACCTGCAGGAACTCATGAGTACAGACGAATAAAAGAGATCAAAATAAAACTCTGAAATGTCAGAGAGAGGCGGAATAAGCTGAAAAAAGAATCTGACAGCTTGTCAGACAGCGTGGAGGAGAAATGTCATTAGGCAGTCCAGGGTGGGAAGGGGGCTTTTCATGAACGGCACTCTGTCCCCATGACTCAAACTCTCCACTAACATGAAACAGTGAGGATTTAATCAAAGAAGAGCTCAAAAATCCAGACAGTTAGCATGGCGAGGTGTGACGTGCCGGGAGCTTTCAGAGGAATAATTGATCTGCTGAATTTTTTATTCAAAATTCATCCACTATACTCTTCAACAAGCATTCAAAATCTAAAATCACACTGGGGTAATGCAAATAGAAGTAACGTGTTACATAATCACAGAATTTCTTTCAACTACTGTAACAAGAAATGCACTACTTACTAACTTAAATTAACTTAACGCAATTTAATGTAATGCAATTTAATTTATTTAATACAATAATATCCAAGTTTCTTGACTTTGTAACTTTTTCAAATCTTCTAAACAAGATAAATGGTTTCACAAGAAAAATTGTGTAAAAATGTACAATGATAATAATGATAATAATAATAATAATATGTATTAGATTATTATTATTTGTATATTATATATTACATTATAATAATACATATTAATGTATTACTAATACAATAATAATATTCTTATTCTTGATCATTTATTATTTTATTGTTTTACAATTTTACACTTTCTATGGAATATAAAATAAAATGTTACATACATACATACTGTACATACACACAAATATAAATAAACAAAAACAAAGAAACGTGTGACCCGTGCTGGCAAAATTAGTCAGAATGCGCACAGTCTAATTTCGAGCTACAGGCAAAGCAAGTGAAAAATGTCAATTTTGGTCGCATTTGAGGTTTTCACAAAAATGAGTTAATTAAGCCCTTGTCTAGCAATCCCAATGCTCCAAATAGCAATTAAACATCTAAAAGGATCTTTATTTGTACGTTTTCTGAGAGGAATAGGCCTACCTTTCCTTTGTCCATGAAAACTGCCGTTTTTCTCTGCTCGCTTCTGAACGACTGCTGCTTCCTCTCAGCAAGTTTGGTATTGTTGTAAAGGGAAGCTTTCCAAATTTGTGAATATTCATAGCAAATTCTCAATGGCATTCTGAACCAATGAAATGTGATTTTCAAATGCTGATCTCATGCTGATGTAAACGAAACAATCTTACTCGAGCTGACTGACAGATCCGAAGCGTACGCGCACAAAGACTCCTCAGACAGCGCGTGATCCCGATATACACATATACGATATACATGTCTTTTAAAACCAACACTGACCACAATTGCATTCTACAAGCAGCCAAACCAACTTGCGATCGCTTTGAAGGAAGCTGCCATGTTTGAATGGCAAGATTGGTAACAGAACTACAGTACGTGTGATAATGACAGTAAATGCAATGCTAATGACCTTTTAAAAGCTCCACAGACTCACCACAGCGGCCTTGGTGATGCACACGGATGTTCTTCTGGGTGGCGCAGGCTTTCATGTTGAGCTCACATTCGCTTTGGTAGTCCAGGCCATCGCTGCCACACACCACATGCTTGGGGACGTTCTCACAACTCAGAGGACACATGCACTTGGCGGACAGACCGTCTGATGACTGGATGCAGGTGCTGCCAAAGCTACAGGTCACCTCACTGCACGGGTCCTTCAGGGCTGAAAAACAAGGGAAAGAGAAAATGAGCATAGAATACATAAAATTTGATGATAATCGGAGATGTTCTAAGTGGTTCTTAGTGTGTTGCTATGTGGTTGCTTGCTGGCTTTGGTCAAAAGAGTCCATCATCCTTAAGTTTTACATGCTGGTACCTATTCATGCATCAAGCACACATGGTTCAGGATGTGTTACGTGCCAACTTTTAATATTTAATGTTGAGGGTTAGCAAGCAGCGCTAATTTCATTATGTACTTTTGGTTGTATTTGGATAATTGCTTGTCATGCTCACACTATAATGTCTGTTTAAGGTGGGAGTTCAAGATTGAGTTCCAAACATGAACCCTATTACTGAGATAAAATTGGGTTAAAATGAGGCACGGCCTCCCAGCACCTCCACACGGCTCAGACGTGCCCCGTGTCGATACAGATGGCAGAGTGAAGTGGCTTAACCCGGGCTGAAGAACAGCTCAGTGCCCCAGACTTGAATATTCGGTCACAGCTGGGTGGGTGTACAAACAAGTCACTCTAATTCACCACGGACCATTTCAAGCAAGCTTTGCATCCACAAAACATTCTCAATTGCTATGCTTCAGCGTACCCGTCCTTATGCTGGAGGGACATAATCAGCTTTTTTCTCTCTGAAAATAAGAAAGCCCTGTTTTTTTCTGCAAAAGACTTTGTCTATTTCTTATTAAATATTCCACCACTCAGGACTGAAGTTGAAGAAATGATTTACACAAAAATGAAATTTCTGTCATCATTTACATGTGGTTCCAAACTTGTATGACTTCTGTGGAACACAAAAAGATCTTAAATCCTGTCCACTCTTTTCCATATAATGAAAGTGAATGGGCTGGGGCTGTAAAGTTTCAAAATGACAAAAAGTGCCATAAAGTATCATAAAAGTGGTCTATATAGCCCCTTTCACACAGCAATCCCATTCAATTACAATACAATTACCAGAATGATTTCTCTGGTAAATACACAAATGCACTGTTCACACAAGCAACAGCGCTCCGTCTTTTTACCGGTAAGATACCATTCACACATCAGTATCAAAACACTCTGTGTATCATATAAATCATCGGAAAAGACCTTTAAACGCTAAGCCTGTATTAAGAGAAGCGCTTTAGTTTTTAGTTAAATTTTTTTGAAAGGTGTAAGAGGACACAGAATTATGTTTTGCTCTTAAAAACACAAGACACATAATAGTTACAATAGTAGGCTATTGCAGTTAGTATAGTACACAATAACTGCAGAGCTGTAGCGCTGATGAATGGAAAAGAAGGCAGGGTCTCGAGAGCGAGATGCGGCGAGACGGTCAGATGTCCGATGTTATTTCAATTAATTGCCATTAAATTTTTTTTACATTTCATGTCTCCATTCCATGTATGTTTTTTTAAGTTTAAGTTTCTTGTGTAATATTTATTTTTTCTTATAATATTGATTGTTTTATTTCAATTAACCAAAAAAAAAAGAACAGCTTAAGTTTCAGTTAAAATAACACTGCTGTGAATCAGTTGAGGCAACTGACATTGAATGATTTGTTTACAAATGGAACTGATCTGGATCTCAAATTCAACTTTGCGCAGCTCACTAGATGGGAAAAATAAGAACTTTTTTATGGTTCTTGTTTTATCCTTTTTGAAGCTTAAAAGATTCAGTTACCATTCATTTGAATTGTAAGGAAATGGTGGCCATCATACTAAAATTACAAAATTCACCTTTTTTGATGTAGAAGAAGAAATAAAAGTCATGCAGGTTTGAAATGACATAAGGGTGAGTAAAGGATGAAATAATCATTTAATTCTGCTTAAATGAGAAAGTGTCACAATTCCCTGTCTCTGTTTCATCGACTCTTATTTTGATATTCTGTTTTCTTGTTGTGTCCGTGTTCTTTTCCTGTGGTTTAGTTCCTGTTTCCTTGTTTCTATTACCGTCTTGTTATTTTCCATAGATAATCACCAACACCTGTCCTTCATTTAGCCTTTGTGTATTTAAACCCTCAGTCATCGTCTGTTCATGGTCTTGTTAGCATTGCGTGCTGGTGTTTTTGTATTATTATTCATTATTAAATGTGATTTCATCGTTCATTTGCGTCAAGCATCTTGCTTTGGATTTATCAAATCAAGCCAGTTCGTGACAGAAAGGTGGAAGTTTTAATATGTACACCACAGTGATTTAACTGAAATTAATACATTTCTATTTTTGATACTCAGAGGTACCATCTTATTATTATCATTATTATTTAGATGATGCATATTCACGAGACACTGACAAACACTGAGATGCTGAGGGGTGAACAGACTGTGTCACTTCAGAGGGGGCTAGTTTCATTTCCGACCGTCCCCACACACGCCAACGGCTCTAATTCATTCTCACTATCTCTGTCCCTGTTTTCACCTCTCCCGTGCGTCATATCAGACTACAGTCTCCGCCATCATTGTGGATTTTACTTTGTGTAAACCCACTTGTTTAATTAAAGGTTTCTGCTTCTCTCTGAGGACCACGCTCCACTTTTGCAGTGTGACACGCACACACAAACCCACTCATATGCATGTGATAAACCTGGCAAGCGGCATCGTAAGGATGAGATCAGTAGCGTTTTTTTGTGTGTGTTGTGTGATCAAAGTGTTCATTCTCTTTTCCTCCTCTCCCTCGCTAAAAAAAGACGACAGTGCCTCCCTCGTCTTTGCACGTCTGAACCTCGCACTTCATCAGCCTGGGCTCGCTAACTAACCAACCAGTCACACTTCCAAAAAACTCATTGTGAATGTTTGTGTGGGGAAAGTGCTAATACACCCTGATACTGTAGACAACATCCACACACAGGCAGCGAAAAGATGAGAGATACAGTGCGGTACAAAAGTCTAGTGCAGCGGTTCTTAATCTTTTTGACTACAAGGCCCCTCTTTGTCCAAAACAATATTTGAAAGATCTACATCTGATCTGATATGTACAAATCATATGGTACTTCTATTGTAATAAAAATAAATACAGTCAAAAATATGTCAGTTAAATGTTTTACATCATTATTTATTCTTTATTAGAATGCTAGAAACTAAAAATATTATAAATATAAATAAAAATGATATAAAAAATAAATAAAACCAAAATAACATTTTTTAAAATTTCCAGGGTTCTCAGAGAGCAGAAGTTGTCATAGTTGGGTAATTTTTTTTTTTTTGCATTTTCCAAAAGCAAAAAAAAAAAAATCCGCTTAACATTTCAAATTTTTTGTTTTCATTTTCAAGAGATTGATTATGGTGGCCAGAAGAGAGAAAGATGTCAAATTTGCTGTCACTCCCTCGGGCATTGTGTAACACCCACACAGCAGCTAGTTTTCTTAAATTTAATGCCAAGGTACTATAACACAAAGTATGGTTTATTAATATACATGTACATTAAAAAACAAAAATGAAAATATAAAAAAAACCCTGTAGAAATGCATCACAGTCTATGAAAAGGGTCCATTTAAAATTATTTTTACCCCATTTTGGTAACACTTTATTTTAAGGGTCCAGAATAATGCATTAGTTAAGCATTAATTAATGATTAACTTGTTCACAATTAAGCATTAGTTAAGCATGGACACAATAGTAATTAATGATGTACTTTTTCACAATTAAGCATTAGTTAAGCATGGACACAATAGTAATTAATGATGTACTTTTTCACAATTAAGCATTAGTTAAGCATGGACACAATAGTAATTAATGATTAACTTAACATATAGTAAGGGCATATTAGCCATTATTTACTAATTATTAAACATTTAAAAGATACACATTTATGTTATAAATAAACAAAAATAACCTAGTAATTATTGATTAACTGAATGTACAGTAAACGCCTTTTAGCCATTATTTACAACTTAATAAGCCATATATTATTTTTGCGTAGTGATATTTCTGTGCCATTCTGTTAAGTTAACTGAACAATAAGCTAGTAATTATGTTTAATTTCTGCTGGTTTTGCAGTTATAAATTGCTAAAATAGTGTAATAAAGACAAATTGACCCCCTATTCTAAAGTGAAAGTTTTATCCACATTAATTATGGCCTTTATTGAGTAATATTCAAGTTTATTGACCAAAATAAGCCCATAATTAAGCCTAACTACCATTAATACAGTACTAATAAAGACAATCTGACCTCCTGTTCTAAAGATAAGTTCTTATTTACACTGTTGGTTTGTTTAGCAGTTATTCTGCAACGTGATCTCACGAGAATGTGTATTTTTATGTAAAGTGTGGTTCAACATTTATCTAACACGTACAACATTGACAGCACTAAAAACATTTCGCTCAGTTTGTGACTTCTGCTGCAAACTCGTTTCAAAGGATTGCGTTAAACAAAACTACACTTTAAAACCTTAAAATTAATAACATATCTGTAATCATTTAACCATTATTTATCATGTAATACTTATCTTGTTTGCCATGGGACACAAGGACTAGAAAGCAGACCAAAACGCAACATAAATTCACAGAAGACACTAATTTAATTTGTTCGCTGTAATCCACATCTTTAGAATCCATACGACTGCGAGGAACTTCTTTCTCCAGCGATCTTCATCTTTATCTTCAACAGCGACCGTTAGGGATGGGCGTATCGATATGAAGTATTGATATATCGATACTGATGTGAGCATCGAAAAGTATCGATACTCAAAATAAAAATATCGATACTAAGGTGTTTTGGTTTTTTTTACCATTAATTTTGTTTATTTAAAAAGATTATTTAATAACCTATGTTACCGAATAGTTGTGTAGTATAGAACTATTTTCCTGCTCATCTGAACCATGATCTGAACGCACGCAAATGCTGCAAGACAGAACCAATCAATCATAGAGAGAGCGTTCGCTCACTGATGACACTGTATTCAAACAGGGCTGTGTTTCCCAAAAGTATCATAAGAAACCATTGATGCTTTTGAAAACGCAGCCCAGAACAATGCTCATCAGAAGACAGAAAAACATAATATGTTTGAGTTATTTCACAATAAACAAATAGAAATTGTAGCCTACATAGTGCAATTATACTCTTTAAATTTAATGTTAAAAGTTGATATTTATCATGTTCTATTCTGTAACTAATGTTAATATAAATCATACACTATCAGAATAAAAAGGTTGCATTTTATGGGTGCAACGTCCTGTCTCTGGCAGTCCCTTGTGAAAATGAACCATGGTTTATTTTTTACTACAGTGACCATAGTTCAACTAGTATTTGTAGATTTCCATAGTTACCACTACAAGTAAACATATTTTAACCACGTGTAAACAAAAACATGATCTAATAAGTTGCAATTAAGGCATATTAAATGTTAAAATGCCTTTCAAATATAATGTTAAGTGGGTATCTTTACCCATTTTACTCTTAGTAATTTTAATAATTTAATAAATGTAATAATTTAAAAGTTCAGTTTAGAAGTATCGTATCGGTATCAATATCGGTGATACTGGCCTTGAAAGTATCGGTATTGTATAGAAAACAAAATAAGTGGTATCGCCCCTCTCTAGCGACCGTAAACAAATCCCGCGCTCATTATGAATTCGAAAATTGCCGCCTCAAAGCTTGACACGTTTTACGGCAGTGATATCAAATGCTTATTGGCTCTCGCCTGCTTCGTCACAGATTGCGACATGCCGTGTTTTAGCGGTTTGAATGAAACGTGAGCCCTCAAATCATGCTTCAAATAGTGGAGTGATGCGGGATTGACATTTCAGCGATTAATAATTGAATAATTTATGTACAGTACTGCTCTGTACCTCATACAAAACTATATCACCAGAGAGGACTGCGGCTGCAACACTTCGTCATTCGGACTACTATTGGTACCGCTTTTGACATTTTCACAATAAAGAAATTATTGTGATTACACTTTTGTCAGTTATGTTTTTCTTTATAACCCTACATACTTTTAAGAAATGGTTATGGGTAGGTTTAAAGGTTTGAGTGGGATTAGTGGCTCAAAATATCATTTTAATGCTATATTGTTACATTTCCCCAAACATTTCTTCTCATTAAGTTGCATTGTCATTTTTTATTCTCTATAAAATGGTTATATTTGGGTTTAGGGATATAACATTTATCTATAAAATGGTAAAAGGGAAATTGTACATCTTTTTTATGATATAAAAGATATTTTGTTTTTTGCTGTAAAAGCATAATACGTTTGTTTAAATGTTGCCAATACGTTCATTTTGTACCTTTCACAATTTATCCAACGTTTTGTGTCTGTAAAAGCTACTTATTAACTTATATAACAAATAAGTGCCATAATTGAGGATATAACTTTCACTTTAGAATAGGGGTCAGATTGTCTTTATTAGTACTGTATTAATGGTAGTTAGGCTTAATTATTGGCTTATTTTGGTCAATAAACTTGAATATCACTCAATAAATGCCATAATTAATGTGGATAAAACTTTCACTTTAGAATAGGGGGTCAAACTGTCTTTATTACACTATTTTAGCAATTTATAACTACAAAACCAGCAGTAATTAAACATAATTACTAGCTTATTGTTCAGTTAACCTAACAGAATGGCACAGAAATATAATTACATCACTACACAAAAATAAAAAATGGCTTATTAAGTTGTAAATAATGGCTAAAAGGTGTTTAATGTACATTCAGTTAATCAATAATTACTAGGTTATTTTTGTTTGTTACAAATGTTTAATAATTAGTAAATAATGCCTAATATGCCCTTGCTATATGTTAAGTTAATCATTAATTACTATTGTGTCCATGCTTAACTAATGCTTAATTGTGAAAAAGTACATCATTAATTACTAGTTTATTTATGCTTAACTAATGCATAATTCTGGACCCCTAAAATGTAAAGTTAATCATTAACTAATGCTTAACTAATGCATTATTCTGGACCCTTAAAATAAAGTGTTACCTTTATGTTTAATTTATTTATTTAAAAATAAATACATTATTTAAAAATTATTTTAAATTAGTTGAAATGTAAAAAAAAATTTTTGCTAAATGATTCATCCCTAACATGTTGCAAGTTGTGACCCCACTCTTGCCTATACAGTATATTTTTTCCCTAAAATGACAAACAAGTCTGTTCGGTCTATGACAGCCTTTAGACTGACTGATGCATTCTGGTACTTTCCTCATCTTCACAGTCATAACTACAGGCAACTGAGCTCTGACTCATTACTTCTACTTCAACAGATTGGCCTCATTCCCAAAAGCCTGACTCCAAGACGTCTGATTTCATCAGGCTGATGAAAAGCAGTTCTTTAAATCTGTTCTGATGCATCTGTCAGAAAGTACACATTCAGAAAAGTCAGACAATCCACATAAACAGCTTTCTTCTCAGTGGCGCTCTGTTTGTTTTGTGACAGCACGCAGAATTGCCTCCACGAACCCATTAAATAACAGTCAGAGCTTTTCCACCTATTGCCACTGAGAGTTGATGAGCATTGAGGAAAAAGACGAGCTCATTAAAATGCAAAAGGCCGCCCGGTATAAGGTGCGTATGTGGCTCTCCGCTGTGTTAGCACAGATAAGCCGTCCTCTCAAGCTGAGACAAGCAGGCAAATTGCCTGTTAGAATGTGACCAGCGTCGCAAACCGAACAGCCATGAACCGCTGGGGTCGCCACAGAGATGAGCCGTTTCCTACATGTGCTTTAGTGCTCATTTTGAGGGATGGAAATGCAGTATCCTGAGGAGAGAGTGGGAGTCTATAGTTACCTATTGATGAACTGGAAATGTCTCTCACAGCCAATTAACTGCTCTTCTCCAGCTCTGAAGAGGTTAAGACAATGAGAAAAGAGAGACAGGAAGAAAGTAGGAAATAATAGGACCTATACGACTAACTAATAAGTGGGGAAAAGGCATAAATGGAGTGAGAGGAAGTGGAGACAGCAAGAGAAGCCTCCACTGATCCGCCTCTCTGACAGCGCTGTGATAATGTGTTAGTGCTGGATGTATTAATGTGTAATGCGTGCAGGGAGCTGTCAGCGGCCGCTACGAGATCCTGACGGGATGGGTTCTACACAACCCGCCCTGCACTGCGAGCCCCGGGCGCGTATGTGTTAAGAAGGCTTGAGAGGAGCTGCGGGTGGTGCCGTTTTTATCCCCTCTGTTCTTAAAGGAATATTCTGGGTTCAACACAAGTTAACCATGATTGACAGCATTTGGTGATTAGCACAATTTTTTTTTTAAATCTCTTGTTTAAAAAACAAAACAAATAAAATGCAAAAATCAAGGTTACGATGAGGCACTTATAATGCAAGTGAAGAAACTAAAAATGTAAAGCGTAACATTTTATAAAAACACTTTTTATAAACATCCATTTCTAAATGCATGTTATTTTGAACACTTCATCTAAGCATGTTTATTTATTTTTTTTTAAGTGTTGATGCCATTCTTGATTAAAATTAGTGCTGTCAAATCGATTAATCGCGATTAATCATATATACACCGATCAGGCATAACATTATGACGGTTCCTAATATTGTGTTGGACCCCCTTTTGCTGCCAAAACAGCCCTGACCCGTCGAGGCATGGACTCCACTAGACCCCTGAAGGTGTGCTGTGGTATCTGGCACCAAGATGTTAGCAGCAGATCCTTTAAGTCCTGTAAGTTGCGAGGTGGGGCCTCCATGGATAGGACTTGTTTGTTCAGCACATACTACAGATGCTCGATTGGATTGAGATCTGGGGAAGTCAACACCTCAAACTCTTTGTTGTGCTCCTCAAACCATTCCTGAACCATTTTTGCTTTGTGGCAGGGCGCATTATCCTGCTGAAAGAGGCCACAGCCACCAGGGAATACCGTTTCCATGAAAGGGTGTACATGGTCTGCAACAATGCTTAGGTAGGTGGTACGTGTCAAAGTAACATCCACATGGATGGCAGGACCCAAGGTTTCCTAGCAGAACATTGCCCAAAGCATCACACTGCCTCCGCTGGCTTGCCTTCTTCCCATAGTGCATCCTGGTGCCATGTGTTCCCCAGGTAAGCGACCACTTTTGATAGATACTGACCACTGCAGACGGGGAACACCCCACAAGAGCTGCAGTTTTGGAGATGCTCTGACCCAGTCGTCTAGCCATCACAATTTGGCCCTTGTCAAACTCGCTCAAATCCTTACACTTGCCCATTTTTCCTGCTTCTAATACATCAACTTTGAGGACAAAATTTTCACTTGCTGCCTAATATATCCCACCTACTAACAGGTGCCATGATGAAGAGATAATCAGTGTTATTCACTTCACCAGTCAGTGGTCATAATGTTATGCCTGATCGGTGTATATATATACACACACACACACACACACACACACACATATATATATATACACTCACCTAAAGGATTATTAGGAACACCTGTTCAATTTCTCATTAATGCAATTATCTAATCAACCAATCACATGGGAGTTGCTTCAATGCATTTAGGGGTGTGGTCCTGGTCAAGACAATCTCCTGAACTCCAAACTGAATGTCAGAATGGGAAAGAAAGGTGATTTAAGCAATTTTGAGCGTGGCATGGTTGTTGGTGCCAGACGGGCCGGTCTGAGTATTTCACAATCTGCTCAGTTACTGGGATTTTCACGCACAACCATTTCTAGAGTTTACAAAGAATGGTGTGAAAAGGGAAAAACATCCAGTATGCGGCAGTCCTGTGGGCGAAAATGCCTTGTTGATGCTAGAGGTCAGAGGAGAATGGCCCGACTGATTCAAGCTGATAGAAGAGCAACTTTGACTGAAATAACCACTCGTTACAACCGAGGTATGCAGCAAAGCATTTGTGAAGCCACAACACGCACAACCTTGAGGCGGATGGGCTACAACAGCAGAAGACCCCACCGGGTACCACTCATCTCCACTACAAATAGGAAAAAGAGGCTACAATTTGCACGAGCTCACCAAAATTGGACAGTTGAAGACTGGAAAAATGTTGCCTGGTCTGATGAGTCTCGATTTCTGTTGAGACATTCAGATGGTAGAGTCAGAATTTGGCGTAAACAGAATGAGAACATGGATCCATCATGCCTTGTTACCACTGTGCAGGCTGGTGGTGGTGGTGTAATGGTGTGGGGGATGTTTTCTTGGCACACTTTAGGCCCCTTAGTGCCAATTGGGCATCGTTTAAATGCCACGGCCTACCTGAGCATTGTTTCTGACCATGTCCATCCCTTTATGACCACCATATACCCATCCTCTGATGGCTACTTCCAGCAGGATAATGCACCATGTCACAAAGCTCGAATCATTTCAAATTGGTTTCTTGAACATGACAATGAGTTCACTGTACTAAAATGGCCCCCACAGTCACCAGATCTCAACCCAATAGAGCATCTTTGGGATGTGGTGGAACGGGAGCTTCGTGCCCTGGATGTGCATCCCACAAATCTCCATCAACTGCAAGATGCTATCCTATCAATATGGGCCAACATTTCTAAAGAATGCTTTCAGCACCTTGTTGAATCAATGCCACGTAGAATTAAGGCAGTTCTGAAGGCGAAAGGGGGTCAAACACAGTATTAGTATGGTGTTCCTAATAATCCTTTAGGTGAGTGTATATATATAAACAAACTTTTATTTTAGAATCGATTAATCGATTTGACAGCACTAATTAAAATATCAAAACTCGATCTTCCAATGAAACGACAGACTTCTCTCTGGTGATGAATACCGGACTTCTCCAATCATTTTGTCTGAATAAACCCCGCCCCTTACTTACAATCGACCGCAGGCTCGCATTCATATCTGCCTCCATCCAATCAACTCGATGGACTAAACCAAATCCCCGGCCTATTTTTCTTTCTTGATAATCTGTTTCATGTACATCTCAATTGGGAAAAAAAGATGTCACTATTTCAGTTTCTTCGCTTATTTAACTCTTCTGTTAAAACTTGTATATTATTTGAGCTGTAAAGGGGTAGAAATCATTATTTTATTTTTTTTAATTTTTTACAGCCGATTAAGGTTTTAGGATTTATGCAGTTGGGTTGTAAAATTGTATGTAACTACACAGAAAAATAATTTTCACACTACACACGTTATCATGTATACAGTTTACATCTTGTGGCTATACTACTGAAACGGCCCCATTCGCTTCCATTGTTCCTCAGTGTTACCTTAACCTTTTTTTCTTTTTTTTAAACTTTAATCTTTGTCATAATCAACATTATGCCACAAATGATGAGCTTAACTTGTACTGAACCCAGAATAACAAGGTTTACAAAGCCTGGAGAAAACTATCCATTAATATTCCCAAGTGTTCAAATTTTTCACCACCTTTGCTGCAATGCAAGAAACTGGAGAAGAGCCAAAAAAAATTAAGCTGAAAATCCACAAATGACCTCCAGTGTCCCACCCTCTGCTTTTGTCATCCCTCACACACCGAGATGATTTGTTCTTTTGATGTATTTCTTCAAAGGGCTTATTTAACTGCAGATGTCTTCTTCCTTTGCATGCTTCAGTGTTGCCCTTGGATAAAGAAAATTAGGCACAAAAACAGATAATACACATCTTTTTGTGTTTGAACTCAAAGGCCAGGCACTCCTGCTTTCCTGAGATAGCTGTCAGAGCGCATGCACAATTCACAAGGTAAGCCCCACCTGACCTCGGGCCTGTGAAGTCAGAAAGGTAACAACATGGGCAAGACCAGCAGGACTATGTTAGCTCACGGCTTAATACACAACCAAACATGTCTATCAGAGTCGAGGTTTATCCCCTGTGAGCTTTACTGAGTGCTAACCCGATGCAGTGCACTGCAAATGCTACCATGGATGCCTTTTCAAGATTTAATTCAGGAGGCGTGCGCTCAGTATCCTAAAGACAAATCTATGCGTCCACACGCCTGGAAAAAGATCACAATCAAAATGAATTAAATTATAATCCCTGTTTCTATAGACAACAAAAAAGTGTTTTACGTATGTTCAAAAGGTTTCATACATAATTTGTTTCATACAAATGAATTCAGAAAACAATCATTCTGGAACTAAAACGGAGGCACATGGTATATACAGTAGAAACAAATATTTTGATAATATCCTACGAAAATTTGAATGGTGTTAAACCTACTACCAAAATACTAGGGTGTTCTGAAGAAATTGCTAAGTGGTGGTTGCTAGAGTGGTTATTAGGGTATTGTTAGGGTGTTCTCTATAGTTGCAAGGGCATTGCTAGGTACTTATTATGGTGTTCTCGGTGAATGTTAGGGCATTTCTTGGATTCTACCCAGACTACTTCTGGGTAGTTAGGATGTTCTGAGTGGTTGCTAGGGCATTGCTACAGTATGTGGTAACTATGGTGTTCTGGGTGGTTATTAGGGTACTGCTAGGGTGTTCTCGGAAGTTGCTAGGGCATTGTTAGAGTGTTTTGAGTGGTTGCTTACAGGCCCAGGTCAAAAGACCCCCTCCCAGTGATATTGTCTAGTTAGATAGTGACATAGCTCTAGTTCCTCCAACAATGCAAGTCATATGCCTGTTGTATCAATTGTCAGGTGAAAAGTTGTGAAATTGTCAGTCTGGCTGCTTAGAAAAGTAACAGCACATCTCATCACTACAAACCAAAACATTTGAGGAGTAACTTTTAATGTATTTCCATAGCACAAACAAACATTAAGTTTAATACTTAATGTTACAATTAATTATTCACACAATTGCAAGGCTCAACCAGGCACTGCACTCCAATATAAACAGGTCACCAGATTCAAAGCGGCTGCTTTGGGATTTCAAGAGGTCAAAGGTTAATGATAGTGGCCAAAGAAAAGTACAGGAAACCTTATTTTAAAGGCCACATACAGCTTACATATCGATCCTTCCCTACACTGCTCTCTGTTACTGCATATACAAACATAATGACTAAGATGGAATTGTTTGTTTGGGCTAAAAGCAATATTCTTTAAAAAAAAAAAAAAAAAAAAAATCTTTTTTCTTTCAAACAAATTTTGAGTTCAATCAGCAGGCACATTTGACGCTAATCATTTTCTTTTCCTTCAAGCAAGCCCCTTCAAACACACACACTCACATTTATCAGTTGGTATTCATGCGTTCTGCAAGTTGATAATATACAATCTGTCGGGAGAGACGTGAATTAGATTTTCAAGTGGTTTAGCAGCTTCAAACAACAAAATTGGGATAGCCAGAAAGCGGTAAAACAGCTAAATTCTATCTATCTATCTATCTATCTATCTATCTATCTATCTATCTATCTATCTATCTATCTATCTGCTCTCTACATCAGCATGAAATAAATGAGAACAGTATTTTAAAGAAATCTCTCTCACACCGGCTGGCCTCTCCTGCACCTGTGTTCTCTGTGGAGACTGTAAGAGACATAAAGAGCTTCAGAGAGGGTTAGGTGAAGCATCTCTTTGTCACCAGAACCCCACTGGCTGATGGGAAGAGCTGCTCTCTCCTGCATTAACCTGAGAGAGGTCGGGCAGACACCTCTGTGATTACTGCAAAGGGCCTTGAGTGGACGCAGGCGGGTCTTCATGAATGGCTGTGTACTCGTGCACGCTTGAATGTGCTAGCGCGTAAAGTGGTGCGTGTCTGTGTACGTGATTCAGAAAAGGTCGTGGACAAGAGAAGGACATCCTTGGAGGGAAATGTAATTATGGACCGAAATGAACTCATCTTGTTTAGAGGTACTAATCTTTTGGAAGAGGATGAGAAAAAGAAAAGGAAGGGGTAAGAGAGAGGACAAACAGCAGCTTATTACCATGAAGACGATGGGAAGGGCAGTGGCTGTGCCGCTGGTGTGTGGCAGCGTGTCTGACTGTGTACTACACAAACAGGAAGCTGAATGTAATAGTCAATAATCACTATCTGGCACAGCGAGTGCATGCATTTAAGTACCGGAGCGCATTCAAACGTTGTTTTCAAAGGTAAAATATAATCATACCCAATCAGTTGCGATTGTTTCTTTAAGATGTCTTTATGATTTACTTTCAAAAGCACAGAATGTGTCCTGAAGCATACCGCTGCCATCAAATCAATGGAGGCACATGGTAGACATACTGTACAGACATGGTAAATGCAGCTATAATATATATAGTTTATTACAAAATAATCAAATATATACAATCATAAGTACTGGAGAGATTTAAATAAAAATAAAAAAAAATCAATCAATAGGAATTTTACTGCTGTGCTCTATGGTTACCTGGGGCATTACCACGAATGATCAGTCTGGCTCATGAATACTAATTAGATGACATCAGGGAAGTATCCATATTAGGACTGCACAGATTATGATCAACCGATCGACAGCTGATGCAAATACTAAGTCTAAAAACTGCAATTTTATGCAGCTGCCTACATTTTTATTCCCTGCACTCTAGCCAAGCAAATTAAGCTTTTAAAATACAATTATTATTGCCCAAAAATTGGGCAAGGAACACTCAGAAATTTCTAAAAGTGGCAGAAATGTTATAACGGTTACTAGGTCCCTGATTGTTACACTCGTTGCTCCACTCAAGTGCAGTAGGGGTTAAAAATAACAATGCATTATTCAGGCCAGTCAAATGCATGAATACATGAATAAGTTGTAAAAAGCGTCTCCCATCTGGTATTAGAAGCGAGAGCGTGGAAAATGTGCCTTTTTAATGTGCCCGTCCTGCTGTAATCTGCCTTATCTCACTTCAACACTACATCCTCCCCCTTCGGAAGTGAGCAGGAAGACAGGCAGACAGAGAGAGAGAGAGAGAGAGAGAGAGAGAGAGAGAGAGAGAGAGAGAGAAAGAGATTTGTATAAGAAGTATCCTCACTCTCCAGGGGATAAGCAGCAGAATGAAGCTCTTGTGATGGCATTGATCACATTCAAGTCAACGTCTGTGTGTTTTGTGTATACTTATATAGAGTAGCTGTGTAGAAGTGATGCTATAAGACAAACCGCATTTGATATACTAGATTAGGGCCTGATGAAACCCAACATGGGGGGTCCAAAATTTTGAGATCAAATTTTGAATGGTTTGAATTGACCAATAGTTTTGGATCACATTTACAGAGCGGGTTTGCTTTTAATGCCCTGTGCAGACCTCCGTAGACCCCTAATGCCATGTAGCAGAATCATCTGGAGCATATGAGCAACATTTTTGTATCGAGTATCTGCTTCCAAAAGAACTCCATTATTGAAGGAGAAAGTCAATCTTGCTATAATTGTGTGCCGGTGGATAGGACCAGACTATATAGTAGATGTAACCCAAGCTAAATTTAGTCTGAGAGTGAGGAACTGCAGGGTTTTTTTTCTGCAGATGGAGTAGGGAAGCCGAGAAGGTGCTGATGAGTGTGAATTGAGTCTCCTGTCACGGAGACAGGTGAATGTGTTGTGGCGAGCGTCTCCACGCATGAGCACGGGAGCCGACGCAGGGGTGGAACAGGGTGAGCGGAAAACTCATTTGCACGAGGCAGGGCTGGATACGTGCCATCGGCGGCGGCTGCCGAGCTCAGTGGCTGTAGAGGTGTCACCAGGACCCTGCCTGTGCCTGAATAACAAGCCATCACAGGGAACAATCAGCCAAACAGGACGTTGGTTTTCACACCATGTCTTTAATAAGGGAGACAAAAGTGCATTCACACACACCTTAACCAATAACAAGTGGAATTTTCTACAAACCCGATTCCAAAAAAGTTGGGACACTGTACAAACTGTGAATAAACAAGGAATACAATAATTTACAAATCTCATAAACTTATATTTTATTCACAATAGAATATAGATAACATATCAAATGTTGAAAGTGAGACATTATGAAATGTCATGCCAAATATTGGCTCATTTTGGATTTCATGAGAGCTACACATTCCAAAAAAGTTGGGACAGGTAGCAATAAGAGACCGGAAAAGTTAAATGTACATATAAGGAACAGCTGGAGGACCAATTTGCAACTTATTAGGTCAATTGGCAACATGATTGGGTATAAAAAGAGCCTCTCAGAGTGGCAGTGTCTCTCAGAAGTCAAGATGGGCAGAGGAACACCAATTCCCCCAATGCTGCGGCGAAAAATAGTGGAGCAATATCAGAAAGGAGTTTCTCAGAGAAAAATTGCAAAGAGTTTGAAGTTATCATCATCTACAGTGCATAATATCATCCAAAGATTCAGAGAATCTGGAACAATCTCTGTGCGTAAGGGTCAAGGCCGGAAAACCATACTGGATGCCCGTGATCTTCGGGCCCTTAGACGGCACTGCATCACATACAGGAATGCTACTGTAATGGAAATCACAACATGGGCTCAGGAATACTTCCAGAAAACATTGTCGGTGAACACAATCCACCGTGCCGTTCGCCGTTGCCGGCTAAAACTCTATAGGTCAAAAAAGAAGCCATATCTAAACATGATCCAGAAGCGCAGGCATTTTCTCTGGGCCAAGGCTCATTTAAAATGGACTGTGGCAAAGTGGAAAACTGTTCTGTGGTCAGACGAATCAAAACTTGAAGTTCTTTTTGGAAAACTGGGATGCCATGTCATCTGGACTAAAGAGGACAAGGACAACCCAAGTTGTTATCAGTGCTCAGTTCAGAAGCCTGCATCTCTGATGGTATGGGGTTGCATGAGTGCGTGTGGCATGGGCAGCTTACACATCTGGAAAGGCACCATCAATGCTGAAAGGTATATCCAAGTTCTAGAACAACATATGCTCCCATCCAGACGTCGTCTCTTTCAGGGAAGACCTTGCATTTTCCAACATGACAATGCCAGACCACATACTGCATCAATTACAACATCATGGCTGCGTAGAAGAAGGATCCGGGTACTGAAATGGCCAGCCTGCAGTCCAGATCTTTCACCCATAGAAAACATTTGGCGCATCATAAAGAGGAAGATGCGACAAAGAAGACCTAAGACAGTTGAGCAACTAGAAGCCTGTATTAGACAAGAATGGGACAACATTCCTATTCCTAAACTTGAGCAACTTGTCTCCTCAGTCCCCAGACGTTTGCAGACTGTTATAAAAAGAAGAGGGGATGCCACACAGTGGTAAACATGGCCTTGTCCCAACTTTTTTGAGATGTGTTGATGCCATGAAATTTAAAATCAACTTATTTTTCCCTTAAAATGATACATTTTCTCAGTTTAAACATTTGATATGTCATCTATGTTGTATTCTGAATAAAATATTGAAATTTGAAACTTCCACATCATTGCATTCTGTTTTTATTCACAATTTGTACAGTGTCCCAACTTTTTTGGAATCGGGTTTGTATTTTATCGAATACCAATTCAGACAAAACTATAAGCAACTCATTCATAGGTTGACAAGGCATGATTGTACTTAAAATCATGTATTGTGTTAAAGGGGGGGGTATAATGCTATTTCATGCATTCTGAGTTTTTTACAAATGTTAAAGATTTGGATTCCCATGCTAAACATGGCCAAAGTTTCAAAAAATAAGTTGGACGTTTGATGGATTATTTCTGTGCCAAAAATACACCTTCCGGTTTCTCACAAGTTTCGGAAAGTTTTTTTCGAGTATGGGCCTATGTGACATCAACAAGGGCGGAATTTCCTTGTACGGGCACTTCTCCCGGAAGGGCGCGCATGCACACGTCGACCAGAGCGAGAGAGCAAAAGCACGCCCATCAACGCGCTTTGCTCGGCTTTAGGGAAGTCGTCGGCTGCGCTGCACAGGTCACAGGACTTCACGAAATCAACAATGTCACCAAAGAAGTGTGTTTTTGGTTGTCAGGGCAAGACAACCCTGTTCAGCTTCCCAAAGAACCCAGCGTTACGGGGACAGTGGATGGAGTTTGTTTTTCCGGAGCAGCAAAGGAGTTGCGCAAGTGTTTTTGTTTGTTCCCTGCATTTCGGCGATGATTGTTTTATAAACAAAGCCCAGTTCAACTCCGGATTTGCAAATCGTCTAACGCTAAAAGATGGAGCGGTCCCAACGATAAAGGTTCACGATCATGCGTTGGAACCGCAGGCGGTGAGTAAAACTGCTTCAAATGTCTGTGTGTTGTTGGCTATCGTCGCGTAAGTGCACATCAAGTAAACAACATGAACATATAGTTAATTTATCAATGGAGCATGCGATGTATGGTGTGTGTTTAAATACATTTGTTTAGCTGACCACTATACAGTGGGGAGAACAAGTATTTGATACACTGCCGATTTTGCAGGTTTTCCTACTTACAAAGCATGTAGAATGTTCAACTGTGAGAGACGGGCTAATACAGGTAATGAGTGGAGAACAGGAGGGCTTCTTAAAGAAAAACTAACAGGTCTGTGAGAGCCGGAATTCTTACTGGTTGGTAGGTGATCAAATACTTATGTCATGCAATAAAATGCAAATTAATTACTTAAAAATCATACAATGTGATTTTCTGGATTTTTGTTTTAGATTCCGTCACTCACAGTTGAAGAGTACCTATGATAAAAATTACAGACTTCTACATGCTTTGTAAGTGGGCAAACCTGCAAAATCGGCAGTGTATCAAATACTTATTCTCGCCACTGTAGGTGTCTGTTTGTTTATTGTAAAACCACTCCAAACAACAATACACAAAGAGTGGGAAAATATGTTGAACTAAATGAATTATTTCATACTAAACCTAGGGGCCGTTCACACAAAGCGCGCTTCTTCATTCAAATGCGCTACTATTCCATTGTTTTTCTATGTAAACACGCACTAGTCTGACGTGCAAAACCGTTCCGCTTGCTACTGCTAAGTCATATACAATAGTCCATAAACCAAATCATGTCCTCATAAACCATGACGCTCTCAACACAATAGCTGCGTGTGCTTGTGACTCTTTAGCTCCGCCCACGATACGCCTCCAGCCGCTCGGTTTTATTCGGAAAGACTCGTTACAGCGTATCTGTCTTTTATAAATATGATAAAACTAAAGACTTTTCGGTGATATGAAGGATGCAATACTACTCTATAGGTACTCAAGATTGACATGAGATTGACAGAAACTGTGTGTGATACCCCCCTTTAAAGAGAGGTATACTATTCTATTTTTAAGTGATGTAACTTTTGATTTTTGCCCTGAAAACAAAACAAATAAACAGAACAAGGCAAAACAAAACAGAAAAAATTAAAAAATAAATAAATAAAATCCTATAGATAAGCCCATTGACCTATTGACCTGAATATTATGCAGGCTCCATTTATATTTGCTTGGACCAAAAGACACCACCTAAAAACCACCCAGAACACCCTAGAAACTGAAAAGCAACGCCCCAGCAACACTTCACACCTTAGCATTGATTTTAAATAAATAATATTTTCAGAAAATAAATACTATATATACTAAATAGAATAATTTTTGGCAATTCCATTTGGTGCCACTAGTGCCAAAGAAATTGCACACTTCACCTTTCAGCAAAGCTTTCATTAAAGCTCACCTTTATCTACATCCAAGGATTATTAATCAACCATTTCTTTGAAAGCAATCTATCCTTTTTTTCTGAGATGGATCACCATTATGATGCATTCAAACAGTATATCCCTATGCTACTTAGCCTCGGGGTAAAGCTCAGAGAGTTGCTTTAATATTGACTGAGATGTGTTTGCAGGAAAGATCATAAATCAACAGTCTCTCATGGCTGCAGCAACTGTTACCTGCTTGAATGAACGTCAGCTTTGACATTAACACAGGGCAGTAAAATACGCATGTAGTGCCTTACGATGTGAGAATCAGCTGACGGAGAGTGCAAGAAGCAACTGAAGGAGAAAAACCATATGTGTCCAACAGTATCAACACCTGGAGTTATAGGAGGTAAAGGATCTGAGAGAAATGAGCCATACTTCCCAAGTGAAGGAACACAGTTTCAGCCGTCAATAACGGGACAAACATATTGATTCCTCCATTAAGCAGCTTCCCATGATACCCTGAGGTTAAGGCTTTTCCACCCCCGCTCTTCTGTACAGCAGAATAACCTCATTTAGACAATAGAAGCTGACAGTTTCAGCCTCAGCGGCTACTTTAAGTTGTAGGCCTGGTTTAGGGAGTGAATATTTGATGCACTCCTCCATGCTGTGGGTACTCAAGAGTGGTTTTCATCACTGAGTCAGTTTAGAGGTGAAGAGACGTTAATGTGTAAAAAAAGACAGAGTGAGAAAAGAGAGCGCTCCTGGCAATCACAGTAATTCCAGACGTGCTCTGCACACATATGATCAATCCTTCCATTGATCAATCACCCTGGTCCAATGCTCTGCTGCGCCGCTGCCAATCCAGGTGAGTTCCAGCATACGGCCAGCCTGAAATGAGCTCCACACTCACACACAAACTACACTTCTTTCTTTCACTCACTCACTGACTCTCTGAATGAATGACTGACTGACTCACTCACTCACACAAACAGCTGGAGATTCTGTTTACCCACCGGTGTTCAATATTATCAGAGCACCCACGCTCCCCTGCTCATCTTTAAAAACAGGGCACCTCTCTGAATTTCTTTTCTGTCTCACTCTTATCCCATGCCTGGGGTCCAAATTAACCCTTTGCCACTCCTGCAAATGCAGTGTGAATTGTGATAACTTACCAGCTATAAATATTTCCTCATGGCCATTTAACTATTTTACTTATGTAAATATATACGTATAATTTATATATACATATAGAAATAATATAAAATAAAATAATAAAAATATAAAAAATATATAAAAATATATACATAAATACTGAAATAAATAATTCAGTAAGAAATATTTAATATAGAACCATTTAGTAAGATTTTGTTTTTTGAAGAAATTAATACTTTTATTCAGCAAGGATAAATTAAATTAATCAAATTGACAGTAAAGATTTATAATGATACGAAGGAAATAAATATTGTACTTTTCAACGTTCTATTCATCAAAGAATCATGGTTTCCCACAATATTTTAAGCAACACAACTGTTTTCAACATAATAATAATAATAATAATGAGAAGAATAAGAATATATATATATGTATATATAAATAAATAAAATTATGTTTGATCAAATAAATGCAGCCTTGGTGAGCATAAGAGACTTCTTTTAAAAACATCAAAAACATCTTACCGACCCCAAACCTATTAAAAATATTACATATTTACTATAAAAAGGAATGTTACTTGCAAGTAACTGTTTATTTACTCAAGTTTTTACTTGGCAAGGGGGGCTGGGTAATTTTGGATCCTGCACCACCGGAGTAGAAACAAAAAACGGCAGCTAACCTGACTCAGCTCCCATCTCAACTGTTCTGCCCAGGAGAAACACTGAACCTCCCGTTATCCATGGCAGCTGATCCTATTCGAGCGAGAGAGATACGACCCCTGATAGCCACACTGTCAATTTCATTAGCGCAATAGCAGGGAGGCTACTGCCCATTAAAGCCCTGCTACGGAGCCAGCGGCGATTAGCATGGAGCCGAACTTCAACTGCATTAACACACCGGGACAGAGTGATCTTTAATGCGTTTCTGAATGGAGGCTAAAGTTCACTGGTAGGCCGGAGCTCTCATTCCTCAGGACTGATCATTTCCTGCTAGATAGCATGTGAGGTGGCTAATTAGAGCTCTTTGAAGGGTTTGTACAGCATGTTCTATCGAATCACGTAATTACGGCTTACGCTGGCCAGGCCCACTGCCATAAAGTCTGCTTAATTATGGGCCACATTTCACATATAAGTTATCATTCATGGAATGAAATTGATTGGAATTGAGTGTAGAAAACACAAAACTCACATTCTCCACTCCACAGATGATCTATCCATGCTGAGGTTTATAAATATATGGAAACATACAATAATAACTGTTGTTTGGTCTGTATTAAAAATATTTGAATTTAAGTTTGGATAGTCCAAACTAGACTTAACCTAAAGCTAAACTTAAAAACTTAAAAAGAGCCAAATAATAAATAATAAATGACCAAAAGTGTAAAATAAATAAATAAATACACAAATAAATAAATCGTCCTTTGCAACATACAGTTTGAATTTTTTTTATTGAATATTTATGTTTTAAATATTTTTTAAATTGAATTTGAAATGTCTTTCTTCCAGAAACATACTAATATAACTTTTTTGCAGATGATTATTTTACTTAATTTGATTGATTTAATACAATGACAAAAGACACTTTAATTCAATAATTTAATAATATTTCATTAAATTATTTAAAGATAACATGTCTTTACAATATCCAGAGGCGGACAGTAGTGAAGTATTTTTACTTTCTACTCAAGTACATTTTTCAAGTATATACTTTATCAGTGTTTTTCTTTGGAAAAGTTTTACTTCACTACATTCCAAAGCATAATATATAATGTCATAAATTTTACTGCACTACATTTCATAAATAAAAGCTGTTTTATTTTTTTACCTTTAATACTTAATGACATTAAAAATGTAGTACTTTCTCAAGTAAAACTTTAAATTACTTTTACTTGAGCAAAAGTATACAGTACTACATTTTTTATGTAATTAAGTATTAAATTATATTCAATATGGAACAGTAAAAAGTACAATATTATGCTTTGGAATGTTGTGAAGTAAAAGTTTTCCAAAGAAAAACACTGATAAAGTACAGACACTTGAAAAATATACTTAAGCAGAGTAAAAATACTTCACTACTGTCCGCCTCTGATAATATCATGCTTACAATTTTTCTTAAACAGTATAAAAGGGTCTTTATACACTAAAATGTACAGCTGCCTGTACATTCGAGGAAGTTCACTGAAAATAATAATAGATGCACTGATTTGTGTACAGTATGTGACTGGACTTACCACAGGGGCCTTTGCGCATCACTTTGATGCGTCTCTGTGTATTGCACTGGGCCTTCTCCAGCTCACACTCATTGGAATAGGTGGAGGAGTCAGATCCGCACACCGGTGCCACCACAGACGTACATACAATCTTCTTACACACACATTCTCCTTTAGAGGGGTCAGCCGGGTCTCTTTCACACAACGCTCCAAATCCACACAGCTTCCCTCGGCAACCTACGGAGACAGAGACATAGACATCAGAGTACATTTTAGAAAGCCACGATCATGTGACAACTGCAACGTTCTGGAAGACTACAGTCATATGATGGCGGAACAAAAGACCCTTGTAAAAGAACTCATGCAAACCAGTGCTCAGTCTAAATACTCTTTTAGTTAACACATGACCTTTAGAGCTCCTGTCTGAAGAGACGTACAGCATTATTGTTTTCAGAATCAATGAGAGCACTGTCTCAACACAAGCACTCTGCTAGAAAGACCTGGTTCTTGATAGTTCATTCAAAATGAAAATTGACATATTTTAACATTCTAAACCTACATGACTTTCTTTCTTATGGATAACAAAACGTAAGCTTTCAAATGTCAAAAAAGGACACAAAAGCATCATAAATGTGGCCCATACCACCTGAGCAGTACATTCCAAGTCTTTGAAGCCATATGGTCCCATTATTACCCATTATTCACTGAAAGTATTGACGTTTCCCCTAGTTTTCTCAGCCAGATTCATGAGAGCTAATGAAAGAAGAAATAATGTCCAATTTGTAAACAAAACATTCTTTTGAGTCAAATGAATCACTTCCTGTTCACAAAACCAGTTTGAATGATTCATTCACAAATCAGACTGATCTGGTTCTCGAGTAAATTTCAGTCGGATTCTGACACAAAGCTATTGTATTATTTCAGACAACTTGGAACATAAAGCATGAGTTGTATGGACTGCGTTTATAATATTTTTATGATGTGTCTGTTTTCTTTTTGAAGCTTGAAAGCTCCAGTCCTTGTTCATAGACCCTTTTCACATTTCCGGTGGTTCTCAGAAGCAAAATTCTTCCAAGTTGGGTAAATTCTATAGTGGTGAGCGAAAACTACAGCAAATATAATTTTTCCGTTCCCATTTGACCCAATACCAAAAGAAAATCAAATAAATTCATGTCAGCGTTTCTCTGACTGTCCAAAAGAGGGAAAAAATATTGACAGAGTAATTATATTGGTCAGAAGTAAGAAAGATGTCAATTTTGCCATCAATCCCTCTGCCGTTGTATTAAAAACAGTCTTGC
Source organism: Coreius guichenoti (assembly GCA_039654105.1). Taxonomy (NCBI): domain Eukaryota; kingdom Metazoa; phylum Chordata; class Actinopteri; order Cypriniformes; family Gobionidae; genus Coreius; species Coreius guichenoti. The sequence goes on from CM077178.1 coordinate 19,096,225, forward strand.
AGCAGCATTATCCAGTTTTCTGTAATTGAATGAAAGTTAATAAAACACAAAGTATTATGTGTTACAAAAGTATATTTACAAAAAACTAGATATACGATGATAATAACTGTGTAAATGCATCATCACAGTCGATGAAAAGGTTCGTTGTAACTGCATGGAAAAGAGTGACCAACAAAGTCTTGTCAAAGTCAAAATTTCTTTTGATTTTCGTAGATGAAAATGTCATACAGGTTTGGAACGAAATTAAGGTAAATGATTTTCAATAAATGACAGAATTTCCATTTTGGGTGAACTATGACTTTAAAGCTCCTGTCTAAGGAGATGTACAACAATACAGTTACTTTTAAATTCCAAATCAATGCAAGAACTGTCTCAAAACAAGCACACTGCGGAGAAGACCCGGTCGTTGATGATTGATCTTTAAAAAAAAAAAAACCCGCTCTCTCTCTTTTTCTTATCACAGACTACCAGAACAGGTCCAGACAGAGTGGTATGACCACTCGGTATGCTCCAGGATCTGTCTAGCTGTTCCTGATCACTGACTTCACTTCATACAATAACAAAAACACGTAAAACACACACACACACACAACTTTTCCCTCCTTTCTCATACTGACAGGTGAGCATCTGTGTTAACTCCTCTGAGACGGTCTCGTTCTATTGCTTTCTTGTCTCACAACTGCCATCAAAACACAAACTTCCATAATTCCCTCAGGCAAGGCCCACTATGGCAAGAACCCAGAGCTGCCACAAACTGACTGACAGCCATCAGGTGTATTCAATGGGCTTTTTTATTTCGTTTTTATCAGTGACCGGCTACCTACACAGAGTCACACGTGTGGAACGTGTGGGTGAGCGTGCACACATGAGCTTGAGGCGTGTGGAGAGTTGCATTTAAACTCCGCTGTCAATCCGACATGCACACCTGCTCACTGTTGCCTCTTACACAGTGCTTGTCACCTCTGTGCCTGTTTGAGATTCATCGCAGCACTGTGGCAGCCCGGCTCTTTGTTGATTCTGAGTAAATCAGGTCAAAACCAACAACTTGAGGACACAGTCATACAGACTCCGTGAAAGCCTGCGGATCTCAGTGGGATTGGCCTGCAAAGGACAGCACTTCCTGGAGGCACGCTCTTCAGTCGCGTGTCTAGAGACTCATTAAAGAGGCTGGTGTTATTCCTATTATCTTACACTGTATAAATTAATGTTCAGAAAAAAACAAAGAAACTGAAAAGAAAGAGCCCAAAATAAGACCATTTGATTTATCAATCATTGTGTAGTCAGATTGTTATAATTATTGTAAATCACTTCCAGTCTACATTGGTCAAGCAGCAATTGACAGCCGGCGAGTGACATGGCCTTAAAATATATAACTTGTATGTATCCTTTAGGTATGTTCAAATATTAAATTCTGGCCAATACAACAAAAATATTACCTGTAAAGCCAGAGCAGAACTGTTGTGCGTCTCCGAGCAACACGCTGCGGTGTTTCTTTTCTGAATGAATTCGTGTTTTGAGCAAATCAACAAGGTGAATCAATGATTCAATTCATAAAGAGAGCCATTTACTTCATTCCTAAATGAATCAGCCGTTTTAATGAATCGAATGAATTAATGATTCAATGACTCAATAACTTACAGATTTAGACATTTACCACCACCTACTGGCAGTTTTAGTTTCTTATTTAGAGTATAATTTCATTAAAAAAAAATATATATTTTGGGGATAGTTTGCTCAAAAATGAAAATTCTGTTTATTTACATACCCTCATGTAGATTCAAACCTGTATGACTTTCTTTCTTTTGCAGAACATAAAATAAGATATTTTAAAGAATGTTGGTTACCAAACTGTTTTGGTCTGTAAACATATCTAAATACCAATTCAGAAAAAATCATAGCCGTTGTATCCTAAAAGTTTATGTGTAATAAATTCTATGCTGAACCAAATAAAATATTTCTTTATAAAGCTAATTTTTTTAATGTATATTTGATGCTTTCTCATTTATGATTTAAATAATGAATTTAAATCATATTTTGCCTGTAATTTCTAAGACGAATTTGATGTGTGAATAAATTGTGATTAATTAGATTAATAAATCGGCACATCATGTGATTAATTAGATTAAAAGGTTTAATCACTTGACAGCTGTAGTTTTAATGTTATGCCTGATAACTGATGGATGACATTAAAATATACAATATTTTGTCTAAAAAAAGTAAAAATAACAGTATTATGTATGTATGTAATGTACAGTAATAAATACTGATAATTATTCATTTTGAGACGTATTTTGAGAAAACTGAATTGAGATGAAAATGTCCTTAATAACAGTGGGACATCTATAGGAAAATCAATCAATCAATCAATCAATCAATCAATCAATCAATCAATCAGTCCTAATATTGGCTGAAAACCAATATGGTACTGTTAGATTAAAAATCATCTGCCAATATTATACGTCCAAAATCTGTTTTGCAGGCGAAAAAAAACACCAAATTCATTAATTTAGTGAATTTTAAAGGGGACCTATTATGCCCCTTTTCACAAGATGTAATATAAGTCACTGGTGTCCCCAGAATGTGTCTGTGAAGTTTCAGCTCAAAATACAGCTCAAAATAAATAATTTGCCCCTATTTGGGTGTGAGCAAAAACACAAAATTTTTGTGTGTCCCTTTAAATGCAAGTGAGCTGCTGCTCCCGGCCCCTTTCCAGAAGAGGGCAGAGCTTTTGCAGCTCACGCTTCGGATCCTCCCGGCAACAACAAAACTGTAGAATGTCACGCAGCCAAAATGTCAGAAATTGTTCAGCCTTGCATGTTTGAACTGAAGTCGGATACTGATGGAGAGACTCAGGATGAAGTTACAACTTTTAGAATGAAACTGGACGTTTCTAACGGTTAGTGGATAAGTTTATGTAGTTTTGTGCAAATCCAGCATTGAACTGACCCTCGTTTGTGAAGCAATCCGGAATAAAATGATTTGCCCAAATATATAACACTTAACATTTTTCAGCTCATTTCCTTTATAAATGAAATTCTACCACAGTATCCTCAGTGGCTCAGATGCTGGTAGTCTATGGAGACACTTATATTCGTTGATACATCCAATAACAGAGCCTTTGTAATGTTTTTTTGGTGCAGACATTGTATATCTCCAGCAGCTACAGCGAGAAAACAGAAATGGCGGACTGCTGCAGCTCACTCAGGGCGGTATCTATGCTAATAGGGCAGATCGTCACCAATCATGGGCGGGTAAAATCTGGAACCACTCGTTTGGAGAGACTGTTTATGATTTATGGGGATTATAAAAAAAGGAGAGGGTGGATTTTTTTTACCATTATAAGCTGGTTTACACACTCTGTGGACACACATCTGTGTTCAAATTCCTTATAAAAGTGAATTTTGCATAATGGGTTCCCTTTAAGCGAATTACACACTTCAGATGCACACGCTTAATACAAATCATTTTTAACAGTGTAGAAATTAACAGACACAAATAAGAAGTCAATGTTAGTATAGTGACTTAGTGAATATCCCAGTATAAACGGCTGTGGACTGTGTGCTATGCACAGAGAAATCAAGCGTTTAAACCTAGTAGCTGAGCATTATCAATTATAGATGTAATAATAGAGTAGACCATCTAGATTCTAGGGTCAGTGTCTGAACGGTCTGTGACTCTGAGCCCAGTCTAAATAAAGACTGTGAGCGTGACAGGTGCTGAGTGTCGGAGCAATGCATATTCTTGTCTCAATAATGCATGTGAAACATCTACTTAACACTTTTTGAAAGGGGGTGGGGGGATTTGAACCCCAAGTCCATTCCATCACTTTCCATTTATTCTTTTCTATCACCAAGAGTATAAAACGAAGAGCGAGAAAGCTTTTCCACAGCATGTGATTCTCAATTGAGACTGACTTTCACAGATTTTCATCCATATGTGTAGTTTATCAATCATTTACTCATTTCACATTCCGCATGACTTCACGTCAAGCATTCGATTTGCACTGCAACACCTGCGCCTTTGTTGAAATTCACATTAAGTACTCTTTTATTTGCAGCACATCGAACAAGCAGCCAAAATCTACACAGATGCTCCATACACTCTGTCCTAACCAGAAACAACACCATACGCAAGTGAAAAAAAAGCTTGAATGTAAATCGTTTTGTCCTAAATAGCTGTTTTGTCGATCTCCTGTTTACTATTTTAAGCTAGAATCTCACTGGTCCAAAATACTATACATCATAACTGTACATTAAACATCACCTGATATGGGATGACAACATGTATCAGTAACATATAGATTTTGCCTTGATTTTAGAGACATTTAAATTCATTACATTTATTGGTCAATATTTAGTATATACTGTATATCAAGATACTGAAAATGTAATAGTTCATGCTCATTTCTGCCCATTTTTTAATTTTTATTATATTGCCATTCATATAAAGCTCATTTAAATGTAATCTTTAAAAAGACTAACAATGTAATCTTTAGCAAATCTCAAAATGAATATCCATTTCCCACACTGTATATGATGTTGTGATGTATAATTCCACTTGTAGCATTTAAAATGATTGATTCTAGTTTTTACTGTTTTAGTTTTTAATTATTTCCAGAAAACAGTATAGAATTTTACCATCACCAGTTATCGGCTATAACAAAAATATATTCATCAGTTTATACCAGCAACAGACAGAATTTGATTATAGACGCATCTCTAGCTCTGACTGGCTGAAATTGTGGCAATTACGCATTCAGTAAAACTGCTAGTCCTTCAGCACGTATTGCTCATTATATATGCATTAGGTACCCATGTCTTTTGCAACCTGCGTTATGTGGAAGTTTGAGTTGAGTCTTCCCGTGGCTGTACATTTCTGCCATGATAGGCGTTTTGAGCTTCACGCTCATTTTCCAGCCATGTGGTGCCACAGCCATGAGCGCTGGAACATGTTGCCATGACAACAGCCCTAGAATCAATGGGGAAAAGACGTTGGTTTTACAATGGGCCCTCTTCGCACATATACTGTAGATGTGCGTTAACTTGTACGGAACTACGGATGGAAGCACAAGGCTTCAGATACAGTATTTTTGTGCCTTCCAAATTGCATTTTATACAAAACAACTTCAATTTGAGTATGTATAGTGAATTTATATATAAAACACCAGTAATTCTATCTAACCGACTGTCCAACTAAATGCCGTTTCTGATTTTGATTCTGTGTTTTTATAAACTGCTTCAGTTTGAGAGGAAGATTCTTTGTGTGACTGTTTTTCACCCTCCCTATTGATTGTTTCTAGCCTAAAACGGAGTCACTTTAATCATTTACCTTTAACAGTATTAATGAAAATGCAAAATGATGGTCTGGTGATGGGGCTGTGGGACTACATAAGACGAAAACAGCAATAAGCAATCCTAAAAAGATATTAAAACACATGGGTCGCTAAATAAATGGCTGAGGAATAATGGCCTGTTTGTGTCAGTGAGGACACGTTCATCTCCTGGGAGACATCCATTTTATGAGGTATTATTCTAAAAATCTCATTTATAGCAAGACCACCACGGGTATGTGTGATACCTCTGATCTCTGCATGAGTAATGGAGAAACACTCTGGAGACCATGACCAACTGACTCACGGTGAGACAAACACAGCATCAGTTTAGCTCTGTGAAACTCTACAATAACCAAAACAGACTGAGAGAGTCGAGCAATCGGTGTTTAGTAGAATAAGCAGACTCCAGTATAACAGGTTGTACGTAAATCCCAGAGGCTTCCTATACAGATCTCTCAATGTTTACTGTCTGATAAAGTTATCGACTAGTCTGCACAACAGTTTCGAATTTACACACATACACTCACACAGTGAATGTCTGCTGGAACTCTAGTCAAGTAACTACTAAGGACTTCTCCTGGTTTAAAATAATAATAATAATAATAATAATAATAATAATAATAAAAAAATAAAAAAAATAAATGAAAATAATAAAACAGTGTAAACAAGCTTTTTTCCTGGCCTTTTGAAGTGGTCTTACTGGACTCCCAGCCTGTCCAAAGCTGGTCTAATTGGTCTTTAAAGTCCCTGTAAAGGCAATTCTGAGATTTGTTTCTAAACACATTATAAATGTTAGAAATGTATTGCTGAAACACGTTACAAAGACTGCGAACTGTGTAGTACTGAATTGTGGAGTTAGACCGTTAAACAGTTTTTCACCATTGCTGTGTTCAGGATTTTTTGGGCGGGGCTAAAACAGTGGCTCGATGACGCACTGGAGCCACTGAGCATATGGCCCCTCCCCCAACACTATCATAACTGTTGATGACGCACTGGAGCCACTGAGCCTGGCCCCTCCCCTAACACTATCATAACTAGAGCACATTCATATCAGTTCGCCCGCTCGATCGCGAGTTACTGTTAGTTACAACAGCCTACAACTTACAAAACAGCTTACAAAACAAAAACGATGCTATCAAGAAGAGGTGGATCAATTTTGTGAACAGCTACCTTGATGGAGAGCTGAGGATCACCACCAACACTTGCCCCTGCAGTGACTTTACACCGGATAGTTTTACAAACTTTCATCGGAGACAACTGGGATTCACTGATAATCCGCTGCAGAATGGGGCCGAACCGATTATCTCCCGCGCCGGCCTTCATCCTCCCGTCCCGCCGACATCTGGTGCCGTCGTGAACTGTACGCGAGTGTTGTCTTGTGTGCTTACGGCAGCTTTCCCGCGAGTGGGTGTGGTTTCAGTGCCGACAGCGGACACGCCCCCAGTGTTTAAGAGCAGAGAATGCTGCTTATTTTTTCAAGATTTTGATAAGCTATTTTATTTACTTGGCGGATTTTTTTATGATTCAAATTTGGCTGGGTGGTTAATAACACATTTGTCTGTGGTGTGACAAACTCAGAACACATATTTAATTTTGACTTTACAGGAACTTTAAGACTGGTCAAGCTCTCATATCCTGCGCATAGCTGGTTTAAGCTGGTCTCACTGGTCTCCTAACATGCCTGAAGCTGGTTTAAGCTGGTTTCCAAACTGGTTTTGCTGGTCTATGCAGACTGTCCAACTGACTAGTGTCCCAAACCCCTCTAAAACCATTTTCTTCACTTTCACACTTTCTCCATGTCCTTCCATTTCATTATGTTTTATTAAAACTAAAATGAAGAGTTGGGGGAAAAAAGAAAAACAAATATAAAAGCTGGTGTTATTTTGTTTCTCTGTAGCTATAGATAGTACAGTGGGCAAGGGCAGGTCACGCCAAAGACACCCTCTATTTTCTCAATTTCCACGTATAAAAGCCCAATCAATTCCTCTCTCTTTCTTTGCCCGTTCCCACCAGCTCGAGGCCTTGACCCCGGCTTAAACCTCGCTGAACTTATTTACCAGCGACGCCTCTTGGTTAAAACTCTCCTACACATCACAGACAAAGGGCAAGGAACAGAGAAAAGAGCCAGAATGAAGAAGTACTGTACATGAAAAGAAGATGCACAGAAATGCGATTTAGTTTTTTTTCCTAAGGCATGTTTATGGCAACTACTTTTATGAGGAACAGCCCAGTGGTCTACCAAAGGGCACTGTGGTCCTGAACAGTTAAATGCGGTCAGGCATGGATTGAAGGTCCTGGGAGAGTGTTTTTCTTTTTCTTAAAAAATAAACAACCTTTGGAGGTTTGCACCACAAAAGTTAGCAAGTAAACGAGATATATACAATTAGAAGCATACAAACTTGCCACTAAACGGCACATAAAATCAAAATGAACTGGTTAATCACTCTAAATGTCATTCAGTGGGTGGTTCTTAACGCAAAAACTAGCACTTCTCAATTATTAAAAATGAAGACCTGAGAGTAGGACCTACTCACAATTTCATCTCAGGGACAAAGGCAGACAGACAAGCATCGAAATGATTACAACTTCCTGAAGTATACATGAATAAGTCACCAGCGCCTGACAACGACGTTACGCAAGATTCTATTATTTAAAGCCGTCCGGAGCGAGTATGTTGAGGAGGAGTGCGTCTTCCTCTCTCACTACATCTGAACACGATTTCATGCACATCCACCTTTGCACCGTGTGTACGCGCGTTCCCAGGGCTCCCTCTGATCTGCCCCTTAGTCCATCCACATCATTATTTGCTTTCGTTCAATCGATTCACAAATTTTTGCAAAGTTCAAAGATGAGAATAAAGCAATATTGAAATGGAGGAAATTAAGAGTGAGAGTACATATTTCCTGAAGTCCAGTGAGATACCGCACTTGGTGAAGGGGGCGGGATAGGAAGTGTTCAATAATGGAGAGGGAAGAGGGTCTGTGGCATCTCTTCTGGACCAAATCCAATCCATTGCCAGATGGCTTCATGCTACACCCACAGCAACACCAAAACAGCTCCAGTATCTATGCACAAATCTGCTAAATTATAGTACACTAGGGGGCAAATTCACTAAACATGGCATTGCAACACACACACACACAAAAACTAACCAATACGGTTATTTGACTAAGCAATAATTTTATTTGACTAAGCAATACAGTGTAACTAGCTGTTAATGCACTGAAATAGCGCTGTACAATTAACATTTCACTATTATAGCCTGCAGAAAAATTTTATTTGCTTGTGTACATTTTCAGTTGATCATGGCTGCAGTAATTCATTAAAATGATCATCAAACTTGGGATGAAACAATATCAATTCTGGATAAAAATGACAAGCCAATAATTATTTTGATGTTATGGCCAATAATGGCTGACAGTAAAATACTACTGTGTTTATACTATTGTGTATATTAAAAAAAAAATCATATCCAATAATTAATACTAGTAAAATAAATAAATAAACAAATAAATAAATAAACAAACTAATGATATTACAAATATATACATATACATATACACTCACCTAAAGGATTATTAGGAACACCTGTTCAATTTCTCATTAATGCAATTATCTAATCAACCAATCACATGGCAGTTGCTTCAATGCATTTAGGGGTGTGGTCCTGGTCAAGACAATCTCCTGAACTCCAAACTGAATGTCAGAATGGGAAAGAAAGGTGATTTAAGCAATTTTGAGCGTGGCATGGTTGTTGGTGCCAGACGGGCCGGTCTGAGTATTTCACAATCTGCTCAGTTACTGGGATTTTCACGCACAACCATTTCTAGAGTTTACAAAGAATGGTGTGAAAAGGGAAAAACATCCAGTATGCGGCAGTCCTGTGGGCGAAAATGCCTTGTTGATGCTAGAGGTCAGAGGAGAATGGGCCGACTGATTCAAGCTGATAGAAGAGCAACTTTGACTGAAATAACCACTCGTTACAACCGAGGTATGCAGCAAAGCATTTGTGAAGCCACAACACGCACAACCTTGAGGCGGATGGGCTACAACAGCAGAAGACCCCACCGGGTACCACTCATCTCCACTACAAATAGGAAAAAGAGGCTACAATTTGCACGAGCTCACCAAAATTGGACAGTTGAAGACTGGAAAAATGTTGCCTGGTCTGATGAGTCTCGATTTCTGTTGAGACATTCAGATGGTAGAGTCAGAATTTGGCGTAAACAGAATGAGAACATGGATCCATCATGCCTTGTTACCACTGTGCAGGCTGGTGGTGGTGGTGTAATGGTGTGGGGGATGTTTTCTTGGCACACTTTAGGCCCCTTAGTGCCAATTGGGCATCGTTTAAATGCCACGGCCTACCTGAGCATTGTTTCTGACCATGTCCATCCCTTTATGACCACCATGTACCCATCCTCTGATGGCTACTTCCAGCAGGATAATGCACCATGTCACAAAGCTCGAATCATTTCAAATTGGTTTCTTGAACATGACAATGAGTTCACTGTACTAAAATGGCCCCCACAGTCACCAGATCTCAACCCAATAGAGCATCTTTGGAATGTGGTGGAACGGGAGCTTCGTGCCCTGGATGTGCATCCCACAAATTTCCATCAACTGCAAGATGCTATCCTATCAATATGGGCCAACATTTCTAAAGAATGCTTTCAGCACCTTGTTGAATCAATGCCACGTAGAATTAAGGCAGTTCTGAAGGCGAAAGGGGGTCAAACACAGTATTAGTATGGTGTTCCTAATAATCCTTTAGGTGAGTGTATATACACAAATCAAATCCCTAATATCGCATGATAACCAATATGGTGCCAATATACTGTGCATCCCTAGATCAAATGACGGAAAAGAACATTATAATAGGCATACGTCCAGATGCAGTGTATTCAAGCTCATTTTCTGCATTTTAAAAAGCAGATTTAGGGCACTTTCAGACCTGTAGATTGTTTGCTTTGTTCCAGAACAGGGACTTAATTTGTTACAATGTTGCATTTTCTTCTTGGTTCAGGTCCCTTTCACAAGGCAACATTTCAAAGCGTACCAAAATGTGTTTATGCAAGTCACATGTAAGTAAGTAAGTTTCCTTTGCGTCCTCCATCAGGATGTATTGACAGAGAGATTGCTCTGAGAGCTTATTGTGGCTTTATCTGTAGCCAAACACTTGTACAAATGTAGCCATAATGCCCACTCTAACTGATAAATTATAGCCTATATATTTAAAATGCAGTTAGCGGGAATTAATTCACTGTTGGGACAGCATTCATGCACAACAGTTTAAGAGGAAGAGGTGCTCCTTGGTTTTCAACTGCGAGAACTAATGTGCTCAATCATAAAATCAGATAGACACTGCTTTTTATATAACATTTTACGTTATGAATTATGATACCGCATGGTTCAATGGTCCATTGGATTGGATTGCTTTCTCACCTCAACCGAACCGCTACAGAGTTCATTTTCAATCGGGCCGAGACCACCTTGTTTAGGCGTTTTGGTGAAGATCCAAACGTGATTGCCGTGTTCATATATGCCTAAACAAACCGAACTAAGGGAGAAAATGCACCAGGTTCCGAAACAAACGCTCAAAACGAGCCAGGTGTGAAAATGCCCTTAGGTGGTTCGCAGTGATGGAACAACACAGTATAGTCCCAGGAAAGTATGCTAGATCGTGGTGGACTGTAGCATCCTCCACAATTTAGCACTCAGAACTGATCTGAAAGATGGGGAACTGCATAAATTCCTTTAGTTAATCTGGCACTTTAACGAAGCAGACTGTGTGCAAATGAATGCTGCGGTGCAAATGAATCAGTGGGCACAATTAATATTTAGTAAATAGTTTTGCAATGCATTTAGCCAATCCAAATTTTTTTTTGTTTTCACAGACTATGCCAATCGTCATCAAATCCTGCCATTGTATAATTTTCTAATTGGAAGATGTTTTCTTTTTTCAGTTTGACTCAAATGCTTCCAATTTTAGCTTCTGATTGAGGAAAACTGGTCTTTTAGGATGTTGGATTGCTTCGACTAGGATTTCACTTCATTTTTTTGTGACGCTAAATAAATCTGAGCCAGTCTATGTGCAATTTATTCTCCACTTATCATCAGAGTAATTTAGATGAACAGAGCTTGGCCATAACCACGCCCCATGTCATAGTGGAGGTCAGCAGCTGTGGTCTGTTGGAGGGGGTATTTGGGCTAACAGCAGAGCCAGCCAGTGCCCGTTTATGCCAGCTGGCCAGTCAGACAAAGAGTCGCTCAGCCCCCCAACCCCACCCTTCTCCATCTCGTGCAACACCCTGATCAATAACCTCGCTGCAGATCAATACCTCCACAAATCACTTCATTTTCTCTTTTTCTTTCTCTCGCACTTACAGCTGGCCGAGGCAGGGGAGAAAGAAAGACAGAAAGTAAACGAGCAGGCTGTCTCTGTAAAATGTGACCTGCCCTCCCAACAAAAGAACAAGTAAGTGCAAAATAAAACCCATTAAAAGCCACCCAGTATTTCACAATAAGAGAGCTCGTTTTAGCCGCTGTCATTGTTTTTCCTTTTTTATTCCCCCTTCTCCCTCTTCCTTTCTTACTTAATAACTCTAAAAGGTAAGTGCAGAATACGATCGGGCTATTTTCCTGAAATCAAAGTGAAACGCATTGTGCATCCATCAAACTTAAGCTGTCTTCTGTGTAGCGGTCTATAAGGAAAAAATGAAAAACATAGTAACATAACTCTCCAGAGATAGAAAAAGCAAAGGCAAATAAAACCAAAGGTCAAGAGTTTTGCCCCGTAAAAACATGAACAAAATGAATAATCATCAAAGACCCCCCTGGCTTTTAAGCTCTCTCATTTTACATTGCTTTCAAGAAATTGATCCAAACTCATTGTGCAGTCAATGCATTTTCATGTAATTACAGATGTTAGAACAAAATTTTGAGAAATTCTGAGAACGCCTGCGCTCTTTACAAAAAACAACGAGGCAATGAAAACCAGAAAAAAAGCATGTTAGCAACTGTCACATATACCTAGCCGCTTTCCGCTTAGGCATTTTCGGCATGTGCTGATTAAATTGCATTCCTCTCTGAATTTGCTGAATTCTTCTCATCAAAAGACAACCACATGAGGCCTAAACGCAGTGTGATTTATGATGCCGAAATAGCAGGGTGCCATTATTTGTGCTTGCATCGATAACACTACTGTTCATGTGTTTGGAGTCAGCTGGAGTCATTGATACAGCCGAAAACCATCAGATCAGGAGAAGGTGGGTGAAATATCCACCATTCCTCGTTCCCTGCATATTTCAAAGGGTTAATATAATCCTCGTCTGCCTCCCCCCCCCATGTGACCTTCCTCTCCTTGAATGTCCCTGCACATCCCGCTTTTATTGAGGCCTTCCGAGTGGGATTTGCCAAAAGAAGGGGGATTTAGCTAATGATATCATTAAAAAAAAGAGTGTCTGTGATGTGAAAATGTGGGAGAGAAGCTACGATCTGAGCGACTGTTAGCAAAAGAAAGGGAGCGAGGATGACAAACAAGACTATCAGGAGAAGACCAGTACGTCGTGAGCTCCAGATCAGAGCTCGGCTCGGTCTTTGATGCAGACCGTCCCAGCAGGACATACTAAAGCCAATTACCATGGTGTAGAAAAGCTGCTCGTGTACTGTCCACCCTTTAGCGTAGACTAACCCAACCCATCCCCTAAACCCAACCCTTTGGTAGCTCTTTGGCAGCATGTTACCGCACTGTCCATGGCTCTGTGGCAGCTGTGAATGGTGCTGCCTCAATTCCCTGACAGGTTTCCATCATGTAGTGAACAGATGGAGTTGTACACCCCCATCACACCAGTTACACTAGCAATTCTGTCTCCTCTACTTGTGAGAGAGAGTGGGACTGAGAGAAAGAATGGAGGAGGAAAGAAGGCCAATACCCACCACCGCCACCACAAGATCTGACCTTGCTTTAAAAAGCCTCTTCCTGATGCCGATTTTCACTTAACATATGCGCTTCCACTGCAACCGAAGCCGTAGATTTACCCGCGAACACTACTACAAGGCTTCTCCCATCGTTCATGGTTGCCAGCGTGGAAGCTATTGCATTTGTTAAATTCTGTCATTATTTACTCACCCTCATGTCATTCCAAACCTGTGTGACTTTCTTTTTTCTCCGGAACACAAAAGACGTTGTTGTGAAAAGATTTTTTAGATACAATGAAACTCAATGGGGTCCAGTGTTGTTTTGGACTCCACTGGCTTTCATTACATAGATAAATACAGTTAAAACATCCTTCAAAATATCTTCTTTTGTAGCAGTAGAAAAGAAAGCTGTGGAATGACATGAATGGGAGTAAATGGAGTGGAGAGAAAGAGACCGGCTGAGGTCTTGAGCGCCCTAGCTTTCGAAAGAAACCCAATGGAGAGTTCTTCAGAAGATTGACTGAATTGTTTGGTGGTGGAATGGACAGGTGGAGATTGACAAGGTCTCGAGGGTCTCTGTAGAATCAATGTTGGCTCTTGTAACAGGTACTGACGCTTCAAACCACCCAGCTTAATGTCGGCCCCTGGGCCCCCATTACTCACCCTAAAACACAGTCTACTGAGTGGGTTTTATATTATGAAATTCTCTCCTACATTCACTCGTTTAAAGAGGCCAAGAGGACCATGACTGCATGAGGATTTACACTAGTCCTGAAATAGATCCAACAGGAAGGAACAAATCTTGCACTGGGCTGAAACGAATGCCAAAGCCATTGCGGACTTCATTGTCCATAGTTCAATAGTGCAACTGACTTTCCAAAGAGCTCAGGCATTAGTGTAATGGCATATTCAGACACTGGAACAGGTAACAGGCACTTGGTTTTCACCTTAATCCAGCCTGAACAATCAAACAACCTTAGCTGGACAACTACCAAAGGCACTTTACACATGAGAGCTTTCTGTAAGCAAGTCATTTTCCCTCAAAGTACAAGAAATACTGACAATGGCCTTAACTTTTACTACATCTATATCTATGTTAGAGGTTCACAACCTTGGGGTCATGACCCCACCTTGTACTGATTTTCTACTTATTTATTTATGACTACTGGAATACTGGCATAAGTAATTTAGGACTTTCCAATGAGATGGCAAGATGACTTAAAATAATTTATTATATTAATGATGTAACTTATTCATAAATATTAATGAATAATTGTAACATTTCTTTTAAAATATGATTTAAAAATACTTAATTACTGTAACTAAAATAATTTTAATTAATTAAAAATGCTAAACAATAAAACACTAAAAATAAAGACAAAATAAAATAATACTTTTAAAGTGATATCTTATTTATTATTTTAAATGATGTACTCAAAAACTCATTGTCATGAATAATGATGGCCTTGGAGTTAAAAAAGTTTAAAAACACTGGAATTCAGGCCTTGTATTTACATCAAGACCAAATAAAGATCTAAATGTCATACTTTTAGAAGCTATGACACACAAGCCCAGTCTTTTCATTAGAGAGGGTGAGTGCCAATGACATTATTTGTTAGACTTCTTGTTATGGAGTAAATAACCATAAAATTACTTAGTAAAAATGAAAATGTAGTGCTACTCTAATAAATGTAAATTGTAGGTTTAATTTTAATTTGTAGTGTAATTTGGCCTGTAAGATCCATGTACCTCTTAATTCTGTGATGTGTGGGGGTCGCAAGAATTTTGGAACTTAAAAGAATGGGTGGCAGGCCAAAAAAGGTTCACCTAATCTAGTTTAACTCCAACACACCTGTGGTGAAGTGTTTACTCCCATTCTTTCATTCACTTGATTCTACTTCAGGAGTAACAATCAGACTGAGGACCAAAAACCCAAGGCTTGACTTTGGACACAATTGGAAAGTAATTATACACAAAGAGCCAATTTTCTAAATATCTCCATTTTTTCCCCAACTCTCACTCTCGGTTTCATCTCTTTTCTTTTTGCCTGTAAAAAAAACGCTCTCCTCTCTGATTTGCAGCATGTGTAGTGAAGGATGACAGATAGGATTGTGCTCTGAGTCAGAAAAAATCCTGGCGTATCTCTCCTCCTCATGCCCCCACCTCTCCCCAATGGCATGATGAAGTAATTATGCAAAATTATATATATCCCTGGTTGATTAGGGTGGCACATTAAGGGAAGTTACCAGTAGGGATAATGTTGAATCGAATTAGGTACAAAAATATCCTCTGTGAGCAGTCCCAGAAAGGCTGGATCCAGAGCAGAGAGAGGGGTGTTTTTTGGGCAGTAAATGTCACATATTCAAGAATTTTAGGTGATCTACATTAAGTGCACTTGAACTGAATGTATAACCCTTTTTTCACTGATTGATGGGACTAGCAGTCAGGTAAAATGAATGGCCATTCAGCAATCGCTTGTGATAGATGCTAATGTTGAAATAGATGAAAGCGCACTGAACGTGGGGACCTCTCAAATTTGAGCATTTTGAATGATGAATGGCTCCATGTGGCAGAAAAAGGCTATCAAGGAAATCAGTGGTTATCTAATAAATTTGAACAATTAACTATCATTCACCGTCTTGAAAGAATATTACTTAAGCCATATCACACAAGCAAGAGTGCTGTTAAACTAAATATCACGGCTGCCAACAGCAGCAGCTGATCGCAGCCATGCTGATATTCACTGCACCAGCACTTTTGTTTGTGATATTGAGCTAAAAATCAACAACAACGTGTGTTTCAGACAAAATGTATCTGTATTAAGAAATATCTGTGTAATGTCAGGGTTCTGTCACTTCGGTCTGGTTTATTCTTGTTTGGTGACAGAGCCCTGACACTCCTACTGTCTCGTCATTGTGAGCGTGCGGTTCCGAGTTCGCACGGGCCGTACGCTCTCATTGAAAAACATTTTGTGTGGACAGTTTTGTGAGTGCTCTCATTGGTTGCGTGCTTTTGTCATGTTTGGTGTGATGTGCTCTCCTGTCTATTGTCTTAACCCCGCCCTTCTTGTTATCTGATTATTGCTTCATTTGCCCCACCTTTCCTTCCTTGTTACCTGCTTTGTTTGCTCCCTATTTATTCTCCTTGGCTGCGTCTGAAAACTGAAAAATGCTGCCTTTGGAGGAGGCATTCCAAGGTAGGAAGGTATCAAGGCACGTCCGAATCCAGTGTTAGCTTCACTTTCTGTCTCCTGCGATGCCTTTATCTAAACGATTTTTGAAGGCAGCATAGATGTATCCTTCGCTGCCTTTGATATCCCATAATACTGTGTGTTCCATTTCGTGACAGTTAAAAATAAAAATAAAGATGCCGTCTGAAAGTTGCGGTTAGTGGTCAGTTTGTTTTTTAAATGTATGTTTTGACCAACGTTTATCACTTTTGATGTCATTTCTAGTGAGAAATAACTATGGTAGTAATTAATTAAATATTTGCTTAGTTTTCACCAAAGCTCCCTCTATTTTGCTGCAGATCATTAAACCGTTACGCTGCCTCAGAAGTCTGTCCGAATTCAGTTGCGTGAGGTGCCTTTGTGCGCAAACGCTGCCTGCAAAGTCATTGCCTGACAGGGCAGTGAGGCAACAAGTCAGCTGCCTAAGTTTTGTCCACAGCCATTGTGTTTTCAGTCCTGTGCCAGTTCGTCATCTAATGTTCCCGTCATGTGTTGCTTTTTTGCCTATTCCTGCCATGCCCAAGTCCAGCTGCCGGTTGTGTTTTCCTCCTCGGGGTAGTTTTTGTTTGCTTTTGTTTTATTTTATTATTTAGAAGAAAAAAAAACACAACTCTGCATCCTTGAGTCCTCGCCTCTTCCCTTCACCCACACCCTGACAATATACATTATACACACATTTTTTTAAATGAGAAAATATTGCAATATTTTAATTAAAATAGAAAAAAAAAATGGTTATTGTTTTCCGCAAAGCCTGAATCCAGGTGTGATTTGGTATAATTATCTCCTCCACATTCTCAAAGTCAGACACACAAACACAGCCTCTTTTCCTTCCACATTGAGGTCATTTTCTCCATACGTCTCTCTCTAAAGCAGATCATATTTCTCTCTCCCTCCCCCGCACTGCTGTTGGTAGCATGTTGACACTTATTAAAGCTGAGCGAGGCGGCGTGTGGTTGAGTTTGAGTTTGAATGGAGAGACAAGGTGAGAGGAGACACACCTGTATAAGGCCCTAGAACTTCGCACAGGGGCCGGGGGCGACGCAAAAGGGCCACAAGAGGGCCAAAGCCAGACAAATAAAAGGTCAGCATGAATGTTGCATGAGCGGTTTGGTGCTGACGTTACCATGCCGACCGGTCTGGGTCTTTCCTGGCTCCAGCTGGGCCTCATCTGCGAGCTGACTCGATGGATTGGAGACACCCAGACAGCACATGCATATTCATCTGCCTCACATTTGCGTTTATCATAAAATACAGCTCTAAACTAAAACAATTACACATACTTTTGCCAACAGCAGGTGGGAGCGAGTTAAATTAGCAAGCGAGCACCAGTGTGTGAAGTCAAATGACTTCGGAAATGTAATGAAATCGCGTCTGCTAGGTAGCATTCATGCTGAGTATGCAAGCACGCACTGTATTTGATCCACAGACATCGTCTGAGGTTGTCTGTTGAAACAATTGCATTTTCTGGCATTAGCTAAAAAGCGCTACTCATTCTGTTGTTAAGGGCTAAGCACATATTGCCACTTGCATTGATCTTTCCCACAAATCTTTTCCCGAGACAGGCTTAGACTACTGCCTCTAAATACAATGTGTCTCTGATGTAAATACATTGATCTAAAAGTCAATGTGGGTATTTATTACATTTTACCAATCTAAAACCAAAATCAATAACGTAAATGCATCATTCTAGAAACGGTAACGATGATCTAGAGCCGCCTAGGAAAACAGATCTCACAGCTGAACAGCACACGTCAAGTCTCGCAGCAGAAGCTAAGGAAGATGACATCCATTTTTGCTCCAGTCGATGGCAGAATGCTAACAACATGCTAATGCAGTCAACGGTCCTGCACACAGTGGCATATAGAGAGCAAGCATTGTAGAATCTGAGGGCAGTTTGTAGACTGAGCTATGTTGGTGTACAATAAAACATTGATAATTATCAAAATCAGCTCAAAATAAATCCTATTTTTGAAGGCTTAACACAAGAAAAACATGCTCACATTCTGGTTTCGCTTAAATTACGTTTATGACATGTACCTGATTAAAAAACAAAACGGTCTAAGCCGTTAACACAGCCTATTAATTATAATCAGTGTAATCCAGGATGTAAACATACTTAAGGCACATTCACACACCAAGAACAATAACTACACTGTAAACCCTAACGCTCAAAATAATTAATTGGTTTGAGTAGAGCTAACTCAAATTAAACAAATTACTTCATAATTAACTTTTATGAGTATTTAGAACTTTTTTTTTCTTTTGAGTTCACAAAACTGACACATTTTAAGTAATCTAAACTGTTTCATGGTTTTGAGTTTTATGAACTTGTTTCTTTTATTTTAGACAAACTTAAATTTAACTGAAACTGGGCTGGGATTTCTATTTCCCAGCATGCTTTGCATTGACACTCAAAAGGGAGAGTAAATGCTAAAATGAAGTGTTATATAATGTGTGCAAGACATTTCTGTTATGTTTTTTTTTTTTTGGTGGGGGGGGGGGGGGGGGGGGGGGTACACCATCATGGTGACCAGTGGAGCATGAGCTTAGTTTGAGAACAGATATACAGTATGTTAAATGTTCTATATTGCTGTCCTCATTCAGCGAGTGCTATGCTATGCTAATGCTATCAAAGCATTGTTTTACCAATTAGCAAGGTAGCATTTATTGAATTAGCTAGTTAAAGCTAGCCAAGTTTCCACTATTAAAAATATTTAAGTTGATAATTTTAATTTAAATGTATGAATTAGCTTACTCAAATATTTGAAAAGCAATTAAAATGTATGAGTACAAAATAAAAATCTGCAAGTTCTGCTTGCTTAAACTTTAAATTTCTTAACTTAAAAAAAAATATGTAAACGATTGCCTCAATTTTTTGTTTGAGTTTTGCCAACTTATTTGGGTTTACAGTGTATAACAAAAAAACTATTTTAGTCCACACAATAAAGCTCAGTTTATTACAAACACGCTCTGCTAACTGCAGAGCGTGTTCCGGAAAGTATTCACAGTGTGTTCCGTGCATCCGTGCGTCCGTGCATCCGTGCGTGTTCCGTGCATCCGGAAAGTATTCACAGTGCTTCACTTTTTCCACATTTTGTTATGTTACAACCTTATTCCAAAATGGATTAAATTCATTATTTTCCTCAAAATTCTACAAACAATACCTCATAATGACAAAAGAAGTTTGTTTGAAATCTTTGCAAATTTATTAAAAATAAAAAACGAAAAAAAAATCACATGTACGTAAGTATTCACAGCCTTTGCTCGATACATTGTTGAAGCACCTTTGGCACCAGTTACACCCTCAAGTCTTTTTGAGTATGAGGCTACAAGCTTGGCACACCTATTTTTGGGCAGTTTCTCCCATTCTTCTTTGCAGGACCTCTCAAGCTCCATCAGGCACAGCCATTTTCAGATCTCTCCAGAGATGTTCAATCGGGTTCAAGTCTGGGCTCTGGCTGGGCCACTCAAGGACATTCACAGAGTTGTCCCGTTGCCACTCCTTTGTTATCTTGGCTGTGTGCTTAGGGTCGTTGTCATTTTGGAAGATAAACCTTTGCCCCAGTCTGAGGTCCAGAGCGCTCTGGAGCAGGTTTTCATCAAGGATGTCTCTGTACATTGCTGCATTCATCTTTCCCTTGATCCTGACTAGTCTCCCAGTTCCTGCTGCTGAAAAACATCCCCACAGCATGATGCTGCCACCACCATGCTTCACTGTAGGGATGGTATTGGCCAAGTGATGAGCGGTGCCTGGTTTCCTCCAGACATGACGCTTGCCATTCAGGCCAAAGAGTTCAATCTTTGTTTTATCAGAGAAGAGAATTTTGTTTCTCATGGTCTGAGAGTCCTTCAGGCAGGCTGTCATGGGCCTTTTACTGAGGAGTGGCTTCCACTGTACCATACAGGCCTGATTGGTGGAGTGCTGCAGAGATGGTTGTTCTACTGGAAGGTTCTCCTCTCTCCACAGAGAAACGCTGGAGCTCTGTCAGAGTGACCATCGAGTTCTTGGTCACCTCCCTGACTAAGGCCCTTCTCCCCTGATCGCTCAGTTTGGCCAGACGGCCAGCTCTAGGAAGAGTCCTGGTGGTTCCAAACTTCTTCCATTTACAGATGATGGAGGACACTGTGCTCATTGGGACCTTCAATGCTGCAGAATTTTTTCTGTACCCTTCCCCAGATTTGTGCCTCGGTACAATCCTGTTACGGAGGTCTACAGATAATTCCTTGGACTTCATGGCTTGGTTTGTGCTCTGACATGCACTGTTAACCGTGGGAACTTATATAGACAGGTGTGTGCCTTTCCAAATCATGTCCAATCAACTGAGTTTACCACAGGTGGACTCCAATCAAGTTGTAGAAACATCAAGGATGATCAGTGGAAACAGGATGCACCTGAGCTCAATTTTGAGTGTCATGGCAAAGGCTGTGAATACTTATGTACATGTGATTTTTTTCGTTTTTTATTTTTAATAAATTTGCAAAGACTTCAAACAAACTTCTTTCACGTTGTCATTATGGGGTATTGTTTGTAGAATTTTGTGGAAAATAATGAATTTAATCCATTTTGGAATAAGGCTGTAACATAACAAAATGTGGAAAAGGTGAAGCGCTGTGAATACTTTCCGGATGCACTATATTTTATCTGCTACTTTAAATGCTTGTGCTCTTTAAAGTCATGTGGATTCTGATTGGCTGTCGATGATTTTATTGTAAAGTGATTCCAAAAATATCCTTTATGCTGTTATTGTTATAGTTGTAGTGGGGACTTCCTTATTTTCATTGAATTAGAATGATTATTAAAACGTTATAGTTATCATTATAGTTATTGTCTTTGGTGTAAATGGGCCTTTACTCAGACGGCAGTTTCACAACAAAAATCAAGTGTCACCGTGGTTACCAGTGTAATATGGCAGCAGAAATCACCTGTGTACCTCCCGTAGGGTTATTTGAGAGGATAATGGTACACTTTAGGGAAAAAAATGACAGAATGAAGCAATGCTAAGAGTTCAAGACCACCTGATAACTACTGAGAGAAAAGGCTCTGGTCTTGTGTGAACACTGCTAACTGTAATCTAATGTGATTCAAGAGAACTGAAAAAAAAAGTTAATATTCAATATGTGAGCATTCACAGAGTGGCTTTATTAAAACCAGATTATTGCTAATCACATTTTAAATCTTTTTCATGTGAACACATTGCAATTAGTCAATCTGTGAGATTTACCATAAACAGTAGCATGCACTACGAATGAATGTTTAGCTTCTCTAGACGGTTAGCACACTAAAAACCCTACATGGCTGTAAAACTAAAATCGCGATATGGCTTAGTGCAATTATAATATCGCAAAGACTGTGATTTAATTAGATAAATATACTGTATGCTCTGCATTCTTACAAACAATATGTACTGTGTTCTTAAATGTGAGTAGCTCATGATCCACTGCAGCGTCTCAGAGCGGCTTGGTTTTAAAGTCATATTGATATATAATCACACAAAAAAAAATCTATCAATTTGTATAACACACTGAAACCTTTTTATCTTCTTTTGTGTTCTGCACAAGAAATAAAGTCATCCAGGTTTAGAACAATAGGACGTTAAGTAAATGGCAGAATTTTTATTTTTGGGTGAACTATCCCTTTAAGAAATGCATAAGATTAGGCTTTGCTGAATGCAAAACTAGTTTAATTAATTGTTCGCAACTTATTTCAGAGACAGATTAGTCATCTAGGCAACCTAGTGACTAATCAATTTTGAAAACATATCACTTTGCAGCTTCATACACTGAAGACAGGAACAGGATAGCCACATGTTCTCAGAACAAATGAATGACATTAACTGTAGAACGCATCATCTGATTCATCTGTCACTAATTAAATGTGTAAACAGATGGAGTGTTTTCAGGAAACAGACATAAAAAGCTTTTAGAAGAAGCCGGACAATCTGATCAGCGCTGCACTCAGGTGTGACAGCACACACACACACACACACACACACAGGAGACTTGTAAGGTCTGACAAATCCCAAAATCAGTTGCAAAAAGATGCTAGACAAAATAGCTTCTACGTTTGAAGTTGAACGTTAGCTAAATGAGCTCTCGTGTGGCGCAGCCTGGAGAGCAGATCTACAGTACAACTCTTTATCACTTATTTTCCCCTTTCCTCTCTCCATCAGTGCATTACCTCATCTTTTAATTATTCATCCTAACACACATACACACACCCAATCATCCTCACTAAAATCTGCCTCAAGTCTGCGTCAATAATGAATATCTTAACCATATCTAAAAATAGTCTGATTGACACCGAAAAAAACGCTTCCGCTGCTCATCAAACGAAAAAACAGACATTTTGTGCTCGCATTCAAAGTCTATGTCAAACCAAAGAGGTCTAAAATAAGAAATCTGTTCTTTTCCTCAACACAACAACTCAATAATCGAGTGAAACGGACACGCACAGTTGACGTTTATACCCTGGTGACTGATATAATGCTGGCAGGCATTACGTCGCTTATTAAAAAGGTGGCACTTCCTGTTTTGCTGGTAGTCACCTGGGGTAGGGGAGCATATGGCGCCTCTAACACATAATCTCCTTTTCTGGGAGGTTTCCACATGCAACACAAGCACCCCCTCCTTCAGTTCATCCCCTCCCAATGATGTAATCGAAAAGCCAGACGCCTCCGCAATCGCTTCCGTCTTGTACTGTATGCATGAGCGGAGATTTGTTGGCTTGATGGGAAAAAAATGCAGCAAGAGGTGACAAGAGCAACGAATACTTGACTTCAATTTCGGCATTGAGCAAAGCAGCCTAAACTCAAGGTGGCACGGGTGATCCGATATGGCAGCAGGTTGTTAGGCATTGCATCAAAGTCTGTTATTTCTTCACGGATGAGGCCTAAATCATGAGTATCTGACAGCCTAGCGCCTGTTTTCGGCAAGACGCTGTGGTCTGGAATTAAGGCTGTAAACTAGAAGGCACCATGTGATGTGAAACAGATCTCCAGATCTCCAATCTCCAACTGAGACCTGCACGGCCAATATCGCAACAGGCTGGGGCTAAACTAGTCATATCTGCTTCCACGCACTGCCTTTTTCCTTTTCAGCTGTCTGAATGTGGCTGTTTCTCTTCTGTGATGGATAAGACTGCAGTGTTTCCAGGTGCTGCTGTCTGACTGGAAAATAGATCTGCACTGACCCCTCAAATTCATTTCTGAATCTTCTGTAATCTTATAAAAAAGTCTGAAGGACTCTGCAGCAGAGAGAGCTTTACAGGGTAACCGCAAAGATGGTATAATGGATCACAGGAGCTTGAGTTCACTGCCACACGTTTCTGTTCTGCTGGAGACAAAACAGAGAAAAACTTCACAAACAACAGCCATTGTACTGAAAATTATCCATAACTGATTATGATTACTTGAGCTCTCAGATCTGCGCAATTACACCGCATAAAGGAGTATGGATTGCCATGCGAGCTTCCAAAAAAAGACGAGCAATGCTTTATGAGTTTCTAGTCACACAAGAATAGATGCACAAATGGTACTTTAAAGAATAGCAATAGGTTCCTCTTTAGAGAAATTCATTGAAATTCATTCTGAAATATTCAACACCTGTGTGAAATATTAAGTTTAATGCAGTGGAAATAAAACACCTACAATTAAGCATTTCTGAAATGGTCCGCATAAACTACAGTTAAATGTTATTGACGGATGGGCTGAATGCTGACAATTTTAGAGGGCCATTTTACCAAAAATGTTTGGTACATTTCATCATCTACTCACCCTCATGTCATTCCAAACCTGTATGATTTGAAGTTTGACAGTGTCTGTCCCCCATTCACTTCCATTATGTGATAAAGAGCGCCTGCGACATTCTGCCTAATATCATTTGTGTTCCATGAAAAAAAGAAATCATACAGGTCTGGAATGTATGGAAGCGTGTTTCCACCACAGAATAAAAAATAAAAAAAGGTAATTGCGACATTTATCTCACAATTCTGACTTTTTTTTTGCAATTGCAAGTTTACATCTCGCAATTCTGACTTTTTTTCTCAGACTTGCATGATATAAAGTCGCAACTGCAAGTTATAAAGTCAGAATTGCGTGATATAAAGTTGCAATTGTGATTCTGAGAAAAAGTCAGAACTGCGAGATGTAAACTAAAAATTGTGAGATAAAAAGTCACAATTATCTTTTAAAATGTTTTATTCTGTGGCGGAAATAAGCTTCCATAGGAATGACATGAGGTTGAGTAAATGATGACAAAAATGTAAATTGTTCGGTAAAATTGCCCTCTTTTCTTTTTGACACTGGGAACCTTTTGACCTTTCTGGCATCCACTCCTACTCATTTTCATCATATAGAAAAGAGCAGCGTAAACATTCTGCTGAAATTCATATGGAATGTAACAATATGAGACTGATGATGACAGAGTGAACTATCCTTTTAAATAGTGAAGAACAGATTTTTGCAATTCTGCTAAATTTAACTTCATTTGAAGTTTGAAGACACTGGATTTATTTGACAGTGAGAAGTACAATCTTCCTAAAAAAAGCCTTTCTATAAAGCGCGCCACTAGGCTGCAATATGACTTCTGACCACAGCGACCCTGACATTTTGACAACCAAACCGGAGCACTGACAGCTTGGAGAGAGCAGCGAGTTGTTGCAGGGATTTCTGCTGCACATCCAGACGTGCTCTCACCTCAGCTGGGCTCCATCCAGAGCCTGTGTCCCCTTCTCTTCCTCAGGCATCAACGGCAGACACCTCAATCTCATCCAGCCGAGCCTACGGCAGACATCCTCGCCAAATAGCAAAGCAAAAGATAGGTTGATAGAAAGGGAGATGTATGCAGCACTTGCAAAGAGGACGATGAGTGAGATGGTTTAGAGCCAGACGCAAGCAGTGCATGAAGAGAAATGCAAATGACATCTGCACGCTTTCTCATGTTGTGATAAGATGCAGCATCTGAAACGGCTCTCCTGCTGGCATCTCCCCACGACGCAAAGTGTGACTGAAATATTGATACGAATCTAATGATGAGGTTTCCATCACTGAGATGCCTAACTAGCTCTTCTCAAAAGCCGCTTAAAAACGCAAGAACATTCTTCTTACAATACATTATGCTTTACCATGAGCATTTCCTCACGACAGGGTCCTAAAGGGACAAGCCACGAGCCATGCCTGCAGTCAAGCCGATGAGCTAGTGCCCTGGGGTCGGTAGGTAGTCCTGGAGCCTGGTTTGACTCCTGGGAGGGCCTCTCAGATGGGCTCATTAATTTCAGGAGCCGCAAAACAGGCATTCCTACAGTCTGAGCTGAATGTTCAGGCTGAACTAATTGAGGCAAATCAGAGCCTATCATGATGGACACAGCCTCAGAGGCATGCTGGGAAACAGTACAGGACAACAGCTGGAAGAGATCTTGCCAGCCTCCTGCCGGGCGGAACGTCACGCTTAATGTGTTACATATGAAGAAAACCAGGGGAGCGTAACCTAAGGTTAGTTTTGAGAATGACTTCAACATTCCCATTTTGGACCCAGGCAAACTTTTGATTGAGTAAAGACGATTTACGGCTCAAGGCGTGGTAGAATAATAAGCTAAAGGCATTGTTGTGTATCTCAAGCATATTTCCTGGCATATATACTTTGATTAAGCATTCATAATGCATTTCCCAGATTACCAAAGGGGTCTTGCTCACATCGTTGTTTATGCACCACATGACTTTTATACCCTTTTTTCCAGATTCTTTTTGCACCAGCTCTCAGAGAGGTGTTGAAAATTCCTTCCCAAATCGCCACCTTTCCAGCTGCCTGGCTCTTCTTTCTGTGATGCATACAATCCCTTTCATTATGGGATGATAAAACCTGTGCCAAAAAATCTTTTTATGCAGAAATTATGGTGGTATGCATTTAAGAATCTAGAGATGGAATTGTATATTTAAAATAAATATATTCACTGCCGTTCAAAGTTTTGGGTTAATAAGATTTTTTTGGGGGAAAGAAATTAATACTTATTTAGAAAGGATGCATACAACTGATCAAAAGTGACAGTAATTTTTACATTTACAATGCTACAAAAGATAATAATAAATGCTGTTCTTTTGAACTTTGTATTCAATGAATCATTGTTTTCACAAAATATTAAGCACCACAAATGTTTTCCACATTGAAAAAAATAAGAAATGTTTCTTGAGCACCAAAATCAGCATATTAGAATGATTTCTTAAGGATCATGTGACACTTTAAACTAGATTAATGGATGCTGAAAATATAGCCTTGAGTACTTCTTTCAAAAACATGAAAATCTCTATTGATTTCCATTGAAGCGCTGTATACAGTACCCATTAAAAGTTCTTTCAGCCAACAAAACTGCTTTAGGGTCCTAAGTGGACTCTACTCAACTGAATTCAACAAACTTGTCCACCCATTGAAACTCAAAATGAGAGCCAAATTCTCTCAATTTCTCCCTTTCATCCTCTGATATTGATACGGAAATTCTTCCAGCACTACTGTACGTAATACAAAAAAGGGACGCTGCGTCCGAAATCGAATACTTCTCAGTATGCGAAAAACAGTACGCCAACATAGTATGTCCGAATGCAAAGTATTCGAAAAACAGTAAGCGAAAAGTCCTCGGATGACCTACTACTTCCGACGAGATTCGATGTACACTTTACTATCCCATGAGGCCACGGGAGGGGATTTATGAGTGAAGATGAAGGGACGCAACTGACGCTATAGGTCACATGATAATGACAACATGGCGGATGTAGTACGACCGGATTACATTCATACTACACGCATTCATACTATATAGAACATACTTTTTTAACAGTCGCGAAGTAAGCTCAAATTCAAATGTAGTACCTACTCAGACAGTACGCGATTTCGGACTCAGCTGGAGTGTCTGCATGCAATATACTCAGCAATCAGGTTATTGATGGAAAGTGATGCCACATGCACATGAAGACACGCTCACACCTGCACAGATAGCCACATCTATCACGATCACTCAAGGCGACGACTGGCTCTCGTTTCTCGGCAGGCCACTGTCGTAAAAGAGCGAGTGTCAATAGAAATGTTGGCCTCCAGTCTCGCCGGGCTGTCTAAGCACCTTGTCATAATTGTGTGCAGTGGCGCGGAGCACACGTCAAACAAGCCATTAAGAGGAAGTCTGGGAAACAATACAAATGAGATGAGAATGAGTTGGACTCCTATAGGGTTTATGAGACCGGAGGCAATGGACAAGCACAAACACACACAAATGGGCCCAAACAACGTCCAGTATGATATCGGGTCTTGCATGGCAAGGGAAAGAAGCTGGTCTGCTTCCATGGGTGCAAAGACCTTGTCTGTTTTTGTTACCAAGCAAGAGAGAGAGAGAGAAGGGGAAAGATCGTGTTTTGGGGGTTTAAACAGGGAGATTTATGGTTTCCTGCACCCTTCATGCAGACCTACTCCATCATGTCAGCAGCAGTCCAGGCACAAACACTGACTGTGCTGCTCCTGCTGCTGCTGGAACATTTGAATAGAATTACAAAGCAGTTTTGCCTTACAGTTACTCTAGCCTGGACAGAGAAACCGGAGCACACAATTTAGAGGACAGTAGCCCTCCTGCTGTGAGGATTTACTTTTATGAAGAGAATTAAAAAAAAAAAAAAGAAAAAAACTACTGTGCAAAATCTGACTAGCAAGACACAGTAGTGAGTCTTTTTATGAAGAAAAGTGAGGTGCTATTACAGGACACAACATGTAAACCGCACAAAAAAATTACAGTTGCGGGTCAGAAATAAGTGGTTTGCTGGTTAGCATAGCCACAATTAGCCCCATGGAATAACATCCACAAAACAATGACAAATGGTTTGCAGGATCTGCTACAAACTCTTGAACAAATAGACTAATAGAAAGACAAGTGAAAGTCTATGTAATAAAAACTGAAGTGTATGCAACATAATTGGTTTCATAATGAGACTAGAGAGCGTTCTAATTTTAACGGGTGCGATTAACAATTAAAAAAACGATAGGGATTGCCCCCGCATTACGGTCCCATCATGTCGTTTCGCATTTCCTTGTAAGCCTGTCAACAACATCTGAACCTGGATCTATGTGCCAAACGATCACATTAATCATACAACACAGCATCTCAAGGTATTTCTGCCTCACTAATGCATCTGTGAACGCTTCAAAAATAACACTCAATGTTTCATCATCATCCCAAATGCATTACTGCTATGCATTGTAATTATGATAATTAAATCCAAAACTACATCAGAAGATGTCTTCCTCTCGCAAAGACCTGATCTTTAGCGCACTGCCTTCTGCCGCCGTTTTGGTTCATGTTGTTATTCAAGGAAGGAACTAAAGCGCAGACACTAGGTGAAAAGATTAGAGATGCTAAAGGAAGGATTTAAAATTGGTGACAAAGAGGTCAATGACGTGATGCTAATTGTTCTGTCCAAACAATGAATTTATTCAAAAATACATTAAAACCGCCAAGTTTTTTTTTTTTTTAATTTCTGAATTAAAGGGGACCCTTTTATGCAAAATTAACTTTTACATGGTGTTTGAACAGAAATATGTCAGCAGTGTGTACACAACCACCCTATAATGGTAAAAATCCACCCACTCCTTTATTTTTTAATTCTCATAAATCATAAGCAGCATCTCAGAAGAAGCCGTTTGCAGTTTCTATGCAATGTGACGTCACATATGCTTAGGCCCCGCCCACAACTGCTGATGGACTCTGCCCTATTAGCATAGACCCCGCCCTGAGTGAGCTGTACCAGAGCATTTAACAGCAGCATTCAAGTAAGAAATGTATTCCTATTACAGCTACTAAAGTTATTCAATCAAGATCAGTGAGTGATTTTGTTTATCTTTTGTTGTTTGATTCATATTAACAGTATATATAGCAGTAGGTACTGTATATTACGCTGCTTTCACTTTAATACACAGATCTAACATACACATACGATTTCTTGCCGTTTACGTTCACAGACATAACCGACTGTGTTTATATGAACTTTGTGCGTTTTTGACATAACCTTGTGTGTATTTGACAGTTTATGCGCAATAAGACATGAAAGAGAACTTAGTTTAATACTCATGGGACAGGCCTTCTGACATCCAGCTTTCTGTGCACGTGCTTCGGATGTGTGTTCTCAGAAAACCATATATCAGAAGTTTAGACTGATATGGCTTTAAAACGCATGCAGATAATAAACTTTCATGATGATGAAGAACTGCAATGTCACGTGAGCTTGACCACGATAGAGATGATAATCAAACCCAAACAGATGTTTTAGCTTTTGGCAAAGTATCCGAGGCACAAGCTGTAAAGGCTCCGCCCTCTTTTGGAAAGCAGGGTGGGGAGCAGCAGCTCATTTGCATTTAAAGATACATGCGCGAAAACGGCATGTTTTTCCTTCCACTCAAAAACAGGCTTTTAAAACATGGTATAATAAATTATCTGTGGGGTATTTTGAGCTGAAACTTCACAGACACTTTCTGGGGACACATGAGACTTATATCTTGTAAAAAGGGGCAAAATAGGTCCCCTTTAATATTAATTGTGATATGTTTTGTGGACAAAATTGTTAGGGTAACAACTATTCTGAGAATGAAATTCCTATATATAATTTTTATGATTTGAGTGACATTTATAAAAAAAAAAAAAAATTAATATGTGTACCCAACATGCAGAAAAAGGAAGACAAAACCAGATAAATATCACAGAGAGGACCCCTGTAGACCCTCTTAAAATATCAGATAAGTTGACCTTTTTATGACAAGTTATAAACCCGATTCCAAAAAAGTTGGGACACTGTACAAATTGTGAATAAAAAAGGAATGCAATAATTTACAAATCTCATAAACTTATATTTTATTCACAATAGAATATAGATAACATATCAAATGTTGAAAGTGAGACATTTTGAAATGTCATGCCAAATATTGGCTCATTTTGGATTTCATGAGAGCTACACATTCCAAAAAAGTTGGGACAGGTAGCAATAAGAGAACGGAAAAGTTAAATGTACATATAAGGAACAGCTGGAGGACCAATTTGCAACTTATTAGGTCAATTGGTAACATGATTGGGTATAAAAAGAGCCTCTCAGAGTGGCAGTGTCTCTCAGAAGTCAAGATGGGCAGAGGATCACCAATTCCCCCAATGCTGCGGCGAAAAAAATAGTGGAGCAATATCAGAAAGGAGTTTCTCAGAGAAAAATTGCAAAGAGTTTGAAGTTATCATCATCTACAGTGCATAATATCATCCAAAGATTCAGAGAATCTGGAACAATCTCTGTGCGTAAGGGTCAAGGCCGGAAAACCATACTGGATGCCCGTGATCTTCGGGCCCTTAGACGGCACTGCATCACATACAGGAATGCTACTGTAATGGAAATCACAACATGGGCTCAGGAATACTTCCAGAAAACATTGTCGGTGAACACAATCCACCGTGCCGTTCGCCGTTGCCGGCTAAAACTCTATAGGTCAAAAAAGAAGCCATATCTAAACATGATCCAGAAGCGCAGGCATTTTCTCTGGGCCAAGGCTCATTTAAAATGGACTGTGGCAAAGTGGAAAACTGTTCTGTGGTCAGACGAATCAAAATTTGAAGTTCTTTTTGGAAAACTGGGATGCCATGTCATCCGGACTAAAGAGGACAAGGACAACCCAAGTTGTTATCAGCGCTCAGTTCAGAAGCCTGCATCTCTGATGGTATGGGGTTGCATGAGTGTGTGTGGCATGGGCAGCTTACACATCTGGAAAGGCACCATCAATGCTGAAAGGTATATCCAAGTTCTAGAACAACATATGCTCCCATCCAGACGTCGTCTCTTTCAGGGAAGACCTTGCATTTTCCAACATGACAATGCCAGACCACATACTGCATCAATTACAACATCATGGCTGCGTAGAAGGATCCGGGTACTGAAATGGCCAGCCTGCAGTCCAGATCTTTCACCCATAGAAAACATTTGGCGCATCATAAAGAGGAAGATGCGACAAAGAAGACCTAAGACAGTTGAGCAACTAGAAGCCTGTATTAGACAAGAATGGGACAACATTCCTATTCCTAAACTTGAGAAACTTGTCTCCTCAGTCCCGCAGACGTTTGCAGACTGTTATAAAAAGAAGAGGGGATGCCACACAGTGGTAAACATGGCCTTGTCCCAACTTTTTTGAGATGTGTTGATGCCATGAAATTTAAAATCAACTTATTTTTCCCTTAAAATGATACATTTTCTCAGTTTAAACATTTGATATGTCATCTATGTTGTATACTGAATAAAATATTGAAATTTGAAACTTCCACATCATTGCATTCTGTTTTTATTCACAATTTGTACAGTGTCCCAACTTTTCTGGAATCGGGTTTGTAGTTCATGATGTAAAATGCAGACTTGTATTTTCTAAGGTGTAAGAAAATTATATTACTTTTTACTTGGTTACACCACATGACATTTTTAGTCATTAATTTGAAACTTGGCTTGAAAATGGTTTAAATGTTTTTCAAAATCATACGAAACCAACATGAATACAAAGAGTGCATTTCTAAGAACTTGATGTGTTTTAAACCAGAGTTTTTTTTCTTTCATTATTTGGGACACTATGTCTTATATGTCTGACTTGAACACAAAAGACTAAGTGTATATCTGAAGTCCAGGTTGAACCAGTGGTGTGACAAAACCTCACTGATGCGAATGTCAATATGAATTGCTTTCCTCACGGTCCTCTGAAACAAACCAGCCACGTCTCAGATCTACTTTCTAACCCTCAATGCGTAAACTTGCCATCTCTCTCCTCCAGAAATCAATAGCTTCCATTTCTGCTCTGTACACTGCTGAGTTGTGTCAAGAATATGTCAGACAGATTAATATCAAAACAAGCTGTGCCCACACCTCCCCGATTTCCTCTCCATGACAAGCTCTTCTGTTTGTTGCTTATGCAAGCAAATGTTGATTCTACAGAACTACAAAGACAGCCATTCTCTAGAATTTCTCGCAGTTGTATTCATGTTCAGACAGCACAGAGGGCAACAAAACTTCCCGGCGTAATGTCAAACTCGAAAACTTCGACAAGAGCTGGAGTTAGGTATAACAGTTAATCCCCAGATGAATTTATGCCACATATTTGATATCTTGATACACGCCATCCTCGGAAAACCAAAAAAAAAAAAGAGGAGATGAACATGATTTTCGGGCTCTTTTGTGTGAAATCCATGACATGAAAAGATTTAATTAAGATAAGACACTGGTAATAATTAATTCTGCGTCCTTCTGTCAAGAACACAGCAACGGCTGAATAAATTACACAAGTCCTGCCTTTTATTTGTTATCATTTCCCCTTTCCCGAAGAAGCCGTTTGAGCTTTTCAAAGCTAAAGAAAGTTTGGCAGAGTCTCTGAAAGTAAGTCCACAGCTTGGGCCCACATAAACATCTCAGTCCTACATCCCACCACCTACTCGATTCAATCTGCTATTATGTTTTTTTGCAGGTACAGCTCGGCCCCGGGGGGGAAAACTCGCTGTGACAAACGCCAAGCGGAAGGCTGCATTCAGATGGAGTGTATTCATTACCACACACCGAGATGTGTAGGAGACAGTGAGGAGGGTTTGAGTTACCATGTCCGTATCTCACCATCTCATTTCCAACATGACCCAAATTAAAGCAGGAATGCTAGGTGACCTATTGCTACAGGCGACATCTTTTCATACGTAACTCTCAAACCAGTCAAACATCTGATCTGATCTGATGGTTATAAACTACCAACACAATCCTGTCATTGTTTCTTTCACTCCTTCTAAAAATAACATTAATACATGGCCAAAACAAGGGCATTCCAATTACAGAATACCCTCAAGTTTATCGCTTGGCACACACAGCGTCGTAAGTGGGTTGGATATAAACAAACGAACATTTGTTTTACTGAAAGCAAGATGTTTTCCTCAAGCCAACTTTCTAAAACGCCACAGAGATAATTAACGGGACAAAGCTCTGCCAAATCTTACACGAATGACCTTTGTGTGGGCAACATGGCCCTGAGTTTGAAAATCTGGCAGCGTTTGGTTTGGCGACTTGAGCGACTGAAACTTTGAAGGACATCAGCTTAAAGACAGCGAACAAACGGCCTACAAAATCACGCTAATTAAAGGTTGCTTTGTCAGGTTTTAGCTAGTGTTTAAACACCTTTTATTTAGTTGGAACGGGCAGATGCACATACAAACACATCAAAAGTGAGGGAAACTTCAATACTTGATTGGTTTCTGTTATTTGAAGGGGAAATACTTCAATTGTGTTGGTAATAGCGGGATACTTGGATGTCTGTGATGTAATTCCGTTTAATTAAATATCTGTGGATAATTTGGTCTGGGAATGTCATTATGCCCTTGGAACGGAGGACATGTTTTCCCTCTCATGCTCATTTTCCTAATGCACAGGCTTTTATATAAGTACATCTCAGGCTTGTACAGAATTAATATGGCAATGAAGGATTGGGAATGGAAGTGTAATTGGACAAGCAATCTCCCTTGACGCTAAATGGCCTCTGAAGACAGCGGCTGCAGGGCTGGGGATGAGATAGCTGGGAGGAGAGCTTCTCTGCGGGCTTGTGAAGGTCTGGCACATAAAGAACCGTCCGTCTGAGAACTTGCAGAACAATGGGAAATGTAATTAAGAGCTGGCTGTGGCTTTTAAACACTCAGCTAGAGCGGAAACAAACAGACGGGGGAAAAGAAACATCCATGTATCGAAAACGTGCAGTGTGATCAATAGCCCACGGTTCGGAAAGCATCAAAGGGGGGAGTGTTTTGTGACTTCACTCGGCACCTCGCAATTTCTCTCAGAACTGCAAGGTTTCAAAGCAATCTCTAATGTCATTAAACTTCTATTAAAAAGCAGTTAGAAGTGTATATTGCCTCTATTTCTCTATGAGTCAGACGTATACATTTTAGGTAACATTTTACAAGTTTCTGATCTCTTGGTAAACAGTAAGGTTAATCAAAACATCAATCAAACATAATTACCTAGCAGTGCCACATGGACAGTGTTTCAAGGAGATAATAACTATTGTCTAAAAACTAATAGCTGCTGCAGAATAAAATTCATCTCAAAGCTGGATTTTCAACACAAGCCTTTCCTCAAACCCTCAGACAGAACATCCTATGAAGCAGGTGATTGTGCAATTAATGTGCAAATCGAGCCTCGACACACCAGGGCCATTTCTTCAAATGCATTTTTTATCTACTGATAAAAATGTTTGTCAACAAAGTCTTTTCTAAACAATCATAAAGATGAATTGTGACCCTAATTAAAATAATTTAAATAAAATCATACTGTTGACTAAATTGTGATAAGAAAAAAAAATGCAAGATTAACAGTGCACTAACAAAAAAAAAAAAAAAAAAAATTCTACAAAGACCATGTGCCCTATCATACACCCGGCGCAATGCGACATCAGGCGCGACGCAAGTGTTTTTTGTTAGTTTCAGCCTGACGCAGTTATCATTTTCATGTTGCACTCGCCCCATCTTTTCGCCCATGGGCGTGCTGGTCTGAAAACAAAGTGTATTTAGGCGCATTGAGACCAAACCTGGTCTAAAGTCAATACCGACCTTTTTTCTGTCGTTAAACTAGTAAAAGTGGATTCGGACACGCCCTAAGTGCACCTGCGCCATGCGCTTCAGACCACGCGCTCAGATCGTTAAAATAGAGCCCATTGATTGTTTCACATTATCCAAATCATAGTCAATGTCAGGAATTGACCCACTTGAGCTGAAGCTTAACAGTGAAATACTACTGGTGAACTTAAGTGATTTACTAGCAGGTCAATTAACTCACTCATACATCATTTAAGTATGAGATTAATCATATATATATATATACACACACACACACACACAACATGAACGTAATATTTCAACTTATATCTGTACAAATGCACAAGTGAACTTGTACTAAGTTACATAATAACACTTATGCTATTTTCTATCATTTAAATATAAAATGAAATTTCATTAGAATCAGACTAAAACTAATGACTAAAAATTAGGGATGCACGATATATCGGCTTGGCTGATATATGATCATTTTTAATGTTATCGCTATCGGCCCGATAACAACATTTGGCCGATATATTAAAGCCGATAAATAATGGATTATTTCCTTCAGCCAAGACACTTCAGATGCGCACTGTTCACTATGACGGTTTTGAATTGCTTGAAATATGATTGAAATCACTTCAAAAAGGAAAATACGGTTAAGTGCAACATGTGCAGCACAAATGTGTCATATAGGCTACACAAAATAATAAATGTAATTTAACATTATAATTGTGTGCTTGGGACATGGATTTAATGGTGAGACATTTGTTTTAGTAATCAGACTATCAAAAATATTATAAAAATTTGGATTCAGATTTATCGGCAAATATATCGGATATCAGCTTTGAAATATAAAAAAACGTATCTGTTATCGGCCAAAATTTTTATATCGGTACATCCCTACTAAAAATGGACTCAATTTAAATAATATTTTCATCAAAAGAAAAACATGGTGACGAAAACACACACACACACACACACACACACACACACACACACACAATAACACAAGTTATTATGGTTTGTTTGCTATTCCTTTGGACATTCAGGGCAACCAAGCTGAAAACTTTCAAAATGTTTGGACGCATGCACTGGAGTTAATTATACGACATGTAATTTCGGCGCATTAATACCGACTACACCCACACACATGCAGCTTTTTGTTCGAGTATTTACGACGGTGTCCATAATGAAGCTCCCTCTAGCTCATAAAGAGAAGCATCTCCACTGCTAGCAGCTCAGGAGTAACCTCTAAAGCCCATTTCATGTTGTCGCATATAAATATTCATTAACAGAGTGGGGAAACCAGCTGTTTCTCCCAATTAATCTGTGCAGAGATATGCCATTTGCCAATAAATTGTTGTTGTATAATTAATGACTCTCATTGCATGGTGACAACGACAGAAACAATACCTCATTTAATATTGAGATTTATATTCATAAACTTGGCAAAAACAAGCAGCTAATCAGCTTCAGTAATAAACAGAGAAAAAAAACTTTAGCCGCATGCTCGAGAAGTCACCCACCCTGCATCCCACCAGTCCAGATAAATCAAGATGTCAGGAGATTTCTACATCAAAGCAGATGTCCCTTCCTGCTTCTCGCTGACCATGTTAACAGGCTACACACAAGCAGACAACGGGAAGCGACGCGGTGAGGACACCCACTTCAAACAGCAAACGGGCCTGAGCTGAGATCATTATCTGGGCAGGCTGAAAACACTCTGGTCAGGAGAATTCTTATGGGACTTACCATCGGGAGGAGGAGCCGGTGTGAAGTGAACAGGTTTATCTGCAGAGGAAGAAGAGAGAGAGAGGCACATTAGTTAAAAGGAAGAAGTCCGGACAGTCCCAGGTGGTCAGTAGTCATTTTGAATGAGTGGATGGACAGTGGACTACATGATTCTTTCACAGAGGTTAAATCTCAAAAAGAATAGATTAAGAGAGATCAGTTGGAATATGAGATGAAAGGAATGTTCCGGGTTAAATACAACTTGAGCTCAATCAACAGTATCCATGGAGTGACATGCTGTCAGTTACCACAGTAATGCCCTTACAGCACTGAAATACATGTAAAAACATCAAGTCAAATTTTTAATTTATAGCCATAATACTTATACACTACCGTTCAAAAGTTTGGGGTCAGTAAGACTTTTTTAAAAAAAGAAATTAATACTTTTATTTAGCAAATTGATAAAAACGTATAAAACATGACGGTAATAGGGTACAACAGGGCTAAAGGCGCACAAAGGTAAAAGGCGCATTTGATTTTATTTTCCTCGAAACCACTTTCCAAAACATCCGCTTTTCAAGATGCATGTGGAAATTTGGCTGATCCTTGCCAAATCGCTGTCGCTGGCCATATTTATAATGAAACCATCATATTTAAAAAAAAAAAAAAATAGGATATTAATCATTTCATATAATAAAATATAATTTATTTACTACTGTAAATCTCTATTAAATGGGGTATGGGATCTCCTACAATGCTTTCAGAATCTTTACTTTTTAAAAAAAATTGTTTCTGTATTTTTAAAATATATCTTTATAATAACATTTTAATGAAAGTATATTTATTGAACAAAAATGAATTCTTTTATTTATCAAAATAAACAGAAAATATAACAAATTTTGCTGTTTTGAACAAGTATTAACTTAGACATTATTAAAAACATATTATTTTAGCTTGAGTATTTCAAATAAATGTTGTTCTTTTAAGCTTTCTATTGATCAAAGAATCCTTAATAATGTATCGCAGTTTCCACAAAAAATATTAATTAGCACAAATGTTGATGATAATAGGAAATGTTTCTTGAGCAGCAAATCAGCAAATTAAAATGACTTCTGAAGGATCATGTGACACTGAAAACTCCAGCAATGGCTGATTAAAATTTAGCTTTGCCACCAAAGGAATAAAGTACATTTTAAAATATATTAAAATAGAAAAAAGTTATTTTAAATTGTAATATTTCCCAAGTATTCTTAAATTATTATTATATTTTTAATATTTTGATCAAATAAATCCAGCCTTGGTGAGCATAAGAGACTTATTAAAAATAAACAAATAAATATATATAAATATTAAAATATTGATAAAACATGACAGGAATAGGGTACAACAGGGCTAAAGGCGCACCAGGGTAAAAGGCACGTGAAAGATGCATGTGAAATATATATATTAAAATTAAGAGACCACCATTTTTCAGAGCTGTATATATATATATATATATATATATATATGGTAATAAAATATGACAAGAACTCAGAGTTAAACTGTCAGAACAAATTCATCTTGATAATGTCAGATAACTTTGATAGAAAGGTATGTAATGGATTACTATCAACCAATCAGCTGTTAAATTTAAGTACACAATTAGATAATACCAATTTAGGTCAACAAATGACCAAGCAAAGCTTAATTTTGTTCAGTCTGTGGTGTAAAAGGTCGCATTAGCAATTAAAGAAAAAACATCTGAATCATTTTGGTCCCAAATTTTTATTAATTTTACTGGTAGTCCACTGTATGAAGAATTTCTGGGTATAGTATGTCACAGTTTACTTTATTTTGCTATCCTCACTTACATAAATTAACTATAGTGTCCTGCACCCACTGGTAAAAAATTATATCTGGTGTCTGAATAATTTTTGGTTTGACTGTATATATACACATATACATCATACTGACCCCAATCTTTTGAATGGTAGTGTATGTGTTAACAAGATCAGTGAGATGGAATCACTTTCACAGACTTTACATCAAGAAACCACGCTTAAAAATTGTTTCAAAACTAAACTTTGTTGGACAGATGAATTTACACCAACATGCACCAAAAACAAAAAAAAAGCTTTTGACTTGATTTTCTTGTGAGTTTGACAACAAAAGTCCTTTCCTGCTGCTTTTTCTTTGTTATTTCTAAGGTCATACTACTATACTATATCATGGATGAACAAACTAAATACATCTTTATTTTAGGGACTGAGCTGAAACAGCTTTATGTCTGTCTGTGATAGCGCATTTTCAAATCACTGGCTGACAACGGCTATAACGTTATCGTTTTAAACACTACAGAGACTCTGAACATGCGTTTTAATTTTCATTATGAGCCAATTCAAGAGACTGGAACATCTGCACGCTTACAGAATAATGTTCGCGAAATCAAGATTAAAAAAACTTGAACTGTTTTTATCCCTACAATGCTAGTCAATTGGGTTCAAAACAACATTTAATACCACTTTCATTGGATGGACAAAAAAACAAAAAAAACAAAAGAAAACCCCACATTTTTCAAAATATTTTCTTTTGTGTTCCACAGAAAAAGAAAGTCGTACAGGTTTAGAATGATTATCAGGGTGAGTAAATGACGACAATGATAAATCATGATACATTTTTTGGTGAACTATCACTTTAAGCTCTTACACTAATGAATGTTAAAATATTCAGACTACAAAACCAGCCAAAAATGTTGGGCTGAAACTCATTAAAATCAGCGCCGACTGAAAGCGAGGACTGCCACAGAAGTTGGAAGCGACCCCACTCAGTCTAACTTTCCTCCAAACCGAAGTGATTTTAGAAACACTGAACTTGCGTACCTTATTACTCTTGACAGAACCGGCTTTTCAACAACACGTTCATGAAGCCATCTAGCTAAAGTGCAGCTACAACACCCTGCTTCTGCAGGCAGAAATAACCAAAGCCACAAAACTATCACATCAATTGCCCAGCCAGCCGGTTGCGCATACATACACACACACACACACACTCCCACACACAGGGCCGGAGCTGGAATCTCTGCTCCTCTCTTCACCAGCACCCCCAACTGCCAGGATAGAGCTTAATTTTAGGCTCACTTCAAATTGCTTGTCAACAACTGAGCGCAAGGAAGATTGGAGAGC
The DNA here is from genome assembly GCA_039654105.1 of Coreius guichenoti. Taxonomy (NCBI): domain Eukaryota; kingdom Metazoa; phylum Chordata; class Actinopteri; order Cypriniformes; family Gobionidae; genus Coreius; species Coreius guichenoti. The sequence continues at coordinate 19,136,199 of CM077178.1, forward strand.
CGGCACTGGAGAGAGAGAGACAGAAAAACAGAGGTCTGCGAGAACGAGGAAGCAAGAGAGAGAGAGAGAGTGAGAGAGAGAGACAGAGAGTGAGAGAGAGAGACAGAGAGAGAGAGGAAACGGGTTGCTGTGCTTCTCTCCTTGAATAATGAAGTGTCTGTTGAACTGGTCCGAGAGTCAATCATGACAGTTACAGCGTTTCATCCTCCGGGAAACAGCGCCATAGCTGAGGGTGAATAACACACACACAGATGTGTATCATAGAGATAAAACATATACTGCTCACATACTGTAATACATAACCCTGTGCAAAGCTCGACTTTCTTATATGTCCAGTGGCAGTAGAGGACAAAACAGCTGTCTGTGCAGGTCTCACGGGAACATTTGTTTCACATGTAAATGATACACGACTGAGAAATTCAACACAAGTCTCACCTCAAGCCCATTTGCTTTACTTAAAGGTATAGTTCATCCAAAAATGAAAACAGTGTCTCAGTGCATACAATGACAATCAAATGAGTCCAATGCTGTTTAGACTACACTGACTTATGGTCACATATTAATAGTTAGTAAGGTAGTTGTTAAGTTTAGGTATTGGGTAGGATTAAGGGATGTAGAATATAGTCACGCAGAATAAGGCATTAATATGTGCTTTATAAGTACTAATAAACAGCCAATATCATATATACACTCACCTAAAGGATTATTAGGAACACCTGTTCAATTTCTCATTAATGCAATTATCTAATCAACCAATCACATGGCAGTTGCTTCAATGCATTTAGGGGTGTGGTGCTGGTCAAGACAATCTCCTGAACTCCAAACTGAATGTCAGAATGGGAAAGAAAGGTGATTTAAGCAATTTTGAGCGTGGCATGGTTGTTGGTGCCAGACGGGCCGGTCTGAGTATTTCACAATCTGCTCAGTTACTGGGATTTTCACGCACAACCATTTCTAGAGTTTACAAAGAATGGTGTGAAAAGGGAAAAACATCCAGTATGCGGCAGTCCTGTGGGCGAAAACGCCTTGTTGATGCTAGAGGTCAGAGGAGAATGGGCCGACTGATTCAAGCTGATAGAAGAGCAACTTTGACTGAAATAACCACTCGTTACAACCGAGGTATGCAGCAAAGCATTTGTGAAGCCACAACACGCACAACCTTGAGGCGGATGGGCTACAACAGCAGAAGACCCCACCGGGTACCACTCATCTCCACTACAAATAGGAAAAAGAGGCTACAATTTGCACAAGCTCACCAAAATTGGACAGTTGAAGACTGGAAAAATGTTGCCTGGTCTGATGAGTCTCGATTTCTGTTGAGACATTCAGATGGTAGAGTCAGAATTTGACGTAAACAGAATGAGAACATGGATCCATCATGCCTTGTTACCACTGTGCAGGCTGGTGGTGGTGGTGTAATGGTGTGGGGGATGTTTTCTTGGCACACTTTAGGCCCCTTAGTGCCAATTGGGCATCGTTTAAATGCCACGGCCTACCTGAGCATTGTTTCTGACCATGTCCATCCCTTTATGACCACCATGTACCCATCCTCTGATGGCTACTTCCAGCAGGATAATGCACCATGTCACAAAGCTCGAATCATTTCAAATTGGTTTCTTGAACATGACAATGAGTTCACTGTACTAAAATGGCCCCCACAGTCACCAGATCTCAACCCAATAGAGCATCTTTGGGATGTGGTGGAACGGGAGCTTCGTGCCCTGGATGTGCATCCCACAAATCTCCATCAACTGCAAGATGCTATCCTATCAATATGGGCCAACATTTCTAAAGAATGCTTTCAGCACCTTGTTGAATCAATGCCACGTAGAATTAAGGCAGTTCTGAAGGCGAAAGGGGGTCAAACACAGTATTAGTATGGTGTTCCTAATAATCCTTTAGGTGAGTGTATATATATATATATATATATATACACACACCGATCAGGCATAACATTATGACAGGTGAAGTGAATAACACACTGATTATCTCTTCATCATGGCACCTGTTAGTGGGTGGAATAAATTAGGCAGCAAGTGAACATTTTGTCCTCAAAGTTGATATGTTAGAAGCAGGAAAAACGGGCAAGAGTAAGGATTTCAGCAAGTTTGACAAGGGCCAAATTGTGATGGCTAGACGACTGGGTCAGAGCATCTCCAAAACTGCAGCTCTTGTGGGTGTTCCCGGTCTGCAGTGGTCAGTATCTATCAAAAGTGGTCTAAGGAAGGAACAGTGGTGAACCAGCGACAGGGTCATGAGCGGCCAAGGCTCACTGATGCACGTGGGGAGCGAAGGCTGGCCCGTGTGGTCCGATCAAACAGACGAGCTACTGTAACTCAAATTGCTCAAGAAGTTAATGCTGGTTCTGAGAGAAAGGTGTCAGAATACACAGTGCATCGCAGTTTGTTGCGTATGGGGCTGCATAGCTGCAGACCAGTCAGGGTGCCCATGCTGACCCATGTCCACCGCCGAAAGCACCAACAGTGAGCATGTGAGCATCAGAACTGGACCACGGAGCAATGGAAGAAGGTGGCCCGGTCTGATGAATCACATTTTCTTTTACATCACGTGGATGGCTGGGTGAGTGTGCGTCGCTTACCTGGGGAACACATGGCACCAGGATGCACTATGGGGCAATATTCTGCTGGGAAACCTTGGGTCCTGCCATCCATGTGGATGTTACTTTGACACGTACCACCTACCTAAGCATTGTTGCAGACCATGTACTGTACACCCTTTCATGGAAGCGGTATTCCCTGGTGGCTGTGGCCTCTTTCAGCAGGATAATGTGCCCTGCCACAAAGCAAAAATGCCTCAGGAATGGTTTGAGGAACACAACAAAGAGTTTGAGGTGTTGACTTGGCCTCCAAATTCCCCAGATCTCAATCCAATCGAGCATCTGTGGGATGTGCTGAACAAACAAGTCTGTTCCATGGAGACCCCACCTCGCAACTTACAGGACTTAAAGGATCTGCTACTAACATCTTGGTGCCAGATACCACAGCACACCTTCAGAGGTCTAGTGGAGTCCATGCCTCAACGGGTCAAGGCTGTTTTGGCAGCAAAAGGGGGACCAACACAATATTAGGATCATAATGTTATGCCTGATCGGTGTGTATATATATATATTTTTTTTAATTAAGGCAAATATTTGGGCAGGGCCCTGATGATGCAATATTATATTGATACTTGGGTCACAATGCAACAACATTGCAATTCTTTATGTTTAGTTACTCAAAGCTGTGATATGTTAGCACAGCTATGTAGGCAATCGGAAGCCAGGGACAGCTGACAATTTTACAGTTTAGAGGTTTTTAAAAAAAAATATTTGATCAATTAGTATCAGTATTCGTGTAAAAAAATGTAAATGTTAAATATTGTTGAAAATAGGGAGAAGAAAAGTATCACAATATGTTACCTCGTGATACTATACCAATATTCTCATGCTAAGAATCAAGATTAAACAGTTAACCACAATTCAGACAAAATCTGAGAAGGCGAAACGTACAGTAGCATTAGGTCAACGTAGACTCTATTCTTTCTATTCAACCAAAATTAAAACTGAGAACAAGCGAAGAACAATTTCACAAACCACTGAAAATAATTGAGAATAGATGACAAAGAAGCAAGATAAATATTGCAGAATTACTAAACATAAATCGATGTATTAGAAAATCAAGTGAATTGTATGTATCTCATGCCACTGCATAATTTAAATTTAAATCAATATTTTATTTAAAATTGTATTTAATAATTTATTTGATGAAAAGCCATGTAAAAAGCACGATAAGGCAGATATAGTCAGCCAGCTGTTACCCCAAATAGACCTCAACGTGAACTGTCAGGCAGACTGTCATATCTGTAAATATCTGTGCATATTGCCAGCCATATGTTTTCATTCAGTGTCTGTCCTTCTCTTTCCTTTTCTGTTTTATTATCTAGTTTGCTGATGTGTATGTATGAGCTGATGGATTTGGTTGTGGAGCTGAGCAGCTCTAGTCCTGTGTGGCCTCTCTTCTCTGTGCCTTCTAAATGAAAATGGAAATGACTAACCTTTGGTCTGTATCCCACTCCAACAAGCTTTCAAACGCTACGATGCACCTCTCCATGTTAATGGTACTCCTTTCACTCCATCCTGTTTTTTTACTCATCTTTGAGGAGCAGGGATGGAGTGCTCTAACTGAGTTTATGTTTAAATCTAATGGAATCTGTCTGGATTAAATCGATTTTGCGACATGGTCGGTTTATAAATGAACCTCACACTCAGACTCCTTTATTGAGGGATGGAGAGGGCACATTTTCAGAATTTCATGAAGGGCCCTTTTTGGTCTTTTAATATAGAGCTAATGTAGAGGCACCGCAGATCTCTTTAAGTGAGGGCACAGGTAGGATTATGAGAAATGAGGTAGGTAATGGTTTACAAGAGGGCGCATATGGCTGGATGCTCTCTCGTTTGCTTACTCTCACTGTTTTCTCCTTTCTAGAGCCTTTCTTCCAGCAATATTAAACATATTCCTATCCAAAAAGGTGTATATTATTATCTCTATACAGGAGGATGTTACATATATCCATATATCCTACATACAGGGCCTGAGGCCCAAGAAACCCAAAATGTAAAAAATCTCTCAAATCAGAGGTGAGACCTTCACTAAATACAGATTCAAATCTGTAACAAGTGTGAATTTTGTTGGGTACCTTGTGTTATATAATTTGTCAAATATTTGCATCAACACTTATACACGTGTCTGTAAAAGTTAAATAATAATTGTTTCTGGTATAACTTCACATGGCACGTTGCGTGACAACAGAAAAAAAAGTCACTAAACTCAAGTGTACACAAACCAAAAAATGGAAAGATGGACAATAATAATAATAATAATAATAATAATAATAATAATAATAATATTATGTGTAATTATATAAAGCTTCCCATTAAAATAGTCATCTCAATTTCAATCTCATTAAGAGTTTAATGAGCCATCAGCACTGACGCATAGCAGAACCATTTTCTAATCATTTAAACTTTCTTCTGTAGCACAGCATCCTAACAAAATATATATGTTTACCTTTCTGCTCTTAGATAGCTCAATTCTGTGAAACTGTGAATTCACAGAGGAAGAAAACACGGGATGCAACGATGCAAAAATGGCAGATAAAAACCAACAGAGATAGTAATACATCCAAAACAGGAAAAGAGCAGTGTTACCTGCTGCTCCATGTCATCAAAGCGCATTTTGACATGCTCTGGAGCTCACGTTTTGTCTCCAATCTTTTCTTTGTAAGCACAGTGCCAAATCTATCTGGCAACACACACCGGCTGGCGGGGCACCCTAAGATACCAAAGCGTTTGCAGATTCACTCAAGCAGATACAGTAAGCACTGAAGCTAATGCCAAGCTTTCACATCCAAAGGCATTTAATCTGCCCCCTTTATCCCACTGTGCAGTCTAAATACCACTGCTTCAGGGATGACAGAATGCTACCGAGCTGTGTTTTTAGACACAAGCGCTCAAGCACTTTGTAGGATGAGGACAGTTTATCTGTGTCATCCTTAATCATTTCACTGTCAGGCAGGGGATCGAAGCCTACGCATTAGGGATTAGTTTTTGATTGCCATCGATCCTTATTGAACCATCCATCCGTCATTGTGTCTCCCTCTGCCTCCGTGAACATCACTGTAAGAAAACTCTACAGAGCCCACAAGGGAAAGAACCATTATTCTGAAACTTATCAGGCAACAAAAATTATACGGGGTCATGCACAAACACAAACAGACAAACACATATATATACATACGCTGCACGTCATGTTTCACTAACTGTGACCTACAGTTATTGAGGAAGAGAAGTACAGCGAAGCCGAGCGTGGAAGTGGCCAGCAGTATGAGACAGATGTTGCAAGGAATCATGAAGTACCGCACGACCAGTGACACTTTGTGCTGGTACATGCGGTCCCGCTCTGGGGGCGGCATGGGGTACTGACAACTGGTCATACTCCACTCCGCGCCTTCCCTAAAGTACGCCAAGTTGGCAAGCGTTCCAAACAGACTCAGAGAAAAAGGATAGACGAAAGAAATCCTAAAACGGTTTCAGCTTAAATTCCAGTGGTGCTTATGTTCGCAGTTTCTTCCTGAAAAACGTAGACAAATGCTTTTATCAGTCTCCAAGCAACGCATTGTTTCCAAATTATCGTCACTCTGGAAAGGGTACCGGTCCTACAGTCTCCAACCCTCCAGCAATCTCTCCATTTCTTTCCCAAGCACAGGGGTGGTTTGTCATGAAAGGTTAGTGTGCAAGTTCTCTCGAGTGTGTTTGACAAAAGCTCCACTGGACCCCTGGTCTAGATTGGTAACACGGACAAGTGAGTGCAAACAATCCCCACTGCACTTTGTACTTTAAATCCGCAAGCGCAGAACTCCACGGCTTGGTAAATTAGTAATGAATTGGCTCTTGATTCATCTTTAGGGGTGCTTGTAATTTTTTATAGCACAATGATGTTCCCTCCTTTCAGGATGTGCTGCCACCTGTCTGTGCCTGACAGTGGCATGAAGATCCCAGGCTGCTCTCGTTGTGGCATGTGTCAGGATTCACTGCGGGTGTGGCTAGGCATCATGCTAGCTGTCTGTCCTGGGAAACACTCAGTTGCTCACAAGCTGGAATTGGAGTCATTAGCTTCACACACACACACAAATGTACAAACTTTTGGAGAGTGACCCCTTCCCAAATCCTCCAGCGAACTGCAACACTAGGCTCGTCTTTGGTTGTAAAAGTCAAAACTTTTCTCCCCCCGCCCCAAACTGAATCTCCTGAATGAATAAATAATTAGCCCACAGAGAGTCAGCAGCTGTCTTCGGCCAGCTCGACCATATGCCCTGGAGAGCAGTAGGGTCTTTTTTCCTCAACCCCCCCCTTCCTTCAACACAAGTCCTCTCTGGACCTCCCCTCTTTTTCATGAAGCGTAGAGTCGAAAGTTGAGGTGTCTGGTGTGTAGACTCTCCCCCCAGATGCTGCTGTCAGCGCAGAGGCGTGCTCCTTGATCCAGGCAGCCGGAAACAAGATACGAGGAACAGCTGAGATTGCCACAGTACGTGTAAAGCAAACGAGGCAACTGCTTTGGACAGTGTTGTTAGTTCTCAGTCCTTTTTAGTGAATAACTCCCGAGACAAGACAAGCTCCTGTTGTGGACTCAGCCAAGTTGTTTGTCGCTCTGGAAAAAGTGTCTCTTCTGTTCTCATTTCTTTTCATTGGAGTCAGAAGCTATTTAGAGCTCTTTCTCTCTCCGTTTAGCTCTCTTAAGCATCCATTCCTGTGCTGGTGTTTCTCCTTGTGTCCTGGACTTAAACTCGGTCCAGCTGAGCCTCAGAGGAAGTGTTCACTGCCAGCCAAAACATACACTCTGATCACCGCTATTCATGTCAGAAAATCCCCCAGGCAGCAGGTACTCTGCCTGCGTTCAGGCAGCGCTTCTCAGCCAAAGAGCCAGGGAGAGGCGTGCACAAATGAGTGAAGCCTGAGAGGAAAAAAGCAGGAAAAAAAGAAAACAAACTGGCCGATGACACTTAGTCCACGTCTCTGTTACGTTAAACAATGCACAGAACGTGTTTTCTGCATCCTTGCGGCACGGACGCTCATGACTCCCTCTCTCTGCTTCGAATGAAGGAGAAGACAGTGAGAGGGGGAGTGGATGAGGGGCTGTCTCTAACAAAGGGTTGGGAGGGGTGAGAAGGGGGAGGTAGTGAGGGAGGGAGGGGGAAACCAAGAATAAAAGCTTTTGGGAATACTTGGGAGTGTTTTAAGAGGGGGGGGGGAGCTGGAATGACAGCGAAAACACAAAAGGGCAATTGGACCAAAAGCATGTCAAGCCTTTTGAGTTGATAGTGATTTATAGGAGAGAGTAGCCAACAATTGTGCTAAATTGTAATGGCAAACTTTGTGGTTTAAATGGGAAAGAGAACCTGAAAAAAGATTTATTCTCGGTTTTGGTTATTCTTGATTTTTATGAGCTATTAAGGAAAATAAACTATTTATATTGCAAAACTGATCTGTGTATCCAACAATCTACTCTAATTGTACCAAACCTTACGCTTTAAATGCAGAATAAAACAATAAGACATGAGCTATTAAGAAAAATGGATGAAAATACAGAACAAATAGTTTATGCTCTAAGCCACATAATGAGGTCAACAGCACAGCACCCCCCACCTTCAATACTGACTGGCATATACACAATGGATGTTCATCTTCACAAAGAAGCCAGTACATATTATCAATTATTTATAAGCTCTGTTTCTTAACCCACCCCTCGCTGGATACCCATCATGCTCTCTCTCTCACACACACACACGCGCATTTTTACAAGGTTATACTCCGTTCCACATCAAGGGCCGTTTATCTCTTCGGACACAGCCTATTCGTTGAGTTTATGGGCTCCATGGAATGGAGCCCCTGATGTACACAGCAGAGAACATGGGGTCAGCTGGGCCTCCAGCTCAGGGTTCTAGGTTCACTCACCAGCTGTGGAGCTGCCCCCTTAAACAACACCCACACTCCAAGGTCATTAATCTCCCTACAAACTGACACGTAGACTAAGAAATAAGACAACTGGGCATCTAGTGACATTCATGCGGGCTACAATGACCTGAAACACCCATGGACAAACAAGGAAACAGAAGAGGGCGCCACATCCGGTTGATCCTACACACCCTCTGTCATGACTCGAATAAGACCTAATTTGACTTCAAAGCACTATGTAATGCATCTTTAATGCGCATGCTATCTCAGAAGGTTAACATCTCTCTCAGTGTGCTCTCTCAGCTGGCAACTTCCATTAAGAAACAACCACAAACTCTCTGCACTTCCCACACTTGCATGACGAGCAGCCTCCAGGCTTTTTATCAGATTCTGCTCTTTCCTTCTGCCATGTTTCTGGTATGATGCATGTGTGCTGATTTTAGGATTGAAGGAATAGGAGTAAAGCATGGAGTGGTGCACTTCATCTATTTTAAAAGAGTGGTTAGTTATTAAACCGAAAAACCCTGAGAAATTCAAAAGATATAAAGATATTCACTTTCAAGTGTTTTCAGTGAAGATTCGGATTCTGATTTTTGCAAGAGATAGATATCTGTCTATCGCACTGTATCCATCCATCCATCAATTTATTCGAACATTAACATCTATCTATCTATCTATCTATCTATCTATCTATCAAAACATTTAACCCTTCATTTATTCAACTACTCAAATATCCATCCCTCTGCCCATCCGTTTACCAATCTATCCATCCATCAGTTTCAACAACGGTTCCACCAATGGAGAAACCCAGTTTACTCCAAGCCTCAAACAGATTCTTGGACATGGAGCTTCCATCTCAGCAGCTGGATGAATGTCTTATTGTAATGACTATCATCAATAAATTAGGTTGTTTTGATTATGAGCAGATCCTCAGTACTCCACTCATTATACTACATTGCACAAGCAGTCAAAAACAGACGAGAGACAGCGCAGGAGATAAAGAGGGAGGTGGAGACCATCAGCAGGCTCTGGGTGAGAATGAGCGAAACTGCACCTCCAGCCAGATCTACTCTGGAATTCTACAGCTGGGAGTTCCTTACTCCACTGCTCTGTCATACGGCTAGCAAGAATAGACACCCTGCAAAAGAAAAAAGTGGGAAAGTGGGGATTTTTCCTTCGTACTGTCTGCCGATGTAACTGTAACAGAGACATTACCCATGGGAAATGACATCAGCGTAATTTAACGTGAGAACACATCTGCCGACTGGCCTGCTGCTCGGTGAGGCAGAGCGCCTGTCGACAATACATCCAGGTGTGAGCTATCACAGAGATGAAGCTGTTCGTTCAATATCTACAGTCAATTTCTACAGACTCGGCTACCCAAAAACTATATGGTGAGATTCCAATCCTGATTTCCACTGAATGTTAATCAATCCAGTAGTTTTTTTTTGTGTGTGAGCAACTCAGGTTTTGAGGCTGTTTCTCATATGGTTCTTTTTCGTTTCCTACAGCCCATGGGCTTCATCTGACATATGTCTGAATCAAATCACTGTTAATCTGCCAGATTCAAACTGTCTATTTTGCTGCTCTGCTATGACTGACCCTAATCTAAACAAGTCTGAGGAAACGGATGGATGACTATTGTCTGCAGCTTATGTTTGGCTCACCTGCAGTTTAACTATCTCTTTAAAAAAGAAAACGGTAGCATTCAATTCAGGAGTATATCGATCGATTTATCGATATAATGATATTATGTGCCTATTTTACACAACCAGTTACATTTTTATTAACTCACAAATGCAACCAAAATATGTAACATGAATATTTCTCTGAAAAATTCACATCCTGTACACCAATTGGGACATCCACAAAAAAATACAAATAAAATAAATAATGGGGGAAAAAAAATCACAATCAATAACACGAGATCAGTAATGTGATGACAGCTTGATGACATGACAAGTCAAGAAAGTCTTTCAGGCTTCTGTGCTAAAATGTGCGTTGTGTAAAATCTAGAGCAAATCCTCAATAGAAAACAACCAAAATTAGGTACTACAGTTGTAGAAAAAAAATCATTAATTCAGAAAAATAATTATAAAAAAGATATTACAAAAATAAAGCTGTTAAAACATTTTTATTTTATCTAATCATTTCTCTTTTGCGTCTTTTTGCGCTTGAATGCGCTTTAAATTGCCAAGGCTTAAAATGTGTACAACCAATCAGGACAGTGAGAGTACCATCTTTCACGCGGGCCATCGGGCAGTCCTACTGTCGAGCCCTGACAGGTGAGTTTAATCGAGAATGCACACGCTGGCGATGGTATTGCAGAGACGGACATTGTGTGAAGATGTGGAGAGTGTCAAAATAAAGGTGTCTCTTGAAAAAATAAATATAAATATCTCTTGATTTTTTACACATTGCATCCCCTAGGCGATACAACAGTATATTCCATGCGACTGCAGAAATGTGTCAACAAGCTGACATTCTACCAACATGTTATTTTATAACTCCTATGTGGCTTATACACAGTAATATTTCTAATGTATTACTGTTTTGAGTAGTGTATTTAACGTAAATGTTACATAATAAAAACCTTTGACTGTAATGCTATAATCATTCAATGTCATGAATAATCTAATCTTTTTTTTGGCTTGTGTCTATCAAAAATAAAATAAATTAAGTTTTAGACAAATATTTTCATGCTGACTAATTCCATCTTAATAGTTCTAAATAAATTAAAATAATTCATAATCACTTTAAATGCTACAAGTGAACTTGGTATTACATTATATTGTACAATATGGAAAATGTATATTCGTTTTGAGGTTTTCTAAAAAAAAAAAAAATACATTTAACAGTGTTTTTATGATGTTTTAGGACCATTCTTCTTATTTGAATAATTCAAAAGGAGTTCTGCCCCATAAATGCGATTTTCAAATCTGATCCTTATCTGTTTGCACAGTGTGAGAGTCTGTTCCACTCTAGTTCACTGCTATCTACATTGTAGAGGTCACTAGAGAGGTCTCTCTATCTCTCTATCTATTGTGTGTGTGTGTGTGTGTGTGTCCTCATACAATCCACTAAAGACTGTGGCAGATAAAACACAATTACCCTAATCCTTCTTTCCTTACCCAGTCCTCACCCTAATACCTATTAGTCGATGTGTGCTCAGCAGACGGTCGTATACCGTACATCACATATTGATTTTGGGTTGAGGATACCCACCGCCACTCAGGTTAAGTGCTTTAAGACTGATGAAAACCCACATAAATCCAACCTTCTCCCATATATCAAGGAAAGAGCAAATAAATCATTCTAGAGGAAGATTTTATTACTCAGACGTTGCTCTTTCATTGCTCAGGAAAGTTAATCAGCATCTTTTGTTACGTTGTCTAGCGATTCAAAATATATCAATACCATATCGGTAATTGGCAGATATTAGAGATTTTATAAGGCATCGGCTAATATGGCATGTGCATTTCCCTTATTTTTATATTTAGAATACCATTGCAGTCATTTAACAATTTAATCTTTAAAAAAATATGAATTGAATAACACTGTAAAATGTAATATTTAGCAGATCTCAAAATAAATATATACAGTTTGATTGACAGATTTGTACATTTAATTTTTTGATGCCTAAATTCACGTGTAGCATTTACATTTTCTTATATTTAATTAATTTTGTAAAAAAAAATAATAATAATAAACAATATAAATACAATAAAGAGAAATATAAGAGTTATGACCATTATAGAATTGAATAGACTAGAATAGAATTCCTTGTCTTGGAGGAATTTGACGAGAAATGACAAATTCAAAGTGAAATCTCAGAGTGTGATATCCCGGCAAACCTGAGACATTGTTGGGATTAGGGCTGAACGATTTTGGAAAATAATCTAATTGCGATTTTTTTTTACTAATATTGCGATTGCGATTTAATATGCAATTCTTTTTTAAGCTCTTTATCTGCTGTATTATTCAACAAAGACAAACAATAAATCATTGTATTGTGGTGGGAATCTTTATGCACCTAACAATCCAATTCCGATTCTGGGAGTCACGATCCGATAACAAAACAATTCTTGATCTACTTTTTTCTTATTAATTTATCTTATTAATAAAACTTAAAATCTTTTTATTTTATTTAATTATATATGTAATTATAAGTACTTTTTAAAATAATTACACATTAAAAAATTGAATTAAAACAATTGCATGTTAAGAATTGTAAATATATAAACTAATACAAAACATAAAACATAAAAGCTAGTCAATAATAAAGAGGAACAACAAAAAAAAAACATATTACAAGCAATGAACAAAGAGTGCTTTCAGTTTTTAAGAGTATCTGAAAGTTTTCCATTCAAGAGCTGTAAGTGATTTTTCTCTTTGTCAGCTTCACTGTTGCTTGATTATATGACATCATAGACAGCGGGAGATCTGCATTCACACTGATGCACAGATCTCTTTTGAAATATAAGATGTGGTTTGTCCTGTCTGTTTAATTTCTTAAGACATTACTGACTGTGTTTACATTAATTCTGCGTCATAAAAGCATTTTGAGACGTGCACAGCCGCATGCGCGAGCACTCTTCACAAAGCGCGGCGCGAGCATTTGAAACTGAAAGCAGTCAGTCAGTGAGTTTCCTATTTTTAATATATAAGCACACTGCATTCCAAACGACATAAATGAAGACTTCGTAGAGCATTTGTAAGGAAAATACCGGCGTGCGAGAACACACTGTAAGCGTAACATCAAGCAAAGTGCACGCATATCATGTGCGATGAAACCCGCGAATGCCCTTGTAATTCGCTTCAACATTTCCGAACTTTATGAAATAGTATTTTATGGTTCGAGTGGTGTGTGAGAGGAAATGGAAGCAAGCAGAATACGGGTGTTTCTAAAACACACGCAGCGCCACCGCGCACCTGCAGTTAAAATCTAAGCTAAGAATTGATCCAGAATCATTTGAGAGAATCTTTTCTCCCACCCATATTGTATAATATGACCAACAGAATATTAGATCGATTAAACACAAACTGTTCTTTCCTGTACGCGGGTAACGTGCCAAGTTGATGCTTCTTCAGACTGCTTTCCCAGCTAACAAACATACGTGACTGTTACGTAACTGCAACGTAATCTGGTGACCAAACTTTCGTCGTGGCGACTTAACTAGCTACGTTGTGGCAACCGGAAAAGTAAAATTCCTGGATACGTTGTCACAAAGTAACTGTTCCCAGTTAGTAACTGCGACGTCATGGCAACGTCAGGGATTAATAGTTGTGTGTTGGTAATCAGTTGGTAATTTGTATAATTGTTTATTTTTCAATAGGCGGACATGCTGTAGTTTTATTCTAATTTATGTCCTCATTTGCCCAAACTAATTTAAAGGCTATTTCAATAGCTGTGAATGACGAATTCAGACTCAAAGTGACTTAAATTCATTTATTTTGAACAACACACCCAAATTATTTAAAAAAAAGCATAGGATATACAGCGGAACATAAATGAAAGCATTCTAGATGCTCTGTGCTCAGCATTATAAACATATATGCTATGCTAGCGTAACATTTGCTAGTTGACATTTCAAATGATTCAGGAAAGATACCATAGAGATATAAATATTAACAAAAAATATTAAAAGTAGACTGTAGGTAATGTTACTTAACCAATCTGACGCCGTTGTTGAACTTTTTGGAGATAACTGGCGATAAAACTGAGAAATGTCGACGCTGTCCTCTCCAGCAGTTTGTGTTTACGGTTCCCATGGCAACTCTCAACGGCCACCAGGCAAACGCGAGTTCTCGTTCAGTATCTACTGCTGTTAGATGAGACGTAGACAGGCCGTGTCTGTCATTATTCCAACGTTTTCTTCATAATTTATTATGAAATAAAAAGTTTAACACCCCAGAAAAATTAACTATTGTTCTTAATAATATTGATAATGATATTGCCTATTGTGCGCGCGCCGCTCGGAGCGCACTCTTCAGTTGTGGAGGCGCGCGCTGTATGTCACGTGATACGTCACTCTATATAAAAAGGTCGTCCGTATTCTTAATTGTTGAAAAGAAACACATTTATCTTAAGGGGAATTTCAATCTTCTGCCTGACGTTGAATTACACATTTTAAATAGCAAATTCTGATAATCAGAACATAATAAATCAGAACATAAAGAACCTGTAAATGATGGTAATGAAATTATGAGCAGGTGACGTTGCATTTACGTTGCCAGTAAATCATGGAATTACCAATATATTATGAATTTAGTACCTATCTGGGACGTCCTTGGTTATCAAATAACGTTAGGAGATCGTACTGGCGACGTTGTGTGTTGGTAATTTGATGGTAATGATATTACAGGCATGCAACGTAGTTACGTCAGTGAGTCAATCTTGTTGGTAATCTTGTAACGTTCAGAGATCGTACTGACAATGCTGTGACAAGGTCATTTTATGGTAAGGAGTAATTTCTTTACCATAAAATGACCTTCTCACAACATTGTCAGTAGGCATGCGACGTTGTAGTTACGTTGTCAATTAGTAAGTCATAAAATTACCAAAAAGTAAGAATACATTACGTAACTGTTACATCGTGTGTTAGCTCTCGCGTGTCACGTGACCAGACTGTAATCGCAGCCTTTGTGGTTAAAAAAAAATCGCGTTATCATATTGCGATATTATCGCAAATGCAATAAATCGTTTAGCCCTAGTTGGGATCTCTCTCAAAACTTTAGAAAAGACAAATATGAGATGACTATATTCGTTTTCTCATGAGAAAAATCTGAGAAACAGCCTTAAGCCAATTTGCACTCCATTTAATCTCACTACTGTCTAGGAGAACAAATGAGATATTAAAGAGTTCTACCATCACATGTATTACCATATTCCCAAACCCATTCCCTCCCCACCATGAAACCACCTGCCTAAGCAAAGATGTGCATGCGAGGACGATTCTTCTCCCACAGCTGGATCTTCATCTCTGGGTGGAGCAAGCTCATTACCCTCCTACTCAGACTGCTCCTCACTCCGGGACCAAGCTGTTGAGCACAGACAGGAGCGCAGCTGCCCCGAGCTGAGAGCTGGGTCTAATGGAGAACAGCTAACCAGCAACAGCATTTACAGCCGCTCATTCATCAGCATGCTGTTTTTCCCTCTCATCATGGTAACTACAATAATGATTGCAGCATTTAATACTTGCCATGCTCCAGCTCCCCACACTTTTATTCGTTCTTTATTTCCCACGATGCTTTCTTAATGGTCGTTATGGGGGCAATCGAGCTGGAACCGTGGTGGGGTTCTTTAAGGGACTGCTGAAGCGATGTGCCAAAACAGAGAATGCACGACTAGCAGAGAGTGACTGTTTTTGGAGACTTGCTTGACTTTGGCTGTGTTTGACATGGGGCTTCATGGGAGCTGGCATCCATGACAGACAGGGGCTGTGTGATTGAACTTGCAGGTAATGCAGGTGGCAGCAGCAGCTGTGGAACTAAACTTGAGGACCATGGCAAGCTTGGCCCAAATAGAGCAAAATGCAGCAGTGGATTTGCACAAAAGAGTAATCAATATCGCACAAAATTAAATGAAAATGTATTTAAAACTTAATGTATTTATAATAATATTTTCATTTTAATAAATGTATTCTGTATGTATTCTAAAATGCATTTCAATTTATTTATATTAAATATATAATATTTAGGGATTTACTGATATTACAAAACCAATAAACTGATGATCATTTTCATGTTATTATGGCTTGTAACCATTTATAACCGATTAAATGGCAAATATAAATACAAAAAATAAAACAGTAAAAAATCTAGGAAAGTAAATTGAATTATTATAAAATTAAAATATTTAAACATCCAATATTGGCCAAAATATGTACCGCCAATAAAAAAAACTCATAACAATATGGTACTGATATGCATGCCTTATTGTATTAATGTACTGTATAATTTTATAATAATAATAATAATATTGTGGATCTTAATATTATCATAAACTCCATTGGTATTATTTTTCCCCTGCGACCCATAATGTACTCGGCTACATCACTCTCTAGAGAACAGATGACCACTTCTACAGCTACAAAACCTGTAAGCAGATAAACGCTTAAATGCCGTTAAGTACTTCAACGTATGAAACACAAAATAATGACATGCTGTTCTAAGCTTCTGGCTCCACACAAGTTCCTTCACCAACATCTGCCTGGCGAGCATTTCATGGCGGGAACTTCTGGTGCAGCTCAGCAGTCCATTTATCTGCAAATCTATGCTTGAGACAATGCTTGTTTTCAGTTCATCCTCCACTATCAATAGCAGCACAGATTCACCTCACACAATTAACCTCTGCAGAATAGAGGCCAAATTCAGCCTGTTTTCCATCTACCTATAAATTAAGCAGAGGTGGAGAGGATGCAGTGATTGGATGACATGCAGAGCATCCCATTTTTGAACAGCAAACACACTGGAGGACCAAATGGAAATTGTTTCGCATACAGTACAGACAAAACCCAGCTGCTCCTGAGCATACTCCACTGAATCAAGCACTGCAAAGCAGCAAGTGCTCAGGGACCAAAGGGAGTGGTTCTTCAACCCATCTGGACATTTTTCATCCTTCTAAAGCCTATTATGATTGCATATTACCACACACACACACACACATAAACATCCACACACATACTCTAGCAACTGACAATCTGTTCTCAAAAGCATTTTACAATATTTCAGAAAGTTTTGGGTTTAAACAAGGAAAAAATATCTCCAGTGTTTTATGTTTGCAGACTATTTCACAGTCGGCTGTTATGAATATTACATTTCCTTGTGGAGGCCTAACAAGCTTGAGCAAAATATAAAAATCATGCTATACAGAGACCAGCTCTTATGAAGTATTACCATTAACGCATTTGAATAATACTATATAACCTCTACAGCTTATGTTCTACCATTATATAGCTCCATTTCGAACACACTGTGCCGGCACGCTCAAAAATATGCACATGCACAAAACGAAGCTTTTTCTCTTATCAATTCTGACAGTGACAAGCTATTATACGCAGGGACCGTTTCATTTGCATTTACAGTAATGAACTCTCTCTTCACCCTTTCATTCTTCCATCTTTCGGCTTTTTCTCCTTTCGTGCTGGATCGTCTTGGAGGGCAGAAGGGAATCTTAATTGGCATACATCCTCATTTCTCGCAAGCCATCCGAAGAGAAAAAGGAGCTTCAATTATTTAGATTTCAAATCAAGAGCCTTGTAAAACCGGCTTCCACAAAACAGCCTTTTCATCCTTTCTCACATCAATCAGACAGATTTCAGAGAGTAACTGTCAAATGTGGGAGAAGCTTTATGCAGCTGTGTATCTGCAATCATGCACTATGTTTTGGAGAAGACAGGACAGAATTGCTCTGTTTTTTTTTTTGGAGGAGTATAACAGCATTGAGTCCCCCATCAAATCGGAGCTCACTGGGTCATTCTGACACAGGTGTTCCAGAGTCATGGGAAACGGGGTTGTGCCATCATCTGTCAGCAGTCGGAGAGACCCAACACAGAAAGACAAGATAGATTCTTCTCCCCTTGAGACTGACTGCCTCCTCCTTTCTTTCCTTTTCAAGAACTCTCCAAAAGCTAGCTAGCTATGGCTAGTTGTACACTTTTTTGGGGAAAAAACAACACTTAGTGGCTGCCGGTTGATAAAAGCATTGCATGTTAAATAAATCCGCTCTGTGTGCTTTTCTCCCTCTTTTAATTCTCCACTTTACGAAACACAACAGACTCAATCATCTGAGAATGAGAACCACTACGAAAAAAGAAAAAAAAACGAGACAAAAATACACCCACACAGCTGCTTTTTGGAAGTGTATAACTATGATTGCTGTGCGTTAAACATAACAGATGCCTCATCCATTATTCACCTGCAAACCAACAAAGAGCAACCACAATAACAACCGTGGACGAAGAATTTCCTCCAAGATTCTTTCCGGACCCTGAGGAAAGAGGCAGATAGTGAGGGAAGACGAGGAGGAGAGAAAAATAACAATGCTGTGCGTCTAGCATGGACATGACCCTGGACTTGGCCAATGCAAACATTTGTTCTGCATGTAATCAGCAAACGTAAGCATCCTGCTGGAGAAACAAGACTGAAGGAAAACAATGAGTAAGGTGGAAAGAAACCAAGGGTGCTTTCACACTACACTTCATTTTGAATCATACGGAATCACTCATGAATCATTTACTTAATTTAAAAGGGTCATATGATGCTTTTTAATGTTTTCCTTTAGTGTGTAATGTATCTGTTTTTTACAAAGCTCATATAGTCTCCTACAAAGGGATTTTTTCTACCTAACAGAGGAATGCTGCTCCAGACCTGCTTAACACTAGAACCGCCAGGGGTCGTTGTATACCTAAAACTGCCAGCGGGTAAAATTTACCCATGCACATGATTACTGTTCTGATACGGCTAAAACAACGTATTATGTCACTGTATTATGCCACTGTCTTTAAAGTAATGTCTACAGTCATGAAATTATTGTTTTTAGTCATCAAATATGTTTTTGTCCTGTTGTTAAATGCTATTTTAAGCAGGCTACACGAATCACTTTTTGGTGAATATTTGCTAAACCAGCCTGGAATGACAACGAGAATTAGAAGGAAATAAACACATATTTGGGTGGTGTAATATGGTAATAAAATGTCATTAATCACATATTAAGATAACCCATGTTATTTAAATTACTAAAATACCCTAAATAGACAATAAAGAGCAATAATAATCCACTGCACTACATAGGATGTATGACAAAAGGATGACATACGATGTATGACATGCAACGACAAATTCAAGTGCATAGTTTCACCTAATTAACTATTAATTTTTTTAGTTATATCATTTATAATTGGAATAAGAAAACAACACCAATAAACTTGAGGTAATCATGAAAATTGTTTTATTCATTACATCATAGATCGGAAATATTATTTTTCAGGAAACGGGCAGATTTGAATAAATAGCAACACGGTAGCAAACGATACACGATAAAGATTGCAAAACAAAAATTAATAATTAATCCAAAGTTTGAACATTTATGAATAGGCTAAAACATCTTCATTTGAACGTGCGTTGTGTGACTGTTTACAGTAAGCCTACACGTTGCTCAAACACAGCGCGAAAATAAAGGAAATATATAGGGGTAAATTTGAACTGCTGGCGGTTTTAGGTATAAATGCCCCGTTTTTTAATCTGGTTTTATCTAAACAATTTTTAACAACAGGGGACTGTAAATAACACAATTTTAGTAAAAGTCAATGACTGGGAGACTTGGATATTTTATTGAAAATCTGTAATTTGTACATCTGAAAAACAGCCATGGGTATATTTTACCCCATGGCGGTTCTAGTGTTAAAAGTCCAGATATTACTTCTGCAAACGTCTAGGTCACAATGGGAAATATTAACATAATGCCCGTCCAAAGGCACATTGTGGAGGCGCTGTGTGTTTGGATGTGAAAGCAAAATTCCTTTGTTTGGCCATCCAAAAACAGATGAAATTAGGAATTAGTGGTTAAGATTTATTTAACACTGTCCATTTTATGTAAGACAGCATCCTGAACCTACAACGTTGCCTATACACAAATAAATTAGAAATATACATTTTAGTATGTTTTTTTAACTGTATTTTATGTTGTCACTTTAGGACATAAAGTTGTTCCACATTTCAGAATCTTACTCCGGCTCGAACTGATACGCTAAAACCGACAACATTATTAACTGTGTATACAATTGCTTTTGAAGCCTTGGAAGCTGAAGCTCGTGATTATGGTGAGGGGCATCACATTTCCGACACATGCTTGAGGTGTTTGGTCAATCCCAACGCACTGCGCAGCTGGCCAATCAGATAACTCTGGGCTTTTCGGAAGGAGAGGGCTTTGTAGAAATTCAATACAATTATGTACACTGTAAAAAATTTCTGCCAGGATATTATCCAGTAATTTTACGGAAATTTCCGTTAACCCTTAAAACACAAACTAATGCAATGTGTAATTCAAAATACAGGTAAAACACCTGTAAAAAACCAATATGCAAAATTCCTTCATATTTATACAGTACATTGTGCCCTATTTTTACAGACTTTTTTTACAGTGTAGGCTTGCCGCGATAGACGGTGTTGATGTTGTTACCGGTGTTCAGCCACAACACCGGTTACATCACTTGCCCACCGCTGCACCGCCCCCACCGTCGTTTAGATTTTTTTATAGTAGTAAAAATCAGTTAGTTCAGTTAGTGAACAGACGCTACAATTAAAAACTGTGCGGCCCGTGCGGCCGTGTGAATTAACGATTTAAAAGCGAGATGCAAAAGAGGGAAAACTTCAACGGTGATACCGGTATTACCGGTGTTGGCACATTAACCGGTGGGAAAATTTCCTCACCGTCACATCCCTACTATTATGTCTAAATATGTTAAAGTGCCCCTATTATGCTATTTTAAAGTTTCCTAATTTAGTTTTGGAGGTCTCCAACAACAGGTTTACATGCATCAAATGCTTTCATTTTCTCATAATATACATTGCACATCACCACAATGTTCAATGATTCTCAAACGACTCGATGGATGAATCAGTCTCTCTAAATCCCTCCTTTCCACGAGCCTACTCTGCTCTGATTGGCCAGATGGCCCAGTCTGTTGTGATTGGTCTACCGCGTACAGTGTGTATTTCGGAAATAAATTCCCATTACCATAACTGAACTCCATCTCCGTCAGAAGGCTTCCTAAAGCTTAGCGATTGTACACACTATAAAGACAGTAACGATGACGCCGATTTTACACCAATCCCAGCACGAGTCTGAATCGACGATGAAACATTTGAAGAACTAGTTATTTAACCCGAACCTTGAGCAGGACGTTTCTCAGTGATGCTACTCAGTTTGAGGTACATTATGAGATGTTTCAACTGTAATTCCTCACCATCAGCATTAGCAAGTGTGCATCCATCAACAAACCTGTGTGTGTGTGTGTGTGTGTGTGTTTCTAATGTATTGCGGCGCACATGCAGGAACTGTATCAATAACAGTGCATATGTTAGCAGAGCACTAACGTGAATGACTGATGTAAGTTAACATAACCAAGTTCGCAAAACAAATCATGCTCCATCCTTTATCTTTACTCAAAGTAGTAAGAATGACAGACAATCTGCATTAATAGACACAGTTTTAGGTAGTACTGCAGCCCACAGCTGATTTACAGTAGTATTTCAGTAAGACAGTGATAACGTGAGTTAGCCGCTTAGCCAGATACCTACACAATATGAAAGACAATAAACACATTGTAGAGCGCAGCGTCTTCTCGACATTATGCTATCCAGTATCCGCTGCAGTGTTTGAGGTGGTTTAAGTTTTCCCTGGTGTCTGCACGCAAAATAAGTGGACGGGCAATATGCTAATGTTTCGTCTTGACGTCACAACGAACGGCTTGCGATTTGTTTAAAAAAACGGTTCGTTTAATTGACTCAGAGTCGAATCTTACTTTTGTAAGCCAATAACTTTATATACGCTGCACTTTCAGATTTAAAACTTTGCAGGATGTTTTCATTCACTTAGAACTGTTACACACTACATGAAAAGTAAATTTCAAAAATTCATAATAGGGGCTCTTTAAAAATAAAATGCTAAAAACTAAAAGTACTTATTTCAAATATTACAAGTGAATTTAGGCATCACACCTTCATAATGTACAGAATAAAAAAAATGATAAACATTCTGAGATTGGTGAAGACTACATTTAACAGTGATATTAAATTCTTAGTGTTTTTAATTAAGAATTTTAATTGAGCAATAGATAAGGGAAAAGTAAATCATCTAAATGTAAAAAGGCAAATGAGCATGAACAAATAATTATTCGATATCAACTAATTTAAACAAACAAACAAACAAACTCCAATATCCATTACCCAAAAATACAAGTTAAAAAAATAGAAGAGTGAAACTCTAGTTTAGACCAAGTAATCAAACCTGGTGTGAAACACTAGGCTAACCTCATCAGACATCATGTCTGACAGTCTCATGCAGACGTGCGAAGACTCCACAAAGCAACCGACAGCTAAGCTCTGCCTCACAATAGCCTCACGCCAATGCTCTGCAACAGCTTCCTTTTAGAGAGCGTGTCCGTTCCATCACTGCTCTGGTGAAAAACTAGGCTTGGTTTGTGCAAGCAAGTAAATTTTGCCGCCTTTGACTCATCCAATGTGTTCACAGGTCTGTGCTCGCAATGAGGCCGTGGCGTGGATAGAGGAAGAGCTCATCTTCCTTTGATCGAAGCCTCCATGTTTTAATGAGCAACCCAGGGGCCATGGGTCAGCCGCAACAACGCAGCACCCATCAGTACGCCCTCCTCCCAGGCATCCATTCACCAACACAGCCGCACAGACTCGCCTATTTCCTGCCAATTACATCTGCTGCTCTCCTGTGTGATGACTTCATTGCATTTTCTGATTAGAAGGAACATTGTGAATGTGTGAACGCTGGGATTGAGGATACTCAAGATCCCCCCCCCCCCTCCCTCGCATCATATGTACTGATGGATCCATAAACCCCCCTTTCTGACAATCATTCTTACATTTGGCTATCTGACCCAAGTACCACCCCACCCCCAGCTCCCTCAGGAGAGAGCTGGGGTCATGTGACTCACCTCACCAGGCAACAAATTGGCTCCATGTCCCAGTGTTCCGGAGGGCCGTTGCCATGTGACACTCTTCAAAAAGATCCACTGTCACACACATGGAACACTGGATGATCTCATTCATTCCGAGGTTGTTTGTGACACACAATCTCGGAGGCTCAGAGAAATAGAATTACATGCTGATCGCATGAATGGCTTGTCTCACAAGAAAACAGGAACATCGATCGGCCCGCACACTGAAGAAGATCATTAGACTCATTACGGAATGGTGATTTAGAGGTGTTCAGTAGACGTGACTTTCCTTTAGAGCCCTATACTCAACTCCTGGACCCAATTTTTATACCACAGTAGTGTAATATGTCTTCCCAACTAGGAAGGCCTATTTACATTGAACACAATCTTAAAACAAAATGACGTATCCCTAGGGACTCTTTTACACTGGTTGCGAATTTCAGGTCCATTTTTCCTTCACTCGATATGCTTTTGGGTCATGAGTCTGAACTAGCGTTATAGATACAGCTGATAACACTGGCCTCCAAATACAGCGGACATACAAAGCCATTGTGCTAACCGGAGCTAAAAAACAAATTGATATGGATGAAATAGTGAAAAATGGGAATGTGTTTAATATATACACATTTCCTTCCTTGTAGCATTATGCTGAATTATTATTATTATTGGCTTAATCTATAATAAGATGAAGGCAACAACTATGGCAGAATCTGCTGTGCCTGCCGCCTGAGGGTATGATGTCATCAATAAGTGGAGGCAATTTGTGTTATTATGATAATTCAGGTCTAATGTCTAATTGTTATTTAGCTCCTCTACTCCTTCGGTGGCAAAGTCATCACATCCATCACAAAAAAAAAAAAAAAAACAGTTTTCATGAACAGCTCCCTACATAACACGTTAACCCAATAACTAATATATTAAAAATGTGACAAGATTAAAAGGGTTATAGCAATTACTAAAAAGGGAACCAAAAGAAAAAACATATATTAGGAGTCTCGCTTTTCGTACATACTTTGGGAGTCGATGCTTAAAATAGGCGGAGGAGGTGGTTTAGACATACCAGGCTTATAATAATAATAATAATAATAATAATGCAAATGAGCAAACAAGCGTAGATGAAACATGAGTATATATTCAAGCAAAAGACAGCATATCTTAGTTCTGTAAAACACAGCAAAACCAACGTTACCCACGTAATGAGAAGTAAAGCAACCTCAGCATCCATTTTCAGGCCTTCCCGCACCTTAACGCGTGTCCTACCTCTTGCCTGATCGTAACCCTTCTTTTTAAAGTTATATTCCCCTGACCTTTTCCTCTTTTGTATTTTCTCTGCCCTCTCTCTGTTTCTATAGTCGTTCTGCTAATGTCTGTCTCGTGCACTGAGCTCTCTCTCCTCCCCCATCATGAGTGTATACTCCCCTTACTTGCTGATTGGCTACAAGTGTGTTTTGGTGCTCGGTCCGATCCACTTTTCAACAGTTTTTTTTTTTTAAATCACTTACTGCACCTTTAAGACATTTTCATTGAAGTCATTATTCAGATTTGCGTCACTATTCAATCAAAGTCAGTCAGTTGTTGTTATTTCCCTGCTCCATTGCAATATGTTTGTGTTGTGGAATATTTGGAGAACATATTTGGATATCATTATTACATCTACCAGGCATATTCAAAGATCTATGTACTGTCTGTTTGTATCGATTTGGCATTCATACCGAGTTATCAGCTGAAGACTTTGGTGTCTATCCAACTCTAATGTTATTAGCGAGTGTCTGGTGGTGTATTGCAAATCTTGTAGCTTTTACGTAAAGTAAAAACAGCTTATTTAACCACAATATTTTGTCTCATAGCCACGAGGAGGCCCCCCGTACAGAGCAAGGGGATCCGTACCATTGAGCTGGTGGTAGAAATCACACTTGGGTTGGACAAAGACAGCTGAGAATGTGTGTGAGATGAAGACGAGATCAAAAGTGTGGAGTGGAAGAACAAAACAGACAGATGAAAAAAATACAGGCTCAAGGGAGAAAATTAGAGTGAGTGGGGAGAGAAGAAAAGGTGAATCAGACAGGAAAGCGAGGCAGAGCGAGGAACAGAAGGGTGAAATTACAAAGAATTGAAACCCAAACTAGATTTGAAAGAGAATGACGGATAACTTAAAAGAAACAGAGGGGAGGAGAGAGAAAAAGTGCAGACAGAAACCGAACCATCAGTCCAGCTGGTAGGATCCATGTGTATGTTTCCGTCTGACACTCACAGGGGACGTCCCGTCTCCATTGTGCATGATGGCCGCTGACCACAGACTGCTGACTGTGGATACCAGCCAGAATGCATCTGTAGCCAGGCAGTGACCCAGCCAAAACCAATCCTCCGCTGGGCTTAAAGGAATTGAGGGAGAACCAGGGGCCGGAGCCAAAATCCTCACAAACATGCCCACAAGAAGAAGAGACAAAGGACACACACACACATTTTAGGAGAGCAGTGCACCATTGCCAGGTCAAAATACCAGGCTGAGTTTGACAGTGATGGAGCACCAGCATTCCAACCAGAGGACGAACAACTGGGAGACCACCGTGGCGCGTCTCTGACCCGTCTGTTGGCCACATGTGTGGATCAATAAGTTGACCTGACGCTCTGTCTACCACCTGCCCACAACAACTCATTCTCTGAGAAAACAGTCCCCCCCTTTACCTCCATCCCACAATCAAATGCTCCTCTCGCTCTTCATATTTCATAATTTTCCCATCACTCCGGTATCATTTCCACCTCTATCGATCAAAACAGTCTGCCTATAATTGCAAGGTCTATTTAGTGACTCCGTCAGAGAGTGAAATACGAGAGGAAGAAAGGAGGAAAGAAAGAAAATGCGTAGTGAAATGAACAAGTGAACTCATCTTACTCAAGACAGTGGCACTTTAGTAAAGGTTATTGTCTTATAAAAGGCTGAGAGCCTGGAATAATTCACTTGGAAATCAATTTTCATCGCACCATTCATACATTAGCGGGCCATGATGGACAATGAGAGAAAAACTACCACCTCCTCTCGTTTCCTCTTTGTCGGTTTCTCCGTCTTGGCTTTTTTTTTTTAAACCACATCCTGTGCGCTGACCCCCATTTTCATTTTCCTCGCTTTAATATCAGCTCCGGCGTTTCTTTCCGGCTCATTCCAAAAAAAAAAAAAAAAAAAAATGAATTAACCTGTAGATGAACTGACCCATTCTAAATATCTCAGAATGACAAAGAACCGGCCACACGCTAATCCTTGTTAACATGTGGTACCAAGTGACACTCAATGAGGTTCAGCGTGATTGGGTGTGGAAGTCTCCTCCATCTGTTCTACAATGTGTGGCCCTCAAGTAATTTTTCTCCCTCATACATACCCCGTATATTTGCGATGCTGATTTTTTTTTTTTTTTTTAAGAAAAATCAACACCATGCAGAAAACTATAATTTACTTTGAAACTATTGCGATTTGATGTTCCATCTATTCCAGCTATTTTTTTTTTTTTTTTACTGCTGTTTTACAGTTGCACAACATGATAATTTGATGCACAAATATAACATTCCTCTTATGTGAGGTCACAGGTGTGCTTATTTTACACTTCAAATGCAGCCTACCCAAACATATTTATAATGCATTAGGGTTCTGAGTCAGTTTTTAACTCGAGAGTTACATAATCTGAAGGTTTTTTTGCATTTATGTCAGACTAAGCATTCATTTCTTAGGAAAAATGTAAAATTTATGTTTATATTTAAACATTTATAATTACTTTATGAATAAATAAGTTTGATTTTATGTTATCTTACATATAAATTATTTATAATTTATATGTGAATTAATAAAACAATTTATAATTACAATTTAAAAAAACAAATATAATGTAAAAATTAGTGCTGTCAATCTATTAAAAAATTTACTAATCACACATTTTTCTGTAATTAATCGTGATTAATCGCACCTAACATTAAAGGTTTTAATATGTTTTTATGTTGTAGTACCGTCACATTTAATCTCCGAAGTAAAGTAGAAACAACATAAAGACAGTATATTTAAAATATTTGTTTAATGGCATCTTTTTTTCTAAGCACTATGAATGAAGGCCAGTATCACTCCTTTATTACATTAATTTTTTTTTCTCAATTTTAGCCATTAATTATAGCCATTTAACATTACAGTATAATTGAAAGCGATCGACTTTCGGGTGTTTGTTCACAGAGAGCCGCTTCACAGACAGCACGGCAAAGATGTGGGTTCTTTTTTGCGTCTTATCGCGCTTGAATGGTTTAATAGCACTTGAATGAATGACAGCATGATCATATACTGTGAAACAGCCAAAGGATGACAGAAAAAAACTGATGCTGCGGTAATTTCCATACATATTTTTAACGTGTTAAACTGAGAAAATGAATCACATGCGTTAACGCATTTATTTTGACAGCACTAATAAAAATATATATTTATGTACATATAAACACACTATCATTCAAAAGTTTAAGTTCTTTTTAAATAATACTTTTATTCAGAAAGTATTCATTAAATTGATCAAAAGAGACTTTTAAATACAAAAATCTATTTCAAATAAAAGCTTTTTTGAACATTGTATTCATCTAATAATATTTTTTCCACAAAAACATAATGCAGCACAGCTATTTTCAACTGTGATAATACAAAATGTTTCTTGACCACCAAATCAGCATAAAAGAATGATTTCTGAAGGATCATGTGACAACGGCTGCTGAAATTTTACATTTTAAAATATATTCAAATAGAAAACAGTTCACTTAAATATCGTGAAATTAAATATTTCACAATATTTTTGCTGTAATTTTGATCAAATAAATGCAGCCTTGGTGAGCATAAGAAACTTTTTCAAAAAAATGAAAAAATTGTAATGACCGCAAACTTCTGAATTGTAGTGTAAATATATGTGACCCGTGCTGGCAAAAGGAGTCGGAATTTTGATCGATTTTGAGGTTTTCACAAAATGAGTTCATTAAGCCCTCGTCTAGAGATCCCAATGCTCCAAATAGCAATTAAACATCTAAAAGTAACTTTATTTGTACGTTTTCTGAGAGGAATACCTTTCCCTTGTCTATGAAAAACGATTTTACTCGCGCTGACTGACAGATCCGACGCGCAAAGACGCCTCAGACAGCGCGTGATCCCGATATACACAACAGAATTACAGTATTTCAAAATATCTGTCTTGGCGAGTATTCACGCAAACATTATCTGTTATGTCTTATGCGAACGTTTGGTTAACTGTTGGGCAAAAACATCTGATGTGTGACATTATTTTAGATCCGTGTGGTACAGTAGGTCTTAATATATAGAGTGTCTGTTTCATTAATGTTAACCAAACAATTGTGGTATCATGGAAAAAGTTGAATATACACTCACCTAAAGGATTATTAGGAACACCTGTTCAATTTCTCATTAATGCAATTATCTAATCAACCAATCACATGGCAGTTGCTTCAATGCATTTAGGGGTGTGGTCCTGGTCAAGACAATCTCCTGAACTCCAAACTAATGTCAGAATGGGAAAGAAAGGTGATTTAAGCAATTTTGAGCGTGGCATGGTTGTTGGTGCCAGACGGGCCGATCTGAGTATTTCACAATCTGCTCAGTTACTGGGATTTTCACGCACAACCATTTCTAGAGTTTGCAAAGAATGGTGTGAAAAGGGAAAAACATCCAGTATGTGGCAGTCCTGTGGGCGAAAATGCCTTGTTGATGCTAGAGGTCAGAGGAGAATGGGCCGACTGTTTCCAGCTGATAGAAGAGCAACTTTGACTGAAATAACCACTCGTTACAACCGAGGTATGCAGCAAAGCATTTGTGAAGCCACAACACGCACAACCTTGAGGCGGATGGGCTACAACAGCAGAAGACCCCACCGGGTACCACTCATCTCCACTACAAATAGGAAAAAGAGGCTACAATTTGCACGAGCTCACCAAAATTGGACAGTTGAAGACTGGAAAAATGTTGCCTGGTCTGATGAGTCTTGATTTCTGTTGAGACATTCAGATGGTAGAGTCAGAATTTGGCGTAAACAGAATGAGAACATGGATCCATCATGCCTTGTTACCACTGTGCAGGCTGGTGGTGGTGGTGTAATGGTGTGGGGGATGTTTTCTTGGCACACTTTAGGCCCCTTAGTGCCAATTGGGCATCGTTTAAATGCCACGGCCTACCTGAGCATTGTTTCTGACCATGTCCATCCCTTTATGACCACCATGTACCCATCCTCTGATGGCTACTTCCAGCAGGATAATGCACCATGTCACAAAGCTCGAATCATTTCAAATTGGTTTCTTGA
Organism: Coreius guichenoti; assembly: GCA_039654105.1. Classification (NCBI taxonomy): domain Eukaryota; kingdom Metazoa; phylum Chordata; class Actinopteri; order Cypriniformes; family Gobionidae; genus Coreius; species Coreius guichenoti. The sequence goes on from CM077178.1 coordinate 19,165,718, forward strand.
ACATGACAATGAGTTCACTGTACTAAAATGGCCCCCACAGTCACCAGATCTCAACCCAATAGAGCATCTTTGGGATGTGGTGGAACGGGAGCTTCGTGCCCTGGATGTGCATCCCACAAATCTCCATCAACTGCAAGATGCTATCCTATCAATATGGGCCAACATTTCTAAAGAATGCTTTCAGCACCTTGTTGAATCAATGCCACGTAGAATTAAGGCAGTTCTGAAGGCGAAAGGGGGTCAAACACAGTATTAGTATGGTGTTCCTAATAATCCTTTAGGTGAGTGTATATATTTTTTCCTATAGATATGGGTTTTGACTTGACGTGAGCCAAATTTGGTGTTAAAAGGGATGTTAAGGTATGGTTGCTATAGGTGATTTTGTTTTGGAACCTTCAGAAAACTCTGACTTTGCTGACTCTATTGACTTCAAACGTGTAGCTCAGTTATTTTTTTATGTCATATATTTAATTAAATTTTATTTTATTTAAATTTAACTAAATATATTTTAAACTAGGAGTATTGCCCTTTAGTCTAAAGGGATTCTCCTTTGTGACTAAAGTAGAGTAGTCTGATTCTAGAGGTAACGCTGATGAAAATGACCAGGATGCCCCTCATTTTCCTGAGGCCAGCTCGTCTTTGTCTGCCGCCCACTATCGCACACAGATGATGATGATGATGCTGTGTGTTCAGGACTTGCTGTTACTGATAGCAGTAATGAGGCCAGCCAGTGTTTATGGGTTAGTGTAAATGTTTAATGTGTTATGCTGATGAAGCTCCTTTCTCTCAAGCCCTCAGAGGGGCAGTACAGTGTTAAATGCCCACCCAGCAGCCCACTCACCTCCCCCTTCAGCTCGCCTCCATCCTCAGAAAGCCAATTACAGCGCTGCATGACAGCACATTCAAAAGTACCAATTAACTCCATCAGTCCTGCTCCTAAACGCATATCAAAACAGGTTCTTAATGGACATCCTGTTGAATTCAGTCTTCCTCATCCTCTATTTTCCTTCGTCTTGAGACCAGCGTGTCATTAGCACCCCGAAAGGCTCTTTTTATTATTCTCACTGCAGGAACAGAACAGTATGTGGTGAGTGCACATAATTGTTTAGCCTGGAGTGCACATAATTAATGAGAGAGTGTGTGATAACAGTATTGCTTTGTTACATCTCATTCTATTAAAGAATTAAAAATTAAATTAAGTGACAGATAAATTAAGAGTGTAGCCCTCTTATTCCGTTCCAAGCTTTTTGTTGAAATGCTAATAGTTTGTTGCGCACTTTCCTTATCAATAAGCCAGGCGTACTCCTTTTTTCGCTGCTGTTTTTTTTTTTGGTACTACTGCTCGCCGAGAGGGACAGTAACATCATCCACTGTACATAAAAAATAAATAAACCCCAAACCAATTTATCCAATTTGTTTCACAATAGATTCGGGTGTGATGTATGATAATGGGAGAACGTGCCTGAATAAATTGAGATGTAGAATGGGCAGATTTCACATCCCTGACAAAATCAAAAATAGCCAAAAAGTGATTTTCCAAACACACAGCTTTTGTTTAATGTCTATGACTGCCATTGTTTTAGCCATAATATTAGCATGCCGGTTTAAGTGCACATTTGCATAGGCTTTAAATCACTGAATGTTCTATTAATTTGCATGATGAACACGGCTGCAGCCTGGATTCTCAGTTTGAAGCGTGCTTACAGTTAGAATTATGTTTTCACGTATACTAGCCTTCTCTACATCCCTTTCACAAGTTAGCTAGAAAAAATAATAGTATATATGTTTAATAGTTAACCTAAAAAAGGTTATTTTGCTTATTTTCTTTCCAGTGTGGAACACAAAAAGAGACATTTTGGTAACACTTTATTTTAGGGTTCAATTCTCACTATTAACTAGTTCAGTAAGCACATATTATTGCCTTATTCTGCATGATCATATTCTATAATCTCTTAATCCTACCCCATACCTAAACATAAACACTACAAAAACTACCTTATTAACTATTAATAAGCAGTAAATTAGGAGTGTATTGAGGCAAAAGTCGTAGTTAATAGTGAATGTGTTCCCCATACTAAAGTGTTACCGATTGTTTTTTAATGCTTGTATTGCAATGAATGGCGATCGACACTTTCAAGCTTCAAAAACATCATAAAAGTATCATGAAAGTGGTTCATAAAAATTCACTATATTCCAAATCCCAAAGCCTTTCGAAAGCTTCAGAGAGGGATAGTTCACCCAAAAATGAAAATGTACTCACCCTCAAGTCATCCTAGGTGTATATGACTTTCTTCTTTCAGACGAACACAATCGGAGTTATATAAAAAATATCATTGCTCTTCCAAGCTTTATAATGGCAGTGAATGGTGGTCCTGATTTTGAAGTCCATACGACTCCAGGGGGTTAATAAAGGCCTTCTGAAGCAAAGCATTTTTATAAGAAAAATATCCATATTTAAAACGTTATAAACTAAAATAACTAGCTCCCGGCAGACGGCCTACGCAAGTCGACTTACACCAAAAGAGTAACCCTTGGCGCAATGTATGACGTAGGATAAAGGAGTAGTGTAAGCTTTGGCACCCCTTGCGGTTCAAACAAATAGAGCTGGGCAACAAACTCAAGCTCCTTCGACATTTTTCTTTAAAAATTCTCGTTTTAGACTTCTAATTCGTGACCGGTGTTTTGTTTTGCTCTATCCTCTGCGCTTCCACGTTCATCAATACGCATGCGTCAGGTCAGGGGTTACTCTTTCGCCGTAAATCAATGCGTACGGCTGTCTGTTGGAAGCTAGTTATTTTAGTGTATAAAGTTTAAAATATGGATATTTTTCTAACAAAAACCCATCGCTTCACTTCAGAAGGCCTTTATTAACCCCCTGGAGTCGAATGGATAACTTTTATGATGGATGGATGCACTTTTTTGAACTTCAAAATCAGGACCGCCATTCACTGCCATTATAAAGCTTGAAAGAGCAATGATATTTTTTAATATAACTCTGATTGTGTTCGTCTGAAAGAAGAAGTCATATACACCTAGGATCTATCTATCTATCTATCTATCTATCTATCTTTATTTTATTTTATTTTAAAAAGGCCCCATTCATTGAAATTGCATGGAGAGAGAAAAAAAAAAAAAAAAAATTCAAACAGAACATCCTTCAAAAGTTCTGGTCACAAATTAAAAATTTGTTCTCTCGTTTTAGTAAATCATGGCCATGTTGTACTGATTCGCTCCCTCATTTTGATTTAACTAAAACAAGAAAACAAATTATTATATTGTGCGCATGATTTAGTAAAACAAGGGAACAAATTATTATATTGTACACATGATATGGTAAAACAAGAGAACAAATTATTATATCATGTGCACGATTTACTTAAAACGAGAGAATAAAAATGTGAGCACGATTTACTTAAACTGAGGGAACTAATTAGTTAGACGTGGGAATGAATTCTTATGTGCGGGGCTCCTTACATAAGTGTCAATAAATGATGATGATTACTTATTTTATTATTGGGTGAACTATCCCTTTAAATATGTATTGGGCTAATTGCAACAGAGCAAAGGATTCATGCGTACCACTATTCATATCTGTCATGCTTCCCATTCATTCTCTTTTTTGACACCTACAAGATCGCTAGCATTAACAACTACGATGGGTAAGTCAGCATGACAGCCAGAAATATGTCAACGGCAGAATTAATCAGTGTCAAAGCGCTGATTGAGATTATGAAGTGTGAGCGGGGGTGGGTGAGGGGTAACTAACAGGATCCTTAAGCGGCAAATCCACACACTTCTACTATTTTTACACTACGCTCCCTCGTGGCAGGGCTCCTTTCTATAAACGCTGTGTTTGTGAAGTGATGATATCTTTTACACATTTACAAGCATCACGAAAGAACCGTGGGCAAAATAACAGCAGCCTCAGTATTAGTCACACTCATTGAAATACTACCTATCATGGCCTCACACCAGAAACAGAATGTACTGTATAATGTGAAGAGCTTTGACCCAGCTATCTATGCTCTGCAACCAACATGCACAAAAACATATTTTGGTTGCTGGTAGGTTACATTGCAGAACAATGTTTTATAGCTCTAGCAACCAGACCTATAATTAAAAAATATAAATTTAACAAAATGCAATATACATACCAAAAAATTGCAGTACCAAACAGCAATGTTGAGAAAACTTGTTTCTGTTGTGACAACATCTGAAATGTTACAAACTAAAATAAAATGTTGTAAAATAAAACATTTTTGTAGCTAGGCTGAGAGGAGGAACTGGGCGGTGGTTTTTGGTGATGGATTGTTGGTGGAGGGGTGGGTGGATCAGGGTCAGGGTGAGCAATTCCCTCACGCCTGTCTGCTGCCGAAAGCCCGGCTCCGCCAGGCAATCTAATGGAGACCTCAGACCCATTTGAGCAGACCCCCTGGAGCCTCCCTTCGCACATCAGAGGAAACAGTAGTGATGTGTGCATTTAAGCAGGGGAGCAGACATAAGAGAAGAGGGAGGGCGGAGAGAAATCAAGAGGGGAAATTATGGACAGGGGCCAGGATTTTCTATTAATGTACAGCACTAGGGATCATAGATGTCTGCGCACCAGATGGACCCCCACTTAACAAGCTGGGCGGGGGGTGAACCTCAAGCTCTTGCCTTTTCTCCGCCTAAATGTTAAACAGTCTTTTACTGTGACCGAGCTCATCTTCACATCTCAGCCATTGTGACCTCTAAGGTCACCGCTCATCATCCGCTCAACACAATCAGGCTTATCTCCTAATAGCCATGTACGGTATTGTTCCATCCGTCAACCATAAAGAGACATGAAATCAATGGGGCATTTGCTACATAAAGTAATTGAATACAGTTATCCATCTACGTAATGATCTCTCGGAGTGTGTGAGTTTGTGTGCGAGTGTGTGGGCAGCAGTATAGATTATGATGTGCAAGAGGGATCTGTAGGTTGACCTCCACAGGATTTAGGTTTGCATTGGCATGTACCTACAACAGCTATGAAATCAATACAGCTGCTAATAAGCACTGACTATCAGTGCTGGTGCAGCTGCACCCTCATGTGGATAAGCCTGAAATGGGGTTTGCAGTTTGCCTCATGGAGATGATGCAAGTTAATCTCAGAGAAAAAGAAAAAATCTTATGTGCACTTTTAAAAATTTGTTCTCTCGTTTTAGTAAATCGTGGCCATGTTGTACTGATTCGCTCCCTCGTTTTGATTTAGCTAAAGCAAGGAAACAAATTATTATATTGTGTGCATGATTTAGTAAAACGGGAACAAATTATTATATTGTGTGCATGATATGGCAAAACAAGAACAAATTATTATATCATGTGCACGAGCAAAAGGGGGGGGTTTCGGAGAACTGCCATAGAAGAACCATTGTTGGGTTCCCCAAAGAACCTTTCGGTAAGCCATTCTTAAAAGAACCATTAAAAAAAGTTTTCCACTATAAAGAACCTTTTGTGCAAAGGAAAGGTTCCTTTAAAAGTTAAAGGTCCTTCATGGAAGTTGCCAATAAAAGCTTTTTTTTTAGGGTTTATGTAAACTTGATGTTAAAGGGGACCTATTATGCCCCTTTTCACAAGATGTAATATAAATCTCTGGAGTCCCCAGAACGTGTATGTGAAGTTTCAGCTCAAAATACCCCATGGATTATTTATTATAGCTTGTCAAATTTGCCCCTATTTGGGTGTGAGCAAAAACGCGCCATTTTTGTGCGTCCCTTTAAATGCAAATGAGCTGCTGCTCCCTGCCCCCTTCCAGAAGAGGTCAACAACAAAACAGGCAAATCTCACTATGTCAGAAATAACCAGTGTGCTTCTCACTCAGGGGTGTGTCTATGCTAAAAGGGCAGATCATCAACAGTCATGGGCGGGGTTTCCCTACTCTTATGTGGGAGCAGGGGGAAATATGAAACAGCACGTTATGAGAGATTGATAATGATTGATGGGGATTATAAAAAAAAGTATTGGGTGGATTTTTACCATTATAGGCTGGTTGTTTACGCACACTGTGGACACACATCTGTGTTCAAACACCTTATAAAAGTGAATTTTGCATAATAGGTCCCCTTTAACTAAATGTCAACGTAAAGTGTATTTGAAGGAATCATCTCAGCCAGGGGTGAAGGTGGTAGCTTACCTTGTCAAAACAAGAGACTAGCTCTCCACCCTCTCACAGCCACAAAGAATCCACCAAACATATCTGTTCTGTTACAAATAAGCAAGATTTCTAACAACATCTTGCATACTTTTACGTACTATATATTACTATCCTCTATCGCCTACTTTCTCATGTCACTCAGGAATATCTGTCACCAAGCATATAAAAGTCAATACATACATACAATAAATAATTGTTTAATAATGCATATTTCACTAAACTTTGGTTTTGGGGGGGTTCAGTCCAAACAGATTCCGTTTAAATCCAACGTTTATTCCAAGGTATGCAGAAGCCCAACCTGAGAATGATTGCGAACAGTGCACACATGCAAGGAAAGCAATACCTTCTGCGACCACCAGATGGCAGTATGTGCTCTATACAAATGTTGCAAAGGGAAGGGCTATTCTGGCCAGTTTCCTCCACACCTGCCACATAAAAAAAAACAGCTACCTGCTACTTTGAACATTTTCTTGTTCCTCAATGTCTTATCTTTATTTATGGATGTTAATAACATGATCTGTCTCCTCGAGTAATCAAGTGTGACTTAGTGTAATTAAATGTGGTAATCAGTTAGATCTGCGGTGATTCTTTTACGAGAAGAGGCAGGTTGGCAAGGTATTAGAAGGCTTTGTGGTGAACATTTATACCAATTAATCATCTAATGGTGCCAAATGTGGAACTCTGATGACCAAAAATGAGGAATATGTGGATTATTTCATTCCTAAAGCATTACATATTGCCCTGAGCTCTGTAGAGAAACAATAAAACAGTCTAATCTGCCCTACAAACACAGTAATTACATCTCTGAGACTGAGATTTTGTGAAAAATTATTTATTTATTATTATTAGTTTTAGTTATTATTACTATGTTTAATAAGTTCTAATAATTTAACATTACAACAATATAACATTGTTATTGTAATTAATATTACACATCACAATAATAATAACAATAAATCATGTAATATTAAAATAGTATTATAGCTTCATTAAACTATAACCATGTTATTGTTGATGTTATTAGTATTATTTACTATTAAATAAACATTAAAATTACTATTATAACTTAAATATAACAAAAATGTAATTAATAATCATCATGTAAAATTAAAATATAGCTTAAACAACAACAATAATAGTTGTTAGCATCATTGTTTGTTATCATTTGTAATAAATATAAAAAGTAATAATTAATTATTAAATAAACTTTAATATAATCATTTAGATTTCATTATTTAAATAATCTAACCTTCCATTTTCTTTAAATTGGAGCATTGTCAAGCTAAGCTGTGTCACATTTCACTCATATTTACTGTGTTTTTGCAGGGCAGAAACCATCATGGCCTATAAACCTATGAGTTTTCATCCCTACCCTCACTGTCTCACCCTGGAGATCAAAACAACAGTAATTACCAAGAGTGAACATTCAACACAGACAATAAAATATTATGATTTATCTCTTGCTGAGACATACCTTGAGGTCTCCAGAAAAGAAAAACATGATGTGGAACCGGCGGAGGGCTATAAGGAGCAGTAGGATGTTTGTATTACACACTACACTAAGAACGTAGACAGACTTGGCTAAACACTGACAGATAGTAAGATGGTAAACGTTCCTCTGCTGCCCCAGGAGGAGCTGCTGTTAAGTGCGTGAGCTATGGCCCTCAGCCAATTAAACAAGCCACGACAACAACTGCTACAAAAAAATTGATTCGAGTACCCGTCAGACATGGTGAAACATGGTGAATGGTGTTAAAAAGCAAAGGGAATGAGAAAAAGTGAGGTGGTTGAGTTTAGAATTACATTTAACTTGAACGGGAGATTAAATTTCATAGCTTGACTGAATAAGGCAAGCCTTCGGGTGAATGGTTCTAAAGAAAACAAGGAGAATAAGTGGAAGCAACTTTTTAGAAAGCCCAGAGGGAACATGCTGACTTTTCTTTAATGCATTTCTGTGCTGATTTTGAGAAGAAAATCTGTGGAAGCAGGTGAAATGGATTTAAACATAGCAAAATGTTAGCTTGTAAGCATTTTCAAATTAGCCAAAATATTTTAAGGGATATTATTATTGTCATTTCAAAGCTGTATGACATTCTCCGGTGAAATAGCAATAGTGATTGGAGCTTTAAAGACTCAAAAAGGACATAAAAGTATAGTAAATGTTGTTAATATGAAATGTCCTATTACTAAACTACAAAAAGTCATATGATAGCTTTGTATGAGAAACTTACTCAAATCATTGTTCACTATAAATCTCGATCTTAGCTGTCCATGTTGCATTCTGAGATGACAAAAATGCAAGTCACTCTTTCTAATATTTTTAATGAATCAATTGATTCAGTTTGCAAAACCAGCCTGAAAAATTTGTTCAAGAACTGGATGACATTCATACATATTTGGAACAAATAAATGACTATAACTTAAAAAAAAAAAAAATGAATTGAATTATATATTATATATTATGGTAATGATAATGCACAAACTGGAAATCACCATAAAATAGACAAAAATAAAAAGCTAAGCAGTCTTCTTACAGAATATTTTTGTGATCTCTAAAAGGCATATCCTGTTGCATTCTTTTATGTCGATCTACACATATAATGTTACACACATCCTTTTTCCAGGTGTTTCGCTTTGACAGGCTATGATCACCACCCATCATCTGTGTGAATGGAAAGTCCTGGCATGTCAACTCAAAGAAAACCCTCATTTATATTGACATGCATCCCAAATTGTGCCAAAGGTTTGCATTTTTTACACCATATACAGATTTATCTAGATTTAGTGTTATTCTTATAAACTACTAAAACAAATACACCATGACACAGTCACACAAGGACATCTACTTTCAGACACTGTAAATGGAACAGCAAATAGCCAATTAAAGTTCTGTGGCATAGATATGGGGCTACAGAGGCATCAGACAGTAGCACACCATGACACAGCTGATCTCAAGACAGCTATAGGGCTCAGCTATAGAGAGATGCCAGAAAAATCATTTGATTCTGTCATTATTTACCCTCATGTCATTCCAAACCTGTAAAAGGATCATTATCTCTAACAAAAAACAAAATAACAGATAAATGTAGAAAATAAATAAATTCAACATAATTGGGAAAAACTGACTCAAAAACATAAAATAAAATAAATTAATTTTAGTTTTAGATTTTTTTGGTATATTGTGAAACTTGCAAACGTTTTAACCTGCATGCATTAAGCACGACCAGTGGTTTTACTTAAGTTTAATCAATACACACAGTTTCTGTGAATGAAAAAATTTGAAAATAAGCAGCTTTCTCATTATCACAGCAGAAAAATATATTACCGTATGTATGCTGATATTAATTGAAATATTCTTAACTATAATAAAAATGACCTGTATGATTGAACTCTTCCTTAGAAAACAAAATGAGAGGATATTCACGCTGCTCTTTTCCTTACAATGAAAGCGAATGGTGACCACAAGCTGTAAAACCCAAAAAAAAGGGACAAAAATCACCATAAAAGTTATGAGAAAAGTTGCTATTGTATGGATTCAGAAGCCTTGGAATATAGCGCATAAGTCATATGGCCTACATTTATGTTTTTGTTTTGTTTTTTGGTCATTTTTTAACCTTAACAGCCCCTGATCATCATTTCATTGTACAGAAAAGAGCAGCATGAACATTCTGCTAAACATCTTTCTGCTAATCATCTGTGTTCCCAGGAAGAAAGAACACCATACAAGCCAACATGAGTAAAGAGAATGATCTTTTTTTAGTTTAACTATTCATTTAAGACATTACCAATGCCAGGTGCTTGTAGGGGGGCAGGGTTCTTCGGAGCCGGAAAAGGAAAATACAAGCAATGGCATACAGGATGAAGAGGATTGGGGGTGGCCGATATGACCAAAATCTTATATCACGATCTGAGTAATTTTATTTCACGATAACGATACATAAATCACAATATATTTATTTTTGCTTTAAATAGGCCTAATGTTTTTCAAAATCAACATTTTTGATACCATTGAAATTTCATAATTCGTATCACCATTTTCAATATAATAAAAAAAAACTAATACTAGCCTAAAAAACTCTCAAGCTTACTGAAGACAAGTAAACTGATAAAGAAAGAGCAAAGAAAACAAACTACAATAGAACAAAAACACAAATTAAATAGACCTACCTGAAAAACTTAGCACTAGAAATAAGAAATACTACACAACATGTATAAAGTAATAAAATGTATAAAAAAAACAAAAAAAAACAATGCATAGAGCAGTGAGAGATTTCACTCTTTTTTTTGTTGTTTGATTAACATTAATACCAACAGCAGGTAAATTTGGATGCTGTCACTTTAAGACCAACTGCACAGATCCAATATACTTGTGCGTTTTCTCTCTCAACTGTTAACGTTCACTGAAGACATAAATGTTTACTTGCAAATACATGGTCACTTTGACACACAGGTATGTGTATTTAACTGCTCAAGCCCAATTAGGTGGCAAAAAGCACTCGGTTTAGTTCTCACGCGCTTTATGAGCAGCGGCTTCATGTCGCGTGTCTGAGAAACGCTGAGAAACAATCTCTCAGACGGCGCGCACATATAATGAAATTCATATAATGAAATTCATATAGTGAAAGAGTTCTCTTTCGCTGCTAATTGTGCTTCAACGGTTTAAAATCATTTGTTTTTAAATCACAATGCTTAAAAACGCATACAAACAATAAGCTTTCGTGACCGTGCAGCACAGCAACGTCATATGAGTGTAACCACGATAGAGACGATAGTCCAAAATCTCTACCGGTTAACAAATTCTGGAAAAAGAAACCATCTCTACAGTGGATCTAAATAAGAAACCTCAAACTCTCTCAAACAAACCTAATATTATGTCAAAACAATTTCAAATAAGAAAAAAAAATTATAACACGCAACCGAACACGATAATTACTTAAATCTGCATTCAGCAGGCTCTCGCACATTCCCGTTTGTTTAGTGAGATTAGGTGCCAAGTGAAAACAGCATCCGTCATTGTGACAGACAGCAGTGAGCCGCTAATGAATCTAAACATTTAGCTGCCGGCTGCGCCAAAGCCCCAAGCGCCGCTGGACGGGACTCACTCCTCACCACCGCATATAATTGCAATCTCCCAGTTGCCGAGATAACATTAAACGTATTATTGCTGTTCTTGCTGTGAGATAAAGAGCACAATGAATCTGACATTGTTCTGTACATGACTGCCTCTCCTACCTGAGGAACGCATTCAATCTAACGCAGGCCACGGCGACAAAACACGCAATTTTCCTTTGCATGCATTTTTAATGGAGCTTCTTAGAAATGACTGAATAGGAGCTCGGCGATGAAGGAGGGAAGGAAAAACATGGGGGATACTACAAAGGGACCTGTTGGTCAGCAAATTTGTGGCTTTGGGGAAAAAAGCATTTTTCATTTGGCTGCGACAATAAGTGAGGTTCAGGAAGTGTGTGACAAAAATTTAGGCTGATGGCTAAAATAACAAGAAAAAGCACATCAAATGTGGAGGGGCGCAGCAGAAAAGCAAAGCCGTCAAGCATCAACCAGTGGAAAAAAAGGAAATAAACAGAGGGGAATCTAGCTAATGGGACAATAGTCACTGAAGGCCCACACTGTGCTTTGGTGCGGTGTTTATTGGATGGTGTTTATATGTGGCCCTGCCATGGTGACAAAAGAAATGGGGCAGGGTTCTTCACACCTCAGAGAGAACTGGGTAACAACAGCCTCATTGAACCTCAAGAGCCGCTGGAGTTACAGGCACCATCAGAGACCTGCTACACTCAGAAAAAGCCATTTAAAGTTATCACCTACAGTGATTTTAACATGGGTAATGGTTGTTAGGTACGATAGGTTAGGTAACAACAACAACAACAACAACTATTATTATTATTATTATTATTATTAAATATTTAAATGTATCACTAACATTATATATAAATAAATAAATAAATAAATAATTTATTAATAATAATAATTAATAATAATAATAATAATAATAATAATAATAATAACATACATCTTTTCAGAAAATATGGAAATCTGTATAAATACGGAAAAATAACATTTATAATACTAGGCTAAATATAATAAGAATAATAACAAAGACAAAAAAAAAAAAAAAAATTAATAAAAAAAAAATTAAAATAAACAAATAAAAATAGTTAAAAAAAAATTTGAATCAAGCATTCCAGAAAGATGTAAAACAACACAAAACATCATCCTCAATACGTCATACTACATAGGAACATCATGTGCTGTCAGTGACGGCTAAATGACTGCCTGCCCGGTGCTGAACAACAATGAAAACTTTGCGGTCCTCAAAGTAAAAAGTTAATAACCATGTCCCTTTATCTCCTAGAGGATTATGGGATGTCTGGCGCAGCAATCACAGCCAGTAAACAGAGAGCTACTAGCAGATAATGATGAGAATTCAGGCTTTTGTGTTGTAGAACTAACAGTAATTCACTGCTCTGCCTGTGGCTGAGATGTGTGTGCGTGTGTCTAGGTGCTGGGCGCCATCATCAGGGCTGCTCCCTGCAGGTGGTTGTTTATGTGTTTGCATATCTGTAATGGAAGGAAGAGAGAAGTCACATCTCTGGAGTTAATGAGCTCTCCAGGCAACAGCTGCCACCATACGGGGCACCACACGTACACGCACAGTCTCCTTCGAATCAGTCACCCTAAACCAACTTACAAAGCAAAATGAAATCTAAGTCTCTGTGACTTATAAACTGGACACAGCAGTTAATTAAGAAAACGGTGAGAGCAGAGCATTTACACATAAATTCAGAGGTTCACAAAGTTCACCTCAGAGAGTTCACACAGTCAACCCAGGGGGTGCACAAGAGTCTATCGGTGAGACGGAGATGAAAAAAAATCACTTTCCTAAACCTCCACATTCAGTGTAGCTTAACTCTTTCCCTGGCTCTTTTATACATTTGTATACATTTTTAACAGCTGATACCTCTCATCTTTCACAAAATACCATAAGCACTACTCCCCTTCACCGCTGGCAAAATGGGCTTTCTATAAAACTTGGCTGTCTATACAATAGAAAGGCAGAAAAAAAAGTTGAAATGAATGCTTCCTGACTAGAGAAAAAAAGAGAAAAAAGGCTGTTGTCTTCCCTTTTGACAAATAGGAAAACTTCAACACTCATAATGCACTGGGCATGTTGCCGGCCAAGGCCACCCCGAGTCTGCCGTGGATACTCTTACCAGAGTCAAATAGCACCCTTGCTTTAGTAGGAAATACTCCTTAGCAAACTTTTAGTCATAATGGTGTCGACATGTGTTTTCAGGTGCAAGAATTCAAAGAGTAAACGTTTAGCGGCAGAGAGTTACTTTCGGTTTCTAGTGAAGGATCCAGCGTGCTGAACACCGTAACAGAATATCTGAAAAACCTCTGTTTGTAGCCAACATTTTAAACTGAATGACCATGAACACAGTGTTTTAGGCCAAACGTAGGGAAAAACTGAAGCAAACTGCTGTTCCATCAGTTCCGCCTAACCTCCTGAAGCAAAACACAGTCGCGTACAGATAAGAAAACTGTTGCCATAGTGTTCCATTTTCACCATAATGCTGTTTAAAGAGCAGACATAGTACAATACAATTGTCAGTGATAAACCTACGCTTACAATAACTGTTCTGTTAATAACCTCGATACCGACTCCAGCTCCAGGGCTTTTGCTGACAAATAAACGTGAATTTCTCAGTCCAGGTAACATGGAGAACGAGTAAACATTGTTCATTTACATATAGCCTACTGCCGACATTGTAACAATATAAAGCGGGTGGAAAATGGGCAAAGTTATACTTTAAATACTATTATCTGATATTCCAGGGCTTGACAGTGAGCATTTCACTTAAAACAGCTAGATGTGTGCTAACTGTAAAATGTATTTAGGAGTGCGTGTGAGAATAAAAAGTCCCTGCAGGTCCTCAGGTTTATGACATTTAAGGTGATAAAAAGTCTTAAATAACTTATATGGTCTAAAAAAACAGGAATTGCAATACAGCCAGATTTCAGATTTAAGCCTGAAAATGACAATCATAAAACTGTATTCTCAGGTTAAACATTCTTCATTAGCTTAATGGAAATAAATAGCAGTGGTTTCCAAGAGCCCACCTATATCTATCTCAAATCGCCCCGTTTCAGATTTAGCCTGTTTAAAGCAGCACAAAGATCTAAAAAGAAAAAGTGAGAGACCCTATGGAGGGGCTATTGTCTTTCATTGAATAACTTCTCTCTCCTAGCACAAGAGTCCATTCCCTTTCAACGCTCGCTTCTTTTTTCTCTCTTTATCCTTCTCTATTTCCTCTCATCGCGCTGACTTTCGGACATGGTACACACTCATTGATTCTTCTCATTGAGTCTCCTGGGAGAGAAAAATTCCCCTGTTCCCGTTTGCTAAAGTGGAGACTATTAGTGCACAGGGTGAACGGGGAAGGGCCCTCCATCTTTTAACCACACTCCAGGGGTTTGGCTGCAGATTGTGTGCGCGGAGACCACATTGATCTTTCACACACTCATTACCGCCATTTTCAATTAGAGCCTGGCACAGCTATCAGCCACTTGTTGAAAAAAAGAGGCCCTGCTCATTCTTCACAGGCTTTCAGATTCCTCACAAGAAAAAGAGGCTCTCTATCCTGGCCCTTTTCCGCAGATAGGACAGCGGCGGATAACGGCGTTCACTTAATACGGGTGACAACAATGCTGGGTGGGAGGAATGATTCCAAAGCATTGTGGAATGCAAACACAAGTAAAAACACCTTGGCTGTTCGCCCCACTAAGAGAGGAAGTTTATAAAGCAATCCCGCCGATAGAGCCGTAGATAAGTTTCAGGCTCGGCAGAGCAGTAAAAAGGGGATTTAAGGGTAAAACATCCAAGCAAGCCAAAGATTAAGCATACAAGAAGTTAGTAAAAGCTGTGCTTACCTGCAATGATCGTTTTATGATCTTCAGGAGGCGGGAGAAAGACAAGAAAAACACTGGTTAGCATTGGTTAGTGGCAAAACAGACAACATCCAAGAGACTGAAGAACAGCGGGGTGGATGAAAATGGGACAGAATGAGGTGCAGACATAAAAACTAAAGATAGAGAGGCGATATCTGATGAAGTTGAGCCTTCACGTTCCTCACCTGCATACAAACGAAATTACCTACTGTCTCTGACCACACACATATTTAATAAACTGTATGATTACATTTAGAACATCAAGAAAATAAAGAATGGTAATAAACAAAATTAAAAAAGTACTAATACAAGGGTGACCCTAACCTAACTCTAAGGGCCCTATCATACACCCGGTGCAATGTGACGCAAGGCGCGAAGCAAGTGTTTTTTGCTAGTTTCAGCCTGACGCAGTTATCATTTTCACGTCCAGCACCACATTGTTTAAATAGCAAATGCACTCGCGCCCATCTGTTCGCCCATGGGCGTGCTGGTCTGAAAACGAGGTGTATTCAGGCGTATTGTTGGCGCGTTGCTATTTTGAGGCAACTGAAAACGACTGCGCCATTGACCAACAAAAACCTGGTCTAAAGTCAATAGCGCAGAATTTGTTGTGTCATTTAAAAGGTGCGTTAGTAATATGCGCCTATAGGCGGGTGCACAACGCGCATACACTCTGCTTATTACACACAAACATTTTTAAATATTAAAAATAAAAGGATTCCTCTCTGGAGAAACGTTCAGTCTTTCCTCTCACAAATTCCGCCAGGTAAATAGCAAATCCGCCATAGTGCAAGCGCAACTGGCTTTTAAAGGGAATGGGAGATAAGACTCTGATTGGTTTATTGCACATTACGCCCAAAACACACTCATGACTCATTTAAAGGCTAGGTACAACCCTTTTGGACCATGCGCCTGGCACGCGGACCGTTTATTCCGTCGTTAAACTAGCAAAAGTGGATTCGGAAGTGCACCTGCGCCATGCGCTTCAGACCATGCGGTCAGATCATTAAAATAGGGCCCTAGCACTCCAAAATAAAAAATGAAATAAAAAATTTGAAATTTTGCATTAAGAAAATTGTATTTTTAGGACCATTAAAATGTGAAGTTAAAAGCCAGATGCAGTAAATGATGCAAGATGATGCTGATGCAAAAAAGGAGATGTTTTATTTAAAAAAAAATTATTTGGGGATAAGATAATCACGGCTATTCTTTCCCAGACAAAAGACTGGCTAAATAATCACGTTTCCAGCTACTGTAAATCGCTTCATTATGTGAATGATGCACCTGGCCGTCACACAAGCACACATCCATGCTCCATGCGCTCATGCTGTCGCCATATCAACCTCTACTCTGATGCGTAACTAATACAGACTGCAAGGTCTCATCTATAAAGCATGAGTGTGTGTGCGAGAATAAATTTACCTACGCAAAATACAGCAGACAGCCACTCCACAACAAGGCATTATTAAACCTGCCATAGGCAAAGACTTTAACAATAGGCTCTGACTCACTAAATCTTCACTTAAACCTACACCTGTGACAGTTGCATTTACATCATCATTACATCGCTGGTCTCAGTTAAACAAACGGGCTAAAAAGCCATATCTCCTGCACCATCTCAGATCACTGGGATCTGTAGATCATTTATCATCCCTGCAAGGGAAATAGCTCTTTATTTGAGTTTTTTACACCTAAAGGGAATAGTTCACCAAACTATTTCAGTAAGAAAATGAAGAATGACCATTCCTCAAACTTGAAATATAAAGCAAATATAAAGTCATATGGCCACTTTTATATTTTATGGTGCTTCTTGTGTCATTTTGGAGTTTGACAGCCCCAGTCCTTGCTCACCCCTATTATTTAGAAAAGATAGACCAGGATTTTGTTTCCCCAAAAAAAAAAAATCACTTTTTGTCTTTTCTACTTTATGTTTATGACTCATAGGATTCCAGACAGTGATAAACTGGAGATGGAGCTGGTAGGAAATGATGGAGAACAAAACAGTGACTCATTTATGAGCATGTTGACTATTATAAATTCTGTAATCTGGCATCTGTATAAGTACAGTACAAGGGCATTTAATAAATTTGCAGCGAGGGGCTTCCCATCAGACAGAAAGGTGGGGTGTTTGTTTCACATTTCTGCTTCTCATGCTGCATCCGTCCGATTGCAAACACGCTGTGCGTAATTGGTGGAGGCACCTTTTTGTATCTGTAAACTTCTTTTGTGGACCAGAGGTTTTTAAACTAGAGGCTGCAAGAGGGTGCACTAGGGGTCTGTAGAAATCTTCAGAGAAAAATAAAACAAAAACTAATAAAATAAAATAAAATACCAGAAATCATGAGATTAATCACAATTATTTATTCAATTAACAAAAATGTTGTAAACCCATGTAACAATAAAAGCCTATAATTCAAGACCTGTAACAAATTCTGTATGCACAGCTTTGCATAAACGTTGCTTTGAGAACAAACACACATCTATCAAAATTAGTCTGTGACAAATATTCTAGGCCCAGTGGGTTTGGCAGGTCACAATAAACGTGAAAGAGTCTAAAAGTTGCTTGGGAGTCACAGTAGAGAGGGCACTTGAACTCCACTGCAGCATTAATACAGAAAACAAAGGGCATTTGTATCACCGCAGAGCAGTACAACTCTAGTTTCCCCTGAACAGGCCCCCAAACACTGGGGTCCGCCAGAGACACAAGTGCATGGATAAAGGGGGAGAAGGAAGAGGAGGCTGAGGAATTTTAAAACAAGTTTGTAAAACATTATTTGCACCCATTTATTTATACTAGCACACAAAATAAGAATAAAACTGTGTGAAGAATAAATAAGTGTTAACCCACAACATATTTTTTTACTTTTTTTGTGGCTTTTAGTCCATGTCAACTAGATTTGAGATCATCTATATGCTAGCGTACGTCTAAAAGTTCAAAACTAGCCTTTAGTGCATATAGGTATTTAAAATTTGTATTCTTTCTCTTCCAGGAAAACAGAGCAAAATTATTGATGACATCATCCTGCACTACACAGATTTTTGTCCTATCAAATGCTCTCCAGAATAAGAATGTCCTGCATCCAAATATGTCTACTTCCCTACAATATAGTATGCGAAAAACAGTATGTGAGATAAGTAGTATGTCTGAATTCATAGTATTCAGTAGTAACAGTTGGTACCTGGATGACTTACTGCTTCTGGTGAAATTCTGAAGTGTGCATCTGTTAAACACTTTACTATCCCATAAGGCCACAGGACAGGAGTTGTGAATAGCAGTGAAGCGACGCAACTGATGCTGGTTGGTTACATGACAGTGACAACATGCCGGATGTAGTATGTACGAATTTAATTCATACCCATATTCATACTACATAGAACATACTTTTTAAATGTCGTAAATAAGTTTCAAACCAAATATCTAAACCATCTAGCAGCTATTAAATAGCATTTTATTTATTTTTTTTAAATCCCTTTAATATGCCCCCAACTTTCTGTTTCAATTATTTGGAGTCTTAAAGTTTCACTTCAGACAGAACTAAAAGCAACATCATTAGCTCTCGCGCTAGCTGTCACAAGAGAAGACAACTCTCTGTAATTTATACAGACCATAGATCAATTACCCTTTCTGTGATACTGCTAACTCTCAAATGCTACTTGTGCTATCTATGCATTTCAGACTCTCCTCTGCCTGCAGTAGCCTTGACACTACTTAACTCCAGAGCTAAAGGTCATGGACCCCATTTGCATTTGTGAGAGCTTCTGAGACTATTCTACATTAGGTCCCCTCTACATTAGATTTCCTTTGCATTTAACACTTTTTAGACTTTCCTCTTTATGTAAATAAGCTCATTTTCTGAGTTAAGCGGAGCCATGAAGTCATGTGGCTTGGCTATTCTCCAATCAACTATGTTCAAGTGGCACCGACTTGGCAAAAAAAAAATCAATTCCATTGTGTAATCGTGACCAAACAATCTTGTTAAATCCTCTTAAACTCAAACAAGCCTTGAGAATAAGCAGGTTACATAATAACATCAAGAAAAAGCCACTGCTATTTCAAACACTACTGCTCACACAAAATATCAGATTAGAGCTGTACCAATACAATCGATCAACCGACAGACAGACAGATTGCAGTCCACAGGGGATACCGACTGTATGACATGGATGGAAATGCAAAAGGATCTCTTTCATTCAACGCACATACACCCACAATAGTGCAATTTCACACTATACAGCTCTAATTCCCAATCATTTAAGGACTGTCTTGTTTCATTTAATGTGAGTGGTTAGATTAAATACTCTAAGAGCGTCCACGAGGCGCCATGAAGAGAAAACCTCGGCCTTTAATCATGCAGTTTAAATAAGTGCGAGGTTTTATCCTCATAAATCTGTGCATTTGGGCACAAATGATAACTTTGTGACAAGTTGCCCACTCACTGGCAGCATACAAATTTAAGTGATCGATTTGGTGAAGCTACAAACAAATTCGATTTACTCTAAGCTATAAATCGGCTCAAAACACTCGGCTCATTAAAAGCCCTCCAGTTAAAACCTTGCCACATCACAGCCTGTCACACCATGCCTGGGAGCAGAGAAACAGTGGGGTTATCGGCAGCTTTATGAGGTGGATTTCTACAGCCTGCCCCTCTCTGAATGATGATGGGTATCCCACCCACAGACACGTTTCCCAGGATCCTCCTCATTCCCTCTTGTACGTTAAAGACGGAGACATTAAGGTATTATACAGCAAAGGTTTTCGAACTGGGGTCTATATATATATATATAAAAACACACTAAACAATTCAAACAAAATATCCCTTGTTCTGCATGATGTGTTTCATTAGGGTACCCAAGCATTAAACCATCTCAAATGGAGGTGGCCACAATGACACTGCATTTTTCTGGTCCTCCCTCTCATAGCAGGATTTTATTACGCTAATCATTTTCCATGTGCTGCGCTAACGAGGGTGAATCCACTTGTGAGAGAGAGCAGCTCCATGCCTCCAACCAAATAGACAAATTTAATGGCACTAAAACCCCTGCTATTAAAGCAAACTGCTTTTAATCTTCCCAATCAAATGGCACATAAATTTGTCAGCTCCTGGTGTCCTAGCAGCCGCGGGGGCATGACCTTGCATTAGCATGAATCAGCACGACCCCTGGCAATACACAAACACACCCACAAATGCAACAGCCTGAGGATGACTGGCTTATTGGGGCTCTTAACTAGATTGAGCTTTTGGGATGTCAATGTAGTTCTCATTGCACGTACGATCAAGTCATTAGTTAAGCTACATTTCTGTTTGACAATACTTCTGGAGGCTAGTAGTTTTTCAAAGTTACTAGCCACTCAGCATTTTCACTGGCCACAATTTTGACATTGATACCATGGTGGAAAACTGCCATATAGATATTTTTAATATTTGGCAGCAGGTATACTAGGCTGCTGTCACTTTAAGACCTGATGCACGGATCCATTATACTGTTACTGTTTTCTTTCTCAAATGTTTATGTTCACTTAAAACATAACTGACTATGTTTACGCGAATACTCGCCATTATTTTGTGTGTATTTGATTGTTTAAGCCCAATAAGCAGCAAAAAAGAATTCAGTTTAGTACTGAGAGGCGGCTTTGGGTGTGAGCACAAAAAATGTAAAATTATGAGCAATATGTGCAATTCCATGCCAAAATTCAAGCCCTGTAACAGCAACAATATTCATCCGGAGCAAATGAAACGAGTGAGTGAGGGGAGGCGGGTTTGTGTGTCAACTCGCTGTCAGAGAGATGAGAGAGCAAGAAAGCGCAGCTGGTATCATGTCTATTGTGCGGAAAATAAGTATTGGAAGCATTTCAGATATTTCAGTATATTATATATAAATATATATTATATATAAAATTCAACCCACCAAAGTGGCTAGTAGAAGTGACTGTGTTACACGCCACTGCTGAAATCCACCCGCATCTGGCGAGTGTTAATGTCAAGCCCTGTTTCTAATTATAAATATATATGTATGTTTAATTGCATTCTTCAAAGTATTAAGCCATGCTGAAAGTTGAAAACTTTTGATAGTTACCAAAAAATAAAATATTCATTAAAAAAATCTATTCAATCTCCAGCAGATCCCAATAATACAGGTTGTACATAAGCACAAGGTCAGGTATAGATGATTAAAATGCCTCGCTATTCATCAGAGCTGATTAGAGCAGAGGTCTCCTCCTGTCTCTCCCTTATCTGTTCACAGATAAAGCAGCCCCTTGAAAAGGTTGCAATTAATCTTTATTGTTTTGTCATGTCTAGTAGTTCAAATAAAATGAATGAAGTCTGCACCTTATTTATTTTCTGCTAAAGAAAACAGTGTAAAATGCTGTTTAGCTTAATGGGGTGAAGCCACCTTTACCCATAAATACAGCGGGATTAATTGGGAAATCAGACTCTTCCGTCCCCTCTCAAGATGGTGGATCATCTGTATTGCTATAGGAAATGAGTATGACGAGAACACATGATGTAATGCACAACACTACGGATGTCATTACCCAGCAGACCATTAGAGGCACTACAGTCCTGAAGACACGTTATTATACGGAGGTACACCTATAAGCACTCAGCATCCCGTCTGATAGAGGTCACCTCAGAAGCAATCGCTCTAAGTGTTCTCGCTGGGAATAGGGAAGCTGATTAAACATGGGCTTTAGCTTCAGTCACTGGACAGAAGACAGAAAACCAATCAAGCAGAAACAGCTCAACCCTCTCAACCCTTTTCTTTCTTGGGCTTCTGCCCTGTCAGAGATCTTCTCTTCCTTCAGAGTATCCCCTCCATTTTATTTATATAATCCAAAGTAAGACCCTCGACCTGCTGACAGATCAAAGGGTCATTAAAAGTAATGCAGTTTCAGCATAGCATTTACCTAATGAAAGCAGCGATTCATGGAGCACTTCCCAAGATGCACTACTCTTTCTGTGTCTCCCCTCTGAGGTCAGCATTACTGCTTAGAAGTTCAAAAAGTAGTGGATAATGGAGGTGAGATGTTAAATCCAGTCTTTTTGGCACCTGCACTGCATACAAACTCTTTTTCTCTTGCTTTCCCTCTTTGCTTTCTGACTTTGTCAATTCAGCTCTGATTAAGTGGAGGATCTGAGTTGTCTGAAAGCAGTGGCAGCTTTACAAGGACATAATAGACCAGCTTTTTAGAGAGCAGCAAAGTGCCATTTGACGTACCTTGGAGAAAGAAAAATCGGCAAGTGACTCATATGCCCATCGAAAGGCTAAATACAGTATAAATGACAGCATTAGACATTAATACTAGAGTACCGAAGGAGTAAACATCATGTGAAATGGCAAACTTAGTGGCTAAAAGTAATGACCGTAGAGGAGCTGTCGCTCTACTATGTAGGTAATCACACAGCTTCCAACCCACCTAAAGCTTGGTGACAAGATACAAATAATGTTTGAAAGACTGAAGGCAGTACTTTCTTGAATGCAAAGACTGATCATTTCCCTATTAAAAAAATTAGAAGATAGAGAAATTAAATGCTAAACCAGTACATATACAGTGAGTGTGTTATTCAGGTGTCTAAATACTTTTGGCCATTTAGTTTACTTGCTTAAAATTAAATAATAAATAAAAATTAAAGCTGCAAGCAGCGATGAAAGGGCCCTCGCACCCGGGAGCACCGCCACCCGTGGCCTCAGGAAAACAGCGAATAGTGGGCGACATGCATTTAAGTGGGTAAATATAGGAGAAATATTGCAAGGTCACTTAAATGTGCCACACTTCCTGCTGCCAGCAGGTGGCGCTTTGACTATAACCAAATATTGTCATGTAGATGTCTTCAGGCCAGGACTATTATCAAACATGTGAAGTTTGGGGCAGATCGGACATTGTATGCCTGACTTACAACAGCTTCCTGTGTCATGGCCAAACATCAGACTTTGATAGGCCGCCACAGACACGCCCTTCAGCGAAAACTCAAGATCTTCACAATTTAACATCACCAAGGCCTTAAGATTAGACTGACCAAACATGATGTTGTTCTGGTTAAATCTCAATGAGGATACTCATCACAGTGTAAAACATGGTCATTCCTGTTGCCCACAGGTGGCGCTATGCCTGTAACTGAATATTGGTATGTAGATGTCTTCAGGCCAGGACTCTAATAAAGCATGTGAAGTTTGGGGCAGATCTGAAATTGTATGTCTGAGTTACAACAACTTCCTGTTTCATGGCGAAACATCGAAATTTGTCAGGCCGCCACGGACACGCCCTTCAGCGAAAACTCAAGATCTTCACAATTTAACATCACAAAGGCCTTTAGATTAGACTGTGCAAATATGATGTTGATCTGATTAAATCTCTAGGAAGAGTTCGTTAAAGTACAACGTCTGGAAATGGCAAAATTTGCAACAATTTTGCAAAGAAAATTCAAAATATCTCACTTCCTGTTGGTTTTCAGATTTCATACCAGGAGACTTTTTTGTAGGTATTGGGCTGTTACATGTGTGTACCAAATTTCATACCTGTACATGAAACGTAGCGGGAGGGGCACTTCGTTGAAATGTTGTAGGTGGCGCTATCGAGCAATTTTGCCATGCCTAATTCTGAAACTCATATGTAGATGTCTTCAGGCCAGGGTTCTTATCAAACATATGAAGTTTGGGGCAGATCGGACATTGTATGCCTGACTTACAACAGCTTCCTGTGTCATGGCCAAACATCAGATTTTGTCAGGCTGCCACGGACACTCCCTTCAGGGAAAACTCAAGATCTTCGTAATTTAACGTCACAAAGGCCTTTAGATTAGACTGACCAAACATGATGATGATCTGATTAAATCTCTAGGAGGAGTTCGTTAAAAGTACAACGTCTGGAAAAGGCAAAATTTGCAACAATTTTGCAAAGAAAATTCAAAATATCTCACTTCCTGTTGGTTTTCAGATTTCGTACCAGGAGACTTTTTTGTAGGTATTGAGCTGTTACATGTGTGTACAGAATTTCATACCTGTACGTGAAACGTAGCGGGAGGGGCACTTCGTTGAAATGTTGTAGGTGGCGCTATCGAGCCATTTTGCCACGCCTAATTCTGAAACCCATATCAGACGTAAATTTTCACCACTTTTGACGCGTGTGTAAAGTTTCATGAGTTTTCGAGCATGTTTAGGCCATCAAAAATGCGATTCATTTGGGAGCAATTCCAATAGGGTCCTCACACCATCGGTGCTCGGGCCCTAATAATTCCTGAATATTTACAGTATTAATGTATCATGGTATTTACAGTACATAATATTCCTGGATATTTTAAACAATACAATTGTATTGGCATAGAACATTTAAAAAACTCAGTCTCACCAGGATTTCGCCTTTTTTTCTGTGATTTCTGCGATCAAAATTACTGATTTTGTGGTGGTAATTTCCAGAAATTTGTGAAAACTTTGCGATTGTGTTTTTTATATTTAGGATAGGCCTACAACATTTCCAACCATATTATGTATTATGTTAGATGCCCAGTAGTCATACATGACACAAAAGGACAAACAAAATGCATGAAAAAAAAAACTTTATTTTGGTCTCTTACTAAATTCTGATACATTTTAACTTTTAAAACAACATATGAACAATTTTTTTTTTCAGACTCGTAAAGTGGGATATTGAGTGCAGTGCACAGCCTTATTACCCAGTCTTCACAAATCTGAAATAATAATAATAAAGTCTGACATCAGTCAGCTGTCCGAAGCAAGCTCTCTTTTGCAGTATACTGGGCTTTTAATTACTCTTTTTTGTACTCAAGAAAAGATAACTGAATTATTTATTTACTTATTTACTTTTGTGAGACCTTTTAATTTTTGCGATTATTTTGTGGTCAAATGGCGAATTACGCAGGATCGCAAAAAAAAAGCGGCATTTTGTTGATTTTGCGCTGTATTCAGCGATCGCGGAATCGCATGAAACTGGAGGGAATGAAAAATGGTATTGCCATGTTATGTAAGCAAGCAAGTAAATAAGTAAGTAAATAAATAATTCAGTCATCTTTTTTTAGTGACTGCACTCTTTAATTACACTAGCAAGTCAAGAACATTACCGCTACTACTTAGCTTTCAAAAACTAGTACAAATTGGAAGAAAAATTAGATTTAATTCTTGCCTTTTTACCTCAGTGCAGAGTTTAATAGAGCTATTTCAGTTTTAGAGCTGTTTGCTGAGCTGACCGTGTTTCTTTCAAATTACCAAAGCAAGAGTGGAACCACTGGGTTTCGATATTAAAGGTTGTGCAAACAGATATCTCCCTATCCAGTGTTAATCATATTAGCTCCTTAATGATGTCTAAATTAAATTTCAACACACAAGCATGAAATTAACATGTTCACTGGGGCAGAAAACAGACGTTGCACAGTCTTGTATATCATTATCTTAGTGGAATCAGCACCAGACTAAACTTCCATTTGTTCCTATGACTCAGATGATTCATACGTGCATGCGTGCGTGTGTGTTTGTGTTTTCAGTCTACACACTATAATAATGAGGACGTCTAGCTAAAGTTTCATCAACAATGTTGTAAGTGATGGAAACATTCACTCTTCGTGAACCTGCTGGAAGACCATGATTCAGGCATTAGTCTAAAGATGTCTGCAAACTCTGCCGGAGTTCATCGAGTTCGGAGGACCACGTTCTGTATTAACTGCTGCAGTCTGAGACAACTAAATGTTTTTTTTGGCCCATATGAGGCCTTGTGTTTATCTGTCCATTCAAGGGAATATATTGCTTGACAATTGGAGATTTGTTTTTGCTCATCTGTAAACCAGCTCAGAGGGCAGAACATCAAGTAACTTGGGAGTAATCAAATGTACCCGTAAGAGACTAGCAATCCAATTATTTCTCTTCATTTGTTTTCAAAGTGAACGTAGACATACTATCTCCCTTGGATGTCACCGCTGAGAAACGTTTCACTCTTCTAGCACAAATGCACTTCCATTTATGGAAACAAAGTACTGTGGACACAAACAAATAGGATGTCTGCAAGAAGCCAAGCCAATAACCATTTAAAAAGCTCTGGGCTTCAGTGTCACAGACAAGATTATAAATAAACAACATACAAAAGCATCAAAAGGGCAAAAATCTCTCATCAAAACTCTAAAAACAACACTCACTTATAATGACACCATAACACTGAAATTTCACCTCCATTCAAAACAGCATGAAAAGTACATTTAAGACAAGTTCAAGTTGTACTAAAGAAGAATGTGAATGTGAAGAATAATATGCTTATTATTATAATTAAGCTTAAAAATATAACAACTTATAATTTAAGTGAACTTAAAGCAATCTTCACATAAACCCATTGTAATAAATGTCACATTTAGCTGTGCCTTTAATATACCTGGGCTCAACGCTAAGGTTTTTTTATACTCAGATTTTTACCTGCCCTGCTAAAACGCACAAAACTAGATTTTTTACATAATTTTGTCCGTTCAAGCCAAGCGGCAACCTCCCGCGGTCTCTCTTGAAACTAACACGGAAGTGACTTAAACTGTAATTCATCGACTGGCCGCTAGAGACTGGCTCCAAAAGGGAGTCAAATCTGTATCTCCCCCATGTTAAAATGCCCAAATTTACAGTAGAAAAAAATATGTTTACAGCCTGTTACAAAAAGTGGTTTTGTTCTATATAGCTAATTTTGCCCTTCATGACAACTGTGAGGGGGGTGAATATTTTTTTATAACTCATCCATTTAAATATTAGGCCTTAAAGTTCTGTATAATTAAGGGCGTGGCCACTTGAGTGACAGGTGGATTGCCGCTATGGTCGAGCTAGGCAGGCGTGGTTTCAGCAACCAGGCACCTCAGCTCCACCCACATCCCGCCTCTTTGCTCATTTTCAGTTATCTGGGAGTGACGTGCTGCCAAGATGGCGACGGCCAGCTTTAGGTTTCAAAACTGCTCTTCAGAAACCTCCGGGTGACATCACGGACACTACGTCCATATTTACGGTCTATGGTTCGAGCGCGAAAGAGAACACATTGTGGCACGGGCGTGCTGTCTGAAGCGACTTTCTGTGTGCGCGTTTCGGGTGTTTGTTCAGAGAGAGCCGCTTGGACAGCGCGCCATTACAAATTTCAAAGTTCTTTTTTTGTGTCTTATCGCACTTGAATGGTTTAATAGCACTTGAATTAATGATAGTGTGATCATATACACCTGTCCACAAAAATTATGGAATGAATGAGAATTTGAAAATAATGCGTAATAGGGCTGGGTGGGCACACTCAATATCGTTACCAAGGTATAAAACGTCTGTCATTCGAGATTTTGCTATATCGTGTATTTCGTGGTATGTAAATATGAAATGAAAAAAGTGATGAAATGCATGAATGAGATTATAAAGAGCGGGACGTGCTTGATGTTAAAGAGTTATAAGCGCAATATATCCTGAAAAGAAACTTGGTGCGGTGCTCGTTCTGACTCTCTCAGAAGACGAGCGTGAATTTGGGACGTGTTTGATGTCAAAAAGTGTTATTAAGCATAATAAGCAGTGAAAAATAACTCAATGCGGTGCACGTGCTGACTGACACACAGCGTAAGCACGTACACAGAAAGCCGCGTCTCTCAGCATGCGATCGCAAATTCAGTTCTCTTTCACGTCTTATTGCCCTTGAATGGTCGAATACACACACAATTACGTCAAAATGCCCATCGTGTGGAGTATTCATGTAAACACATCTGGTTATGTCTCAAGTGAAAGTAAACAGTTCAATGTAAACCAGTATAATGGATCCATGTGTTTGGTCTTAAAGTGACAACAGCCTAATAAAACTACCTTTTTAATAACAGAAATTAGATAAAATAAGACAAAATAACTATATCGTGATTTATCTCATTATCTGGAAATCAAATTTCTTATATCGTGAAATAAGAACATGGTCACATTACCCACCCCTAAACCGTAACCGGTGCCCGTTGTGTTCCCAAATACACATTAAACTCAGAGTATACATGCAAAGATTGAGTTCGCTGCATTCACTGTGAACCATAGAAGAGAAAAATCCATAGATTGCGTAGTTCTGACATATACCACGGGACATATACCATGGGAGCCATGCTAGCCAGCCATAGGGCTGACATGTTCTGGCTCAATCATTTCTCTGAAGTCTGTTGGATGGACTTCCTTGGCAGCTCCAGGCATGACGAGTCCTGTGTTGGAGAAGCTTGAGGAATGGGCATACCTCTAGAAAATCTTTGTTCGCCAGGATAGCTTAACACATCCCAAGCAGGAAGATCTTTTCCAAACTTTTTCTATAACTAATGCTTACTGTATTCATGTATTTACACTTTTATAAAATGTTCCTGTCTGAAACATGATATCATCGCGCTCTCTAAATATTTTTGGACATCCAGGTTATTGATCCAAGAGAGGAAATGTTGCATCCTCACTCCCAGACTCTCCCTGCTTCAAGCTCTCAAGTGATGTCAGTATTCCTTCTGTAAGAAAACAATATCATTTATTTTTCCCACACAGAAGCCTGATCCCAAAGCACAGCTAATGCCATTAATAGTGATGCTGAGTCTGGGACTGGGATACAGGAAAAAGAGAAGGGTTGGGAGAGAGAATAAGCAAAGGAAAAGGAGAGAGGAAGAGGGTGCTCTCCTGCTGTGCAAGCATGGTCAGCTTGCCCTAGAACTTTGGGCTCGTCTCCGGTTGCATTCTGCAAACGCACCCTCTGCAAACAATGGCCACTTATGTTTCCATAGGGACTGGAGCTTATGGGAAGGCTTGACTCTCTCTGCTCAAGAAAGGCTCATTAAAGTGCTGAAAAGCTCCATACAATATGGTGTGGTGTGCAAATCAGTGAAACATGCCGCACTGACCGCACAAGGTGATTTAAATAGTGAGGTGACAAATACTGCAAATGAGCCACAGTTGAGCAGACAACAAACTAACCATGGTGAATAAAATGTAATTTTTATAATTCTATACACAATTTTAAGTTATATATATATATATATATAAATAAAACAACATAAAATGCATATTTCATCATTAAAATTACATTTAATATATATTTCATTATTAAAATGACTAAATACACTGCAGATGTCAAAATCAAAATCCATCTTTAATACTTTTACTTGTGTTGTGATGCTTAATTTCACTCGAAGCATTTAAAGCTAGAGGTCGCTTATTCAAAACAAAGGCGTAGTTTGATGATGCGTGGATTTCGCGGAGCTTTTATTATGCCGCAGGCGGCCGCTTCCGCTTTTTCCGGTCATGCGTATGCAGCGCTGTTTTATCATATTAGATACATTATTTGAGTGTGTTGAAAGCTATGTTATAATGCTTCTCTGTGCATTCGCTCTGCGGCTACTATGAGACACTTGTTGTACACTGCAGTAAGCTAGATCGATATTAGGCATGGTAAAACATGGTACTCGCGGTAAATCATGAAAACGAGATTTAAACAATAAGAATAACTGTGTTGAGCTTTATAACAATGATTAGTTTTCTGTCGATGAATGTATCCAAACAGTTGCTCACCTGTCTAATAAAACACATAATATAGCAAAGCGTCTTTGGTGTTTCCATGGTTTCTAGAAAATAAAACCGGAAATCGAGGGTAACGCGGGTATGATGTCATTGATAGGCGACGCACAGACACGGTCCGTGTCCTGGTTAAAATGGCTTATTTCTCTGGATTTAAATATTCTTGGAAATATTCATTTGGGATAATGTAAGTACACAAGTCAACAAAATATATAACATTGTTCTAGTGGTTTTGGGATATTTTAATCCAAAAAATCTTACATATTATTCCATTAAAACTTGATTTCCTTTTTACATCAATAATATTTCTAATATTATTTTAGTATCAATAAAATAATTATTGTCTTATCAGTATCAGCCAGAAATGTAAAAATCAATGCATCCCTACATTGTGAATCCCAGACCTTTTGGACCCCATTGTATACATTGCAAAAGCAGGAAGACAAAATCGATTTCAAAAATGCAGCAAATGGCACAAATCTGATTGGATTACAAAACGGAAGAGCAGATTGTTATTTATAGCCATGAGAGGTCTGACATAAAAGCAGAGTGAAACATGAGATCGTCTACATACATAATGACAGCAGGAATTCAGGAAAAAGTGGCAGACATCTGGTTTATCCAGTGCCTGTTCTCACATAACAGGCTAATAAAGTGCGAGTGCTGGAAATGTATAGCTCAGAGCTGTGGATTCTTTCCCCCCTCTGTACGGCTCCTCAGAGAGGAATGCTGTGCAGGCTAACACAAGAACACGCTGACACGTCTGCACAGGTACTCATCCAGTCTATACATTTACTCCCACACAAAGAAGACACCTTCCCAGCTGACATTTTGTCTTTGTAGGACGTCTTTTTGCACAGCTTTGAAGTGGCTGTGAAGTAACCGACCACCTTGTGCTGACAAGAAAAAAGTGAGCTAATGTTACAAAAAGGGAATGAAATCTAAAGAGCCGGAAGTCATTCATGAGGAGCAGGAATTCTAACCATGCATTCTGGCTTTTGTAAATGCCATGCAGGATGGCAAAAGCATGTATTAGTAGATATTTTCTCTTGCAGTGGAAAAATGGGTGGGACAAAGGATCTTGTCAACATTCATTATGGGCGAAAGGATAGATTGGACGAGCCCAGTCACCTAAAGTGCTCATGTTACCTCAACCAGACAAAAATAGCCACAAGCTACCAGAGTCACCAGACGACACACAGACACCTACACAAAGAGAAAGACGTGTGCCCTGCATGTACCAAGTACACTATACTTGATATACAAAGGCAAGCACACAGACACACTGGCTAAATGGTTGGGTCATTTTATACAGTTTCCTAATTTTTAATACAAAATTCGTCTTTAAATAAATTATTAATTATATTTATTAAAATGTCAGGGGGGTACTTAAAAAAATAAATTTAAGCCATAGGAATTGTTCACCCCAAAACTAAAATGTTTATCATTGACTCGCCCAATCACTGACAATTAGACAAAAATAAATCAAACAAAACGAAATAAATAAATCAGAAGGTGGTACCAATAAATTGCACCATATTTCATGTGCGCCGGTTTTTCATACAAGGAAAATGGATGGCGACAAAAAGCACTATGTGTGATTGGTCACAATAACTGTGAAAGGCATCCATAAAAGTCATATGGACTACTATTAAGACTATTTTTTGTCTTTTTTGGGGTATTAATCACCATACTCTTTTGCTGCATGGACAAAAAGCTTAGAAAGTCTGTGTTTCATGGAAAAAGGAGCAAAATACAGGCCCAGAACAACATGTAAATACAGTAACACGTTTTTATCTTTGATTGAACTATTCCTAAGGCAAGCATCAAGAATTCTGAGTATATTCATCAATAAAGCCTTTGTAAAAGTGGACGCCAAGTTACACGTCAAGAAAATGTCAAGAAATCAAATTCATCATCTGGGTCAAAAGAAATTTATTTTGTCCTTGCACAATTTCTAAACCCCTAATAAGAAAGAACAAGTAAAGTAAGAACAGAGCACCTTGGCAGATCAGCTAAGGCCTGTGGGTGGAAACAGAATCGCTGGAATTCCTGCTTCAGACGGCATGTCCCTAATCTCATTATCTGAAAGAGTATGAAATCTGCATTCTTGCACCCCTTCACCTCCCCTCCAAGGTCTGGTCCACTTAGTCTCTCGCTATGACAGCGGACACCTCAAAAGACTCTCTTGAATGAGTCTCGAGAGAAACAGGATCCGGCACAGAGAAGCCACTCATCTGTAATCTATAGAGGATGAGAATCTCCACCAGTGGTCAGGATGACCTGTCAAAGACAGCCTATCACGGAACACTACAGGCAAAGAGAAACATGCGTATAGTATCAGCTGGATAAGATAAAGCTCTTTTTAAAGCTGCAAAATGGACTGGATTTCTATATCAGTCAGATCTGACTGAATGTGTTTTTTCAGTCAGCGACGTGTCAAGACTGACACTAAGTTTTGTCTTCCACTGACAGCAGACAGGTTCAAACTGACCCACTTTAGACTGACCTGCAAGCAATCCCAAGAGGGCAAGATTTCATGACACAGTGAGCTGTGAGTGTGATGAGCAATACATATGAAGTAGGGTCCAAACGTCAGAGAACACTGAATATCTGAGATTCAAGGTTTAATTTAAACCATTTATAAATAAAATAAAATAAAAATAAATAAATCAAGCGTATAGCTTTAGTTCTGGCAGGTCACGTTAGTCAAGCTCGCATCAGCTGACTGTCAGCTGATCACGTCTACCTATAGGAATACGACGCCTATCACAGCATGCATATATAAGCTCCTTCAGTATTATCAGCTGCTATCGCGTTTCTCCGGAGCTAATTACCC
The DNA here is from genome assembly GCA_039654105.1 of Coreius guichenoti. Classification (NCBI taxonomy): domain Eukaryota; kingdom Metazoa; phylum Chordata; class Actinopteri; order Cypriniformes; family Gobionidae; genus Coreius; species Coreius guichenoti. The sequence goes on from CM077178.1 coordinate 19,198,231, forward strand.
TCCTCCATCCCCAGCTCCTCCTCTCATCAGTCAGGATTTGGCATTCTGATTCCCCCTGAATCAGCCTAAATTCCCGAATTAGGCTGTACATTTTAATATTGACATTAATGCTACCTGCAATACATTGTCGCTTCTGTTCTGTTTACCCTAGGGGGGTTTATCGCTGCTCTCCCTGCTCTTATCCATGCTAGGCTGCATGGATGCGCAGGGAGTTCTTGCCCAGAACAGAACCATACTGCCAATCTAAACTATATGCTAATTGTCTATCATCTTTGACGATAGTGGTCCTGACAGAAATGTGTATTAAATTAAAAATATATATATTTTCACTAGTGGTCATACATTTGGACCCCACTGAATCTGACGTGTAATTCATTTTGCAAGCACGCCCACAATTCATTTACGTGCAAATGCAATAAAAGATCAAACCACAAAAAAAAACATATCATAGAAAGGGTGTACAGAACAGCAGCACAGTAAATATCAAATGTCAAGGTTAAAGTAAGGGTGAAACCTTAATAAACAAGCTAATCAGCATGATTTAAAGGTGAGCACTGCCTCTGACGTGTCCTCTGAAAACGTTACAGACTCTGTGTCTGTGTCATTTGTCTGGGTGAGTCCATCCATTTAGTAAAAGTGACTGTCTCTGTCACTGCAAAAATAGGATATATTATTCATATATCAAAGGATGTAATACTAATTCTTATAAAGAAATGTGATTAGTGTGTAATTACAGGACTGTTTCAGGACTATTCGAACATGCAGAAACAACAATAGGTAAGCTATTCGTAAGTTGACTGTAACGGCACAGAAATGACTCACTTCGTCTTCAAATATGTATGACATAGGAAGTTAGAACAAAGACATCATTTTTGTACACTGTGTCACCATAACCATGTGTTTTTCTATTACTTTGTAGAGTAAAGTAGCTGAAATCATACATTTTTAACACAAACTCACAGTAGCAAGACCTACTGAAGCAGCGAGGTGAACTTTCCCAGCCACAGTTCTGCGAAAATTAATAGTTAAAACATTTTGAAACCACAAAGGGCAAGGGGAGCATAAAAATCCTATTACCCAATACAAAGGCCACAGTGTTTGGCTCTGACACTACGGCACTCTGCTTTAATGAAGTGGCCCGTTAGCGCTGAGTTAGCACCAGGCCAAGATAAAAAAAACAAATAAACAGCTGATGGAGAATAAAAACCGCATCATTCACTTTGAAGAACGCACAAAGGCAAATATTAGCATTCTGTTAGACTGCGCCCTCTGCATTATGCTCCATTATGAGTGTCTGAGCTCAGCCAGTGCAATGCCAGCTGGGATACCAACTCAGTAATGGGACAAGCACCCACTCCCATGAGATAGTACCCAATAAAAGAGCCATTTAGTCTGGGGAGTGAGGTGCTGGAGAGGGCGCTAGGAGGTTTACAGGAAGGGACGGGCTTCAGTAGATGAAAGGGCTACTCCCTCATGTCCGCTTTATGAGACAGAGGACTTGTTTTGACTGTCTCCTGGCTTTTAATATACATGATAAAGGACGTCCTTAGAAAGGACGGCTTAAAAGCATAGGCCCACCACTGACAAAAAAAGCACAGCTTCCTCACAATGCCGATTGTGTTCGTCTCAGCACTGCTTTTCATGTGAAACTTCCTGGATAAGCACAAAAAACGACTACATTAACAGGATGCTCCAAAAATTGTGGGCTTCTACTCATTTTCTGATCATCTACTGCATGAAACAAATGGAACCAATGTGTCTTGGAGAGAAATATTGGAAGTATGCATGTGCTTGGCAGTAAATAGCATTTCTTCACTCGTTTGAGACATTTTTATGTGTATTCTATTGATTCCTCCACCCAGCAGACACTGAATAAATGCTACAAACGCTTGGCTAAAAGGTGCAGAGGGGCTGTTTGTTCACAGCAGGACTATCGTACACTGGCCAACACTGCATATGAAAGCACTTGAGAGCACACACACATTGCTATTCTCTCATTGTCTTTCTCTGTCAAGGCGTGACAGGTGTAGACACTAGTTTACAACAGGGCTGGGATAAAGGAAGTACTGTAGAAGAAAGTAGAGGAAAGGAAATGGTGGTTTTCAATATTCAATACCAAATAGCATCATAAAAAATGCATTCAAGTATGCCCTCAGACCTGTCAATCTGTAATAATCTCTACCATTTTCAAGAGTTGATCAGTCTGGTAAATCTGGCAGCTAAATTAGCTGTTCCAAAAGCTTACTATCTATAGCCTACATAGACAGGTGTCTACTAAGGTAGCATTTAGCATACTAGCAACATATACTACCATTCAAAAGTTTGGGGTCAGTAAGACTTTTTTTCTTTTTATGTTTTTAAAAGAAATCTCTTATGATCACCAAAGACACATTTATTTGATCAAAAAAGCAAGACAACAATTTAAATTGACTGTTTAGCTGACATTAGCATGTTGCTAAGCTAATTATAGAAAAGAGTAGAATAAAGGACATTGTGGCTATCAACACAATAATAAATATTAGGGCTGTTAATTTAATGCGTTCATTTTGTGTGACAAATTATAAAAACAAATAATGAAATAATGCTCTGCTCTGATGTTGCTAAGCTAACTACAAGGTAGCTGAAGACTATGGTTGCTCACAATACACAACAATACATATTAGCACTATAAATTATTTAATTAGCTTAACATATCACTAATTGTAATATTTTGAATCAACTGAAAGCCCTAATAAACATCAATAATAGATTACTGCACTAATGAGAATTATGAACATGTACAGCACTGCATAATTATTGCATTATTTGTGCATAATGCAGTGATGGGCAAGGACTGCTATCTGACAACATGGCAGTATTGTTCATATTTTCTTTCATTCCCCAACATGATCAGTCTTGGTAGAAAGGCCGAAGGAAAAGCATGAGGGCTGCAATTTCAGCTGATAGAGATGTGAGAGAGAAGAAAAAAGGAGTGATATAGAGACAGATGATGGCTTATTGGGGAATGATGAAAGTCAGCGAGTGTCTTACCTGAAATGGCAAGTCCAGTGATGGAACATGAAAGAGAAGGAGAGAGAAAAGACATGTTAGAGTACAGAAAAATCTGGCAACTGACTTCTTAGCTATGCACAAAAACATAGTGAGCTGCCTTGTGGTCTACAGCCTACATAGGCAGCATACTAACCATCAAGTGAATGATTTGTAACACTAGATATTAGCATGTCATCACACTTTTTCTTTAAAAAAAATTGCTACTCTAATAAGCATAATACCACATAGCACACACAAATATTGGGTAAAACTGACATTTCTTTTTTTTTTTTTTAAATAATTTGAACTATTTCAGTGATCACAATCGGGTCTGAATTAAATAAATAGGTATTCTAATGTTCAAAAGTTTGGGGTTGTTTTTTGTTAAATGATTTTAAAAGAAATCTCATCTTCACCAAGGCTACTTTTAATTGTTAAAAAATACAGTAAAAACTGTAATATTATGAAATATTATGTATGTAATTTATTCCCATGATGACACAGCTGAATTTTCAGCATCATTCCTTCAGTCTTCAGTGTCACATGATTCTTCAGAAATCATTATACTATATTGATTTGGAGCATTTCTTATTATTAATGTTGAAAACAGTTGTGCTGCTTAATATTTTAATGGGAACCGTGAGCATTGTTATTTTATTATTATTCATTTTCTGATGAACAAAGTTGAAAAGAACAGTATTTATTTAAAATATAAATCTTTTGTGATATTATGAATGTATTTACTGTGACTTTTGTGCAATTCAATGTGTCCTTCTTGAATATAAGTATTTATTTCCTTCTGAAAAAAAAAAAAAAAAAATTCATACTGACCCCAATCTTTTGAACAGTAGTGTTTTGGTTTTGTAACAGACATTTTTCAGACATGAATACATTGTGGGATTGCCTTCTCTGAAAGGGATACATGCAGTGAATATGGTTTAAATATAATATAATATAATATAATATAATATAATATAATATAATATAATATAATATAATATAACATAATATAATATATAATTAATATAATATAATAATAGAAATGTTATACATTACAGAGACTATGAAATCAAAATTGTCTGATTTTTTTGAGTGTCTAAGATATTATGCTGTATATTCAATGCTGCTTCCACACAAGACCGCTCAGAAGTATCAAGACATGTACAGTAATTTCCCCTCAGATGTAGGTAGATGGGAAGGTAGATACTTGCTTTATCCCTGAGGGGATATGTAATGCAACACAGCTGCGACATCAAACAAGGAGTGTATAAAAGCACAGCTATACATCCGCACAGAAAGTTTGAACAGTTGACAGTTTATGTCTTCAGTATAGTAGTGCATTAAGGTCTGCCAAGCTCCATCCTTTCCTCAGCTGCCATCTCTCAATTCTCTGACACTCACTGAAATATTTACAGCAAGACCAGGCACATGTTTAATTTCCCCAGCAGGCTCCACAGCGAGCCAAAATCCAGTAACCAGGACAGTCGCCTTTACCGTCATGCATATTTAAAAGCAGATTGAGATACACTTGGGCTCCGCTCTTGGAATATAAACGAACGGCTTCATGACAAATTACAATAGTTTCTAAAAAATTATAAAGGAACAAATCTTGACTAACACTCCCTTGAAAATCATTTACATGAAATCCAGAATGGTAAGGATGACAGAAATACTAAACTCATACATATGAACAATAAAACTAGACTGACTTGCCATTCTCAACCCATTTTACTTCCATAATGTGACATTTTTGAGTAAAATGGGATATTTAACAAGAAAAAAAAAAAATGTTTATCCATTGCGAATTGATATATGATGATTACCATATATGATGATTACACAAGAATACACCAAGGACAGTAACTATAACAATAACTATAAAGTTTTAATAGATGTTATGATTATATGAGAACAATCCACAGCACAGCTATAACAATAACGTCACAGAGGAAAAATATGATTGGAATCCCTTTTAGAATGACATTTTCCTTACTTTTCCTTCGGAATTCACACGACTTTAAAGAGTCTGAGAATTTAATACGGCAGATGATCACAGTGTGCGCTTATAATAAACAGAATGTTATCGTGTGTTGGTATGGACGGTAATATTATCACAGTATTTATCTTTGTAATTTATAATAGTTCATTTTAAGCCTTAAAGCCTTAAAGCCTTGAAGTTAAACAGAAAGATAGTTTGCTAAAACGATAGCTGTTTGGCTGTTGGTTAACATTAACCAATAACCCAGACGGCCTTAGCGATGTCCACAGAAAAGGAAAGTCAATTCAGAGGACGAACAAGAGAATTCTGAACGAAGATTACACAAGGCTTTTAATCTTTTGAATAACATACAATGGAAAATCATTCACAAGAAGACCAAAAAAAGTGAATTAAGAATCTAAATTGAGTGGATTTTGATTTCAGGTTAACTTAAAAGACAGAAAATCTCTGGTTGAGCAACTCTGACAGATCAGCAATTGTGCTTGAAACCATCAAAGCTGACCCTGTGTAAAAGACCAGGCTGACCTGAGACACAAAGCATATCAATGTGCTTAAAGGGAAGTTAATAATGGACTCAGGTGCTCAGGGCTCTTCTAAGAGAAAGTGTGAGAAACTGGGAAGGTCCCACGGGGACATACTGAAAGGTGCCTACTAGTACTTTTCATTGGATCACACATGAGGTCAGCACTCCTTCAGAGGGTTTAAAGATCTGTTTTTGTGTGTAAAGATGTGAGAGAACGGGAAAGGGGAGGAGGAACGAGGGGGTTGATGCTCTTCTTCTATCAGGCTGCTGGTGCCGTGATGCAAAGATAACCTGTGTTGGGACGAGACGCTAGACAAAATATGACTCTTCCCCCGGCCCCCCCACAAACATGATACGCATCATGTCTGGTCTACACGTGCACTCTTTTGTATGTGACCAAAACATAGTGAGGACGGTAGACAAAAAGCGTACTTTAAAGATCTTAAAGGGATAGTTCACCCAAAAATGAAAATTAGCCCATGATTTACTCACCCTCAAGTCATCCTAGGTGTATATGACATTCTTCTTTCAGACGAATACAATCGGAGTGATATTAAACAAGTCCTGGCCAATCCAAGCTTTATAATGGCAGTGCATAAAAATGCCTCTGTCCGTAATATAACGTGCTCCACACGGCTCTGGGGGGTTAATAAAGGCCTTCTGAAGCGAATCGATGCGTTTGTGTAAGAAAAATATCCATATTTAAAACTTTATAAAGTATAGTCCCGGCCGATCGCCTTCCGTATTCAACTAATGGAAAAAGTGTTGAAAGTGTCTCTGCAGTTCAAAATGCTTACGCTACCAGTTACACCCCCCAGAGCCGTGTGGAGCACGTTATATGACGGACAGAGGCATTTTTATGGACTTCAAAAACAGAACAACAATCACTGCCATTATAAAGCTTGGATTGGAAAGGACTTGTTTAATATAACATAACCTAGGATGACTTGAGGGTGAGTAAATCATGGGCTAATTTTCATTTTTGCATGAACTATCCCTTTAACCAGAGTTTGTATCATCAAGGAGTCTGCAAAAAAGACCAAATAGGGCAGTAAATAAAGCTAAATGATCATGTAGTTGTAGAAAAGTACAAAGTCATCTTAAATTGTATTTAAGCTCACTAAATGAGACCGACTGCAATAAAGTTAAGAGAGTTTAAGTGTTTTTTCCACCCCAAAAAAAAACAAGATCTTGGACATCATTTAGATCTCTTGTTCTAGTTGCTAGTGGCTTATCAATCAAAGTTGCAAGATCTGTCTTTATCTTATAAAAACACAGAGCCAAAAAAAAATAAAAAAAATATCGACTTTCATTCCACTGTGAAAAATGCTGCCAGTCACGATCCTCCTGGGCAAGGCTGTTTTAAGGTGCCGATTTAAAACCGGGGACCGGGCCTGAGCAATCAGGGAAATTGCAGTGCAGGGCCACTCACGTTGAATGCACTAAAAGTAATCAAGTTGCCCAGCAATCTTCATTACAAGGAGAGCACTCTACTTTATTGAGATTCAGAGGAGGGGATGTGCCAGCACAGTGCACAAAGGAGGAATTTATTGATTGTACTTAATGCAATAAGTATGCAGGTTCCAATGCAACTTCATCGTCCACCCCCGGCCCATTTTAGTTAGTCAAAAGAAGAATGGGCCATATATCCCAGCTAGGGATGGATCTCAGCCACTGTACCGCATTATGAACAGCACAGCCGCAGTTTTAATGGAAGGTGAGTCAAGAGTAGAAAAGCCCATTTTCTGCAGCATTGATCTGCACCAGTCAGAAGGGATGGGAATCGTAAAGAATTTAATAATCAAGGTTATGTTTACCTATTCTTTCTGTACTTTTAATGAATCTATATACAAGACGTAAATAAATAAATAAATCCACTGCCAATTTATGAAATAAATCCAATAATAAATAATAAAAAAAATATATATATTACAAATGGTAAATTTACATTTTTTTTTTTACTTTTTTATATTCTTTTTAGAATGTAGTCCAGTAACTATATATTAAACAAAAATACTAAAGCTGTGGTCACATTAGAGAAATTCACACAGAAGTCACTTTCAAACCAGCTTTCTGTTGCATGACCAAGTTGAACGAGAGCAAAACCTATTATTCCTATTAAAATGACTAGATTACACCTGCTAAATTTAGCAGAGAATCGTTACATGTGACTTAACAAAAAACATACTTGATTTATTAATATTTACAGCATATTACTGACAAAAAAATGTTTTTGAATCATTGAAAGAAGGGAATCATAGGAGTCATTCATTCAGGAATCAGACTACGCTGGTTCTGCTGTGCGTTTTTGATTCACTAAAATGAACCAGATCATAAGACTCATTCATTCGGTAATCGGACTGAGCTGATCACGCTGTCTGTTTCGCACTGTAGATTCAGTAGTTGTGTTCCAGTGCCGCTGAGTAAGTAGTACAGTAAACTTGGTATGGTACATGTTCAGTATGTGTTTAATAACCACACATAAACATAATTTTCTCAAAAAGACAAACTTTTACATACAGGCTGCTCACATATTATTGTAGCAGAGTTTGTGTTGAATAGAGTGTAATCAGACTTTAGCCATTAAAATGTTACATGCTGGCCATGTACAAATGTCAGGGCATGTCAAAACACCTCCAGGGCCCAAAACCCCCTCAGACCACAGACGGTTAATATGAAATTCTGTCAGCAATGGCAGAAGAATGCACGTACAAGAACCAAACCAAAGACCAATTTTGCATTAAAAAAGGCACCGTTCTGCTCTAGCAGACCGTGCAGATCTATGCAGAGTGAAGATAAAACAAGAGGTTGACGTACAGCATCCTGATGAAATGGAGGGGTATCAAGTGACTCGTCAATAACGGTGTCAATGGCAGGCCTGCAATGAGGAAGGTGATCACATAACCAGATAATTGCTGTCCAAACAATCATAACAAACAGGAAGCTGAATGATTCATTTGTTTTTGCTTTAATCTATTCAATGCAACATTCTAAGAGCGAATCAAAAGATCACATTAGTCGCGATCTATAAAGCTCAAAAGGGAATGATGTATGGGGCTTAGCGTAAATTAATTTACAGGAACCCTGTGGGAATATTCAAACGTGAAATACACGCTAATGCCCTTTGTGTGTTTCATATCCTAATCTACCGTTTCCAAACAGCAGCTGCTGTACCTCTCTTGAGGACAGAGCAATGAAAATAAATAAACAGTCTAGGACTGCCCTGCTGCTGTGATCCATCAGTGGGAGCCATGTGTTCCCATTCATTCCAGCTGTTCTGGCTCAGGATCACACCTCTGGTGCCCCTCTTCACACCCCTGCTAGACTGTTCTTTAAAGGGCACCTATTATGCAAAATTCACAGCTTTCAAACGAACTCTGGTGCGGTTCGAATGAAATATGAACACAAAATGGACCAAAGACATGTAAACTAACCAAACACAGGACATGGTGTCACAAGATGCGGCCCTAAAAAGGACAGAATGCTCAAGCATACCAGTTTTTTCTTGTCATAGTCGAGCTGTTGCCATCGCAGTTCGGTACAGGCATCAGAACCGCCTCTCCTCGCAGCCGATTGTTTGTGTGTGTGTGTGTGTGTGTGTGTGATGGAGGGATTCCTGTCGCTGTTTTTACTCCTTTACACATTTTATAAGCTCTTTACGAATTGTCAACTCCATCATTTACAATCATATGTACGCACATACAGGGAGCGCATTTAGCCCGGTACACAGCATTGTTTTGGCAAGTTCCGTCACAAAATATATGTCATAAAAGCTTTTTTGGGGGGTTTCGGAGTTAAAAATGACAGTGTGAACGCTAAGCGAACCAGGACTAAATGTATTTTTTTCTATATTATTTTGGTCCGGACCAAAAGAACCAAGAGAACCGAACTACAAGTGTGAACAAACCCTAAAATACATTATGGTACTGATACCATGTTATGTACTTAAAAGATTACTATGTACCAACAAAAATTTTCAAAAAGTCCAAAAAGATACTGCATCCAAAAAAAACAAAAAAAAAAACATGGTAATACCACAGTACTTTTTGTGAAGAAAGAAGTCTTTTATTCTCAAATCTAAAAGATAATTGTTGACAAACCTGTTGTGTCAGACAAACAACAAGTATTTGCAGGATTTTATTGTGCAACATCTCATATTGGAAACGTATAACCTGAAAATTGCTGTGGCTTGTGAAAGCTCTGAAAAACAGAAACAATATATCAGTGGGTTTTTTTATTTTTTATTTTTTATTGTAGCCAAAGGCAAGTTCTTTTTACAGTAATGGTTTAGCAGGCTTAAACTGAAGTGACGCAAATGATTAATGTTGTGCTTCTGAGTCTCTAAACTCAGGAAGCCCTAAATCAAAACTGTATTTTGCTTTTAACAGCGGAACTAATGAAATTATAACAACAGCAGTCCCACAAGTCTTCCTTTCTCTGTTGGAAGGTGGTTGGGGGGATCCTGCTCTCTGAAAAATTGACAGTTTACTACGATGAGAATATCTTGCAAATATAACATTTTAAGCTTCTCTCCTGTATATTAACCTTTTTTTTTTTTTTTTTGCAATACCGCTTTACTTTAGTAACAATTATTTTATAAAATCTACTCTGCATGAGTAGATGTTAACCAACTGTATGAGTTCATGAGCAGGGTTGTGTTTGCATGGCTGACAGGGGCAATTCATCCGTTTTTTCATAAATCACAAGTGAGTCATTTGGTTGTCACAGTCCAAACACTCCACATCAGAGCTTCATCTCTATCTTTTTAAATAAGCCTCGGGCCAGCCTGAGGAATGGACATTCCTCTCCTCTGACTATCATCTCGCTTCATAAAATTTCCATTCATCTGTCACAGGAATATCGTCATCGACTGGGAAAAAACAGATGAGAATCTAATGTCTGTAAAGACCTGTAATCCTCATTTGGATAGCTGTTATTTATTAAACTAATCTCAGAAGATCAGTGTTTACTTCCGAGCACAACTTTGAGTCCAATATTACTTCTGAAATGGATTAGGTGGGTCTTCGGTTACATGATATCTGCTGAGAGTGTATATAAGCAAAAATCATTTTTACTGCAAGAATACAATCACTTTTGAAACAAATAATGCTTATCATAGGCTGGAGCAAAATTCACCGATTGTTAATTGAACCAGTGATTAAACAGACATTTGAAAAATAATCCAAGCCAAACTTTATTCCACAGATTCATTCACTTTTCAGCCATTTAAACCAACAAAAACCCATATCAGCAGTATAAAAGTAGCATTTTTGTCAGGCTATCTAGGAGTAGACAGCCTAGCCAGATCAATATATTGCAGCTTTGCCTGTAGCCTTTTGATATGGGGGACAGTTTCCGAAAGCATTCGCTTTAATCCTGGATATGAGTGAGAAAGTGATACGTTCAAAATCGTCAAGTTGCTGATTCTGTCTGTTTGTTGGCAGGTTCTTATTACCATATACTTTTAAGTGTAGTTTTGATAGCCTGTGGACATTTTAAAGAAACCTCATAACTCAAGAACTCATAACTGTTTAATAACCATGGCGATTTTAGAAAACTTGAACTTGTCACATATCAACTTAAGTTAGGAGGTTTCTGAGATTTAATACAGCCCTTGAGCTGCACACAAAAGAAAACAAAATAAAACTACACAACATATTTTTACAATAAGCACAGTTACACTGAAGTAAAGCACCACAATGCCACAAATTATGCAAAAAAAAAAAAAAAAAGTTGTGTTTGGTCCACAGTGTATAAGTGCAAGGCAATCATTCACAAGTCATGTCTACAAAACACCAGGTTCCAACACTTGCCTCATTTCCTCTCACAAGTCGAAAGAACAAAAGCAAAGAATAGCAGGTTGTAGCAATAACATGTCAAACGCTGAAAGATGTATGGTTTGTATTATTCCAAAATAGCAAGGTATTTCCTACACTCTTATTTCTTCCTTAGCACAACTGCACACTGGCTGTCTGAATAAATATTCCCACACACCCTGCCTCCCCCTACTTCAAGTGTGCCCTTTGACCCCAGTCATGATGAACAGAGGCCTGTAATCTGCTTCTGTCTCTAATGAGACCCATATTGCCATTCTCGTACAACCAAACAATCTTCCAAGACAAGAAACAAGTGCAAGGTGTACGGAAAAGAAGCAGAGGGACAGAGAAAAAAAAACAAAATTACTTCATGTAACAAACAGAAGAACAATATCAAAAAACAAAATATGTAATATTATATAGTACAATTAATCACTAAAAGATCGCAATCTCAATTCAAACACCCACGTGATCTTATTCCTAAATGACAACGATTCGCCCGTTTCTATTAAACATTTGAGAAAAATCACACCGGAACATTCAAATCTGTGTTCGCGCTGCCGCACACCCAGAGAAAGAAACAGCTTCTCAAACGGTCTTTTGAACATTACAGTATGCTTGCGTCTGTTAAAAATATTCATATTATCATAGAAGTACTATGATAAAAGTTTATAGTTCGGATATAAACACTGATGTTCACGGTAATGATCAAAATAGAGCAAATCACCTTTTGAAAGTAACCTGACGCTTCAAATACAGATTGTATCAATTACATTGTTACACCAGTAGGTGGCGACAAGTGACTGTTATATTCATTCAAGAGATTCATTCAAAAATGCTGATTCATCCAGTAATGAAACAAGTGAGTCATTGAATCATTCATTCAAACAGATTTTTTCAAAATAATTCAAATTGATTAATCATTTCAACACAAACATTAAATAGACTGCAACAATCAACATTTTTTCAGAACCTCTAGTAAATTACGTTATTTTGTTTAGTTTGTCTGTTCAGAATCGTGGGAGAATCGTGATCTCTATTTGAAACCAAAAAAATTGATTCTCAATTTATTCAGAATCGTGCAGCTCATATATATATATTCAAATATTATAAATAAAACATAATATTATAGTAGTCGGTCTCATTACTGTAACAATGAAAATCATCGTCTGGACAGATTTAGTACAATATACAACCATGGTTACTTCTAAATAAAACTCTAGTCTAGACAATAGAGTACAGACTATGACATACACACATACACATCACACACATGCTCTCACACCCTGACAGTATAGCCTCTGTTTCTACCCAGCCATTCAGAAAGTCAGCCATAGATCACATGACCAACAAATATGGGTCACTTCAGGACAGCAGTGCTTCTGAGATTGCACTCACATTTTCAATTATTCAGGAAACAAACAATAGCATGACATTGAGCATTACAATAAAAATGGAAGCCAGAAAGACACTTAAAGTCTGCTATCTAGTGCCAAAACAAAGGAAGCAGCGCTGTAAAAGACACCAACTCACTATTTTTTCTCCCTGTGATATGCTGATATTCTTTGATACTGTAGATCACCCAGCACAATAAATATTAGTCCAGATGAATGTAGCACTAAAACATAACACTCCAACATGCTGTGGTGCTCTTGTTGGTATTTTAAGATCGAATCTGACTCGCAGCTATTCTTGAAACTAAAAAAGTGGCAAACAATTTAAAAAAAAAAAAAATGCTGAATATATCTGGTATCTACTATCTTCTCCTGAATCTAGAATGTGCTGTCTTGGAGAAAACAGAGACGTGTTTATCACTTTGGTTAACCCACTTACACAAGACACTTACAGCGTCTACGGTACAGGTATCTGCAGCGACTGTTACTTTTCACTTGTGGCATTTAAAAAAAGCACCATGGAAAGAACTGGCAACATGCAGCGTTTATACTGGCATAACAGAGATAAAAAAAAGGAAACATGAAAGAACTTGCAGCGGCAACCTCAACAAGGGGCTTTGTGCGATACCTGTTGAAACATCTCACAGATGTTTTAGGCAGATTTTTGGAGAAAAGCAAAAGCCTGTCACGGGTCAAGGCCTCGGCCTAATTGATTTCCTGTGGAAACTATACGTGCAGGAATACACCATCAATCATGCCAGCCTTAGTTTACTTGCAGACCAAGTGCCCTGGATTTGTTTTCCAGTAAAAATAACACCCTTAAAAACAATAAAATTCCACTTTATGCAGAATAAATCCTGAATTTAATATTTATAAATATTTAATATCCCATTTTTTTTTACTTACAAAAAAAATATTTACAGCAATATTTTAAGTGCATCCCTGCATCCCAGTGAGGACAAATCTGTGTTATTCATGAAAAGAAAAGTCAAAGCTTCCTGAATATGTTCTCCCAATTCCATTAGTTGTATTAAGGCAAGATCAATGGGAAGCAGTCTGCTAAAATAAATCAGTTTAATAATGCAGGGCTGGAGCCAGTTACGGCCCGAGCGAGCATACATTTCAGCACTAATTATTCAGGGCAGAAAATGTTGAAGTACATCAGATGCTTCATAAATACCAAAGTCTTTAGCACTGGGAATGTTCTATCATCTTTGAGTAACATAGTGTGTGAAAAAAGTAACGAAACCTCTATTGTTTTGTACTTATGAGTTTAAATTTATAATATGATTCATCCTATATGAGAGATGAGAGAGAGGGGGAGAAATTCCATGCGTTCTACTTTGGCACGTCATCCACTTCGATTTAGAAGAACAAAATAAATTTGTACTTGGAAGTAAAAAAAGGTCTATACACGCACAACTTAAAGAGAACAAATGAGTCTTCTCACACGAACACACATTAGATTTTCTCTTTCAAGAAAAAAGTGAGGGAAATACCAGCGGGACAGAGGAGTACAGAGAGGCATAGTAATGAGAAAGGAGTTCATTGTTCTCAAGAAGTGACTGCAGAGTCAATCTGACACAGGTATTCAGCAAATAAGGACGGCATTGTATGAGCTAGCATGGAAAAACTCAAAACACACAAACACCTGTTAGAGACGACCGGATTTAAAACGGCTTCAAAACTGGACGAGATTCCTTCATCCTTTAGCGTTTTAATTTTAGGACACAACAGGCCCAGAAATCATGTTTTATACACTACTTAAAGATTACTTACCATTCCAGAGCGATGTTTGTGTGAAACCAGAGAAGAGGAGGATGTGATAACTTACACTATCTCTCTATTCCCATTCTTAGTTCTTGAAAACTCACGTTCACATTGACCCATGTTGCATAAGTGTTTGAAAACGTGCTAACACTATTTATCCTACAATCCTACGGGAAGTGCCAGCTTTCTACACATCTGCTTAGCCCATAGTAAAGAAAATAAGTGGAGATCAGCACTCTCCCTTTCTCTCTGTTTTCTTTTTTCTTTTATGATAGTCAGACACCACAACTATGAAAAGGTGTAAGGACTCCCAGCGGGGTCATTCGCATCGCTTCCAGCCCCCACCCAACATTTGCCCCGCGTTTCCATTTCAAGCTCTTTTTACGCTGGTCTCCTCCCAACCAGGAGAGATACAGTTGCATTCATCCATTGTGAGGCAGTGTGGTGTATGCAAGCATGCTATTCTCTCTCTACTGCGAGTGACCGCTGTGATCTAATTACTGGCAGGAAAATGAAGTCGTCCCCCTTTTCCAGTCCTGATGGCTGAATTTACTCTCAACAGCGAGGTGCGAAGGCCCTTGAAGTGCCCCAAATATCCTGTCAAAGTTAACCAGCAAGAGAGACGATCCAGACTGCATCAGGAAGGTACAATAATTTCGATTCTGTCTGGCAGCGCTAAACCAAAATTATTTTTATGTTCTGACTAATAACTGGTAAATGGCAGATATTAAAATTCAATACTATTATATCTAAATAAAATAATAAAAACATACGCTAAACTCTAAAAACTAAAATCAATGAGTTTAAATGCTATAAGTGAATATATGCATCACAAAATTACAATGTACAGGATTAAAAATGAATATGAAAATAATTAAAGTAACAACAACAAGAACAACAAATCAATAACCAATATAATCAATAAAATAATCACACATCCTTAACCATATTTATTATAAATGAATGAATGCATGAATGAATATCTATGAATATAAAAATTACTAAATTTAAAATATATATATTAATAATAACCTGCATAATGGCCAATAACCGATATATTGCATGACATCCCTACCGTTACATATAGAAATAAAGTAATAGAAATAAATCTGTAATATTGGCCAATAACCAATATATCACACATCCCTACCGATATTTAGACATAAAATAATAATGATAATAACAATAATATAATTGGGGACCTTCTATGTTATTCAATATAAATTTCCTCAAGTAAAAGCTCAACTTCTGTAGTGATTCATGTCACACCAGTAATTATTTAACATTTTAATAGGACTTTATAGTTTATAGCTTATTTCAGCAGCTCTGAGTTGTTTTTTGTCACAAGGAGAAGAAAGGGTCAGACAGACCACACGGTAAGGAATGGTAGTGGGTCTGAAAACTGGTAGATATTCACAGAAAAGCTCCAAGGCCGTCACAGCTTATAATAGCAGTCGTCGCTCACCTCATTGTTCTGCAGACAGCTTTGTAAATCTGGAGGGACACAAGCTCCCAGAACCCACCGTTACCAGGGAAGGCTAAGTTCATATCCATGGAGACAGGGCTGTCATTTCTCTGAGATGCTTATCACATCCTGTCACAGAATACAATATCATTTGACAGCTACTTCCATCAAAGTCTAATGTAGTGTAACAGAAGCTAAAGGTACAATTACCTGGGTGCAGTTCTGAATTATGATACTGCCTCTGTGGAGAGCCTTATATCATATAGATAAATTAGTCCTCTTTTATGTCCTAATCCTATTTCATGGCTAGACTACTGTGACATACTGTTGTCGCACCTGCATCTATTACACATCATTTCAAAGACACCCAAAATGCTAATCAGCATATCCTCAGACATCCCACCTCTCCCGGAAGTCTCCCGCATATTGATAGCGGCTCCCTGACGCCCGCAAAGTATATACAATACCGAGCGTACGAGAGAGAAAGCCTCAAGATGTGTTTTTGGTGAAACGATCACAAGTGGTCAGCCAAGGCGTTGTTTAGAAGTGAAAAGCACACGGTCTCTTTTAGAGGCAGATCTAACACAAAGTCTAACAGTAAAAAGGTTGTCAGAATAGAGTTACAGAACTGAAGTTGCAACTTCATAGTCCAAGGCAAAGTTCAGCTCCTTTCAACACCTTGCCCCACATTTTAAATTACAGCTAATAGCTAATTCCATTAGCATAATGAGTGCTTGGCTTTGCTAATGAAGCCTTATTATTACAGTGAAGTACCTTTTCTGTTCCCATAATCAAGCAATAAAAGGAAGGAAATCATAATTCCACCCTGGCTGTATAAGCACAAAGCCTGGGGTTTGTTTTCAGTGTTTGGAAATAGTAGACAGAGAAACATAATTCATGTTTTAGTAAGTTTTTAAAGGAACAGTATACCCAAAAATTTAAATTCATTCTTACAAAGAAAAATCGCTTACTAACATTTTCGGTGTAAAGTTATATCCAACTTTGCTGTAATGACAACATAATATCTAAAACCCATAAAATAAAAATGACAAACAGTTTCACTAAACACTCATTTTTAGTGTACGTTTTATAAAATTATTTATCATTTTAAATAACTTTTTTTAAATAAAATAAATATCTAAAATTTAGCTGTCTTTAAAGAAAATGGGACATTATCTTTTGTATTAAATCATCATTATGCCACATATGCTGTTGATTGAGCTTAACTTGTAATGAACCTGGAAAATTGGGGCTACAAAAGAGTGTACAGTGACAGTCATTCTTGAACTGGGAATATCTCCACCATTTAAAAGATTAAGGCTCATTTAAACCATAGTGGCAGCTGTAAAATCATTTGTGGGAATGAAGATGAGAGCAGCTCACTTAGTCTATCTCAACAGCCCATCAGTCCACCCCAGTCTAATGACTTCACATCCTCCCAGAGCTCTCAGACAGAAAAGAAGGACAACACGCAAGGCTTCTCTCAAAAATCCCAAGTAAGAATGTGAAAACAAAGTGGGAACAAAAGGAGAGGGGGACAAATCTGTAACATTCCACATCCTGTCTTCTCTCATCTGGCCGGGGGCCACACTGTTTGAAGATATGCTCGAGTTCAGATATGAAGAGTCGAGAGACCCATGAGAAAGACAGAGCTTTCTGTGAACACGAGCAAAGCTGTTCCCCGGCTATTTATTATTCTGCAATACCTCCCTCCAGACTGAGCCACTGGAAAGCAGTTTCTTTGCAACTCCAGGCATCTGTCAAGAGTTGCTGCAGGCGTTTTATTGTTTCCCAGCACCTTAACCTGCCTTTTAAATGAATATTCCTGGTTTAGTACAAGTTAAGCCCAATCATCAGCATTTTTGGCACAATGTTATTTAACAAAAAAATTCCACTTCCTACTTTGCTTTAAAAAAAAGAGAAAAAGTATCGGTTGCAGTGAGGCACTTGTAACATTACAGTGAATGGGACCGATTAGTAAATATTAAAATATTCGTAGTATAGCTACAAGACGTAAAAACTACATGCGTGATAACATGATTTTAGTCATTATAACACCATACCTCCATAATGATGGAACGACTGTTAAAAAGGATGGTATAAACAACGTTTTAACAAAAGAGTTAATAAAAGTGCTTTTTCATGTTCGTTTATTCATGTTTCTACTTTAAATCATCCAAAAATGGCCTCATTCACTTACATTGTAAGTGCCTCACCATAACTACCATTTGTACTGTTTTTAAAGAAAATGAGGGACAAGTTCTTTTTTGTGGTAAATCAACATTATGGGCCCTATCATACACCCGGCGCAATGTGACGGCAGGCGCGACGCAAGTGTTTTTGGCTAGTTTCAGCCCGACACAGTTATTTTCACGTCCAGCACCACATTGTTTAAATAGCAATTGCACTCGCATCCATCTGTTCGCCCATGGGCGTGCTGGTCTGAAAACGAGGTGTGTTCAGGCGCATTGTTGGTGCGTTGCTATTTTAAGGCAACTGAAAACGACTGCGCCATTGACCAAAAAAAAACAGGTCTAAAGTCAATAGCGCAGAATTTGTTGTGTTATTTAAAGGGTGCGTTAGTAATATGCGCCTATACACATATACGCATATGCTTATTACACACACAGGGACGCTCAGCAGCACACAAACATTTTTAAATATTAAAAATAAAAGGATTTTTCTATGGAGAAACGTTCAGTCTTTCCGCTCGCAAATTCCGCCATGTAAATAGCAAATCCGCCATGGTGCAAGCGTAACTGGCTTTTAAAGGGAATGGGAGATGAGACTCTGATTGGTTTATTGCATGTTACGCCCAAAACACACCCATGACTCATTAAGAGACTAGGTACAACCCTTTTGGACCATGTGCCTGGCCGTTTTTTCCATAGTTAAACTAGCAAAAGTGGATGTGATGTCAGCTGAGCCAAACTTGTACTTGTAATTGAAACCCGGATTATTCCTTTTCCCCTACCATAATCAGAGACTTTGATAATAGAAGTGGCCGATCTAGAGTAACGAGGTAACAAACAAACCACATAATTCACTTCTGGACATAAAAAATAAGGTGGAAGGATTGGTGATAGTTGGCTGAAAATGAAAAACAGCTGTTATTTTTATTACTACGGCCCACATAAGGTTATAATTGAATCTTCTTAAGAAAAAGCTAATGATGTGACAGGTGCACCAGGCTTCTTGTCATTTGTTGGAAATGCAACGTCTCCTGACATGCCTTATCAATTCAGACCATATGTGGGAGACGTCTGCTTTTCATTACTTACAGTTAACCACCAGCCTGTTGCACACTGAACTTGGCCTTCTCCCAGCTCCGGCTGGATCTGGTGATTGACACCAGATGTAGAAATGGCCGGCTTTCTTTTCCTTTCTTTGACCGCAAGGGGTGAGCCGAGGTGTCCCTCAGACCAGCTCCACGAAAGCTCTGCTTTCTGGATCGGTTGTGGATAAGAGCTGTCAAAAGTAGCATACTTGGCAACGGAGGTTAACGGGCTAGCGGGGTATCTTGCATTGACATTTTCCAGGTTTCCAGGCAACTGGTGGGAGGGGCGGCTACCGCAGCATGTGCTAAGTGTGTGCGCATGGGTTAGGTAGCTAATCTGGACTGCAATCAGTTAGCATTTCCTGCCACATAGAGGCTAACAGTGGACTGTGGTGGGAACAGAGCGTAGAAGCTGAGTTAACGGGTAGACATTTCATTAACAGCACAGTTGCAGATGATGAGAAGAGCTTGGGTGACCATAATGAGTAATGAATAGCAGTAGTGGGCAATTGAGTGAGTTATTATGGTCAATTGGAGTGGTTCAGCTCCTAACGCAAAAGGTAGACTGCCACAAGTCAAGGCTAGCCAGGTCTCAGTACTCATCTCGCATGTTTGGTTTATAGGTGCATGAAGTAATTTTTTTGCCGTCTTAAGGAACCAAATTGACAGAGGCCTTGATGATTGTACTGGTGTGGATGCAAAAGCAGTAGTTCTCGGTTGTCATTATTATTATAACATTTCCACTTCACATTTTAAAATTTAGACTAAAATATTAAAAATAAAAATAAAATCTACTTAAGTTAAAACTAACAATGCATGAGGGGAAACTAAATTAAAAAAGATACATTTTCAGTGTCCTAACTATACTAACCCTGTTGGAGACTTCATTTTATGTCAGAATACATCATTGAATACATACAGTATTTCTTTAGGTGTTAAAGGTATTTTTCCTACTTCTGAAACATTTAACACCTTGCAAATGAGAGGTCTCCTGATAAGAGATTCTAAAAGCTCTGAAAGGGCCACTTAGGGTGGTTTATTTTACAGGGCTCTCAGGGGAGCAGCCAGCTGAACTCAGCAGGAGAAAGGAATCTATGGCCTTCAGAACAAGCATATGGTCATTGTCTGTACTTGACAGACAGGGTGAACCAAACGCTTCAAATTAGGGAAATCGGCAGTGGGAGTTAACAGCGCCTTGAAATATATTCACTTTCTTGCCACAAACTACATTATTACAGAAAAAGCATGACACAGGAAAATGTTCACATATCATAAATGAAATATCTCTGCTGAGTGATAGTTATGTGGTCATGTACTTAGAACTTGCAGAGTGAAGAACTTGCTCTAGTCATATAACAAAACAAGGCATCTTATCTATAAGACTAGACTAGCTTATGCGTTTTATGACTTGACTACAATTTAAGTCCTATAGCTTATTTAACACCTTAATACACTGCATCAGATACCTGGGTGCTGTAGATATGTTGAATGTACTATTAAACTCCTTATATTGTGACAGCATTGTCTTTTTGACTTATGACAGCTCATTTTATTCTCTCTCTCCCCCTCCCTTTCCTGCATGTCTTGATGACTTTACACCCAGCATTTCCTTAATCAAAGTTCATCTGCATGCTTTTGAATGGTGACAAACCCAGCACGTAAACACTGACTCACTCTAACCTCTAACTTCCGACCTTAAATCACACTCTTATCAAAACACTACTTGGCAAACAAAGCAGTCCTCGTGAGTCTGAAAGACTCAAACCCTTTCCTTTCCTTGACTTGGGGCAATTCACTTTTATATGATATATATTTTATAAGTGAGTAAATAATTTCATTCATTCATTCAATCATTCATTTCATGCCTGCTTGTCCCAGTTTCCAACAAAAGACCACCTCATTGTTCAAAAAAAAAAAAAAAAAAAAAGTCAAAAGCTGTTTCCTTATAAACCAATGCAAAGGTGAAAAGTAGGGATGCACTGAAATAAAAATACCTGGCCGAAAACCAAAACCAAACATGCTTTTGAATAATTATTTATTTATTATTTTAAATTTGCTTTTTTTGTACTAATATTAGACTTTTTAATTAAATTCAGCAATTTTAATGATACTGAAAAAAAGCCAATAAAATACAATAACCACACTTTTATTGAAAGTAACGCTAAAATTGGACAGAAAATATATTAATAAATCAATATATTATTCTTTATTCAGTTCTATGCAACAATCAGATTATTTTTTTATCCAAATAATGTATAGTCCTACATAGCTATTATTATGAGAGCATGTGAGCATCATTTTAACGTCATTTTCCCAGCGCTGCCCAGAATGTTGGTGCGTTATTTGAGTGGACTTTGCTTTTCCGATGAACATGAGCGGTACATGAGTGAGCGTTTGCATGGGCCGTGAGCAACTGAGCTCCGCACGTAGATAGAGTGGAATATTGAGCGGAGCGTCACTCCACACGGTGATGACGACTAAAGCAAGAGAGAAACCTGAGCGCTGAAGACTGTGGGGCGGCATATTTTTTTTACTCATATTTTCGTCCGTTTTTTTCTTTCGGACAAAAACTGAAAGTGCCATTTTCAGCCAATAATTTTTAGCGGGCGAAATTTCAATGCATCACCAATGAAAACGTAAATTAATTTAAAAAAAATGTATATATAGGAAAGAATATAGGAAATATAGGAAAGAAAAGTCAAATTTATGAATGCACTGGGAAACAGTTCTAGCACAATCTCAAATACCAATTAGCCATGATTTGCAAAAGTACACTGAGCACCAAAACATCTTTAAAGTTTTGACAGCAAGTCCCCTCAATAAACACAGTGTTGCTTTATCCACAGAAGAAAAAAGCACTCCACATTTACAATCGCTTAAGCTCAAGCTACAAAAAAATTTGTAAAAAAAAGTTTGTAATGGCAGAAAGTCTTCCATGCATGTTGTTTGAGCGCTATGCTTTTTTTTTTTTTTTGCTTCTTTTTTTCTGTTTGTCTCTCCGCCACACACCCAACAACCCATTCAGTGAACTGTGGGGCAAGAGTTTGCCTTTGTATATGACCCGCCAGCTGGAACAGATAGAAAAAAGAAAGACACAGAGGAATAAGAGTACATAAGCACAACATCTTAAAACCGAGTTTGGACATATTCCATTAAAAACTCCCCCTTTCCCTGTGTATCTCCCCTCTATATTCTCTTGAAACACCTGTGTCCACACCACTGCATTTTGCAAAGCCTTTTGTGATGCAGCTAGCAATTAATATATTCCCTGCATGACTCCTTTCTGCAATCTTTGTTTGAACTCATGACTGAAAGAAGAAAAGATCCAGACCCATTAGTGGAGGACAGGCTTAAATCCCCCATGAATGAAAGGCAAAAATGAGCCCCGTCGCCGTCTTTTTGTGGTTCCTCTTCTCTCGGCTCCCAGCCTTCCACCTTCAGAGTAGCCTGACAGGCTAACAGTAAAATTGTACAAACACAGTTATCTTTGAACTTCTGTGGTAAAGAAGGTGAATGAAATCTCTCTTTTTGATAAAGCAGTGAAGAGACCTCCAAAAACCAAACACCTGTTCTTTCAGAACATCCACAAAACATCAAGCACTGAGCGCTGAATGGAGAATGCTAAAAAAAAAAAAAATCACTCCCTTACGAAACAGATTTAAGTTTAATTTGACTGTCTACAGAAGCAAACGACTATTTTATTTCATGATCATACAAATATCAACTAATATGAGAGAGAAGATGCTATAAAGTGTTTCCTTCAGCTGATGGTTACTCCAGAGTAACATTAATACCAGGGTGGAGCTTGTGTGTTGAAAGATGAATCCAAGAGGAGGTTGAAAGGTGATTTCAGAGGTCATGCTGGGGTTGTTAAAGGAACCAGAAAGAGAAAAGGATTCCCATCGACGGTCACAAACACAAGCACACCTGCAGACTGCTGTGATTTATGCAGGGTGGGGCTACAGGACAAGGTCTCGCTCCAGGACAACTGCAGAGGTGAAGAAACGGTTGACCAAGATTCAAATATACACATCTATACATAGAGGGGTGAGAGAAAACCTGTGAGTCCTGCATGAATTGTCTGTAATAAATGATAATTCACATTCAATTATGTATTTCGTATTTTCATATACATTCGCATTTAAATGTACACAAACTAATCATCTGTTAAAGGTGACGTGTGTATTTTCTCTGTCACCAGCATCAGGAAATGGAATTGCAAAATAATGACCGTTTTCATACAGGTTTCCACTTCACTCTCCCCGTCTTCCATTGTTTGGAAAAACAGATATTTCATCCCTAACTTCATGCCACTGGTCAGGATGAAGTATCTCTGCATATTACAGAAGGACAAGAGAAATATTTTAAAAAATAAATAAATAAATAATAATAATAATAATAATAATAATTACACGCTTCACATAAGCATTGCATGTTTGTTCATGCCAATTAACTTTTAAACACTATTAAGTGTTCTAATCCCTCAGTGACTGCAGGCTATCAAGTCTGCAAAACAGTCCCAAACCACTGAACTCCCTTCAGCTTGTGCTACAACTGAGATGAGGTTCTTTAGTTTAAAAAAGAAAATATATTGGGCTACTTTTGATTGTTTATATTGATAGGTTGGTAACTATTCTCTCATGTTTAAGCACAATCTGCTAGTAGAAATATATATAGTGTGTTTTTTAATATATGTGAGATGTTCTCTGTGTTTTTTTCTCTCTCTCTGTTGAAGTCTTATGATACAATCATCATAGAAAACAAAAGAGCCACACAAAAGACACCTGCAGATCCATAGCTGACCTTCTGAATTTTAATCTGCCTTACTTTTGGGATTTTAGTTAGACAGCCACTCCTAGATGAAGTAACAACGGTTTTGCATTCGCTCCAATTTATCTGCATGGAAAAGTCTTTAGAAATGATTTTAACAGTTTTTCCAGTTTCCAGGGGGGTTTTTTTTCGTCCTCAAAAACCTCTGTGCCCTAGGTGTAATTTATCCCTGTATGAGCTCATTATTTTCTAGGGATGTGCAAAGCTACATATATTCAAAATAGACTCGTTAGTTGGTTGTCTTCAAATCAGATGTGTTTTTTCAGGAGTGTTTGTGGAAAAAAACAGAACATAATGAAATAATGCATGGGGTGGGATGGAATTTTAGTTGGACTACTTTTAACTGCACATGACATGCAAAAAAAATAAATAAAATGCAAAAGCAACCACTGTCAACCATTATGACCCTTATATCTGTAGGTTCAAATTATATTTTTAATTTTTAATGCAGGACGACAGATAATTCTATCAAGTGCTTTAATTTGGCTGCTCACCCCACATTTCATAACCATGTGTACAATAAATCGCTACACGAAAGTCCAGTTTTTTGGAATCTGTGACACAGCTTTCTGCCCACATGCCTCCGGTAACGTGTAGGCGTGTGAGTAAGGGCACAATCTATTCACATTGATGCCCACCTAAAGGAATTTTATTATCCCTTTCTCTAGGGTTCTGCCAGGGTTCCGCAAGCACCATTTTGCAGGAGTAGTGTTTCTTTTGTCCCACAGATGTCAGAGTAATCAAATTACTGCAAAACGATAAGGGCACTCATCTCCGAGTCACTGTTATGGCAGCCTTTGAGCTGCCTATCTGAAAGCAAGCTTTTCACCGGGGAGGATTGGACAGTAAAAAGGCAGAGCGGTTTCAGGCCCATCTGTCAAACTCTGACAGAGTATGTTTGTAGGCTTTAAACAGTCTGCTTCCAGGGCATATGTCGGGAGGAAAAGGATGATGCTTCCCTCTGTGTAGATATCTGCAGCTTAAAAGGAACAGAGCACTTAGATGAGGCTCTTTGAAAAAGTGTAGATAACACACAAGGGGTCTCAAGCACACTTCCTGACTCGTTCTCTCCCTTTCGCTCTCTCTCTACCTCAGCATTTTCTCTTTTCGAGCTCATTTCAGTACTGCAGCCGTCTGATTTAATGTCAGCATGAAACGGAAGTTGTGACAGTCTTTTATTCCCTATTGTGACGTATATGAATAAAACTACTTCTCGAATATGAAAAAATGTAGGGCGATTGGATTATTATTGTTTGCTATTGATGTGATCTCATGTGAGTGACAGGTTGCCCTGTCCTCGTGCTAGCAAAGACTTTTTATATAGAAAGATGTGCACTCATATTTCTATGAATGGGAGAAAGTGCAACGTGCAATATGGCGGAATAAGTCCCGCCTTCTAAATAAGAGCCAATCACATTGGTAAAGTCACTGCAGCTGCCGTTAGAAGCTCCGGTTCCTATAGAAACAGTCAGTATTCTGAGACGCGTGTTTAGGACTGTGCATGCACATTAGCTTGGTCCAGCCTGAAAAAATGCAGTTTTTTTGTCATGATTTTTGAGCATTTAGAAACAAGATTTATGAGACAGTTGTTGTAAGATTTCATTGGTGATTTCAAATATAAAATTTAATCGTAAGCTTGGTGAACATTTTGAGAATTTGATGTTTTCCCCTTCAAAGAGATAGGAGCTGCACTTGCATGCCCGAGAGGCGTTTCAAAGATGGCCGCCGAGTGAAATGACTTGTCTAAAAGGGACTTTGGCGCTAGTAAACACGAGGGCACGTGAATTTTAAAAAATAATGATGCGCAAGGATAAATCATTTATAATAAATACTGCAATATAGAATTTTTGATCCAAAAATTTCATCCATTTTGATTTCATGGTGACTTTAAAAGAATTAACATGTCAAATTAGGTGACTGACCTTAAAGTCAGCGTGAACCGAAAGATGCAACCGACTTTACTTCAGTGTTGTGACATATTTACAAGTAAAACAGAATATTGTATAGAGGGCGGGGTTTTATTTTAGCGCACCTCCTCTCCATCTCTTGCTCTTAGCAGACTGCCGGTTGGAAGGGAGTGGTAAAGAATATTCTACTCAAGCCGTCAATCTGACGTCATCAGAAAGGAAATGCCATTCCAGAGCGGAAGCAACTTTTCAGATTTTGATTAAAGATTACTACGACACTATTTTTTTCTGTATATTAACTTTAATTGTTCACCACAAGACTAGTAATGTGCACTAACAAAGTAAAATAGTGTCAATTTTGATTTCATGACGACTTAGTTTTAGTGAGTCAAAAATTGTTCAGTTACTATGAGACCAGTGGGCTGGAAATTAGCCTAATAAGCTCCATACAACACCTTGCGTCCATTACGGAGCAGAACTTCAACCAATGGAAGAAAAAGACTTCTGGCAAATATCTGAAAAGGACTTGTTTGCCATCTTCTGCCCCCTTCTCTCAGCAGTTCAAGGGGGAGGGGCAAATGTCACTTAATTTAGGGGCTTTTGTCCCCATCACCGCTGGGGCCCCCGTGAGAAAATACAGCCGGAGGTGCAACAATTGTCAATAGAAGGTTTGACTGTTTACACAGTTTAAAGTGACTTCTGTAAAGGTGGGATCGTCCCCATCCATACCAAACCGGATACAAGACCAAATCCTTCTTTTGTGTAGTTTTCATACTTTCCATTAGGAAAACAGCAGTTCTGTCCCTAAATATTTTGCTGTATACCCAAGAATGGACCCCAGTATCATTAAATTAAAATATATTATAAAAACAAACCACTTCCTGGATGATCTTTGATATGTTTCCCAAACAATTCCTGTTGGAATCTCTCAAATGGGAGTCAAACAAACACAAACAGAGGTAACAGAGAGGCATGTTAATGGAATCCCCAATGCAGGACAAAATCAAATAAAGGGCCAGCGGTGACAGGCACTGAGCTGCTGTACCCGCTAAATGCAGAGAGACTGTGTGGCCCACATCAAAGGCCAAGCAGTCAGCGTATACAAGCATTTACAGCCCCAATCTGTACTTTATCAGACTTCATCAGCCACAGCTCATATGAATGGAGAACAGGTGGAGAGATGTGACATTAATCACAGAATCAGAATGGGTTTTACAGTTTAATTTAACACTTCCTACCCCATGAGCAAGGAATTTCACTGATACAAAATAAGTAAAATT
The DNA here is from genome assembly GCA_039654105.1 of Coreius guichenoti. Classification (NCBI taxonomy): domain Eukaryota; kingdom Metazoa; phylum Chordata; class Actinopteri; order Cypriniformes; family Gobionidae; genus Coreius; species Coreius guichenoti. The sequence continues at coordinate 19,225,522 of CM077178.1, forward strand.
GACATCTAAAATTAATAACATAAAATAAAAAATAAATAAAAAAATAAATGAAATGAGTACCTTGAAGCCTGAAAAGCCTTGTTATTAAATAAGCAAAATAATGTATTAATAAAATAGAAATAGAATATTTTGAATCAAACTGCCAAATAACAATATCATAATCAAAATGTATGTTCTCAAAGGAAAAAGTTTAGCTACTTTGCTTTAAGTACATTCGCCTTTTCATAAGGATGTTGAGGTTTTTTTTCCTTCTGGAAAACCATACAAAATACTAATTATTTTTGCAGTGTATTTATTTTAATTGTATGTATTGGTAATAGAAGAAACATACCTACTAAATAAATAACCTCTCAGATTTGCTCATTACATATTTTCCTTTCCTAGCCAAGTATCCAAGGTATCCAAAGCAATGTAAAGAAACCTTGAAGACAGGATCAAACTTTGTTTGGAGGTTTTAGAGCAATAACTTCACGGACTAAGGAGGAAATCTCTGTGAATAATCAGCAGACATGTGGCCTTGTCTCTTTGACCTGGATCATTATTTGTTTCAGATTAACCCACGGTCCCTCCTGGAAAACCATGTTCTGGCTTCAGAACCTTGGAGCCGTGTCCACCTGACCCCATTACAGATCTGCTTGAGACAAGCCCACTTACACCCGGTTTCCTGAATACTGGAAAAGACTTGTGCTGCCAAACTCTTTTCCTATATTTCTCATACTCACTCCCAGTTTTTTCTTTCTCTCTCTCAACTTCACACGCTCACATCACACTTTGATGAACAGGCTTCAATAATAGTCCGATTCTTCTGCAGCACCACGGGTCGTCCTCTTAATCCCGCCACATAGCCCACCTCCTCAAGTGAACTTGGGGTTTCTGCACTAGGGAGCCAAAGCTAATCCCCCCAGCCTTCTCTTCCTGCCATCATTGCAGAACACGGACAACACTACCGCCCCTTTACCGAGGGGCCCGGGGGAGCAAAGTATGGCCTTTATCTTGCTGTCAACTCTACGGCTCGTTGGGAACCCCTAGGTGGCTGCATAAAAACTGATTTCCATTTACTGTTGCTAGAAACCCAGGTAAAGGCATCTCAGACCACCAATGATGAGCAAAAGTGGAAAATCAAGTTGCACCCAGTCAAGCACAACAATGCCATAAAAGTCACAGGACAAAAAAGAAGCAGAAAATCTAACTCCTAAATATCCACTTTGAGCCCGGGGGAAACTTGTTGCAACGTTTCAATTCCTGTATTTCACTCAACAAAGATGACATGGGAATTTTCAGCCGCTAAAGTGGCTCTTATTCATCATCTTATCATATTTGACTTCTCACTCTTATTAAACAAAGGCAGAATTAAATCCTCACAGATATACTACCAATAATAGGTCACAGTCAGGTAAAAATAAGGCCACTTTTTAATGGTGGCTGTGTGGGGGTTTTATTAGGGCAGCATTTGATTTGAAAGATAAATTTGACGTCATTCCCTTATGGGCTGACAGTCTAGCTAAAGCAGGCGAAACCAAAACACAACATGTATGACTGACAGCATGTAATCCAGCAAGTGTAAACTTAGAGTAGGGGGGAATGCAGGTGATGGATTGCAGTGGATAAATTGTGCAATAATTCTAATATTCTAATAATTCCTATATTGTTATATAATGGCTGGATATAAAAAAGGAACGGATATGAAAATAAAATATAATAATTCTAATGCATCATTCAAATATAATATTTAATAAATATTTTAAAATAACTACATATTTAAATTTAAATTGCTGTTTATAATGACTGGATATAAAATAGGAATGGATATGAAAATAAAATATAGTTCTAAAATGTGTAATTCAAATTATAACGTATATACATTTAACTGATTTTCACATGACTATAAAATATAAATAAATAAATAAATAAATAAATAAATAAAGTATATATATATATATATATATATATATATATATTAATTTAAATCTGCTCATTTAAATGTCTTTCCTATCGTTCTGGGCCTTGAATGTATAAATTGTGTTGGATCTCCATGGAGGGACAGAAAGCTCTCTTTATTTGTGTTCCTTTTTATAATAAATTTGCTAAGTTGTCACAGATCTGTTTTTTTCTTTGTCATTATGGTGTATGGAGTGTAGATTGATGTGAAAAAAGTAACTTAAAGTAGTTTAACATAAGGCTGCAACATAAAAATGAAAAAAAAAATGAAGGTGTTTGAATTATTAAAATGCATTTATTTAAGATTTTATAAAAATATTTATTGTAATAATAATAATTAATAAATAATTTATCATTTTATCATCATTTAAATAATTCTTATTGTTTAAAAAAATATATATTAATTCAATTATTATTCTACATTGATTTGGAGAGTCAATGTGTTTGAACGCATGGAGCAAGACACACGCATACACACACACACGCACGCACGCACGCACGCACAAAAAAAAAAAAAAATGCAGCACTCGCATGCTCCGAGGACGCATGGAGGTGGACTCAGCCGCCACCCCATTTAGCAAGGTCATTTTTCATTTGAATAACGTTGTGGTTGGGAACAGATGGGGTGTGCCACGTCAGGCCTGCGCTGAATAGAGGAATGAAGTGACAGAGGGGGCGAACGTGGAGGAGCTGATTATGTGTAGAGAGAAGGCTGCTGCTCGCGAGCAGATATGAAGTCTGAGCTCCATTCATGGCACTCTACTGTAGACAGACGGCTGCTGCAGGCAGGGTCAATTATTCTTTTCTCTAAAGGGACAGCGATCCTCGGAAAGAGATCACAGCTTAAGAGAGTGAGGGGATGGGGAGGGACGAGGGGATAGGAGGGAGAAATCACTTGAGCATGCTCCATTGTCTCCATGTAAATACACCCTGATCAAGATTCCACTAGCACTCTGCCAGCTAGTTCAATCTGCAACTGGCACAATCAAGGAAAAGGACAGAAAACAAGGAGTTTGAGGGGGAGTCGAGAGAGGAAAACGGGGCTCTGAAGGGAAAACACAAAGAAGTGAATGCCACATTTCTTACATTTAAAAAAGTAAAAAATGTTTGATGAACGTTACACCACATGCATCTTCTCTCACTCGCATTATTCACTCGCATCTCTGAAATATAAATTGTCTCTGAAATATATCAGTCTATGTCTGTGGTATAAAACAAGCAATCTTCAAAAGGTCACCGTTTATGAAACAGGTGCAGAAGAACATAAGCTGGCACACTGGCAGCATAATTCCCAAATTTCTGAGAGCTAGTTTCTGGGAACTCAATTTACTTTTTTTACGGTTTCTCTGCCAGTTCCTCAAACCCCTCCCCCATGAGGTCAGCCTGTGGTCCCACAGCCTGGTCATCCATCTCACATTGAAACCATGAACCCAGCACATTCCTTCTGCCACCTCAAGAACAAAACGCCAAAGAGGGAATGAGGGACAGAGGGAAAAACAGAGAAAACAGAAAGCACAGCACTAAAGGTAGGAGCCGGACCAAAGCACCCGAGCAACTGCAAAAGCAACATGCTTAAAATAAATAAATAAATAAATAAATCTGAAGTTAAAATTGTATTGATTGGTCTCTGCTGTCCTGACTGAAAAAGATGTAGTCAGACCAGGGCAAGCACTAACTTCCCCTGTCTCTCAGGTGAGCTGCTACTTTGGGAAATGAGCATTAATGAATGGAAGCATGCCTGCACTTGTCCTGGATCTGACCTGTACTCCAACCATAGGTAAAAACTCAGAAAGCACTTCAGCGTCCTCAAAACACGCACACAGCCACACAAAAATGCTGATGTAACAGATAGCATTGGTCTGGACCAGTCTCTATCCACCTCACCAAAGCCTACAGGAGAAGTAGAGGAATTCCAAAGAAATTCCAAATAATCTTCCACTTGCAAACATGTCGCAAAATCAAACTTAACAGTTTGCTGACTCACATAAATCCATAAATGCTTTCATAAGCATGACTCTTAGCTTCACGTAAGATTATACATATTTGAAAAAGCAATATATAAAAGTATCCTGTTTATTCATGAGTCACTGCATATTGTCAAATGGCACTTTCAAAAATGTTACTCATTGAAGTTAAATGACAAACCTTTTAACGTGAGTCAGCCAATGAATCTCTTTCTCAGACTCTTACTCATCTCACTTCTCTCTCTGAGCTCATTCCAATTGGATTCATCTTTCTCTACTGTTAAATTCTAATTCATGCAATTTGCTTCATTAAAAAAATGTCAGATTGGATCCTTAAACCCATTATGCTTAAAGCACCCCAGAGAAACCAGAAAAAAGGATGGTGCTTCATTCTGGAAACAAGACTGAGACAGCCGTTTTATATAGGGCCAGTAGATATACTACACTGAAATCAGGCTTTAAAAGAATGGTTCACACACACACACACACACACACACAGTTCATTCATGCAATTCCTAACCTATATTACTTTTATTCTTCTGTTTTTGCTCATACAGTGAAAGCCAGTGGGGTCCAAAACAACATTGAACCCCATTGACTTTAATTACATGGACAAAAACATTTGATTTTCAAAATATTTGATTATACAACAAAATCGTGTGTTTTGCTTCCAGAAAGTATGAAAAACGTCATACAGGTTTGAATCTTTGAAATATAATCACATGGGTCATAATGACTATTAAAGGGGTCATGGATTGAGAAATCAACTTTTCATTCAGCCTTTGATATATAAAAGTTCATCGTGATATAAGAATATCCTGTAAGTTTCGGAGCTGAAAACTTCCTTGTTGGTTAAAGAAAAGCTTTTATTGACACCAGTGCTGCGATTCGTGATCAGACTCGGACATGCAACGTTATGGGCCAGGGCTCGCAAAGCCCAACGTCCCGGGGCTATGTGTTTTCCAGGTTATCTTAAATAGTGAAATAACATTCCTTTCTTGATGTGCGTTGTTCACTCTCTTGACTTGATATTTGAAGGAAAAATACAAATCGCGGAAGTTTTGATCATGCTGATTTGTCTGACTCTGCAGTGAGGCTTGTGGTTGGTGGATGGGTGTGTGTGTGTGTGTGTGTGTGTGTTGGTGATGCACAGTTCGCTGTGATATCCATCGATCGGGGTGCGGGTGGATGAGAGATAAATCAGTGTGTTTGTTTGATAAAGACATTTTGCGAGCCCTCTGGCTGAATCATTCCGGTTGCCGTTTTCCCACACGCTTTCAAAACAATTCCTCACGTTAATATCCTCATTGTAATATGCAAAGCTTTTCCAATCACAGCAGTGGGCGTTTACTTCCAAGTCTTCAGTGCGGCACGCCCATAAAAACCGAGCGTTCCATGAGAGAGGCTCAAACCCAGGGTAGAAAATAGCCTATTACTTATTCATTATGATGTTTTTGAATGTAAAAACCACGCGAACGTCATAAGTTGACCTCAGACAACAGTATAAATAAAAATTAAAAAAGCCAGTTCATGACCCCTTTAAGTAAGGAATAATTGACGACGGGCCGTTATGACGAGCCGAGGTGGTAATGCGGCCACAACACGAAGCGGAATAAGGACTAATTTCTTACGCATCTAAACCCAAGCCTCCGTTGCTAATTCCAAAATGTCATTTTAGAGTTAGTAACAGAGGCTTGAGCCATTGATAGCAGACTAATGCAGTTATTAATGCAGTGAGTTATTAGAGAGAGAGAGAGAGAGAGCGCGTATGTGAATTAACGTTACCTCAGTCTGTGCTTCTCTTTCAACAGTGTTCGGCAGCAGCGTCTACACATACGGAACTGTAAGAACAGCGCCTTTATTACCTTGCTAGTGCAAAATGTCATGTAGCTTTTAAGTTGCTTAACTATTTTACTGATAAAATCCTCAGAGCAGCGCTGACAATACATTTCTGTGCAAGTGTGTGTCCGTACTGTATGTGTGTGTGTTTGAATGGGAGAGCAGAGCGAGCGGGAGAAAGAGAGTATGTGCGTTTCGTACATAATTAAATGCAATTTTGTGGAAAAAAAACATGGAAATAATTTGTCGTTTTTATCCTATTGTTTACCATATTTCTTTGCTTGGTCAGTGTCGCTGTGGGTTTTGGTTATTTTGCTGTTGTATGCTGTAAAGACATTTAAAATAACTGAAATCATTTGCCTTGAACTACTTTTGCCGTGCGTTTCCCTGAAAATAATTGCACACCTTAGAACGTTCGTCAGCCAATCAGATTCAAGCATTCAACAGCCCCGTAGTATAATGGCACATTTATGGTGCATTTGAGCCATTTTTGAAACTTGAAAGCTAAAGTCCCCATTTCATAATTGCATGGAAAAGAGTGACCAGGACATTTTTTTTTAAATCATGGACTGTGTGAACATGAAGGTGAGTAAATAATGATATAACACCAATAATAAATAATAAATAAACACCAAAATGTTACATTTTTAGTGAACTATCCCTTTAAAACCTGAACCAAACTTTAGAGCTACTGCAGGTCCAGGAACCTCTACAGGTTGACTTCTGCCAGTGTGTTTTTAAGAGAACTATTCCCTCAGGGTACTAATGACAAATAACACTTCACTTTCACGTTCCAGATGTAGTTCAAACCGATAAGCTTTTAATCTGATTGAATCTGATGTGAAGACACTGATTTCAGGGAAAACAATTAGTCATTGTTCTATGATGTTAACATCTAGGCTTAAAATAATAAATAAATGTGCCGGTGCGTGTGTGTGAGCCATCTCTCTCTGTGTGTGGTTAGTGTGTACATACAAACACAGGGAGTCTGGGGCCTCCCTGCTCTCTCTTGAGGGAAAAGACAGAGAGCAAGCGAGAGATAAAGGAATATCCCACCTGTAGAAACTTCCTTCCAGCTGGCCAGATGGTATGTGTGAGAGAGAGAGAGAGAGAGAGAGAGAGACAGGGAAAGAAAACACTAGCAGTGGAGAGCAGAGCAGAGGTCTCTGGCTGCTCTCACCATGACTTCATCCCAGCATGCACTACATGAGCTGAAAAACCACAGCAGAAGAGCTGGCCCTGTTCCCTCGCTCCAGTTTCTTGTCCCCTTACCCTTTATCCCCCTTCCCCCTCCTCCTCCTCCTTCCCACTCTTTATCCTATATTCTCACTGCCATTTCACATTTAAAATGGGCCAATACAGCTTGAAGACGAGAATGCACAACATGCATTGCTAAGAAATTGCATTTATTCAGTGAGATAATTGACTAACTGGTCTTTAGAAAAGCCAAATAATTTAGGCTTTTATCAGGATAATTTGACCCGATCAGGTGCATTTCTTAGGGGTTGTTTAAATAAGATGTTTTATTGGTTTAACAGCCATACAAAGCACAACGTTTCTTGAGACATCTGCACTTAATTTTAAACTAAACATTGTGAGCCAAAGACGTATGTCTGAATGTTCATGAAAGTCAAGTCAAGTCAAGTCAAGTCACCTTTATTTATATAGCGCTTTTTACAATGCTGATTGTTTCAAAGCAGCTTCACAGTGTTAACAGGAAAATAATGCAACAGAATTTGATTCGGCTGTACAGCTGTTCTGGAGAAAACGTTGATGTTATCCAGCTCATTTCAATTATCATATAGTGACCATGCGGGCAGATCAGTAATTTAGTTGAAAATTTATTTGAATATTTAGTTGAAAATTTTAGTGTCCCCAACTGAACAAGCTAAGCCAAAGGCGACAGTGGCAAGGAACCAAAACTCCATCAGGTGGCATAATGGAGAAAAATAAACCTTGGGAGAAACCAGGCTCAGTCGGGGTGCCAGTTCTCCTCTGGCCATCATGCCGTGTCAGTGAGGCAATTATTAGATAGGAATATTCGAAAGATCGGAGTCATCACGCCGGAGACGGGTTTATTGAGGATGCCGTTTCGATGAGGCAATTGTTAGATAGGAATATTCGAAAGATCGGAGTCATTACGCCAGGAGACGATATATTGGGATGTCGTGCTGATAAGGCAATTTATTAGATAGGAATATTCGAAAAGATCGGAGTCATCACGCCGGGGACGGGTTTATTGAGGATGCCGTGTCGATGAGGCAATTTCAGTCTAATTGACACGGTCTCTGCAGACACTTCAGGGATGCGTTGGTCATGTCTGGGCGCAGGTCCACCATTTGATCTGGATACGGCCCGGATCCGGCTGACTGCAGTAAACCTCGGGATAAACAGAGAGACTAACATTAGCGTAGATGCCATTCTTTTTATGATGTAACGAGTACATCAGGTGTTATGGGAAGTGTTCCCGGTTCCGGCTGACCTAGTTAATGCAGCCTAAAAATCCTTTAACTGATTTGAATAGTATAAATTAAATTTTTTTTATGTGTATGCCATAGTAAAGAGATGTGTTTTTAGTCTAGATTTAAACTGACAGAGTGTGTCTGCTTCCCGAACAATGCTAGGAAGACTGTTCCAGAGTTTTGGTGCTAAATAAGAAAAGGATCGACCGCCTGCAGTTGATTCTGATATTCTAGGTATTATCAACTGGCCAGAATTTTGAGACCGCAATAGACGTGATGGAGTATAATGTGTTAAGAGCTCGGTCAAGTACTGGGGAGCTAAACCATTTAGTGCTTTGTAAGTAATAAGCAAGATTTTAAAATGTATGCGATGTTTAATAGGGAGCCAATGCAGTGTTGACTGAACCGGGCTAATATGGTCCTACTTCCTGGTTCTAGTAAGAACTCGAGATGCTGCGTTTTGGACCAGCTGCAGTTTTATTTATTAAGCGAGCAGGGCAACCACCCAGTAGAACATTACAATAATCTAGCCTTGAGGTCATGAACGCATGAACTAACTGTTCAGCATTTTGCATTGAAAGCATGTGCCGTAATTTAGATATATTTTTAAGATGGTAGAATGCAGTTTTACAGATGCTAGAAATGTGGCTTTCAAATGAAAGATTGGTATCAAAGAGCACACCCAGGTTCCTAACTGACGACGAGGACTTGACAGAGCAGCCATCAAGTGTTAGACAGTATTCTAGGTTACTACTTGTGGAGTTTTTTTGTCCAATAATTAAAAATTCATTTTTTTCTGAATTAAGTCATAATTACTAATCATCAGATTTTTTATATCAGCTATGCATTCCATTAATCTTGTGAATTGGTAAGTTTCGTCAGGGCGTGAAGAAATATAGAGCTGAGTATCGTCAGCATAACAATGAAAACTAACGCCATGCTTCCTAATAATATCTCCCAGTGGTAGCATGTACAGGGTGAAAAGCAACGGTCCTAGCACTGAGCCCTGCGGTACTCCATACTGAACTTGTGATCGGTGTGACATTTCTTCATTTACTGCTACAAACTGATAACGCTCAGATAAGTATGATTTAAACCATGCCAATGCAATTCCACTAATGCCAACATAATTTTGGAGTCTATTCAAAAGAATGTTGTGGTCGATAGTATCGAATGCAGCGCTAAGATCGAGTAACACTAATAGAGAGATACAACCACGATCGGATGATAAGAGTAAATCATTTGTAACTCTGATGAGAGCAGTCTCAGTACTATGATATGGTCTAAATCCTGACTGGAAATCCTCACAGATACCATTTCTTTCTAAAAAGGAGCATAGTTGTGAGGACACTGCCTTTTCTAGTATTTTTGACAGAAAGGGTAGATTTGAGATTGGCCTGTAATTGACTAATTCTGTAGGATCAAGTTGCGGTTTTTTAATAAGTGGATTAATAATAGCCAACTTAAAAGTTTTCGGTACATATCCTAATGACAAGGATGAATTAATGATATTAAGAAGAGGATCTATGACCTCTGGAAGCATCTCTTTTAATAGCCTAGTCGGTATAGGGTCGAGCATACATGTTGTTGATTTTGATGATTTAACGAGTTTAGCCAATTCTTCTCCTATAGCAGGGAATGAATGTAATTTTTCCTCAGTGACACTACAATGCACTGTCTGATGTGATACTGTAGTAGACGGCTGCATGGTTATCATTTTTTCCCTAATATTATCAATCTTACACGTAAAGAAGTTCATAAAGTCATGAAAGCAAATAAAGTTAAAAAAAATTAAAAGAGAAAAAGTTAACCATGCAAACATCTAAACAGCACACTGTTAAAAGTGCCCCTATTAAGGTTTTTCGAAATTACCTTTCATGCAGTGTGTAATTTAGTTTTTTGTGAATGTAAATGTTCTGCAAAGTTGTAAAGTCGAAAGTGCACAATAAATAAATTTATTGTCTCCCAAAAAAAAAAAAGAATCGACTCTGAACCGCCTATGATATGAGTCGTTTATATTTCGAATCCTAATGCGTGACGGTTCTACGTCACTAGAAAAGACATCTGCATAATGCCCACCTATGTTGTACGTTGTCCAACCGCAAACAACTTGACCAGCCGTCAAACAATTTTACTGACAACTGCTTCTCAAATCTCGGAGTTCAACGTGGGATTCGCAAAACGCTTGCTCTTTAAAGATGGGTCAGTAAAATTAAGATGGGTCAAAATTATCACAATTATCAATATCATCACGGTTTTGTTAAAATGAGATGAAAGTGTTCAAAAAGAACTGATGCACACACTGAAAACATTTAAACAAGTTTTATATTTGAAAATCAACAATCAGCTCTATGTTTTTTTTTTTTAAGCAAGACTCTATTCTGTGGCATTTCCTTCCTTATAATGACCGTCGTCAATAGCAACGCATTATAACAGCGCACATCCATGTATCACAACGGACGTGCTCTCTCGTTTCATTCAAATGCAACTTACCATCTTGCGTCTCCGTTTGTGATTGTATTGAAAATGAAATCAGAGGACTTTACTATTAACACTACTATAATATTGTTGTGATCATCTTGTCTGAACGATTATTAAATGGATTTATAAACGGGTAAAATTTAAAACATTAATCTCAATTCAATATGTCCCCGTAATTATTTATGTGATAAAAAAAAAATCTGTGTAATAAGTGTACAACGAATATACATTATTATCCCTTAAATGTCACCCTTAATAGTCTTGTCTGAACTTGTTTGCTCAAAGCCACTTGCTGCAAACTTTTCTTTGCGGAAGCTTCACGTTAATTTCAAGTGAGTGAGATAAAATTGTGTCCAATTATTTCCCAGACGTAGTTTTGGTATTGAGGTCAAAGTTAACTTGCCTTGCGTTCGCTATACAACAGTGGGTGATGGTCATGAAGACGACTCAGCAGATTTGAAGTGTTTCCTACTATTGCAGTGACTATTCTGCAGACGGTGACCACCCTCGATTAAGTTTCCCTCAGGACTTTTGTAAAAGCCAAAATATGACCACACCTCAGATTTGGTCCTTTTAGAAGGCTGAAAAATCTTCCGAGCGCTGTCACTGCTTTCCGCCATTTCTTCTCGTTCAAAAAAACAACGCTTGCGCCAGACTGATGCTGACTGGACAGGATTTACCGCGGGTTTTCAAAATCGCAATAATCAAACACAGTTTTAATGATGATTACATTTTAAACGATAATACTTACCGTCAGTACATTTTATTGTGGTTTATCGTGAAAGCGGTAATCATCCCATCCCTAGTCAGTACCCAGTTTATGGACCAGAATGAGTAGCGCATCACTGAGAAACGTCCTGCTCAAGTCGTCCTTGCGATGGAGAATCGGTTGAATAACTAGTTCTTCCAATGTTTCATCATCGGACTCACACTCGGATTGATATGGTAAAATCTACGTCATTGTTACTGTCTTTACGCTGTGTGCAATCGCTGAGCTTTAGGAAGCCTCCGGACGGAGCTGAAGTTTTGGTTATGGTAATGGCCGTTTAGCTTCAGAAACACGCACTGTAAGCGGTAGACCAATCACAGCAGACTGAGCCATCTGGCCAATCAGAGCAGAGTAGCTCACGGAAAGGAGGGATTTAGAGAGGCTGATTCATCCGTCGAGTCGTTTGAGAATCATTGAAAAATGTGGTGATGTGCAATGTATATTGTGAGAAAATGAAACTTTTTTTTTGACCTTTGATGCATTTAAACCTGTTGTAGGAAACCTCCAAAACTAAATTAGGAGCCTTTAAAATAGCATAATAGGGGCACTTTAACATGTTAAAGCGTGCAATTTTGAAGCGCGTGCATTCAACGAAAAACAGTTTAAAGCCAGATTAAACAGCGCTGACAAACAGGAGAACCGATACAGTCAGAAGGCTTTTCGATCTACAAATCTCCATAATTTACCATGGATTTACTGTAACACTAACTGCATCATGGTACTGTGGCAGAAATGTGGGATATTCTATTCATATAGAATTTAATTATATTATTAATGTAGACATGTATTAAAAGGAGTAATGGAATATTATTACAGAATTTTTTTGTGATTGAGCAATAGAATTTGTGCATTTATACTAAATGTTTTTAGGCTAGCCTACTGTTTTTCATACAAATACCATAGAAACCATATAGATATATTTTACCAAGGTAGTGAAGAGCTATATTCATGGTTTTAACTGTGGTTATCATGATCTAAATGTATGATACAATGGAAGACCAATGGTTAATTTTAATAAAACTCAGAATATTTAAATTTTACCATATAAAAATGAGGTTGTTACAATTTTTACAGATGTCCATGTTTTTGTTAATGAACATAAATTTACATCTGCATCCTCCTAACTCAAGCTACTACTACTACTACTACTACTGTCAACTCACTGTCAAATGTGCATTTCTAAGACAAAACATGTAATATTATTAATACTGCAGCCTGCACTGCAAACTGTGCCGAAGATATATGCCAAAGTCAGGCAACACAAACCTTGATGAAACCGTTTCATGACTAGAAACAATATCATCTATTAGAACATGCAGAAACTAAGACATTCATTTTTTTCTATTAAGAAATTTATTTTGTTAAGGGAAAATGACTGGAAAAGTGTAAAATGTAAGGAATTCAAAACCATGAAGTTTGTCATATTCTGACAATAAAAAGTAGTCTGGTTTCTACAACTTTCACTTAGGAGCAAAAATCTGTCTTTAAATTTGAAAGAAATAAATATTTGACATTTATCGTGATAATTATCGATATCGACTGATATGAAAAGATTTTATCGAGATTATTTTTTGGCCATATCGCCCAGCCCTACACTACGGCGTCATGGATTAAAATCCTGCAGCGCACGCAAGGTCCCCCTGCTCAAGCCAGCGCATCTCCAGGCCCGTCTGAAGTTTGCCAATGACCATCTGGATGATCCAGAGGAGGAATGGGAGAAGGTCATGTGGTCTGATGAGACAAAAATTTAGCTTTTTAGTCTAAACTCCACTCGCCGTGTTTGGAGGAAGAAGAAGGATGAAGTACAACCCCAAGAACACCATCCCAACCGTGAAGCATGGAGGTGGAAGCATCATTCTTTGGGGATGCTTTTCTGCAAAGGGGACAGGACGACTGCACCGTATTGAGGGGAGGATGGATGGGGCCATGTATCACGAGATCTTGGCCAACAACCTCCTTCCCTCAGTAAGTGCACTGAAGATGGGTCGTGGCTGGGTCTTCCAGCATGACAACGTCCCGAAACACACAGCCAGGGCAACTAAGGAGTGGCTCCGTAAGAAGCATCTCAAGGTCCTGGAGTGGCCTAGCCAGTCTCCAGACCTGAACTCAATAGAAAATCTTTGGAAGGAGCTGAAAGTCCGTATTGCCCAGCGACAGCCCCGAAACCTGAAGGATCTGGAGAAGGTCTGTATGGAGGAGTGGGCCAAAATCCCTGCTGCAGTGTGTGCAAACCTGGTCAAGAACTACAGGAAACGTATGATCTCTGTAATTGCAAACAAAGGTTTCTGTGCCAAATATTAAGTTCTGCTTTTCTGATGTATCAAATACTTATGTCATGCAATAAAATGCAAATTAATTACTTAAAAATCATACAATGTGATTTTCTGGATTTTTGTTTTAGATTCCGTCTCTCACAGTTGAAGTGTACCTATGATAAAAATTACAGACTTCTACATGCTTTGTGGGCAAACCTGCAAAATCGGCAGTGTATCAAATACTTGTTCTCCCCACTGTATATAATTAAACAAAATAAAATGTTTAATATAAAGTTTGTATTTTTGGTTAATGCATACTCATTTTTTTAGTAAAACTGGCAGAACCCCTGCAGTAACACTGTGGACCCCTGTGTTGAAGACCCCCTGCTTAATATAACAGTTGGCTGAAAGATTGAAAATAGGAATTGGCGACATCAGGCAAAAAGGGGAAAAAAAGCAAGTAATACGATTTTGATGAAACATTATGAAGACATTATTATTCTTTAGAATAATACACAGATGAATTTTTACAATAAAAGGAACATGTAGCCTAAAAAAAGCAGGCAATTTTGATTTCATGCTGAGCAAAAGCACATTTCCTAAACTCCATTTCCTCTATGTGTGATTTACACTTCCCAAAAACCCTCCATTTATAACTGCCGAGCTGCAAACTATGAACAAGAGAGTCACAAGCCCAGAAACAATAAGCAAATTATTTACTTCAAAGCCAAAACTTTTTTACAAGACCGGTCTTACTTTAAGCGTGCAGCATTCCAGCATGCTCGGCTTCATAATGACAGAGCAGTAATGAGGCCCTTTCCTTCCACATGCCCACTGGTTTACAGATATTGACAGCTCTGCACAGCAGGCTGCCATTCTCATGGGCATGTGTGTGAGAAAGCGAGAGGGAAAACCAGAAGGACAGTGAGGGAGAGAGATCTGAACGTGAACGTCCCTAAAACTATGTGTCAAAGTCTTAAATATCTGCTAGCAGCTATGTGTGTGCGTAACCGAGATGTCCTGTGTCAGATATCTCTGTTTGCCTCTGAAAGCCAGCACTTCCTTGCCATTGTTAGCTAAAACAACAGGATTACCAGCGACTTCATTTGAGCCAGATAGATATCTTGACTTAAGAGGCTTTCAGCAGAGCAAAGACGACCAGACCACTGGAACAGGGTGGCACATTGCTTGAAAACAAAGAGATCTGGAGCGAAGATATTCCCATATAGCCAGTCTAGATGGCTAAATTTATGTTAAAAATGCACAGCGGTCAATGATAAATGAAAGTGTCCATGATAAAGAAAAGCAAAAATCCTTTAAGGAGTTTAACACACGTGTGAAGCTCTTAAAAATGTGTATGTTTTTGAAAGAAGAAGTCATTCAAAATATTATCCTCACCAAGGCTGCATTTATTTGATCACAAATACAGTAAAAACTGAAGTATTGTGAAATATTATTACAATTTCAAATAAGTGCTTTCTATTAATATAGTTTTAAAATGTAATTTATTCCTGTGATGGTAAAGATGAATTTTCAGCATCATTACTCTAGTCTTCAGCATCACATGATCCTTCAGAAATCATTCTAATATGCTGACTGGGTGGATCAATGTTGACATTAGTTGTGATGCATAATGTATTTGTGGAGACCGTGATAATTACACCAAACTTTTGAACAGTACTGTATCGAGAAAATTATTAATTCATATATACCATTCAAATATTACAGACAGTAGGGCTGTGCGATATGGATTGCGATTTCGAATAACGATTTTGAAACAATATTTCCTTACATACTTATCTGTATCATTTTTTGAAGCTGGCTTTATTGATGATATTTGTGTGCACCATATCTCTGCATAAATGATACATGACTTATTTCTTAATGTCTTTTTTAACTCTTTTCACATGTTGTGCAGTACGCAAATGCCTGTATTATCAATTTTTGTTCACCTGGTTCGGAATGTGCCATTGTTTTTCGATGTAAAACCGCACTAGATGAACGTCTTTAATCGTTGCACTCACATCTCGCGTCTTTAGCATCTCGCGCATGACACAGCATTCTACACGGTGCTCAAGTTAAAAGAAGTTCAACTTTTAAAAAATGCGTCTCTAGACCTGCAGAAAAAAAAAACACATTCTATATGAATGGCCCCTACTTGGTTTTGCCGCAACGATAGTTTGACAGGTCTTGGAAATTTTGTGGCTCTATGATACATTATCTCTCCTGTATCCAAAATACTTCAAAATTGCTTTCAGCTGTTTAGAAATTGTGCATGCTCACATCGTGATTTTATTATGATTCCGATTAATCACACAGGCCTAATAGGCAGTGAAGCAGCTTTGTTAAAATATTTTTTCTAAGAAATAATGTTAATAAAAGATTTTGCCAGATTGTTTTCTTTTCTTCATTATGATATCAGGACTTTTGCATCACCCTAACATTTTTACCTTATTTTAATTAAGAAATTAAAAACATGCTCAACATAGCCGGTGTATGCAAGTTATTCCATGTATGAATTAAATGTATTTGGGGAAGAAAAAAAAAATTTAATTCAGGCAAAAACAAACCATTGACCCACATAAAAACCAAAAGTTTAGAGATCTAAGATTGCAAGATGTGTACACTGGCCTACTCCCTCTCATACTCCGTGCTGTATTTAATAAGTACATGTATGAGTAGAGAATTAGGTTGTGTCTGCTGCACCTAAGCAGCAGGTCTCGGGTCTGCACCTGGTGGTTATTACACTGGCAGCTTTACAGGCCAGATTCCAGTGTAATTACAGGTATGCTCAACAGGGTTCTGTAATACGGAGGACTGTGGGAAAGCTTGGGGCACATTTACCTCACTATCCAAGAGCTACTGTTTCACATGCATTAAACATTTATCTTTAATGGTCAAACATATTGGAGTCATTCAGTGGTGGACGGCCCTTATGTCAGCCAGATGATGAGAGGAACCCATTATGAGATCCAAATAAGCTGAAAATAGAACAAGATGCTACTAGCAGGAAACAATCTAGACGAGAATGACGAAGAGGAGGTAAAAGAGAATGAGAGCGGGTTGTATCCCAACATCCTCATGGAAATGGCCACCCAATAGCAAATAAAAAACATCAACATCCTGTGATAGCCAAGTCTGGGATAGCTTAAAGCAAGCTAACAGGACACAATAAGAACAAGAAAGGCTAAATCTTTCGCTATGCAACTTTAAATGAGATTATTATAACCGTACCATGTAGGAGGATCAGCTGCGGATTTAGGTTCCTCTGTGACCTTTCAAGTACACTTTGAGCGTTTGCTTCTCCCTTAGCTCGGTTTGTTTAGGCATATATGAACACGGCAACCGCGCTCGGATTCGCAAAAAATAAAAAATAAAATTTCGCTCTGAGATCGCCTGAACTAGATGGTCTCGGCCCCATTAAAAACGAACTCTGGAGTGGTTTGGTTGAGGCGAAAAAGCAATCCGACCCAACGGACTAAGCGGTATCATAATTCATAACGGGAAATGTGTAATATAAAAAAGTAGCAGTGTCTGATTCTGAGTTTTTGTGGTTGAAAACCCAAGAAGGCCTCTTCATCTGTGTAATTGCTCTTCTCCGTGCATTGCACTAAATATATTAAATATATATAACTTATAAACGCATCATTTTATCTACGTTTTGGCCTTCTGTCCACACTGAGACAGCGTTTTTATTAACGAAAACAAAGCTTTTTGAAAACACTCTCCAAAGTGGATACATTTGAAGACGCCGTATTCGTGTTGTAGTGTGGACTGTGAAAACTGAGGTATTTGAAAACGATGACACGTTTAGTTATGTGACACATATTGAACCGACAGATATTCATGTTTATACTGGTATTGTGCCTGTTATGTGCTATCCACTTTTACACAGTTGCTAAAATATGTTACTTTGCACACTCTTCATATCACAGTCCTGCAAAGATGACAGAACATTTACTCGCATTTGCTGTCCTGCGGCAAAACATGAGCAGTTCGTTTTAGACCAAACATATAATGGTGAGTGAGAGCGACCTGGACGCATCAGTAAATACTAAGATATTTTGCTGAGAAGAATTGCGTGATAGCTTGATTATGTCTGTTCCATCTGTATCATCTCAGTGAGCTTTTACGCATGCACAGTAAGGTGAATCTTGTGTTTTCTGATGTTTAAGTGTGGATGAGAACTTTTTGGAAAATGCTTGAAAATGCTAGTGTGGACGGAGAGCGCTTTGAAATGAAAACGTTTTCAAATGTATTAATGTAGACGTAGCCAAAGCCACAATAAGCCCAGAAAGTGAACTTGTCAATCCATCTTGATGCATGGCGCAGGTGAACGTAAACAGGTTAACTCTATACTGTCCTCGTACTGGTCACTCACATGTGACTTGCATAAACACATTTTGGTACGCTTTGAAACGTTGCCTTGTGAGAGCGAACCAAACCAAGAAGAAAATGCAACATTGTAACAAATTAAGTCCGTGTTTCGGAGCAAAGCAAATGGTCTACAGGTCTGGAAATGCCCAGAAAACCAGCAATGCAGGTCCAGTTTAATCATTTACCCATGTCAGGTCAGTGCAGGACAGTTTCATGCTGATGCTGTCCCATATGAATGGATTCTTCCTTTTCAGTGAAGGCACACATTGCACACACTCCATTAGCATGTGTTATTGGGCTTTTGTGTGCCCTTTGTGCTTTACACCTTACAACTACTGACATTCCAGCAGGGACAAACGAAATGGCACCAAACCCCCTCCTTCACGGGCTACTTCACTCAGCAAACAAACTGTAAAAGTGGATTGTATTGCCCAGAGTGAACTCTTGACCACCATTTAGCTGGACAGGTGGTTGTCCAGTGCGCTATAGTTTTTCAAACCCTGCTGGAAAATCCAGCTTAAACTGGATACTCTAGCTGGTCCAGAATGGTAGACCATCTTGAAATCAACAACAAACCAGCGCTGGTTTTTGGAGCATGGTGGTCCAAGACCATCTAGAGTGCAGTTTGGACCAGCTAATAACAGACAGCTGGTCGAAGCTGGTTATTAGTTGTTCAAACTTGTTATTAGCTAGTCTAAGATGGTTATAACCAGTTTGAACCAGCTAATGACCAGCTAGGGCCAGCTAGGGCCAGCTTAGGCCAACAACAAACCAGCTAACAGTTTAAGGTGGCTCTTCAATCAGAGACTTCCTAAAATATTAAAAAAATTAAAATAACCATTTGCTCGGTTTCTTTTTTTATTAAACTTAAATTGATTGGAGTTTGCGCAATAACCTGGGTGTTGCAAAATGTTAATTTCTTCATTTTCCCATCAACACACTATAGAAAATCATTTCAGAGATACAATGTCTGGTTCAAGCAAGTGTCTCATCCATGAAAGCCCTGCCTTTCTTTCCTCCAAATGTGTGACGGCATGACAATTCAATAAGCAATGGTCTTTTCGCACCATCAGTGCAGAACTCATTTTCACTGGACCCTGACATTAAAGTCAAGATTGAATAGAAATCATAGTCTGTAGCAAGTTCCAGTCTCTAATGAAAAAAAGAATTAAAGTTTTCCCTCAACCTCTGCACTTACTAATACCTTTTAAAAAATGAGTTCTCAAATTTCATTAAACTGGTGCTAATGCGTAAAATAAGAAATACGTGAAACTTTCTTTAGCCTCGAGATCTAGAATGGTAGAATCAATGCAAATGACCTTAACATCAACAAAGTGTGAATTAAACAATGTCCAATGACTTAATGTGACTAAATGATAACATTTCTCATTGGTGCCAGATGAATCTCTGGCTGTAACAGTGAACAGTATGGGATTATCCACATTAACCGCAGCAGCTGTCTGTCCCTTCACATTTAGTCCAGTCTGAAACATTGCCACAGATCTCAAGGAATCCATAACATGTGAAGTCTCCACATCCATTCTACCCATTGTGTCTGGAATGTGAGGGGTTTTCCAGTCTACTGCCCATCCAACTCCTGAGAACTTGGTGACCAACTGTGTATTTCCTCCTAACAGAAGGCACACAATGCAAAAAATGCTTTTCTTACTTAGTATTTTTGTCTTGTTTCTAGTCCAAACATCTAAAAATTCTTAAAACAAGAAGCATTTACTAGGCAAGCAAAAATTATTGTCTTGTTTTGGGGGGAACAAACTAAAAATTAAGTGAGTTTTTGCTTAAAATAAGCAAAAAAATCTGCCAATGGGGTAAGAAAAATAATCTTAATTCAAACAGAAAACAAGATTATTTTGCTTAACCCACTGGCAGATTATTTTGCTTAGATATTAGATATTTGGACTTAAAACAGGACAAAAATACTAAGTAAGAAAAGCATTTTTTGCAGTGCACAACCAAAAAAGCACTAACAAACCTCTATCTTACAGGACAAAAGTAGAGGTATTATTATATTTACATTTAGTTTGGTTAATTATATATATATATCGAGCAAAGAATGTCACCAATGTTTAAGGTGAATAGACTAAAAATTTTATTAAATATGGATTTATTTATTTATTTGGATGCCCCAACAAAGTACAAATTGTACAAGGTGCAATGCAGTGCAGGAGTTTTTGAGATTACCACTTTGTCAAAAAAATTATGGTTATTATTCGTAATGGATTTAAGTAAAAAGTTATTTTCAATAAAATAAAATAAAAAAATAATAAAACATTAAATAAACATTCAATCTTATTTTGTTGTAATGACAGCAGCATCGGTTAAAAATAACTGTGCACTAAATCAAACATTCACTGCATCCCAGTAGAGGTAATACGGTGGAAATGGTCAATAAAAATACAGTTGCCTCACTGACTTTGTTTGCTAACAGATCTAACGGTGAATTCCTTACATATTTGAACTCTGCAAAATGAAATCAATCTGACTTTTTCGAAATGTGTTGCTTAAACAATGATGTCTGTTGGAGAGATTAAACCAGACACGGACTCGAACTTGGTGCCAAGACAAACTCTCGTCCTCTGTACAGGAAGGAGGAGAATATAAAGCAAAATGAGAGGTGAGCAGAGGGCTGCAAAATACTCTTATCCCTTTGTTTCACAGCTTTCTCATTCTAAAAGCTTAATTAGTATTCCAAGCAAGTGTGGAGGTTTCAGGGTTTAATTAAAATTTGAAAAGTGCAATAACTTGGGAAACTCTAACAGGTATAATTCTCAGCATTCGGCCCCTCCTTCTCAGGAGAGTTATCTTTTCACTGTGCGTTTCTCTAGCTTCTCAGTCCAACCGCTTTCTAATCATGTTTCACAGAGAAAGTCCCAGTGACACATCATGCTGGAAAACAGCCTACCGGAAAACACCTTCCCGTGACTACCCTGACAAAGAAATGCTTGTGCACAGGCAGATAAAATAAGGTGATGAGCCTGAGGGTCCCATCAAGCCCTCAATGGAAAGAGTCTTAAGATCTCTGAAGGCTAGATCTACACTAGTCCGGGTACATTCGGTACACATCTTTTTCTCTAGGTTTTGGACTTTTGTCCACACTAAGACGCCATTTTGTCCTGCAAAAACTGAGCTTTTTGAAGATGTTGGATAAATTTGAAAATGGCATCTTGGGGTGGACTCTGAAAACGTAGGTATTTGAAAATGATGACGCATTCTCATGTGACGCATATTGTACTCATAAATACTGATGTTGTTTTTAGCATTTTCCGACAAGTGTGGACAAGAAACTTTCAGAAAAGGATTGAAGACACTAGCGTGGATGAAGAGCCTTTTGAAATGAAAACGCCATTTTCAAATGGATCCTGATTAACAGATGAAGCCTAAGAAAGTTTCAAAGCTATAATTATGACTTAATAACCCAAAAAAAACACATGAGATCATAATTAATCCACTTCCCGTTCAGGCTAGTCATCTACACATGCAGCTATAGAATTGCTCTATTACAAATAGCCATTCGCACATCAAAGCCATTTGCTACAGATCATTCAGCCCCATGATACTCCTGTTGTGGTGCCGACAGGCTTTCAGGCCATTCACCAATGGCTGGCCTCCCAAATCTCATAAAACACATTTGGAAATCCCAGGGCTCAAGTCTAGCTCAGAGAGATCAGCCTGAAACAACACAGGGGTGATTTTTTTTTTAATAAAGCCCCTTTTTAAAAGGGCCCTTCTCCAATGATTCTCATCTTAAGACCATTAACAAGGGGTGGAGGAAGTCCTTCACCTAAATTATGCTTGATCTATTAATCATTACCTGCTCACGGCTGAGTGCAGGCGGGCTGACCTTCGTGCAACATGGAATCAGAGGCACGCCAGGCCTCCTCCTTACACAAACAGCCGGAATAAAAGGGAAGTGCTCCCAAAGACCTGCTACTCTCATTCCCAAACCTGCCACACACACACACACACACAATCCAGAGCATTCGACGGGATGACCTGCACACTCATTATCATGACAGACCACCAGCACTGGGCTCTCTGTCCTCAGGCTAAAGCTCAACTTGAACTGGGCCCCTTGAACCAGCTTGCCCTCCTGACAGGCAGAAAACTGAGGGATAGCTCAGAGGACAAGTGAGGGAAAAAAACATCTTTTCATTGATGCAAAAATGGGGAAGGAATTATTTGGGCATCCAGTGGAGTGGATCTGAAATAAATGCAGCTGATGACAAATTACAGCAGGCAAGAGATCTAATTCATGAATTAATAATTCTTTTAAACCAACTCTTTTTAACGATTCATTAAAGTCATTTTACAGTCATCTGTACAGTCATTTTACAGATACAGTCATTTTTGGTTGTGAGATGGGAATAAATTATTATTTTATAAACTATTATAAAGATAATTTATAATAAAAAATTTCTTTTTGTAAAATTAAAATAAATCTTTAAATTTTAATAAATGAAAAGGACTATTTACAATTGGGAACAATAACAATGTCAACTGTAATAATATCAATAAGGAACATTAAAAACTTCAGGAAAAACACTTTTGTTTGCTACCTCCATCTGAAATCGAATACTTACCTACTATATAGTATGCATAAAACAGTAAGCCAACAGAGTAGTATGACTCGGAATAAATATATTTGAAAAAGTATGTGAAAAACTACTTCCGCCGAGATTCTGAAGTGTGCATTCGATGGACACTTTAATATCCCATGAGGCCACTGGAAAGGATTTGTGAATGGCGGTGAAGCGAAGAAACTGACGCTATAGGTCACATGACAGTGACAACAAGCTGGATGCGGTTCATCCGAATTTCACTCATACAGTACTACACACATTCATACTAACATACTTTTTAACGGTCGTGACTCGTGACATAAGTTTCAAACCAAATGTAGTAACAAATACACAGTATGCGATTTCGGCATCAGTGATTCAGAACATCTTAGAACAGGTTCACTGCAATTAACAGATTCACCAAAAGGAATTGGACATCGCAATGCTACTATCAGTTGAGCTTCTTCATGCTTTCATTTTCTTTGAACTTGAGAAGTATATTTCATCAAAAATCAAATCAAATCACCTTTATTTATATAGCGCTTTCCACAATGGCAATTGTTTCAAAGCAGCTTCACAGTGGTAACAGGAAAATAATGCAACAGAATTTGATTCGGCTGTACAGCCGCTCTGGTGAAAATGGTGATGTCATCCAGCTCATTTCAATTATCATATAGTGTCAATGCGGGCAGATCAGTAATATAGTTGAAATTTAAGTGTCCCCAACTGAGCAAGCCAAAAGCCAAAGGCTTCCATCACTTCTTCAAGTTCAAAAGCTGCTGCAATACTTAACACTTGAACCCATGCCATATTTTTTTTCTTCCCAACTTTATTTGCTTTCCAGCTATTCCTTTTATAGTTAGTCTGATTTATTTCACCCTATTCAAGGGATCAGAAATGCAAGGGATCAGGAACGGTTTGAAACAGGTCCATTTCAGTTTAACCAATTATCTTAAAGCACAATGCAAGCTTCCACTATTGTGCAGCTTGGCATTTAATAAATTAGCATCCACATATGCAAACAATGTCAGAGAAACACTGAAAAGCAGCATGTTCGCACATGTCAACTTCAGGGTAAGGAGAACATTTGATTTGTTGATTTAACAAACAATGCCAAAATCTCTACTCTCAAAATTGATCCAATGGACTTCTAAACATACAAATGCAATTGTGGAATAAAACAGGAATTAAAGGCACACTATGTAGTTTTTCGCCACTAGACGTCACCTATTCAAAACAAAGGTGTAGCTTTATGACGCCAAGATTGAGCACAGAATCTTGGGAGTTGTAGTCTTCACCTCACAGCCGGTGGAAAAGAATCAGACGGGACTCGGGCAGAAATCATGTTCATGGATGAGATTATTAACTTAGTATGAAGCAGAGCAGGGCCGAGTGCTGTGGGAGCGATTGCTAATGAGAGACGAACGTGACACATGGTTCGACAGCAGTGGAGCTTTTATTATGCCACAGTCGCCGCTTCTGCTTCTTCCGGTCAAGCGTACGTGGGGTAACGCAGCACTGTTTTATCATATTGGACACATTTGAGTGTGTTGAAAATGATGTTATAATTTTACTCTGTGCGTTCGCGCCACGGCTGCTACGAGACACTTGTTGCACACTGCAGTAAGCTAGATCAATATTAGAATATCATATTAATAAATGCTGGATGGCTTGTGTTGCTAAATGGCATGCAATTCATTTTAAAACATATTGGATAACGGAGAAAATGCTGTATTACTGTACAATAATTCATTTTCTGTCTATAAATGTCTCCAAACAGTTGTTCCCTTGTCTAATAAAACATATATTATGTTGAAGCATCTTTGGTGTTTCCATGGTTTCTACAAAATAAAACGGAAATCAAGGTAACACAGGTATGTGGTCATTGATAGGCAACGCATGGACAAATGTGTCCTGGTATGTGTCAAATTTTACCGTGTCCTGGTAAAAATTGCTTATTTCTCTGGATTTAAACATTCTTGGAAACATCTGGGATAATGTAAGTACACAAGTCAACAAAATTTTCATCCAAAAATCTGACATATTGTGCCTTTAAAAGATTAGTTCACTCAAAAAATCATTTACTCACCCTCATCCAAACTTGTATGACTTTTTTTTTTCCATATAAAAAGAAGTTCAGCTCTATTCCATTCAATGAAAGTGGATGGGGACCAGGGTCTATCGAGCTCCAAAAGGACAAAATAAAAAAAAAATCATAACATGCGTATATCTATATAAAACTATCCAAACTGGTCGATATGAATTATGGCTTCAGATGACTTGGAATAAAGCGCACATGGTAGTTGAAATAGTTGAAAGCTGAAATTTAAGTAATTATTCACTGATAATCTCACTTGTCAGCTTTGGTCATTATTCACTTTCATTGTAAGGAAAACAGAAGCTCAGTCATTCTTCTAAACATTTAGGCTAGTGTACAGAAGATGTACTTGATGTATTTTTGCTCCATGAACTTATTAACCCAAGTTTTTTTTTCCCATATAACAACTCGAGTGGGTCTGTTTCCACAAGGAGAAAACGGGGTGGGAGTGAGAACTCAACGCCTCTAGGCCTCTCCTCTAAGCATTCCAGTCTACACTTGTATCAAGAATTTCTTGTTGCGTTCTCTTGTTATCACATTTCACCCTCCCAATCTTTTCATTATAAACAACGTTTTTTTTCTCCCCTTAAGAAAACTTTGGCTTTGACAGCAGTATTCTCAACTTTAGCTTGGAATCTCTTCATTTCTCAGTGCTATCTAACCTGTCAGAGGTGAGGAGAGAGTAGAGGATACATTCGGCAGGCTGGCAGGTACAATCTTGTTCTTTCCACCACACACACTTTTTTTTTTGCTGTAGGTCTAAAACATGGATACTAAGCAATGATGGAAACAAATAAACTCTTCACTAAGAGGTCATGCTTTATTAAATAATTGATTGATAACATCAAATATTCCTAAATCAGTTTAGCCAATACAAACGAACACCATTTAGGCACCATTCCAAATCACTCAGCCTTCAGGGCAGCACTTTTTATTCAAGGCCTGGTTTATAGTATACTTGCCTAACCATGTCAAAAGCAAGGTCAGAACCACTGTTTCTGAATGTTTTGAAGTGCACAGTCTCTGTTTACAGACTCTGCAATTTTGGAATTAGAATTTGCAAGCTTTAACAAAACCGTTGGCCATTCTGAGCACAGCTGTTTGCTATTTGTAGCATATCCTTGAGCATCTTGTGTGTGAAACGAGATCCAATCCCATTACAATATAAAAAGAATCACACTTGTTAAATGAAGCACATGGTCTTTCATTAGCCAGAGCAGCATTTATTTTCAGTGGCCTAACACTTAGCCCGCCATGTGCAAATGCAAAAGTACGATACTCTGCTAAATTGCCCCCTTATCAAATCTTTTAAGATTTTAGCAGCCTCTAAAAAAGACAGTCTTCTACTCGGCAATGGCTTGTGCCAAAAAGCTCAGCACTAAAAAGCAGAGAACTAAAAAGAAATAGAAAGTGGACGCTTTGTGCCCTAAAGGAACACTTTTCCGATTTGTGCTCGATACTATTAAACCAATGAGGACTCATGAGCCATGTAGTCTCAGTCTCAAAAGGGATACTCTCAAAGGACCTGATGTATATTGGACAAAATATTGCGGGCATCTGCTTGATCTACCAAAGTCAAATCTGACTGGCGAACTTCAGGTATGGTTCACCCAAAAATGAAAATTCTGTCAGAAACAGAAGCTCTGTACTTAGTGACATGCGAGAACAAACTTAATTGGTTCACGCAAGAACAAAACTCATTGGTTCTCACGTGTCAAGCAAACACGTTCAAAGGTCCTTGCACACTGTGCAAGTCTGAAATTCTCGTCCGAAATTTTCGCACGTTGAAAAATTTAAACGACCTCACATTGTGTCAATCATGTTTTCACACTGTCATAAAAAAAATTGCATAGGGTTACATTTTCTGCGTTTTTCGCATCTGTAGCAAGCATTTTGAGAGGTGTTTTGACAATTCAGAGCCACCGCACAAGCGAACACCAAAAGCCAGAATGGCGTCTGAGAAGTTAATCCACTTCGTCTCGCAGCACAAAGCACTGTATGACAAACAAAGTTTTTAATAAGTGGCTCCAGTATCGAACTGAGCCACTGACATCCTGAAGTAAACTTTTAATCGCTCGGGATAATGCCGCAGCTCCTTGATAAGGAGGTGGAACGCTCCTTCCTCTCTACGCAATCTCAGGATTGGATGGACCCAATATTTCCCTCTATCTTTTTCTCTTGTTAAGAATAGAGAGGACAACAAAATCATCCTCACTGCTTAAAGACATTTTGTATTGTTTTGCGAATTTTTTCGCAACGGATTAATTAATACGCATCAGACTCAGTGTGCAAGGTTTCTCTGCATGACAAATTTTTAGGATGACGAATACGAAAAACGCATACGAAAATTTCGGACTCAGTGTGCAAGGACCTTAAGCCTCCATATTTGATATGCTCTATGTGTGTTCAAGGGTCAGTGTTTGTGAATAAATGCCTAATTTTAATCTGTTTATCATATAATGTGATTGTGTCTCTTCAGAAGCCTTGGATTAAACTTCTATTCATATGGTTTTCTTTTACAGTGTCTTCGCGAAATGTTTGAAGCCACAAAGTTTTAGTGGAATGGATTTTCAATAGAGGAACAGAAATCTCTCAGGTTTCATTAAAAAAAAAAAAATTTAAATAAATAAAATGGTATGGTTCAAAGATGAAGAAAGGTTTTATGGGTTTGGAATGAAATGAGGGTCAGTAACTGATGACAGAATTTTCATTTTGGGGTGAACTAACCCCTTAACTCAACTTCTAGGAGATCCTCCTGAAACCAGTTTACAAGGAACCATATTGCTAAACTGAGAACTGATCTAGATTTTCCCAAATTTGCCCAGCAAGTGGCAAAAAAAACATGGAAAAATACTCAAGAATATTTTGTTTACTTTCTATATAGTGCCTTTTCTTAAGCACAATACACAATTCTTAAGCAAACTTGTACATTTGGCTATGTATTCCAAGTTATTCTAACTTTTGAAAGTCAAATCAAGTGATCCTCCTATAATCCTCCTTGTTTCTTGGCCAGAATAAGCTGCAAAGTGGGCCAAACTTTATGCCGAAAGTGTACACTATACAACCTGCCATCCAGAGAGGATACAGAGTGCCGATTTACAGAATCGATTGGACCTATAAGTGATGTTAGCTTCAAACGCTTTGTTGTATTCCAGACTAATGTGTATTTTCTCTGCTTGTACGGCTGCCAGCATTGTTGAGCACTAAACAAGATTAAACTACAAGCACTGCTGATTTACAAAATGGAAAAAAGAAACACCATTTATAGTAGAAGGACAACCACTATTTCACATTTGCATTAATAAAGCAAAAGCGCTTTGAAAAGTCACAGTAGTTTGGACAACTGTCTGGTCTAATTTATACTATTTCTTCTTTCCCAAAGAGCCAAACTTTCCTCTGACAGTCTGGCTCGGAAAAGGTGGAAATAAGCAGCGAAGGCCATCATAACACAGATGCAGGGGCCCTTGTGAGAGCCACATAGCTTGAAGCTATGCAGTTACGTTTTAGTATCTCAACTCTAACTCTATAAATGATTTCCCTCAAGGAAAGGTAGAGGTTTGGACTTTCACTCAGATTAGTCAAAGGCCCTGCAGGTGCTCAGTTAGTAAACAGACACACCCTTCGAGAGCACTGACTGTCAGCGGCTGATGGCTAGTGACGGCGCACATGATATGCTTTGCTTTTAAGGCCCCGGGCCCAAGAAATGCAATGAGAAAAGTTGAGAAAAATATTTGAGAAAAGAATTTTAAAAAAAGTCACCATGACTTCTGTATTAATATAGCCATGACTGCTGTATTAATATAATGTAAATACTTAATGTAATGTCAGAAAACATGCACCGCTTCATTGGGTGGAATAAAGATGCAGTTAGAGCAGAAAACACCACCTGCTTTTGCAGTCAGGCCCGCCGTCACCACCACAGGAGCTTTCTAACTCTCAAATCTCTGCACGGCCAGCAGACGTGAGTTACAGCTTTATGCTGAGTCAGGAAAGAGTTTTTACCTTCAACGCAGTGCTCTACCTCCTCCAAGTTGCGGAGAGTAATCCTCATCAGGCTTGAGTTGAGCATCAGTTCGTTCTTGTGGCTCGGCCACATGTACTCAGGGGCCAGGTTGACAAAGAAAATGCGGGTATCTCCGGTGGCCACCTGATTGTCGCAAATATGGGGGTCCCCGAAGCCGCCGATCATGACCTTGTTTCCTCCGTCCAGCAGCACCTCTCCGTTCACAATGGTCTTGCCTTTCAGGTAGCGCCATACTCTGACCTTCAGACAGGGGAAAAACAACATGAAATTAAGAAAACACCAGATCTGGGTCACTCTTGCACATTCCAGAGTGGCCACCTACCACCTCTGCACCACACTTATTATCCGTTTCTGATTTTTATGTGCCTCAGTGGGACCACGTTAAAAATAGGATTTTTAAATATTTAAAACAAAAATAAAAAGTTATGTGAAATGAATAAGAAATATTTAAAGAAATATGAGATTCTGCACTATTCCTAGGTTACATATTCACCAATAGCAAATTCATTAACTCGTGGCAGTCAGATGTTCAATGATGGATAACAGGTTTTACACAAACTTGTGGAGTTCAAGTGCTGCTGTCATTAAATACAAATGCTAAGAAATTCATGTATATTTTTTACTTCAGCATTTTACTCAAATTGTTAAGCTCATATATTTGTAATATTTAAAAATGCAAAAAAGAAGCATTTTTCACTAGTAATCTTTTTTTTTAAGCTTTGCAGTGTCATATCTCATCCATCACACAATGAAATGATGTAGGAAGAGCTACAGTTTCAGATTACTCTTCTTTTCACACTTTTTATGTCCTAGTGATTAGTTTCTGCAAGACTTTGATATGCATAACCACATTCAGTTACTTCTAACAAAGTAAGTCCATGATTACATGATAATTGAATATAATTGACCCCGAAGCACTAATAGAGCTTGAAAGGACACAAGTCACTGCAAAGGCTGAGGTTCAGGTTGCTCATGTATGAAAGCTCAAATTACAGGTGGATCAAAGTAGGTCTGTGCAGGTTGACATTTTTCATTAACTGAGTAGAACCAATGTCCTCACATACGAAAAAGCCATTAGGAACAGTTTAACTATCCCTTTTAATTACAACTGTATGTGGTTTTATATTGGGAAGAGTGGTTGCAGCTACTCTGTGTTAATGAACAAACAAAATTAGGCTCAAAAACTTAGTGAGGTACCCATCTAGACAGCATTTTACATGTTCCCATGATATGCTGCGAGTTTCTGACCAGGACAGCTCAAATATTGGACTGGACTGGTAGCTTTTGTCTATATGTCTAACAGGTGATATATTTGAATATCTGTTGTCACACATATATATATATATATATATATATATATAAGCAAAGACTTGAGATACCATGTGTTATTAAGTACATATTTACCTTTTTACTTTCACTTTGATTCATGTGAATTGTGTCTGGGGCGCAAAGTCTTACCTTACAGGAATAAGTGTTGTGCACAGGATCCATGTTCAAGATCTCCTCTACAGTCCCGGTTAAAACTATATTCGCCTGATCTTCTCTTTTTTCCAGCTCCTTTTCTGAACAACTTCCATGACAACGCTGACTCAAAAGCACAAAAACAACAGCAAATGACCAAACGGGACAATAAAACGCTTTTCTGCGGAAAGAGCCCATGGTCAAACCAAACGGATAAAAGAGAAAGTTACGAACTCCTAATGCAAACGTTCTGCCGCAAGTTTGATGGAAATAATAATACGGCCGCGCGCTGCTCTCGGTGTTCTTCAAACTTCACTGCGATCTGCGCTCATATCTGCGCTGAGTGAACGCGCGAGCATCAGCCGGCAGACAGAGAAGAATAGAGAGAGGAATGAGGAATGCCGCTGCTCAGCCCCCTCGCGCGCACACTCGCTCTCCTTTCAGAATGACGCTCCTTTCACAGGGCATTTGCATGCAATCTGAATTGCTGATAAGAGCGACGGAGGGGGTGATTTCAAGCGCACGAGAGAGAAGCGGGTGTAAAACGCCACCCCTTGGAGAGATTGCGCCAATTCGGACAACTGAACCCATCCACAGGATTAGAGATGGAGTGAACAGAAAGCTTATAATAACTAATAGTGATCTTCGCATTTACTCTTTTAAGAATATACAGAGATGTTCCGTTTGTAGTCCCAAACCCCGAAGAAGAATTAGTATTTTCAAGCTATTGGTTTGATTTGAACGTGGTTTAAGAGAAAAAGTCTGAAATTTACTCTATTATTTCAAGATAGTTTTACGTTTTGGTATGCAAGATAAATTCTTTAAACACACGTCAAAGGTAAATTTTACAGCCGCTTAAAATAAGTTGCTAATAAGATGATATAGGGACTAAAACAGCAGTCCGAGTCACTGAGGATACACTCACATTCTTGTGGTAGTTGTAGTCCTAGAAACCTGTTAGCAACTTACATTTTTCTAAAATACTGAGGCTTAAGAATTCAAATTTGAGGTAAGATGGTGTGATGTGTGCTAAATTCATGTATAGAAAAAAAAAGTAAAAAGAAAAAAATTATTGGCCTAATAATATATTAAGATTCTATATAAAGAAATAGATGGATTCATTAATTCAATTAAATAAATTATACGTTAATTTACTTTAAATATAAATTTATTTAATTTTAATTACAACATGAGCTTAAAGGGATAGTTCACCCAAAAATGAAAATTACCCTTTACTCAGCCTCAAGCCATCCTAGGTGTATATGACATTCTTCTTTCAGACGAATACAATCAGAGTTATTATTAAAAATTGTCCTGGCTAATCCAAGCATTATAATGGCAGTCCAAAAAAAGTGCATCCATCCATTATAAAAGTAATCCACACGGCTCTGGGGGGTTAATATAGGTCTTCTGAAGCGAATTGATGGGTTTGTGTAAGAAAAATATCCATATTTATCCATACGCTTATGCTACGTCCGACGTCATACGTCACGCCAGTTACAATTTTTTACGTAAGTTGAATATGGAAGGCGGTCTGTCGGAAGTTAGATATTTTACTTTATAACGTGTTAAATATGTATATTTTTCTTGCACAAACGCATTGCTTCACTTCAGAAGGCCTTTATTAACCTCCCGGAGCTGTGTGGATGTAAAGATATCCACTGGAGGCAAGTTGTACTTGAACCCAAGTGCAGTTTTATTTAAACAAGGTGATATAAACAGGATCCAACAATGACTCAACTTG
The DNA here is from genome assembly GCA_039654105.1 of Coreius guichenoti. Taxonomy (NCBI): domain Eukaryota; kingdom Metazoa; phylum Chordata; class Actinopteri; order Cypriniformes; family Gobionidae; genus Coreius; species Coreius guichenoti. The sequence continues at coordinate 19,257,511 of CM077178.1, forward strand.
AACTTAGCATGACTTGACTAAAACAGACTTGAACATGAACCATAGGCAAACTTGACAAACTCACCAACAGAGGTTACAGGAACAATCAATACTAGACAAAGACGCATGGCAAACATGAGGGCTTAAATACACAAGGACTAATGACTACACACCTGTGAACAATGATCAAGACAATAAACCAATGACAACAAAACACAAGAGACTAGGGAAGCACATGACATGATCACATGCAGTAATACACCAAAAGCTGGATGCTAACCGCCGTTGAAGAAGAAGGAGAAGGAGAAGGAGAAGAAGAAGAAGAAGAAGAAGAAGAAGAAGAAGAAGGAGGAGAAGAAGGAGAAGAAGAAGGAGGAGAAGGAGAAGAAGAAGAAGAAGAAGGAGGAGAAGAAGGAGAAGAAGAAGGAGGAGAAGGAGAAGAAGAAGAAGAAGAAGGAGGAGGAGGAGGAGGAGGAGAAGAAGAAGGAGGAGGAGGAGGAGGAGGAGGAGGAGGAGGAGGAGGAGAAGGAGGAGAAGAAGGAGGAGGAGGAGGAGGAGGAGGAGGAGGAGAAGAAGGAGGAGGAGGAGGAGGAGGAGGAGGAGGAGAAGGAGAAGGAGAAGAAGAAGAAGAAGAAGAAGAAGAAGAAGAAGAAGAAGAAGAAGAAGAAGAAGAAGAAGACGACGACGACGACGACATGATCACATGAGGGCACAATGGAAATCACATGACAAGCCAGGAAACATGACATTGAACATAACAAAATAAGAACATGAACATGAAACAAAACCAAAACACTAGACATTACAGTGGATTACTTTTATAATGGATGGATGCACTTTTTTGGGCTTCAAATTTTGGGCTGCCATTCACTGCCATTATAATGCTTGGATTAGCCAGATCATTTTTTATGTAACTCCGATTGTATTCGTCTGAAAAAAGAATGTCATATACACCTAGGATGGCTTGGGGGTGAGTAAATCTTGGGGTAATTTTCATTTTTGGGTGAACTATCCCTTTAATATGTTATTATTTGCTGTGACTGCTTGTAATTGCACAAACAATCTCAGCAAATAATTACATATTAAGCTCATGTAAAATGACTTGAAACTTACTGCAAAAATGTACACTGCAAATGCACTGAAAAGTACTGTATCTCCCAAAAAAGTAAAAACAGTTAACTTTATAACATAATTGTAACAACTTTCATCTTAACATCTTGAAACGGAGATGAGTAATGATGTTACTAATATGAAAATCATTCTGGCATGCACAAGCGATAAAAATCGTATTGTGGCTCCCTGTTCTAAACTGACAGTGCATAAATTTCCACCCTTTCAAAAGCTGTAATTTCACTACCCGTCCATCTATTCCTGGAAAATGACAGGGCGTGGAATCTGTGGTTGCACTGATATATTTGTAGAAATACTTTCATTTTAATGGCACCGTGTCCTGGTCCTTAATTCTTAAACCACAATACCTATAGATTTAGAAAGTTTATTTAAAATACTGGTTTTTCATTTGGGAAATGGTTACATTATTGGCAATGCGTGACAATGGCGTGAATTATTACTTCAGACAGCTGCTCTGCATAACTTTTAATACATTATCAACACGGTCAACTTCACAAGCACTAAAGGTTCTCTAAACTGATGTTTAACCACTTCCCTTCCATGTTTAAACAGTTACATGGTCTTAACATCTGCTTGCTGAGAGATTTAAGAAAGTGAGAATGTCTGATTTGTCGCTATGAGTTTTTATACAACCACTAAAAAAAAAAAATCTCATCCTATTCAGCTTAGACTGAAGTCCCACTCCCTCTCGCGTTCACTTTCCTGTAACATAATGAAGTCAGCCCACATGAAGCCCATTACAGTCAAGCTTATTTGAGAAATATCATTCAAACTGAAATATCACCCCAGTGAAATCACTCAGTCTACTTTGAAACAAGCGTAGGAGTTCAACATTTGTGGAAAAATATTGCTGTACTTCACAATGCAAAGAAAGTACAGCCTAAGCCTGTGGATTGATGTAAAAGCAAAAGACATGCACCGTAAGTCGCAGACACCACTTTTGAAATTCAGGTAACATAAACCATCAGCTCGAGGGCTTTTAACATCACAACAACAGCTCGCTCCTTCCCACAAATATGTCACCACAAAAGGTTTTGAAAATAAAAAAACAAGTATTAAAGGATTTATGAACTGCATTTTTATTTTATAATGTTCTATGAGGTCCACATATAATGTTATCCTATAATGTACATCCTAAATTAGTTGTAATACATTTTGAAAATCGATGTTGAAAAATATCTCGTTACATAGTTGAAACATTTGCCAGCAATATGAAACATTTATGTGTATTGCTTTATAGCCTAAGTCTTGGTTGTGGCCAAATAAAGTTTAAGTACTTGGAGTTACCACAGTTATAATTAATAAAGGATGATTTGTGGTGTTTCTTGTAAACGGAATTATAAATGAATTTGCCATCGTTTGTAGCACTGTCCTTCTTATAGGCTATTCACTGTTTACATTTTCGATAAAGTGAAAAACTTATACATTGCCATTTGCAGTGTCGTGTTGATGTCACTCACTGAAGCTTTTATTCAGGATTACAGCAAATGGCTTAGATCAAAACAAAAGCAGCGTTCTCTACATGCTTTTTGTTTTCTGTATCCGATAATACAACGCATTAACCCCATAAATACCGAAGCAAAGGAAAGAACAGCAAATCACAGTTATTCACAGTTTTGTGTTGCGACATTACTGTCGGATCCAATATAGTCAGCATGCATCGTCTTTTATTTTCAGTCTCTCTGAAAACCCTGTGTCGTTTAAAAACAAATCCGCAGTAAAATGAAGTGAACAAACAAACAGTGTCTTACTGACGCGATCTGACTTGAACTCCGTTAAAATTAAAGTTCATCCACACTAATGTTAGGATCACAAGAAAGGCAATGCAAAGACCTCTTGTACCTCTTTTAATCCTCATGTAATCTCACATTTCTAGTAGTGGAAACTTAATTAGCTTTAACTAGCTAATTCAATAAATGCCACCATGCTAATTGGTTACACAATGCTTTGGTAGCATTAGCATAGCACTTGCTGAATGAGGACAGCAATATAATATATTTAACATATATTTGTTCTCAAACTAAGCTCATGCTCCACTCGTAACCCTACAAAAAAATAAAAAAATAACAGAAACTCTTCTAAACTAACATCATAAAATGAGGCATCTCTATTTTTTGTTGCTGGAGTAATCCCGTGTTTGATTCTGTCTCGTATTTACTATACATGACACGTGCAAATTGGTGGGCGGGGCTAAAGAGGCAATGATGTACAAACCCGATTCCAAAAAAGTTGGGACACTGTACAAATTGTGAATAAAAACAGAATGCAATGTGGAAGTTTCAAATTTCAATATTTTATTCAGAATACAACATAGATGACATATCAAATGTTTAAACTGAGAAAATGTATCAATAAGATTTTAAAATTTCATGGCATCAACACATCTCAAAAAAGTTTACCACTGTGTGGCATCCCCTCTTCTTTTTATAACAGTCTGCAAACGTCTGGGGACTGAGGAGACAAGTTGCTCAAGTTTAGGAATAGGAATGTTGTCCCATTCTTGTCTAATACAGGCTTCTAGTTGCTCAACTGTCTTAGGTCTTCTTTGTCGCATCTTCCTCTTTATGATGCGCCAAATGTTTTCTATGGGTGAAAGATCTGGACTGCAGGCTGGCCATTTCAGTACCCGGATCCTTCTTCTACGCAGCCATGATGTTGTAATTGATGCAGTATGTGGTCTGGCATTGTCATGTTGGAAAATGCAAGGTCTTCCCTGAAAGAGAATGGATGGGAGCATATGTTGTTCTAGAACTTGGATATACCTTTCAGCACTGATGGTGCCTTTCCAGATGTGTAAGCTGCCCACGCCACACGCACTCGTGCAACCCCATACCATCAGAGATGCAGGCTTCTGAACTGAGCGCTGATAACAACTTGGGTTGTCCTTGTCCTCTTTAGTCCGGATGACATGGCGTCCCAGTTTTCCAAAAAGAACTTCAAATTTTGATTCGTCTGACCACAGAACAGTTTTCCACTTTGCCACAGTCCATTTTAAATGAGCCTTGGCCCAGAGAAAACGCCTGTGCTTCTGGATCGTGTTTAGATATGGCTTCTTTTTTGACCTATAGAGTTTTAGCCGGCAACGGCGAAGGGCACGGTGGATTGTGTTCACCGACAATGTTTTCTGGAAGTATTCCTGAGCCCATGTTGTGATTTCCATTACAGTAGCATTCCTGTATGTGATGCAGTGCCGTCTAAGGGCCCGAAGATCACGGGCATCCAGTATGGTTTTCCGGTCCTTGACCCTTATGCACAGAGATTGTTCCAGATTCTCTGAATCTTTGGATGATATTATGCACTGTAGATGATGATAACTTCAAACTCTTTGCAATTTTTCTCTGAGAAACTCCTTTCTGATATTGCTCCACTATTTTTCGCCGCAGGATTGGGGGAATTGGTGATCCTCTGCCCATCTTGACTTCTGAGAGACACTGCCACTCTGAGAGGCTCTTTTTATACCCAATCATGTTGCCAATTGACCTAATAAGTTGCAAATTGGTCCTCCAGCTGTTCCTTATATGTACATTTAACTTTTCCGGCCTCTTATTGCTACCTGTCCCAACTTTTTTGGAATGTGTAGCTCTCATGAAATCCAAAATGAGCCAATATTTGGCATGACATTTCAAAATGTCTCACTTTCAACATTTGATATGTTATCTATATTCTATTGTGAATAAAATATAAGTTTATGAGATTTGTAAATTATTGCATTCCTTTTTTATTCACAATTTGTACAGTGTCCCAACTTTTTTGGAATCGGGTTTGTAGAAGTAGGCGTTGATCTTCTTTTGCAGAGGCTGTTTTTCGTCGCACTATGACGTAATAATGTGACAAAAATCCGAAACGAGACATTTTCTGAGCTTGGTTTCAATAGAAGTAAAAGTTTTGAGTTCTGAAACTTACAGGATATTTTTAATAGTACAATAACCTCTTATACTGTATGTCAAAAGATCAAGGAAAATTGGATTTCTCAGTTCATGACCCCTTTAACAAGCTCACCCAGAGGAGACATTTTATTCAGCACCATGCCAGTCAAAGAAACTGATGCAATTACTGATGGATGCAATTATGTTTTAAATTCAGTTTAGCAATATTTATGAGCTGGATTTTGCTTCCTAATTCCTGGTGGCATTCCCACTGTGCTATGATGGGGATTTTTTACTTTATTCACAGAGTGATGATTGATTGTAATGTGGGTTAATGTGGGGGAAAAAATGAAAACAATTCATGGCTTGTGATGCTGGAGATGCAGCAGATCTTGCTGAATCATGTACAGCTGCAGTGTTTGGACTACGGTCTATTGGAAATGCACTTTATTACCAAAGGATTCAAACCAGGCCTCGTCATTCAAACAGCTCTTAGAAAAAATACAAGCATACACAGGGATTTTCAAAAGAGTTTTCCGTTTTGCCTTTGTTTTTGCTATAGAAAGGATATAGGCCTATAATAATCAATGAGTCTGCATCGCTCTCAGTCAACAAAGCTTTATTAGCATGACTGTAGAAGATTGCAATATTGCTGAGGCACTTCAGTGCTTAAATAACAATGAAGAATGAAATACAGCGTCAGTAAAAAAACAACAACAGATAAACTCAAAATGCAACATGGTAAGTTAATACATTGGCTATATATTTTCAGAAGTAATAATCTGAGAAAAATAAATCTAAAACTAAGGTTTAAGTCGCAATAAAATGGAAGATATATTTAAATAAAATTAAATATAATGTACAAGCATATGACTCCGTATGTATGTACATCAATAATGATCATTTTAATGGATGTGTGAAGTACGTTAAAATTGAATGTGGTAATATGCAATAATGTGTGTATGTACTAAAAACAGAAACATTTTTCCTTTGCTTTTTTCACATACAGGCGACACCATTGTCAAAACATTCCCCGTTCACACGGATCCGCGAAAAATTTAAAATGCTGTATTATGCTGCCAGGCCAGTAGTTGGAACTTGGCAATATCATTTTGTAAAGAAAAATGACGCACCTATAGACTGAACACGTAATGTGCATGCGCATGACGTCACTGTTTTCACAACTTCGCATTTTTGTAGGGTTACAACCTATCATTTTCAAAAGTTTGCGTTTTCAGGCCCCCAAAGCACTGTTGTCATGCAAATGAACAGCCAGTTTTTCAACAGTTTTCAGTTGAAAATGGTGTAGTGTAAACGGCCCCCAGTTTATATATATATGAAGTCTCTATACAAAAATGGGTCCTTGGCCTGAAAAGGCCGAAGACCCCTTGTCTATGTCATACAGATAAATCATTAGCATTATCATAGCATTAGCTATGAATGCATGGTAAGCCTCTTTTAAAATAATTTGTAATCTATTAAATGGAATATATCTACTAAAAAACTAAATACCACTAACTAAAAACTACTAACTAAAACTAAATATATACTATATACTTTATTTGATGTTTATTTACTAAGAAAAAATGCGAAAAAAAAATATGAAAAAAGATGCCCAGAGTCAGCCCAAATCTTATTTCTGATGTTGCTACAGTTTGTTCCTAGGGGTGTGTGTTGCAATTGCTATAATGTCTCTCAGATGTCTATTTGTTTAATTTGGGGATTTTTAAAAGCTTTGTGGCTTCTATTTTAATGCCACTCCTAAGTATTACAAAGATTGTGTATTTTCGTAAAGACTAGTGTAAGCCACAAAGAGATTTTGGCCAGGCATATGATTGTTCCCATGTGTGGTCTCTGACTCTTTTCATGCAACTGCCTTGTACAGACAATAAAATCACATCCTTATTTTTCTTTTTAATCCTTCAGTTTTTTCCAAACATCTCAGCAACACATTGTCTGTCAGCTATTGTGCCAACAGCATGATAAATGCCAGTCAACTTCTCACTAAGAAGATGTGTGACATTTGTGTCACAGTAATATGTCCGTCAATGGCACTGCTACATTGAACGAAAGACATATGCAAACTTGCATGAATATTCATAAAGGATTGCTTTCAATAAAACTATGCCCAGGTTGTTTGGACTGCATCACAATGACTAATGCCTGCTACAGACTGTGTGATTTTGGCAATTCTATAAGATCAATACAAATCACCCTGTACGACATGGATCTAATAAACTTGGGTACGACATGTATGTAGATTGTACGATGATGACACCTACTGAATCATAGACTACAACACAAGTTAGTGTAGAAGAATAAAACGTCATCAGCATGAGCTAGTGGTAAACAAATAGGAGCAAGATGAATCACACTTTGGCAAATGTGGTTTTTATGTGTGCTGAAAAAAGGAGGAGAAAGCAAAAAAGGAGAATATGGATACGTCATGGCTAGGGAAAAGAGGCCAACTTGGCATGCCAATTTTGCAAATGGAGCTTGAAATAAGTGTTAGCGTCATGTCGGATTGATCAATACGCCATTTCATGTTGTAATTTTATTGGATAGTAAGTAAACGTAGGTCATGGCAGCAAACACTGTGAGATGATCATGATAAATTTCTGACACTGTCAGAAAATTATCGCAGGTTATCTTTGGTCGCAAGACCGTGATAACAGCCATCTTTGAACCTCTCTCACTGTACGACGTAGGACCACAGTTTAGGAGCCACGGCCACAGAAATTGCCACAATTGGTCATCTTTTTCGTCTGGGACAGCCCAAAATCATACAATGTGCACCGGGTATAAGAAAAATCAAATATGAGATCAGAGTCAGGAAATCCAAATGACAAAAGCATGAAGTGATCTTAAGGCTGGAAAACCAGCACAACTTTTAAAATCTGAAACACAAGTTATCACACACTTGCCAAATAGTAACAGAGGAAAAACTGGGCATCATACACCGAGGATCACACACTAGACTTTCAAGTCGTTCAGAACGTAACAAACTCATGCAGAAACATGTACAGTGGGGAGAACAAGTATTTGATACACTGCCGATTTTGCAGGTTTGCCTACTTACAAAGCATGTAGAAGTCTGTAATTTTTATCATAGGCACTCTTCAACTGTGAGAGACGGAATCTAAAACAAAAATCCAGAAAATCACATTGTATGATTTTTAAATAATTAATTTGCATTTTATTGCATGACATAAGTATTTGATCACCTACCAACCAGTAAGAATTCCGGCTCTCACAGACCTGTTAGTTTTTCTTTAAGAAGCCCTCCTGTTCTCCACTCATTACCTGTAGTAACTGCACCTGTTTGAACTCATTACCTGTATAAAAGACACCTGTCCACACACTCAATCAAACAGACTCCAACCTCTCCACGATGGCCATGACCAGAGAGCTGTGTAAGGACATCAGGGATAAAATTGTAGACCTGCACAAGGCTGGGATGGGCTACAGGACAATAGGCAAGCAGCTTGGTGAGAAGGCAACAACTGTTGGCGCAATTATTAGAAAATGGAAGAAGTTCAAGATGACGGTCAATCTCCCTCGGTCTGGGGCACCATGCAAGATCTCACCTCGTGGGGCATCAATGATCATGAGGAAGGTGAGGGATCAGCCCAGAACTACACGGCAGGACCTGGTCAATGACCTGAAGAGAGCTGGGACCACAGTCTCAAAGAAAACCATTAGTAACACACTACGCCATCATGGATTAAAATCCTGCAGCGCACGCAAGGTCCCCCTGCTCAAGCCAGCGCATGTCCAGGCCCGTCTGAAGTTTGCCAATGACCATCTGGATGATCCAGAGGAGGAATGGGAGAAGGTCATGTGGTCTGATGAGACAAAAATTTAGCTTTTTGGTCTAAATTCCACTCGCCGTGTTTGGAGGAAGAAGGATGAGTACAACCCCAAGAACACCATCCCAACCGTGAAGCATGGAGGTGGAAACATCATTCTTTGGGGATGCTTTTCTGCAATGGGGACAGGAAGACTGCACCGTATTGAGGGGAGGATGGATGGGGCCATGTATCGCGAGATCTTGGCCAACAACCTCCTTCCCTCAGTAAGAGCATTGAAGATGGGTCGTGGCTGGGTCTTCCAGCATGACAACGACCCGAAACACAAAGCCAGGGCAACTAAGGAGTGGCTCCGTAAGAAGCATCTCAAGGTCCTGGAGTGGCCTAGCCAGTCTCCAGACCTGAACCCAATAGAAAATCTTTGGAGGGAGCTGAAAATCCGTATTGCCCAGCGACAGCCCCGAAACCTGAAGGATCTGGAGAAGGTCTGTATGGAGGAGTGGGCCAAAATCCCTGCTGCAGTGTGTGCAAACCTGGTCAAGAACTACAGGAAACGTATGATTTCTGTAATTGGAAACAAAGGTTTCTGTACCAAATATTAAGTTCTGCTTTTCTGATGTATCAAATACTTATGTCATGCAATAAAATGCAAATTAATTACTTAAAAATCATACAATGTGATTTTCTGGATTTTTGTTTTAGATTCCGTCTCTCACAGTTGAAGAGTACCTATGATAACAATTACAGACTTCTACATGCTTTGTAAGTGGGCAAACCTGCAAAATCGGCAGTGTATCAAATACATGTTCTCCCCACTGTACCTCGTTGATAAAATACACATGACAAATTAAAACAATATGCTCTAAAATCGGCTTAAAATATCAAACATGTTGGATATCCTACGACTGGATGGAATCATAGTCTGAAAAAAACTCCAACTGTCCAATATCTGCAGACTGACTCTGATTTTCAGCAACTAGCAATGACGACTCCAGACTGTAAAAAATGCAAAAATCTGGGCAAAAGTTGTGTACTATGTGTACTAGTGATTCAAGCCTTCAGCAACACAATGTGCAGAACAGAAATCAGAGCGAGGGCCAAAGTTAAACACTTCACAGTGATAAATGAAGCCACAGATCATTGAAAAAATGATGTGTTTCTATCCTTTCACACAGAGCCAAGTACTACAAGCCAAACACCAAGAGAGAACAGAGCAAATATACAACGATAGCAGCTTATGGCCAGATGTTGTTGTGCGTGGAGGTGTCAAGTCTAAACAGGAAGCGGTTTCTCACACCTGGTGTAAAACTGTTTGCTTGGCAGGAATTTGTCCCTCAATTATTTCCCTAGCAAATTGCTGCATTCAGTGCATCGAAACAAAAAGCCCAGCTCAAGTCTTCCACGTTTGATTGGTTTGACTAGAGATGCAGTATTTTCTCTGGCACTGGCACTGGCACTAAACAAATAGACAAACACAGACTGGTTTGCATTGTGGTCTGTAGTGAGTCTGGACCAGACTGACCATGTGGTCTGCACAAAACAAGTCAAACCTGAGGCTATGAACTACTAAAATACTATTTACTGTACTGCCTGTTATTCTTTTAAAAAAAAGTGAAACATGCAACAATATATATGTGAAACAGTATGCATTATGCATTGAAACATTTCAAACATTATATGTATTGTCACACAACCTCACTATACTGAATGTTTAATTCAATCAGTCCATTTAAAATAACTGGAAATAACAATTTTGCATAAAAATGTCTGAACTCTTGCCATTAAATAATGTAAGAGGAGATATTAAAAATTGCAGCTGATATATTCACTAAGCTGGAAATGCAAGGTCAAGTTGAATGCATTGAATTGTGGACAATATGCTGTACTCTGTTGCATACTGATAACTTCACCAAATGTAATAGGGTCAGGTGTTTCATACTTACAGATGATTTGCATACTGTGCAATACAGAACATTTGCATACTGTGTACTGAATACATACTATATACTTCAGAGTAGTGTGGCAGTTCTGAACACGCTTCAGACTCATTTACACCCATATATTTTACCACCCTCATGTACAGACGCCTGCATTACTTCAACGCAACCTTGATATACTGCCATCCACTTAACCTTGTAACATCTGCTTGTAACGTGTCAGGCTTTGGTCTGCTTAAAGCTCCTGAGTATCACAAAATAAACACATTGACTGCCATTAGTCCCCACAATATATGTGCACATAAATATTTTTTAAAGTTTTTTTTAAAGCAAATATTGATTGGATCGTTGTCGTTTGTTATTGCTGTGATCTCATCAGAGAAGAGAAGTGGGTGGGCGGAAGTTATTTTGATTAAATATTACAAAGGCACATGAATTAAAAAAAATAATAATAATAAAGTGTATGGATAAATCAATAATAAATGCTGCAGTGGATAAAGAAAATAAGATTTGTCAATTTTGCTTTCATGGGGACTCAACAAAAATTAAGACTTATTCTCACTCCATTGCTTTTTTTTTTTTTTTGTTTTTAGCATAAATGCATGCACAAAACGGATCATTAAAATGAATACATCTTACCTGTGTCCATACGGTTATATGATCCGATCATAAGTGGAATCCATTTTTGATGCAGTAGGCCTAACTTACGTGTGAAGTGCTGTCAAGAAAAAAAATCGGACTTATTCAGACACCCAGGTCATCAGTGATTTAATTGGTAAAATTCAGATGCATAAAATGAATAAAGCTATTCTGTATTTTATCTTTCTTACGCGGTAGTCCAGGCCAACAATGACAAATGAACCAGATGGCTGACAGCATGACACCCATCATTAATAAACTGTCCAATTAAAATGGATATTCGAATGACGCAACGTCATTTTATTCCTTTAAAATGCGTTCAAAAACGCGAAAGGGTTTTTATTTATTTTTTCCTCTTTTTCTTATTTCAAATGTTGTCCCTGAACCCCTGATTTTGCTCTTGGCTGAGGCAAATTTTCCCCGCTTCCGCATATGAAACAAATCATTATCAAGGCTAACTGTTCAAGCCAATCAGCTTTCAATGTCACTTTAATTCGTGATCAAGCCTGTTTAAGGCTAAAAATGTTAGTATGCAACAGGTGAAATCCAAAGAAAGAATCTCAAAGCAAGGCTGTACGATATGGTCAGATTTAAATGTCTACACATGGGTGAGTAGGCATACATGTAAATGAAATGGGCTCTTCATTCATTTAGATTGGTTCTTCCGTTTATTGTTGGATTGGACTTGTTTATCATAACACGTCGTCAATTATCAACTATTTTCATATCAAGGAGAGATCGTCCGTGTATAGGAGCATAATATCAACAAAATTTTATGATAATAATACCTACTCTCTTTAATTGGTCTAATCAATATTCATCATGTTATAAGGACTTTTTTAAGATGGACTGGAGATTGTAGCCTACTGATTTGGCTGCTATGGGGGGCAGGCCGAATGAACTGGTTTGTGGTTTTAGGCAAAGGCGACTCAGTGAGCAGTTATGGCATAGCATGCGTTCTTAAAAATGTGTTCTATGCTGCCTAGTGAAATGTTCTTTATGTTGCGTAAAATAATTTCTGTTTCTGGTGTGGGTGTAATGTACATTCATTTGTTACAGGATATGTCTGCTTCGTGATTTTGTGCTAATTGATGTTTTTGTTTCTCCCGTGTGTATAATGATGCTGGCCTCTTGTCTTGTCTTGTCAGTACAATGATTCCTCTCAGCATTTGTATTAGGGTGTAGTTCTTGTAATCATTATCTTTTGTAGTCCTTGTAATGAGTATCTGTTGTTTTTAAAGTGTCAAAGAGTAGAATGTTGTGTTTTGTATTTTCTATTTCTCTATAGGCCCTAATGTGTTTCTTCAGCTCTGGGCACTTTTATGTCCCAAAGGTTGATTTAAAGGCACAATATGTAAGATTTTTGAATTAAAATATCCAAAAACCACTAGAACAGTATTATATATTTTGTTGAATTGTGTATTTACATTATCTCAGATGTTTCCAAGAATGTTTAAATCCAGAGAAATAAGCAATTTTAACCAGGACACGGACCGTGTCCAATGCGTCGCCTATCAGTGGCGTCATACCTGCCTTACCCTCGATGGTTTTTGTAGAAACCATGGAAACACCAAAGATGCTTTAATATATGTTTTATTAGACAAGGGAACAATTGTTGGATACACTTATAGACAGAAAACGAATTATTGTACAGTAATACAGTATTTTCTCTATCATCCAATATGTTTTAAAATTAATTGCATGCCATTTAGCAACACAAGCCATCCAGCATTTATTAATATGATATTCTAATATCGATCTAGCTTACTGCAGTGTGCAACAAGTGTCTCATAGCAGCCGCGGTCCGAACGCACAGAGTAACGTTATAACATCATTTTCAACACACTCAAATGTGTCTAATATGATAAAACAGCGCTGCGTTACCCCACGTGTGCTTGACCGAAAGAAGCGGAAGCGGTGACTGTGGCATAATAAAAGTTGCACTGCTGTTGAGCTGTGTGTCACGCTCGTCTCTCATTAGCAATCTCTCCAGCGGCCTCGTTCAGCTCCCACGCCATGCTCTGCTTCATACTACAGTAACATTAATAATCTCATCCATGAACATGATTTCTGCCAGAGTCCCGTCTGATTCTTTTCCACCGGCTGTGAGGTGAAGACGACATCTCCCATGAATCCGTGCTTAATCTCGGCGTCATCAAGCTACACCGTTGTTTTGAATAGGCGACCTCTAGCCGCGAAAAACTACATAGTGTGGCTTTAAAGAGATCTCTTCTTTTTTTTTTTCAAAACCTTGCTACTTTTACTAATGTATAAATTTAGTTTTCCACTTTTCCCAGACCCAGACTTGAAACTTTCAATCTTAAAATAAAAAAACAACTATTTATTACATTGAAGAACTATATTGTCCTAATTCAATAAATTAATCATTTGATTTTTGAATTGTATCATTTCAATATTTATTTCTGTGAAAATAATTGTATACATTTTTACAAGAAAAAAAAAACATTTAGTGTACTTTGTTACCAAGGAGACACAGTGTCCGTGAAGACCTGAGATGAAGTGTGGAAACAAAGATTAAGCTTAGTTATTCCCACTTGTGAACAGAGTATTTGAATTTTGTATCCAATCAAGCTATAATAGACAATATTTCTAGAACAATGCTATTGCATTCATTATATTTCAAAAATGTTAAAAATGTCATTTACTCTACAGAATGCTGTTAACACTGTTGGGTGTTGTTAGTACACAAATTAAATAAGTGAAAGTTTGAAAAGTATGTTTTAAAGTGCCCCTATTATGCTATTTTAAAGGCTCCTAATTTAGTTTTGGAGGTCTCCAACAACAGGTTTACATGGATCAAAGGTCAAAAAACTGTTTCATTTTCTCACAATATACAATTGCACATCACCACATTTTTCAATGATTCTCAAACGACTCGATGGATGAATGTCTCTCTAAATCCCTCCTTTCCGTGAGTCTACTCTGCTCTGATTGGCCAGATGGCCCAGTCTGCTGTGATTGGTCTACCGCGTACAGCGCGTATTTCTGAACCTAAATGCCCATTACCATAACCGAAACTTCAGCTCCGTCCAGAGGCTTCCTAAAGCTCAGCGATTGTGCACAGCGTAAAGACAGTAACTATGACATAGATTTTACCATATCAATCTGAGTGTGAGTCTGATGATGAAACATTAGAAGAACTAGTTATTCAACCCGATCCTCCATCGCAAGGATGAATTGAGCAGGACGTTTCTCAGTGATACACTACTCAGTTTGAGGTACATTATGAGATGTTGCAACTGTAATTCCTCACCAGCAGCATTAACAAGTGTATGTCCATCAACAAACCCATGTGTATATTTCAAATTTATTGTGGTGCACATGCGGGAACTGTATCAATAACAATGCATACTTTAGCCGAGCACTAACATGAATGACTGATGTAACATAAACGTTTGTAAAACAAATCTTGCTCCATCCTTTAGCTTTACTCAAAGTAGTAAGAATTACAGACAATCTGCATTAATAGACACAGTTTTAGGTAATAGTGGCCCACAGCTGATTTGCAAAAGTATTTCAGTAAGACAGTAATAACGTGAGTTAGCCGGTTAGCCGGAAGCTTACACAATATAAAACACACAACTACGTTTTTTGAACACCCGGTAGAAAATATATACATCAATAATTATTCATACTTACAGGCTGTGATTCTGAGAAGCAAGCTGGTCCAAATAAACTGGGTACTGCACCCATCTTTAAAGAGCAAGCGTTTTGGGAATCCTGCGTTGAACTCCGAGAAGCAGTCCTCAGTAAAATGACATTTGAGGGCTGATCAAGTTGTTAGCGGACGGACAACGTACAACATAGGCGGGCACAGAGTGGTGCAGATATGACTAGAGCCCGACCGATATGGGTTTTGGGGGGCTGATACCGATATTAGGGAGTAAAATAAGTCCGATATCGATACATCGGCCGATATTCTTTGTGTATATTATAGTACAGTACCAGTCAAAAGTTTGGACACACTTTCCCAGTGGTGTGTCCAAACTTTTGACTGGTACTGTATATAGAATGCAGTATATACATAATATACATACATTAAACATAAATACAACAGAACAAACATACAAATGAAAAAGTTATTTTTTTTAGGTTTTTCGTGTAGGTCTAAACTAGATTTTCAGGTACAGAAATAGTAATCAAATGTAAAATCACTTCATAATCTTCAGTGTATAAATATAGATTAACCCTTATTAAAGTTATTCAGTCAAGAGCTGTGAGCGAATTTTATTTTTTTTTTGTTTGTTTTTTTTTCTGTCTTTTGTTATCTCGCCTTTTATGAGAAAACGCTTCCCTGCCATTGACAAGATTTTTCCATGTTTTCACTGTTATACGGTAGGGGGCGCTATTATGCATCTCCTGAACGAGTACAGAATCTGATCAACACCAGGCGGAGGAGAGGCAGGAACGAGCGATCTCTTATAAGCAGATGCATATGTAAAATAACGTGATCATCAACATTAAACAGCATATAAATCAAAACTGCCTAATGTTACTGAATGAAATGTCGACCCAGGACGAGCTTCTGTGAAGCTTTGGGGGTGTTGATGGACTCCATCTGTGTTTTGATCATCATTCTGAATCCCATCTGTATGTAAGTTAGTCGCGATTTTCTCAGCTTTTTTCTCAAAATGTTGCTTTTTTCATGAAACTTACTCACATTCAAGTGTTGGTAAAAAAAAATGCATGAAGCTAGAATAAAACAGGGTCTGTTTTTTCTTTTGATATTATTACATGTTCAGATATTCATACAACAAGATATTCTGTGGGCCATGAAACTTGGGAAAATGACCAAAAACGCTGGCGGTGACTCGCAAATTTCATGTTTACGTTCACTTAAGACATAACCGACTATATTTACGATGATACTCAACAAGACCGGCATTTTGACATAATTTTGTGTGAATATTTGCGCGCTGTGAGACGCGTGTGCACACGTTCAAATCGGTGGCATATCGGCGGCATATACGCCGATAAAATCGGCAGACCGATAAAATGGTCGAGCTCTAGATATGACGTCACTTTGTAGGCCAACCAGCAGTTAGCATTGCACTGGTTCCCTTAACTAAAACCCAAGAGGATTTTCCCATAGGCTTTTGGATTATCGCAAAAAACAAGCTCTGTGATCAACAAAGGTTTATGATGCTTACACGTTTTGTCCATCAAGATCATTTTCATAGATTAACAAAACTTTTATGAATTTTGATGCCTAAATGCAGTTGCCAGAAGTAAAAAGCTAAAGATAGGCTATACACGAACTACACCACGGTCCAACAACTTCAACGTCACCATAAGATTTCGACAACTCTTTCAGTTTTTATCTAAAAACATTTTCCCAGAAAGTTTGCATTAGAATAGTTTATAAAAGTTGTAAATTGTAAGCATAACAGGGCTGTAAAAGCAGACTGAGTTTACCTGTTCGGCATGATGACGTTTAATCTCCCCGACAGCCTCTGTAGTCCCATTTAGCCACTTGTTAGCAAACGCCTAAATCACAAGTGGGGTAATACTGATGTGTTTTATGAATAAAACGTGAAAGTGTCTTGAGCTTGTGTTCACCACAGACTAGGGATGCACCGAAATGAAAATTCTGGGCCGAAACCGAAAATTACTTTTTTAAAATAATTATTCATTTATTTTAAATTAGTTTTTTGTATAATTGTATTATTATTAGATGTTTTAATTAAATTCAATAATTTTACTGAATTTTATCTGAATTAAAAAAAATACAAGCCAATAAAATAACCACACTTTTATTTAAAGTAACACAATAATTAGACAGAAAATAGGCCTATATTCAAATAATATTAAATATTAATATATTAATATTAGTGCTGGGGAAAAATTTATCGTGATTAATCACATCCAAAAATAAAAGTTTGTGTTTACATAATATACGTGTGTGTACTGTGTATAATTATGTATATAGAAATACACACACATGCATGTATATATTTAAGAAAAATCTTATATTTTTTATAAAAAAAATTTATATATATACATGCATGCAAATATTTCTTAAATATATACATACATGCATGTGTGTGTATTTATATACACTCACCTAAAGGATTATTAGGAACACCATACTAATACTGTGTTTGACCCCCTTTCGCCTTCAGAACTGCCTTAATTCTACGTGGCATTGATTCAACAAGGTGCTGAAAGCATTCTTTAGAAATGTTGGCCCATATTGATAGGATAGCATCTTGCAGTTGATGGAGATTTGTGGGATGCACATCCAGGGCACGAAGCTCCCGTTCCACCACATCCCAAAGATGCTCTATTGGGTTGAGATCTGGTGACTGTGGGGGCCATTTTAGTACAGTGAACTCATTGTCATGTTCAAGAAACCAATTTGAAATGATTCGAGCTTTGTGACATGGTGCATTATCCTGCTGGAAGTAGCTATCAGAGGATGGGTACATGGTGGTCATAAAGGGATGGACATGGTCAGAAACAATGCTCAGGTAGGCCGTGGCATTTAAACGATGCCCAATTGGCACTAAGGGGCCTAAAGTGTGCCAAGAAAACATCCCCCACACCATTACACCACCACCACCAGCCTGCACAGTGGTAACAAGGCATGATGGATCCATGTTCTCATTCTGTTTACGCCAAATTCTGACTCTACCATCTGAATGTCTCAACAGAAATCGAGACTCATCAGACCAGGCAACATTTTTCCAGTCTTCAACTGTCCAATTTTGGTGAGCTCGTGCAAATTGTAGCCTCTTTTTCCTATTTGTAGTGGAGATGAGTGGTACCCGGTGGGATCTTCTGCTGTTGTAGCCCATCCGCCTCAAGGTTGTGCGTGTTGTGGCTTCACAAATGCTTTGCTGCATACCTCGGTTGTAACGAGTGGTTATTTCAGTCAAAGTTGCTCTTCTATCAGCTTGAATCAGTCGGCCCATTCTCCTCTGACCTCTAGCATCAACAAGGCATTTTCGCCCACAGGACTGCCGCATACTGGATGTTTTTCCCTTTTCACACCATTCTTTGTAAACTCTAGAAATGGTTGTGCGTGAAAATCCCAGTAACTGAGCAGATTGTGAAATACTCAGACCGGCCCGTCTGGCACCAACAACCATGGCACGCTCAAAATTGCTTAAATCACCTTTCTTTCCCATTCTGACATTCAGTTTGGAGTTCAGGAGATTGTCTTGACCAGGACCACACCCCTAAATGCATTGAAGCAACTGCCATGTGATTGGTTGATTAGATAATTGCATTAATGAGAAATTGAACAGGTGTTCCTAATAATCCTTTAGGTGAGTGTATACATAATAATTATACACAGTACACACACACATATTATGTAAACACAAACTTTTTTGGATGCGATTAATCACAAATAATTTTTCCCCAGCACTAATTAATATCAATATATTATTCTTCATTCAGTTCAAATCAGATTTAACAGATTTATTTGACCAATTATCAAAATAATGTATAGTCCTAGAAAACTATTATTATCAGAGCATCTGAGCAGAGAGCGAGGAGCGGGTCAGTGAATGAGAGGGTAGCGTCATTTTACCCCAGCACGGCTATACCATACCATATTACAGCACAGGCTAGTGCAAACAGAAACAAGTCTAGAGAAATGTCATGTCTGCACGCGGCGCGCACACACGGAGCGGAACACGGAGCAGTTGTTTTGAAGCTGTGCATCTTCGGAAGCGGAGCCGCTCGCAAAGTTACAAAACATGCTGCGAGAGAGTGAAACCTGATCGCTGAACACGGATGGGCGGGGCGACATATTTTCTGCCTTTTTTCTCTTTCGGCCAAAAACAGAAAATGCCATTTTTGGCTGATAATTTTCGGCGGCCGAAATTTCGGTGCATCCCTACCACAGACCTTATTTCAGCCATTTAACTAAAAACCCATTCAAAAAACCCACTGACTTCGGGACGATGGAACCGGAAGTGCTAAAATGCTAACTCGTTTCTGCGTTTTTGGCCTACAAAGTGATGTCATACCTGCACCACTCTATTATGCAAATGTCTTTTCTAGTGATGTAGAACCGTAACGCTGTGGGATTCGAAATACAAACGACTCGTATAGGCGGTTCAGAGTCGATTCTTTCTTTTGGGAGACAATAACTTTATTTATCATGCAGTTTCGACTTTACAACTTTGCAGAACATTACATTCACAAACAGCTATATTACACACTGCATGAAATATTCGAAAAACCATAATAGGGGCATTTTAAGTGCCAACATTTGAACAAAACTGCTCATCCCTATCTTTCATTAGTTTCTGAAAACCTGCTGTGCTTATGCATCTTTATTTTTCTGAAAAGGCACCATTTTTCAGCCTAGATCAGCGGGGGGAGACGTTTTGATTAGAGCTAATTTACAGTGGCGTGAGAGAGTGGAGTGGCCCCAGCGGACTCATTTCCTAATTGAGTGCACGCATCTTGCCGGCCTGAACACTTTGTTAATAAATGGCTCCATAAAACTGATCTGAGCTCTAAATCATGTCTGCTCTTCTCCTTGTGCTTTCTGCAAACCACTCAGGAAACATAGCCTCTGCAGGCATTGGAAAAATATCCATTCGTTTTACTATGACAAAGGTTGTGCTTGATGTGCAGTGTAATATTATAAATCATGATGTGCACTTTGATAGACTGACTCAACAATTCCAAATAGTGCTGTATGGGCACAGAGACAAGACAAACCACTTGGTGTGGGAAGGTTTTTGGAGTCATTTCAGATGATTCTGCCATTTTGACGGTCAGTTTGGGCAGTGTCAATGCTGTAGGTTCGAGCCACTGTTCTGCAGAGTTTAGCTCCATCCCGAATCAAACGCACTTGCCTGTAACTTTCAAGCAATCCTGAGGACTAAACTTAGATTTTTCATTTCAAGTGTGTTTAATTAGGGATGGTAAACTCTGCAGGCAGTGTCCCTCCAGGACGTTATCAGTGCTGTAGGTTATCAGTGCAGGTCTTTCAGAGACTGTCCCCATCAGTGATATAAGATAAGGCTTCCTTCCTTTTTTCAGTCAAGGAACAACACCTAGTCTATTTAAAGATTCTGAAGGGTCACTTAATTCTAAAATCTGTTAGTTTGAAAACAAAAATCAATAATATAAAATACCCAAAGTTGAAGAATCACCCAGAAGTGGCTGTGTTGTGTGTCTCATTTATCAAGCACAGCATTGATTGCACTTTTAATGTCTTGTAGCTTTATCCGTTCATAAATCACTGAAACAGCATGACTAGTCCGAGACTTCAATAAAATCAGCAGGGTCAGAATGGGACCGAGGAACTTTAGAGCTCCACACAGCCCACTCTGCTAATGGGCCGTAGCGCTTCATTAGGTAATTGCAGAGAATGCAGAGATATGGCCTGATGGAAATGATTATTCTGACTGATCAGTGCTGACACCAGCTGGAGTAGATGTCCTCTTCAGACTTTTGCGTAGCGGTCAGATGATTTGCTTCATCATGCTGTGATATAAATAGTGTGGTAGAGGTGATCATATAAGAAATGCTCTGCCCAAATATGTTATAACATAACAGAAAAACAGCATGTTGCAACATGTTTATAGATGCAGAAGGAACCGTGAATCATGTCAGTACTTATACTAGTAAACATCTATCTAATAAAGATGAGTCTGACAACTCAAACGTCAGTATTTTCTCTTGTTTTCCAGTAAAAATATCTAAACATCCTAATTTACTTGAGAAGCAAATTAGAGCATGGTAATGTGACTTGTTTTCAGAGAATATATAAAAAAAGTCTTAATTTAATCCAGTTGTCTATGTCTATACATTGGAAATTAGTTTAAGAATTTTAATTAATTTAAGGTCATTGTTAAAGAATAGTTCTGCATAGGTAAATTAAACAAGCAATTTTTTTTAATTGCTGCCACTGGTCCAGAGAGAGAAGTTGTACTGTATTATTTCTGTGTTACAATAGTTAAAAGTTTATAGGTCGGATTATAAACACTGATGTGCAGTAGGGGTCAAAATAGAGAAAATTACCTTTTGAATGTAACTGGAGGCTTCAAATGAAGATTGTGTCCAGTAGTGAAACAAGTAAAGTCTTTATGAGTGAGTCATTGAATCATTTATTCAAAACCTACAAACCCGATTCCAAAAAAGTTGGGACACTGTACAAATTGTGAATAAAAACAGAATGCAATGATGTGGAAGTTTCAAATTTCAATATTTTATTCAGAATACAACATAGATGACATATCAAATGTTTAAACTGAGAAAATGTATAATTTTAAGGGAAAAATAAGTTGATTTTAAATTTCATGGCATCAACACATCTCAAAGTTGGGACAAGGCCATGTTTACCACTGTGTGGCATCCCCTCTTCTTTTTATAACAGTCTGCAAACGTCTGGGGACAAGTTGCTCAAGTTTAGGAATAGGAATGTTGCCCCATTCTTGTCTAATACAGGCTTCTAGTTGCTCAACTGTCTTAGGTCTTCTTTGTCGCATCTTCCTCTTTATGATGCGCCAAATGTTTTCTATGGGTGAAAGATCTGGACTGCAGGCTGGCCATTTCAGTACCCGGATCCTTCTTCTACGCAGCCTTGATGTTGTAATTGATGCAGTATGTGGTCTGGCATTGTCATGTTGGAAAATGCAAGGTCTTCCCTGAAAGAGACGACGTCTGGATGGGAGCATATGTTGTTCTAGAACTTGGATATACCTTTCAGCATTGATGGTGCCTTTCCAGATGTGTAAGCTGCCCATGCCACACGCACTCATGCAACCCCATACCATCAGAGATGTAGGCTTCTTGTAGGCTTTTTAGTCTGGATGACATGGCGTCCCAGTTTTCCAAAAAGAACTTCAAATTTTGATTCGTCTGACCACAGAACAGTTTTCCACTTTGCCACAGTCCATTTTAAATGAGCCTTGGTCCGGAGAAAATGCCTGCGCTTCTGGATCATGTTTAGATATGGCTTCTTTTTTGACCTATAGAGTTTTAGCCGGCAACGGCGAATGGCACGGTGGATTGTGTTCACCGACAATGTTTTCTGGAAGTATTCCTGAGCCCATGTTGTGATTTCCATTACAGTAGCATTCCTGTATGTGATGTAGTGCCGTCTAATGGCCCAAAGATCACGGGCATCCAGTATGGTTTTCCAGCCTTGACCTTTACGCACAGAGATTGTTCCAGATTCTCTGAATCTTTGGATGATATTATGCACTGTAGATGATGATAACTTCAAACTCTTTGCAATGTTTCTCTGAGAAACTCCTTTCTGATATTGGTCCACTATTTTTCGCCGCAGGATTGGGGGAATTGGTGATCCTCTGCCCATCTTGACTTCTGAGAGACACTGCCACTCTGAGAGGCTCTTTTTATACCCAATCATGTTGCCAATTGACCTTATAAGTTGCAAATTGGTCCTCCAGCTGTTCCTTATATGTACATTTAACTTTTCCGGCCTCTTATTGCTACCTGTCCCAACTTTTTTGGAATGTGTAGCTCTCATGAAATCCAAAATGAGCGTGGCATGACATTTCAAAATGTCTCACTTTCAACATTTGATATGTTATCTATATTCTATTGTGAATAAAATATAAGTTTATGAGATTTGTAAATTATTGCATTCCTTTTTTATTCACAATTTGTACAGTGTCCCAACTTTTTTGGAATCGGGTTTGTATTTTTAATAATAATAATAATAATAATAATAATAATAATAATACATTCAAATTAATTAGATATTTAGACTACATCAATTAACATTTTGTCAGAATCTCTAGTAAATTACATGTTGTCTTTTCAAAAGGAGAATTGTGATCTCTTTTGAAACAAACAAAAAAACAGAATCATGCAGCTCTATACTACAGTGGGGAGAACAAGTATTTGATACACTGCCGATTTTGCAGGCTTTCCTACTTACAAAGCATGTAGAGGTCTGTAATTTTTATCATAGGTACACTTCAACTGTGAGAGACGGAATCTAAAACAAAAATCCAGAAAATCACATTGTATGATTTTTAAATAATTAATTTGCATTTTATTGCATGACATAAGTATTTGATCACCTACCAACCAGTAAGAATTCCGGCTCTCACAGACCTGTTAGTTTTTCTTTAAGAAGCCCTCCTGTTCTCCACTCATTACCTGTATTAACTGCACCTGTTTGAACTCGTTACCTGTATAAAAGACACCTGTCCACACACTCAATCAAACAGACTCCAACCTCTCCACAATGGCCAAGACCAGAGAGCCGTGTAAGGACATCAGGGATAAAATTGTATATCTGCACAAGGCGGGGATGGGCTACAGGACAATAGGCAAGCAGCTTGGTGAGAAGGCAACAACTGTTGGCGCAATTATTAGAAAATGGAAGAAGTTCAAGATGACGGTCAATCTCCCTCGGTCTGGGGCTCCATGCAAGATCTCACCTCTTGGGGCATCAATGATCATGAGGAAGGTGAGGGATCAGCCCAGAACTACACGGCAGGACCTGGTCAATGACCTGAATAGAGCTGGGACTACAGTCTCAAAGAAAACCATTAGTAACACACTACGCCGCCATGGATTAAAATCCTGCAGCGCACACAAGGTCCCCCTGCTCAAGCCAGCGCATGTCCAGGCCCGTCTGAAGTTTGCCAATGACCATCTGGATGATCCAGAGGAGGAATGGGAGAAGGTCATGTGGTCTGATGAGACAAAAATAGAGCTTTTTGGTCTAAACTCCACTCGCCGTGTTTGGAGGAAGAAGAAGGATGAGTACAACCCCAAGAACACCATCCCAACCTTGAAGCATGGAGGTGGAAACATCATTCTTTGGGGATGCTTTTCTGCAAAGGGGACAGGACGACTGCACCGTATTGAGGGGAGGATGGATGGGTCCATGTATCGCGAGATCTTGGCCAACAACCTCCTTCCCTCAGTAAGAGCATTGAAGATGGGTCGTGGCTGGGTCTTCCAGCATGACAACGACCCGAAACACACAGCCAGGGCAACTAAGGAGTGGCTCTGTAAGAAGCATCTCAAGGTCCTGGAGTGGCCTAGCCAGTCTCCAGACCTGAACCCAATAGAAAATCTTTGGAGGGAGCTGAAAGTCCGTATTGCCCAGCGACAGCCCCGAAACCTGAAGGATCTGGAGAAGGTCTGTATGGAGGAGTGGGCCAAAATCCCTGCTGCAGTTTGTGCAAACCTGGTCAAGAACTACAGGAAACGTATGATCTCTGTAATTGCAAACAAAGGTTTCTGTACCAAATATTAAGTTCTGCTTTTCTGATGTATCAAATACTTATGTCATGCAATAAAATGCAAATTAATTACTTAAAAATCATACAATGTGATTTTCTGGATTTTTGTTTTAGATTCCGTCACTCACAGTTGAAGAGTACCTATGATAAAAATTACAGACTTCTACATGCTTTGTAAGTGGGAAAACCTGCAAAATCGGCAGTGTATCAAATACTTGTTCTCCCCACTGTATATTGCCAAAAGTATTGGGACACTCCTCCAATCATTGAATTCAGGTGTTCCAATCACTTCCATGGCCACAGGTGTATAAAATCAAGCACCTAGGCATGCAGACTGCTTCTACAAACATTTGTGAAAGAATGGGTCGCTCTCAGGAGCTCAGTGAATTCAAGCGTGTTACCGTGATAGGTTGCCACCTGTGCAATAAGTCCATTCGTGAAATTTACTCACTACTAAATATTCCACGGTCAGCTGTTAGTGGTATTATAACAAAGTGGAAGCAATTGGGAACAACAGCAACTCAGCCTCGAAGTGGTAGGCCACGTAAAATTACAGAGCAGGGTCAGCGCATGCTGAGGCGTACAGTGCGCAGAAGTCGCCAACTTTCTGCAGAGTCAATAGCTACAGACCTCCAAACTTCGTATGGCCTTCAGATTAGCTCAAGAACAGTGCATAGAGAGCTTCATGGAATAAGTTTCCATGGCCGAGCAGCTGCATCACCAAGTGCAATGCAAAGCGTCGGATGCAGTGGTGTAAAGCACGCCGCCACTGGACTCTAGAGCAGTGGAGACGTGTTCTCTGGAGTGACGAAACGCGCTTCTCTGTCTGGCAATCCGATGGACAAGTCTGGGTTTGGTGGTTGCCAGGAGAACGGTACTTGCCTGACTGCATTGTGCTATGTGTAAAGTTTGGTGGAGGGGGGGTTATGGTGTAGGGTTGTTTTTCAGGGGTTGGGCTTGGCCCCTTAGTTCCAGTGAAAGGAACTCTTAATGCTTCAGCATACCAAGACATTTTGGACAATTTCATGCTCCCAACTTTGTGGGAACAGTTTGGGGATGGCCCATTCCTGTTCCAAAATGACTGCGCACCAGTGCACAAAGCAAGGTCCATAAAGACATGGATGAGCGAGTTTGGTGTGGAGGAACTTGACTGGCCTGCACAGAGTCCTGACCTCAACCTGATAGAACACCTTTGGGATGAATTAGAGCGGCGACTGCGAGCCAGGCCTTCTCGTCCAACATCAGTGCCTGACCTCACAAATGCGTTTCTAGAAGAATGGTCAAAAATTCCTATAAACACACTTCTAAGCCTTGTGGAAAGCCTTCCCAGAAGAGTGGGCCAACTCCATATTAAACCCTACGGATTAAGAATGGGATGTCATTAAAGTTCATGTGCATGTAAAGGCAGATGTCCCAAAACTTTTGGCAATATAGTGTATATTATAGGCCTATTCATACAGTGTTGGGGGTAGAGCATTACAAGTAACTTGAGTTATGTAAGCAGATTACTTTTTTCAAGTAACTAGTAAAGTAACACATTACATTTAAATTTACAACAAAATAATTTTTTTTCTTTTCCCATTTATTGACTGACAGCTCTCTTGTCCCAATGTTGAGAAGAATCAGGAGAAAGTTCAGAGGCGCTGTGTGTAAACATGATGGTTATTATAGTTCTAGACAAAATATGAGCATGCATTTACTAATCTCACTTGAGATTTAGTTTTCCTCAAAATGAATAAAATTAGTGAAATGCAAAATCAGAATATTACACAAACCTCCAATAATTAAATGTTAAATAAAAATATTTTTATGCATTTAATCTCACTTTATTAGCCAATGTCTTGCTGCTGACCTTTGATGATTGTTAAACCCTGAGCAAAAATGACTTTAGATTAATTAAAGTAAGTGTTTTCTCCTGCGTCCTATTCTTCTGTGTTCCATAATGGCAGCACAGTTTAAAGGTTTGTTTGAGCTGCGCCCTCTACTATACACGCTTGAATTTGCGCTTCCTTCCTCCTTATTTCAATTTTGGTGTGAAAAGGCCTTTACGTTTGCCCAAAAATTGAACTTTTGTTATAAAAAAAACAAGAAGAAAAAGTAAGGCAAAAGTAACGTTACGCATTACTTTTCTTAAAATGTAACTAAGTAGCGCAATTAGTTACTTTTTAAGGGAGTAACGCAATATTGTAGTGCATTGTTTTTCAAAGTAACTTTCCCCAACACTGTATATACACCGATCAGGCATAACATTATGACCACTGACAGGTGAAGTAACACTGATTTATCTCTTCATCATGGCATCTGTTAGTGGGTGGGATATGTTAGGCAGCAAGTGAACATTTTGTCTTCAAAGTTGATGTGTTAGAAGCAGGAAAAATGGGCAAGCGTAAGAATTTGAGCGAGTTTGACAAGGGCCAAATTCTGATGGCTAGATGACTGGGTCAGAGCATCTCCAAAACTGCAGCTCTTGTGGGGTGTTCCCGGTCTGCAGTGGCCAGTATCTATCAAAAGTGGTCGAAGGAAGGAACAGTGGTGAACCGGCGACAGGGTCATGGGCGGCCAAGGCTCACTGATGCACGTGGGGAGCGAAGGCTGGCCTGTGTGTTCCGATCAAACAGACGAGCTGCTGTAGATCAAATTGCTCAAGAAGTTAATGCTGGTTCTGATAGAATGGTGTCAGAATACACAGTGCATCGCAGTTTGTTGCGTATGGGGCTGCATAGCCACAGACCAGTCAGAGTGCCCATGCTGACCCATGTCCACCGCTGAAAGCACCAACAGTGGGCACGTGAGCATCAGAACTGGACCAAGGAGCAATGGAAGAAGGTGGCCTCATCTGATGAATCACGTTTTCTTTTACATCACGTGGATGGCCTGGTGCGTGTGTGTCGCTTACCTGGGGAACACATGACACCAGGATGCACTATGGGAAGAAGGGAAGCCGGCAGAGGCAGTGTGATGCTTTGGGCAATGTTCTGCTGGGAAACCTTGGGTCCTGCCATCCATGTGGATGTTACTTTGACACGTACCACCTACCTAAGCATTGTTGCAGACCATGTACACCCTTTGATGGAAACGGTATTCCCTAGTGGCTATGGCCTTTTTCAGCAGGATAATGCGCCCTGCCAAAATCAAATCAAATCAAATCAAATCAAATCAAATCGCCTTTATTTATATAGCGCTTTTTACAATACCAATTGTTTTAAAGCAGCTTCACAGTGGTAACAGGAAAATAATGCAACAGAATTTGATTCGGCTGTACAGCCGCTCTGGAGAAAACGGTGATGTCATCCAGCTCATTTCAATTATCATATAGTGTCAATGCGGGCAGATCAGTAATATAGTTGAAATTTAAGTGTCCCCAACTGAGCAAGCCAAAAGCCAAATGAGACGGTGACAAGGAACCAAAACTCCTTCAGGGGCCAGAATGGAGAAAAAAACCTTGGGAGAAACCAGGCTCAGTCGGGGTGCCAGTTCTCCTCTGGCCGACGAACAAATAGTGTATGATTATGATTCTGCCAACATTACAGGTCAGAAGTCATATTAGATCAATAGATATTCGTAGGATTATTCGAAAGATTGGAGTCGTCACGCCGGGGACGGGTTTAATGAGGATGTCGTGTCGATGCGGCATTTACAGGGGTAAATTGACACGTTACAGAGGTTAATTGACACGGTCTCTACAGACACTTCAGGGATGCGTTCATCATGTCCAGGCTAAGGTCCACCATCTGGTCCGGATACGGCCCGGATCCGGTCGACTGCAGTAAACCTCGGGATAAACAGAGAGACTAACATTAGCGTAGATGCCATTCTTCTTATGATGTAACGAGTACATCAGGTGTTATGGGAAGTGTTCCCGGTTCCAGCTGACCTAGTTAATGCAGCCTAAAACAATCATTTAACTGATTTGAATAATATAAATTAAAAATGTTTTATGTGTATGCCATAGTAAAGAGATGTGTTTTTAGTCTAGATTTAAACTGACAGAGTGTGTCTGCTTCCCGAACAATGCTAGGAAGACTGTTCCAGAGTTTAGGTGCTAAATAGGAAAAGGATCGACCGCCTGCAGTTGATTTTGATATTCTAGGTATTATCAACTGGCCAGAATTTTGAGACCGCAATAGACGTGATGGAGTATAATGCGTTAAGAGCTCGCTCAAGTACTGGGGAGCTAAACCATTTAGTGCTTTGTAAGTAATCAGCAAGATTTTAAAATGTATACAATGTTTAATAGGGAGCCAATGCAGTGTTGCCAGAACCGGGCTAATATGGTCATACTTCCTGGTTCTAGTAAGAACTCTAGCTGCTGCGTTTTGGACAAGCTGCAGTTTATTTATTAAGCGAGCAGTAACCAGCCAGTAGAGCATTATAATAATCTAGCCTTGAGGCCATGAACGCATTAACTAACTGTTCAGCATTTTGCATTGAAAGCATGTGCCGTAATTTAGATATATTTTTAAGATGGTAGAATGCAGTTTTACAGATGCTAGAAACGTGGCTTTCAAATGAAAGATTAGTATCAAAGAGCACACCCAGGTTCCTAACTGACGACGAGGACTTGACAGAGCAGCCATCGAGTGTTAGACAGTATTCTAGGTTACTACTTGTGACGTTGTCCAATGATTAAAAATTCTGTTTTTTCTGAATTAAGTTGCAGGAAATTACTAGTCATCCAATTTTTTAGATCAGCTATGCATTCCGTTAATCTTGTGAATTGGTAAATTACGTCAGGGCGTGAAGAAATATAGAGCTGAGTATCGTCAGCATAACAATGAAAACTAACGCCATGCTTCCTAATAATATCTCCCAGTGGTAGCATGTACAGGGTGAAAAGCAACGGTCCTAGCACTGAGCCCTGTGGTACTCCATACTGAACTTGTGATCGGTGTGACATCTCTTCATTTACTGCTACAAACTGATAACGGTCAGATAAGTATGATTTAAACCATGCCAATGAAATTCCACTAATGCCAACATAATTTTCGAGTCTATTCAAAAGAATGTTGTGGTCGATAGTATCGAATGCAGCGCTAAGATCGAGTAACACTAACAGAGAGATACAACCACGATCGGATGATAAGAGTAAATCATTTGTAACTCTAATGAGAGCAGTCTCAGTACTATGATACGGTCTAAATCCTGACTGGAAATCCTCACAGATACCATTTCTTTCTAAAAAGGAGCATAATTGTGAGGACACTGCCTTTTCAGTATATAATATATGGTGTGTATATAGTAATAATATTGTCTTGTACAATTTTGCTTCTCAAGTGTCTCATGTTCTTGTTTTAATGATGTTTAGATAATTATTTTTACTGGAAAATCAGACAAAAGTACTGATTAAGAAACGTTTTTTGCAGCGTGTCTATCCATCAGAACAGAAGCAGTAGCAGCCAGTTACGGCATGTTCCCTCCACTCCACACGTCTACCACTGCACTGCTCTCTGAATGACACGCAGTGCCCAGACCACAACGCCTGCAGCCCTGAATGTGTCAGCAGTAAAAAATGCCTCAGCTGTATCCGGGGCCCGTGCCACAGCATGGCCGGCGCTCAAAAGCGGCTGTTACACCTCTTGCCTTTGCCTTCTAATTTCCTTACTCAGCGTCAGTGAACCGCCAGCTATTCCTCTCAGCACCTCGGCACACAGAAGGGCCTAGATGAGAAAAGGGGCAATGTTCCTCCCTCTAATAATCCCCTTTTTCTTATCTTTATTCCACTCCTATACCTTCCATGCATCAGCTCCTGTGCACCTAACACTCAATCTGTCAATCAGCACACACATTCACAGGTGTTAAAGACATTCCCTCAGTGCACCCACGACTTATGACTTATGGAAAAGACTGCCTCTTTGTCATCTGGGTGACCGGTCTGGGATGCAGATGTAAATGTAGACTTAACTTTAGAGGACATAAAAGTGTTTAAAAGTGTGTAACCATATGGTCGCTTTTTAGTGAATCAAACACAGTTGAGTTTACCACTAAATGTGAGACTTAAAGGGATAGTTCACTCAAAAATGAAAATTCTGTTATTCACCCTCATGTTGTTTCAAACATGTATGACTTTCTTTCTTTCTTCTGTGAAAGATATTCTTATTTTTGTCCCTACAGTGGAAGTCAATGATCACCTAAACTGTCAAGTTACCAACATTCTTCAAAAACTTTTGTGTTTTATAGAAGCAAAGCATGTCATACAGGTTTTGAAGGACATGCGGGTGAGTAAATAAGGACAGAATTTTAATTTTAGGTTGAACTGTCCTTTTAAATTAGTTACTGACTGGTAGGGCTGCACGGTTATGACAAAAATCATAATTGTTGATTATTCCTTTGAAATTGTAATTACGATTATCATAATTTACACTGAATGATGTTTTGAATAGCTTTATACCATTGTTTGAAGCAACTGCATGCTATATTGTTATATGAAAATAAGCTGAAAACATTCTTCCTGAAAAACTTTTATTGCTTTTCTACAGCATTAAGCCTCAAATGTCAACTATACATTGGTTTGATTTCTTTTTTTAAATAACAAAAAGTAAAAATATGCATGGTATTATAATGTTATACTAAAACTAAAATTACAACAATGGAAAAAACCCTTAACCTTTAGAAAAAAACACACATCTTAAGCATGCAGAATAATGTAACTGGACATTTTGTTTTGTAATTGCGCCTTTGAACGATTATGTAATTGTGGAATCCGTAATTGTAATCCCGATTAGAAATTCGATTAATTGTGCAGCCCTACTGACTGGTTGTATAATATGTAGTTAAAGATACACATGTATTTTGTCAGTAGTATTTTATAAAATCTTTTTTTATTGTTAGTTATATATAGTTAAGCTGAATTAAAGGACTGCATTTATGCTGGCTCTAAAAAGAATGAACTAAACACACCTTTTTATGAAAAAAATTATCATAATTTGGCATTTCTTTTAAAAAAATATTTATTCATCAATAGTACTGAAAGTGTTCTTAAAGGGATAGTTCACCCAAAAATGAAAATTAGCCCATGATTTACTCACCCTCAAGTCATCCTAGGTGTATATGACATTCTTCTTTCAGACAAATACAATCAGAGTTATATTAAAAAAATGTCCTGGCTCTTCCAAGCTTTATAATGGCAGTGAATGGCTGTTTCTGTATAAAAGTGCATCTATCAATCATAAAAGTAATCCATACGGCTCAGGCCTGCTTCAGGCCTTCTGAAGCAAAGCGATGCGTTTGTGTAAGCGTTATGCACAAATGGATATTTTTCTTACACAAACGCATCGCTTCGTTTCAGAAGGCCTTTATTAACCCCCCGGAGCTGTATGGAGCACTTTTATAATGGATGGATGCACTTTTATGGACTTCAAAACAGAAACAGCCATTCACTGCCATTATAAAGCTTGGAAGAGCCAGGTCATTTTTTTAATATAATTCTGATTGTATTCGTCTGAAAGAAGAATGTCATATACACCTAGGATGACTTGATGGTGAGTAAATCATGGGATCATTTTCATTTTTGGGTGAACTATCCCTTAATGGATCTGGAACCGTTAATGCATTTATAACTATGGGGGCAGTGGCTCATTAGATTACATTTCCAGGAAGAACCAGCTAGTAATAGTTGATTGTCAGAGATGGTAAAATCATCACTGGGATCTCTTTACATGCATGTACAATCATAAACTCTTAACTCTGTGTGGGTGCAGCAATTGTTTCTCAAATTTCTGTCCTTTTTAGATGAAGAAAAATCAACCAATCACCTGCCATTGATTCTCTGCTTTGCAGTGCCCCTTATTTTCCAACAAAATAAATCTTGATGCGTATTGAAGTTTTTGAGACACTTAAGGGCCGTTTACAACTTCACACCAAGGATGATAACTCTAAAGTTTTAACAATTGTTCTAATTCTATGAGAATAGTGAATTCCACAACTGTAGCAAAAACACAATTTCACAAAAATCACAATTTCACAAAAATCACAAATTGGCAGACGACAACTGCAGTGCGTGCTTAATGCTAATGTTATCGTCCGTTGGTGTGGATGCTAATAAAGTTCGTTATTGTTACATACATCTTTACAGTTAATGTTCTTGGTGCGATCGTGCAGTCTGGAAAACAAAACCAATGTGGATATCAGGTGCTTACTGCAAATTGCTTGTAATCAATGGGTCACAATCAGGAGACATAACAATCAATGGTGTTTATGCTGAAGTTTAAGCTTAAAAGATTTGGTTTCAATTAATCTATTTCAGTTACATGACTTTTCCGTTCATCCGCCACATTTATGATCTTCAGCATGGCAAAGTCTCAAGAAAAACTATTAATCACTGGATTTGATCCATATATTGTCACAAAACATTTTTACAGTTAGCACAAACCATACCAAATCAAACATTTACAGACATTTATAATACATTTAATCCACAATCCTTTTTCTCTTTTTTTTCATACTGATTGTTTTTTTCCATTTTTTTTCTTTTTTTTTTTTTTTTCTCTATGCATACCAAAACACCAATTTCCACGGTTATTTGATCAAGAAAAGAAGCAAAAGAGTAAATGAACATGCCATGCTGATTTGGCCCTGCCTTTCCCAGCTTTTTCTAATATTAGTATAATGATTCTGATGGAAAACACCAGAAGGGATCCTAATTACTTGCTCCCTAATTCTATTTCACTATTGATTCTATGTCATACCAATTACTTTTTCTCTGCTGGCATCACTGTCATGATTATTCACACTTTAACATACAGTAACACACTTAAAGGGATAGTTCACCCAAAAGTGAAAATATACCCCATGATTTACTCACCAGCAAGTCATCCTAGGTGTATATGACATTCTTCTTTCAGACGAATACAATCAGAGTTATATTAACAAATATCCTGGCTAATCCAAGCATTATAATGGAAGTAAATGACAGCCCAAAATTTGAAGCTCAAAAAAGTGCATCCATCCATCATAAACGTACTCCACGTGGCTCCGCGGGGGTTATTAAAGGCCTTCTGAAGCAAAGCGATACGCTTGTGTAAGAAAAATATACAAATGTAACACATTATAAATTAAAATATCTAGCTTCCGTCAGACCATCTTCCATATTCAACTTACGAAAAAAGCGTAACTGGTGCGACGTATGATGTTGGACATAGCATTTATTAGGCCTTTATTAACCACCTGGAGCCATGTGGATTACTTTTGTAATGGATGGATGCACTTTTGTTTTTGGGCTTCAAATTTTGGGCTGCCATTTACTGCCATTATAATGCTTGGATTAGCCAGGACATTTTATAATATAACTCCGATTGTATTCGTCTGAAAGAAGAATGTCATATACACCTAGGATGACTTTAGGGTGAGTAAACCATGGGCTAATTTTCATTTTTGGGTGAACTATCACTTTAAGGCATTAGTAGTATAAGGAATTTATTTGATCATTTTTTTAAGAAATAAATACTGGCATTTTATTGTTGTGGAAAAAAATTAACATAGCAAAAGTTGGTATCAGATGTTGTTCGTTGTTAAAAATCATTTTATACACATACAAATGGGATACAAATGGCACCTTCCTGACTTAACTTGCACTTCCTGGTCAACTTTTATCAAAAATATCATAAATGACAGGGAGAAAAAATGTTCGATGTAATGCAAAAATAATTTTAGCTTTCGTTGTCCAAACGTGGCTTCCAATGAGGGAAAAGCTCTCAGGATGTTCCCTGTGCCCTTATTATGTCGTGATTTATTTATTTTCAGAAGAGTTTTGAATGATAGACAGACAGTCAGAGATTATACACTGAAAACCAGAGTAAGGCAGTAATTTGGCAGTCTGAGAGCCAGGTAAAATGAGGCTCTTTAATTCAACCGTCACACTACAGTACGTCAGATGCCATCTGTGCAATGCAGTACATATCACAAACCTGTCTGGCAGTGACAGCAGGATGGCAGATTTGCTTTAGGGCTTCCTTCTGAACTGCAGAGTATGAATATGGCAGCTAAGAGAGTTCCTAGGGTTAAACCTCAGAGAGTCCAGCAACAGAACTGCTTTCATTCGAAATCTGTAAAGTCGAGAAATAAAACACAGGCCTATATCTTTATGCTCTTCTGAACACAGTATGTGACTGTTCAACACTCAAAATGATTTGCTTCCACCTGCTGGTCAAATAGGATCATTGCAGTTTTTATCCTTAAAGGGATACTTCCAAAAAATAAAACATCTGTCATTTACTCACCCTTTCTTTTTGTCTTTCTGTATTTTTGGATAATTAGTCTAGCTGCTTTTTTTCATATAATGAAAATGAATCAGGACTTGACTGGGTCTGTCAAGCTTCACAATAAAGATCATACATTAGGATTTTACAGTGTTAATCTTCCCCTTTGCTGAGCTATTAAACACAGAAACCAGATAATTGAGTTTGTGAATTGAATCGCTTGGACCAATTTTGTGAACTGGATCAACCGTTTCATCAAAAAGATTTGATTCAAAAGGACAAATTGACAATCTCTCATAATAACTCTCATGAATGCACCAACCAGTGCTAAGGTATATATATTAATGTAAGAGCTTAAATTTCAGTTTGTTAAGATCAGAGTTTATGGACATTTATGATGCTTACATTTTTGAGGAGTGGGTGGTTATTATTTATTTGTTTATTACTTTTATTAGTATTATTGTTGTTGTTGACAGCCCTAGAACTTATTCACCTTGCTTGATTATATAAGAGCCATGTTGGGGGAAGTTACATTCAAAAGTAATGTGTTTGTTACTCCCTAAAAAAGTAACGAATTACTTTTTATGGAAAGTAATGTTACTTTTGTCTCAGCTGGGCTTGCTTGTTTGTTTTTTAATAACAAAAATAGTTATATTTTGGCAAATGTAAAGGCTCTTTCACACCAAAAGTGTAATAAAATAAGCCTCAGGCTGAAGGAAATGCAAATTCATGCATGAACAGTAGAGGGCACAGCTCAAAGAGAGGAAAAGAAAGTTCAAGGCTGTGTCTGAAAACGCCCCCTATACCCTCATTCACTATTCCCTACATTAGTCCACTAATATAGTTCACTTGAGGGGGTGAATGAAAACGAGTGAACGTGCTGGAAGGGCTGCTGCTTTTGCCTAGTTTGTGCTCGCTGTTTAATAATTATTTGACACTGGCCGCTCCGGTAGAAAGATGAAAATATTTATCCTGAATTCTGTCATGGAAGCTATGTATAAACCTTAATTAAACGATTTAAAAATCAATTAAAAAGGAATTTTATACCTGTATGATATTATGCTGTAGCCACATTGGACCACCAGCGGTTTGGAAATGGATGATTCAGCTGCGGGCACCATCTTGGTCCAATGTGGGAATTCATTCGAATTCACTTTGTACACTCGTTATTGCGGTGCAGGATTGAATGAGCGCACTTGATAACGTCCACTATGGTTTCGGACACCATTACAAATGACTGTCCCCTCAGGTGGTGCCCTACTAAAGGGTAGGTGTCAATTTTAGACACAGACCAACACTTTCTTCAGCAATAAAAACAAAACAAAAAAAATTAAACACAAATGTGATGTTTAACTAAAGTCATTTTTGCTTATTAGTATGGTTGAATTGGATCATCGTAGGTCAGTAGCAAATACATTGGTTAATAAAGTGAGATTAAATGCATAAAGTATATTTGTGTTATTTAACATATTTAATTAATTATTGAAATGCTGCTTTAAGAAACTCAGTTTCTCAGTAAAATGGACAACAACACAACACTGCCTCTCAGTGGTCATAGAGAACTTTGCTTGGATTGAAAGACAAATTAATTGGAAAGTTGATCCAATTATTTGATAAATAACCAGTGCTAATGAAACAAGTGTTTTTAATGTGCAAATGTGTATAAAAGCCTGTGACTTGTTCAGAAAGTCTGGCCAGCTAATTAAAAACAAGATGAATTGAACATGTTTATATAATTTTAATAATTGGAGGCTTCAGCTGATTGACATAAAGGGAATCCCTTAGACTGTGTTTTGTGCATTTCCAGTGAAACTTTATAAATCTTATTGAATCTCACACCTGGTGCATCTTAGTTAATCAATTCCATTAAATTAAAGCCACTTCAACTACTACACCTTCTACCAATGTGAGAGTTCATTTGAACAATATCTCAACTCTGTAGCTCCATCTTGATGGATTGAATGGCTGTCCTCTAATCTTGGCAGCCGGCTCAAATTAAATAGAAGCTTTATATCAAGTTGATGTCACTTAACATTAAGGAAGTGAAGCTCTCAGGTGTGGGCAGAGATGACAACCAGTGGCAAGGTGCCAAAAGCTGACAGTGACCTGAAAGTAGGAGTGAGGGAGAGGAAAGAATTACAAGCCTTTCAAAAATCCTTTTCACAATGTGGTTTTGATTTGTCTGCCGGTTTATGTGCTCTGTGCATACTAAACAGCTCCTTGAAAGACTCAGAGCAGAGCTTGTGAAATGTGGTCTATAGTAATGGGAAGTTCAAAATATCAGAGTTCAGAGATGAAGTGTGAGTTTTATGACGTGTGACTGAAGAACACAAAGTGTGTGTTTTGCATTGCGCATTGAAAGCAAAACATTATTTCAATAATCATGTCATTAACAAATTATAAAATTTATGTAGGTTTCCCATGGTCAAAAAACCTTAGTCAAATAATTTTAAGTTGATTTCCATGCCTAGAAAGGTAATGTAACTGTAAATTCATAACCGTTATAGAAAACTTATATAGTCAATGTACATTTTTCTAGTTGTCTCTACAATTTTAAATATTTACTCTCAAGTTGGATAAATTATTTCCTGAAAAATTTTAACAGTTAAAGTTTGTAGTGGTCAAGACATTTTGCAAAGTAAAAAGATTATTATAAAAGTGATTAAAACAGTGGTTAGTTGTCCATTTCTCTGGGAACCCTTGGCTACTGTTGGTTTACTTGTCAACCACTTTCCAAGGATCAGAAGAGGGCAGCAGAGATGCATTTTTTTTTTTTTTTTTTTTTTTGTTAAAGCTCACAGGCCAGCTTGGCCATAACTGCCAGAATAAACACTTGTTGTGTGCTAGACTTTTTCTTTGAGAATGTTGCCATCCTCAGTTATATATTTCTGATTCCCATGAGAACAGATGCCACTGAAGCAAAAATATTCTTGTCAAGATATCTCAAAACTTTAATTAATTTAGGCTGTTTCTGAGCTTTGTAATGGAGTCTAACTTTCAAATGACATGAGATAATCATAAAGGGGGCTCAGAAAATGAGTATTAATAAAGACACTTTTTTTCTTTCTTTCTTTTGGAAGAATACTAGTTGCAACTCTGAAAAATCTGGAAGGATTGTACTGGTTGCCCTTTTCCATATAATTACAATGAATAGGGACTGAGGTTTTCAAGCGAGACAAAAGTATTATAAAAGTGGTCCATACAAACTTGTTCATTATATTCCATGTTTTTTTTAAGCCATCCAATGGTTTCACTATCAAAATCTTTGACATCAACCCTAGCTCTCGTTGGTGCATTTATAAGAAGAAAAAATAGCAATGTCCAATTTGTGAGAAAATCATTCTTTTGATTTGAACTGATCCATATATTGACTCAATGATCCAATCATAGCTTTTTAACAGCTCACTGGAGAGGAAGATTATCAGTAACTTAAATTTCAGTTCCTCGCTCAAAGCTATTGTATAACTTTGGAAGACTTAGAATATAGTGCCGCTTGTCTTACGAAAAAAATCTTAATTTTTTGTTCCACAGAAGAAATAGTCAAATAGGTTTGGAAAAACAAATGACAATTTTCATTTTTAAGTGAACAGTCCCTTTAATTAAATATTTTGTCTACAATTGAACTCTATGAATGTCTTATTGTAGGATCAAGCAAGAAGGATTTGCTTCCTGTCAACAGATAAATTGGTTTCGTCTTCTAAGCACAAACAGGCATTCTACTTTCAACAGCCCTGAAAAGCCACAATGATTCACAGCATTTTGGAGACACAAACAAAACAACAACTTTTAGAAATGCTTTATGTTCTTCGTCATGCTAATCTGCAGGCCCTCGTGTGAACATGAGTGGAAAAGAAACAGATCCTGGACCTGTTGACCTACAATCTTCACATTTCGTCTTACCCAGTCTCAGACGTCTTTGATGCCACAAAAACAAAGCGGGAGTGGCATTGATAAGCCTCTGGAATTCATGTGTAAACCCATACAGATGGCACTCCATCAGAGTCGCCATTCATGAGAGTGGTCAACTTTATATGGGAAGCTGAAAAGAGAAGAATTTCAGGCAAGAGAACGGGAAATTTGTCTGGATCGTCAAAAGGAAAAGTGCCGCATACTTCTGCAAAAGACTTTGATGTCACACAAGATGATTGAGAGATGTGGAGGCATGGTTTGATTTAATTTGCCAAATAATGGTTTGAAATGGGTGGTGAGGGGAGGAGGTAGTTTTATAAAAAACAAGTCAGTTCACAGAGAATGACAAAAAGAGCACATTTCAGCGAATGTATCAATCTGCCAGTAAGGAGCCCAAGAAAGAGGGAGTGCAGAGGTCTGAATGACGTGAGAGGCTGAGGAAGAGAAAGCAGGTTGTGAGAAAGCGCTCTGGTTGGCTCCTCTAAAGAAAAAGCCTCCTCTCTCCTGCTGGGCCCAGCTCGGCTCCTGTCCCCCGTCACAATGCGGGGCCTGCCGAGGCCCCCTGCCCCCTGACTGCCCTTGCTGCACTAGGAGAGCATTCCCAGCCTGGCTCCAGAGCCCCAGCATATGGAGGCCAGACTGAGGGGGTTGCTATCCACTGCGGCCCCCCAGCAGCAGCTACACTGTCTGGCAGCAGTGTGGAGCCTACTCCTAGAGTGCCGGACATGAGATCTTACTGCAAGGGTCGGAGTTTTACTGCAAGGGCGCACTAAAACTGTTGTCAAAGACAGCATGAAGAGTGAAAGAAACATGAAATATATTCGGCTCTCATTTTACTGAAGACTGGGGGTCTAGTTCAGACTGTCAAACTGTCGTGCTTAGCTGAAGACGACAAGCTAGAAACACCATCAAATTGCCCCCCTACCTTTTATTAAGCTTCTGTTCACACAACTCCTGATGTGAATTAAAAATGCTTTGAACTGGGAGGAAAATCTTCAGCTTCTATTGGATGGACTTTTCCATTGCGTTTTTAATCATACTTAGATTTATCGATTAGATAATTATAATTTGATTGGATACATGAAATGACTTTCATGTAAAGAATTGTTCTGATATGTAAAATAGGGCAATTATATTTAAGCTTATACAATACAGCAAAATGATAATGTGGCCCCACATTGATTTATAGTTAAACAATATAAATTTAAATAATCTAAAACTAATCTAAGTTTTTCTTTTTATTCCTTGTCTAGGTTTCACTTTATTTTGATGGTCCTTTAACACATTCTGTTGACAAGTAACGTTGCACCTACATGTCTACTAGCTCTCATTAGAGTGTTAGTAGAGTATTATTAGACTGGTAGGGTTTGAATAAGTTTGCAAAGTTACTTATAGTCAGTAGAATGTCTGTTGGGGGACCATCACAATAAAGAGTTAGCAGATATTAAGCAGACAGTCTACTCTAATGAGAGTTAGTTGACATGTAGTTGCAAAGTCACTTATAGTCAACAGAATGTTCAAAAGGGACCATCAAAATAAAGTGTTACCTTTGTTTATTCTATTTACATTGTAATTTCTTTATTCCCATGGTTGACATTAGGCCTGCATATGTTAAATGATAAAGTTTTCCACTGTGCATGATGTTCATTGGAAGCCCACTGATCTGGGTGAGCAATTTTGTTTATAATTAAATAATTAAATTTTTTTGGTTTGTTAAATATATTTATATCGGTGCATCCCTAAAAATAAACTTGTCAGAACAAATGTATTACTTATTTAAATACTTAAATTCAGCAAGCTTTAACTTGACATTCTGCAAAATAAGAAACCAGGGGGTGAGATGAAGTGGGGTCCAGCCAGGATCTAGTATCACTCTAAATGCCTTTTTGTGTAATTGCAGTCAACAGCTGTCTCTAAACTATCTTCAAGTGTCCCTTTGAAGAATTTCACTGTAACTGTAATGCATTGGTTAATGGCTCCACAAAAACGGGCCACACACGCCGTCCCAACACAAGAGGTGCAATCTGTACAACCAAGCACTCTTTACTCAGGAGAGCTGTGCTTCTTGGCCTGCCCTCAGCCCTTCAGCTCTGACATTAACTAATGTTGGTTCACTGCAGGAATATGCAGCCATTCTAATGCTAATGGCAGATTTAACCAGCTCCTTATCCTCAGTGTCTGAGCCTCTGTTCAACTTGATCTGCTGGGAAAAGTGAGCGAAGAAAATGAGAACAGGGAGGTGAGGCGAATAAAAGAGAGAAAGAAAGAATGAGAGAGCGAGGCAACAAAAAGTGGAGTGTGTGAAACGTTATTGTCAAAGCACAAACAAGTTTCTTTACTTTGCCTTTGTGAATGCTAAAGAAACTGGTGGTCAGTATGAATGCTGCATGTATGCTTGTAATTATGGGACTACAGTAACACTTGTTTCATGGTTCGAAAACATGACCCACATGTGCAGTCAGCAAAGCACTCTAGGAAGTGAGAACCCGGTTGAGAGTTTTACACTCACTCAATGCAGAGCAGCAGAAAGGCCAGGTGGTCATTAAAACTGCTGTAATCCCCTTCATGAATAGATCACGGTTTCTCTCACTGCGAGGAAAGCTATGCATGAGCAGTGCTGCAGAGAGAAAGAGAGAGAAGGGTAGTGTTTGATGCTGGGCCCCCAGGCCCTTTAGCACAGTGGCTGAACCGTGTTTCTGAGCGGATGTGTTAACAGTTTCAGGCTCAATGGAGGGAGAAATCCCCACAAAGAGAGGTGTACAAATATTGTGGGAAATCCATCCACTCTTTAATATTTCATGAAGCTCCACAATCTATTCATTGGACTTCATTCCTTTGGAGGGGCCCTCATTCAGACTCACTCCACCGCCTCAATGGGCAGCTCTTAATTGAGTGCCCGCTCATTTTCCAGCTCCCTGGCAGATTGTTCCTGATGAAAAGACCCTGGCTCTTCATCCTCCTCCTCTTCTGCACAAGAGTGGGAAGCAGAAACGAGGGCGCGCCTTGCTGGTGGTATGAGTAAGAGGGAGGGTTTGGGGGGAGGTAGATGAGAAATAAGAAGGAAAAAGTAAGGGAGATGGCAAGCAAGAACATTTGAAAGTTTGTTGTGTGCTGAAAAGGCAAAGGTTGAGGGTTGTCCCTTATCCCATGCGAGATGCGGAACCCATGTACTGAGAAAGCCAGTCCGTGCCAGCACAAGACAAACTGCTGTTCAGAGTGAGGCCATGGGGCCGAGCAATGATTCGGTAAACTCATTTGGGCTCCCTGCTGCCTCTGGCTGACAGAGAGGCCTTTCAGCACCGCTGACAGGACCTCAGAGAAATCCCCCATTCGCACCCTGGGAGCTTCGCATAGTCCGGTGTCAGCCCACACCGCAGCTTAAAACAGTCCGCAAGATAGATGCCGCTGTGCTAATCAGTCGTTTGTGTGCTGTACGGACACCATGCTGGGAATCTCAAGATGCTGAAGAGCACTGAGCACCTTTTTGATCTTTTCAAGTGTTTGTTAGATCAACTGTTTATTTACCACACAGCGAGGCCCCTCTCTCATGCCGTACGTCTTAAATAGGCACAACAGTGAAGTAACCTTCACACTTGTTGCACCTGTTCCCAAGCAAGACAGAGTTTCATTGATAAAACAACAGACATCAAAGCAAATCTTGCAGACCTGACAAGGTCTCACATTGTAGGTCTTTGGTGAATTGTTGGTAGTCATGTAAATGAGACTCTGTGAGGTAAAACGGAGCTGAAAGGAGTAACTGAGTATTATGCAATGTAAAGACCGATATGCTTAAACCACAGTGACATTGATGACAGCTCCTCACATGGGTTTAACATAGCACAATCTCTGACTGTGCAGTTC
Organism: Coreius guichenoti; assembly: GCA_039654105.1. Lineage (NCBI taxonomy): Eukaryota > Metazoa > Chordata > Actinopteri > Cypriniformes > Gobionidae > Coreius > Coreius guichenoti. The sequence goes on from CM077178.1 coordinate 19,300,055, forward strand.
ACACCATCATGTGAGACAGACCTGGCTCCATGTGGCAGGACCCGACTGTGAAAGTGTGACCTTGGGTGTTATCGGGATCCTGGATGTGTCCAGCTGCAGGCATGGCCTCTGATCCAATAATTAAAGGTCATCCGGTAAGAAAAGCTGAGCCTGGCATGCTCCAGCTGAGCCTGCTCACACTAACCCTGATGTGTGTCCAACAGGCTTAGAGCGACTCATGAGGGATGGAGGATGCCTGCGGAGAGGAGTCCAAGGGAGAGGAAAATCCACCACTACCACCCCCTTCTGTCAGCCCTCACCTCCCCACAACGCCTAGTTTGCTTCCGGGCTCCAACGCAAGTAACTCAGGTGCACATGCATAGATTTATGTTTTAAGTTCCTGCCCTCCACATTAAAGGTTATCTTACACAACACATGTGACTTTTGGAAATAAATGTGTCAGTGTACAAAACTATGTTTCCAGGAAGCCAATTATCAGAATACCTTTAACGTAAGCTAACATGACTGGGAATATAGGGTATATCATTCCAGAATAGTTGAAAACTCTTTTAATGCATTGAAGTCTGAGATTTAGGTGTAGAATATTAATGCAAGACTCTCAAGAGCCAGTCTAAGTGGCACCCCCATCTCCATGTCTAATCCTGAATGTTTTGATGAACTTCAAGCATGCACTATTTGAGAACTTTAAAGAGCCTTAGGAATGTGACTTCAGATCCATTGCCTTGATCTAAAGAGTGATTAAATCCATCACAGGGCTTAATAAACTGCCACCAGCTCACCCTGTCCTCATCACCACCAAGATAATGACAAGAGTGCATGGTACTCAGACAGCCTGGTCAGCTCAACTTTGCAATAACCTAAATCCATCACAGGGCTTAATAAACTGCCACCAGCTCACCCTGTCCTCATCACCACCAAGATAATGACAATAGTGCATGGTACTCAGACAGCCTGGCCAGCTCAACTTTGCAATAACTTTACAGGTGTTTTCAGAGTCAAGAGCCCTGCAGAGAGCTGAGGGAAAGCAGGGTCAAGCGCAGTAACATGATTGCACCTTGCTTGTTAACCTAACAAGCAGGTGATTAATTTTAGGAGCTAATCTTGTGGTACCCAAGTCAGGAGGAAATACCTCCGGTGGCCTAATCCACCCAGGCTTGGCCCAAGACACTCACTGTGCTACTCAGCAAGGCCCTTTGTGCTGGACAGGTATTAGCCAACAAGTGTGGGTCTGGCCTGCAATAGTTATCGGCTTGAGAGGAGGCCTACCTCAAAGACCCCAGAGTTGAGAGGGAGGGGAGGAAGGAGGCCACTCTCATCAAGGGTTTCTCCTTCTTTTTTATTTGCTAGGCTTGCATTTTCTATCAGCTTGCAGTGGACATGAAAGAGTCTGGGTCTCAGAGTGGCCTTTGTTTCCCTTTATATCGGACAACATCTGAATCTAAGTAGCCAGACAATTTGCTGATTTTCAGTGTCGCCCATTCTCTCACAGTAAGATTTGCTCAAGTTAGGATGAACTGTTTGAGAGTCAAGATGCCCTTGTTCACTTTTTTGTCCAGTAAGCCATCAAATTAAAAAGGGATCTGCTGCAGAGTGTTTAAAGTGATGTTGGGTATATCTTCTAAGATGGCCGCCTTGACCCACCCAGTTTGGTGTCCAATAAAATGATACTGCTAAGTGGCAGCTTTCATGTTTGGAATATTTATATCCCTCAAAAACAGGTAGTGAGTGACATAAATAAACACAGTGGAGGTTCATCTTATCTGAGCTACAAAGGGCATGAGTGTGCCACTGCCAAAGGCTGTAGTGAACTTTGACCCTACTGGGTCACAGAGAGCGTTTGTCCCTCCATAATTGGACAGAAGGGTCCTTTCGCTCTTCATTTAACCTTTTCTGGTTGATTCTTTCTTCCCTAGTAGCCACAAAGCCCCTGGTCCTGACCCAGTTGTTCCTGGCATATCTTTCCTCCCCCATCCCAGGCCTTTGAAAGCTGGAGAAAAGCTGGAGTGTGCTTGCCCTGTCAGGAACAATGGCAGAGTTAGTGACCCCTGACCCTCAAGGGCTTTAAGATTTCTTCCTGGATCAGGAGCTGCCTTTCTCTATGGTTGGTTACTGCTCTGCAGCTCAGGAACAGAATGAGAGTAAACACTTGTTAAGAAGTGATTCTTCTTCTCCTTCATCCTAGTAGCCCCACCCCCAATCTCTCTTTTTTTCTCTCTCCTCTTTCTGTGTTCTTGGTTCTTTTGTGTCCATGTGTTAAAGTTAAGGCAGGTCCTCTCTTCTGGCAGCATCCTGACAGTCCATCACAAACACAATGTCCATCAGTCACAGAACACACACACTTAACTGTATGTATTTACGACTAGGAAACTGCCAGAGCTGTTGCCTTGCACTGCTTAAGCTTCTATACAGAAAAACAAGGCACATTTTTGTGCAATTTAGAACAGACAAAATTCAATAAATCAGCAGCAAGTGTTAATGCAATGTAAGGAATAATAATTTTGAGTTAACTTTGAATACAGTTGGGTTTGTCACTGACATGAGGCACGAAAAGTGCATTGGAAGAGATATCCAATAGGGTCCAAAAGAACACTACTGAAAATTCTTATTCTTTCCTGATTTAATATATTTTCTTTACAAGTTATATTATCAGTATAACAATTTGAGCGAAAACTAAAGTTTTTCAACTTAAATTAAGTAAATTTACATAAATTTCAGAATCGCTTTAATGACAACTGCACGCAAGCTCCATGAACTCCATTTATTACTGACCAAGATATAGTGCAGAATCTCATTTCTTTTCTTTTACTCCAGAACATTTCTTTTTATATATATACATTTTTCAAAATGGGAATTCTTAAGCATCCTGTTATCATTGGACTCTATCCCGATCCCTTTGCAGTTTCCAAAAACAACACCCACCCTCCACCACAGGAGGGCTGGTCATCGAGGTGACCAGAGTGCTGTTCTCTCGCATGTCCAGATGCTGAGAATGAGGCTGTACAGCAGAACCAGGCTGAGAGAGGCCTGTGAAGGGTCTGTGAGTAGGCAGAAACATATGGGCTGAAAGAGAAGACCCACTGGGGCTGGCAGCTCCAGGGACCACGGGAGGCTTTGTGTTCGGCCCTGCCCTCCACACCACTTAATGGTGCAAGACAGCATTGTACAGTATTGTCAAGTGCTGCCTGTCTTTAGTGTGTGGACACCCATGAAAAGAGACCCTCTTCTGCCTTCTCTCTCACTTTCTTTTGCTCAGTAGGAGTTTTAGTGCTTCTCTTTTAACCCATTCTTTCTCGTCAAATCACCTCTCTGCTTCCTTTTGGCCTTTTTGTCCAGTTTGAAATGTTCTCTTGACTGATGACCAGAGAGGAACTAAGTGAACTGATTTCCATGTCTGCTTTGTCTTAGCCATGTGTCTGTAAATTTAGTGATAGTCCCATAATACACCAAAAAACTCTGCCCTACAGCCTCTTTACCAGTTATGGAGCCTAAAATAGCTTTTGTCTTTAGGAATTGTGGTCTGCCAAGGATGAATACCTTCTCTAGGATGAGATTTCTGCAAAAAAGACATGGATTTCATTAGGGCTGGTTAAAAATACTGCTTTTCAGTTGGTTCACAGAGAAGTTTTGTTTGTTAATTAAATATTGTGTCTGTTAAATAAATAGCAACAAAACTTCATGGTTTTAGCCCTTTTGTTAATTTTTGTAGCGATTTAAAAGTTTACATTTTGCAATTTACAGCATTAGCTAAGTGAAAATTTCTTTCCTAAACAAATTGGACATTATATCTGAAATACGCCCAAATGAATCAAAATTAAATCAATAGCTTTTGAACCTAAATTGAATTAGGAAATCTATATCAATACCCATGTATGTACCCATTGATGTTCCATCACTATCGATCAATTGTTTATATTTTGCACTCAAAACACTTTCGCTCGTGGAATAACTTAATCGCAAGTGACTGTTAATAGTCCAATTCTACAGTGGTTTCACTAACTGAAAACTTTTGCAGTGTAAAAGAACCAAATTATTGAGTGCACATTTTTATTTTATTTTATTTTATTTTATTTTATTTTATTTTATTTATTTAATTTATATGGTGATGACCAAAAATGCTACAACAAATTTTACCTTCTTTTTGGTCTACATAGCAATGCTAATAGTTCAGACATAAAGATTCATAAAGAAGCATTCTTTACGCCTGAACTATTTTCATTTGCATTTTAAATAGACAAAGCACTACACATCCCAATCTTGTCATTATATTACTTAGAGGTCAGCTGTTTGGAAAGATTACAAATATTATAAAGACACTGATTTACAGCTGAACGTAAGGTGACCCATCCCCTTTAAAGCTTCCTGTCTTGTTGGGCCTATAAAGCTGTCCCTGGCCCAATGAGGAATGAAATACATTCCTATTTAATTGACAGATATCCAAAACAGCTGGCTGGCTGCTTTTCACAATATGGCATGTCTGCACACTTTTACTTCTTTATAGTTCTGTGTCTGGATTGTCACAGATGTGACCCTGTCTGCTATCGTAACCACACTGTTCTTTACACTCTTTTCTTCACGAATACTTTCCGCCCCATTTCACCTGTCTGTGACGCACCCTTTCGCCACACACACATACACACACACATAGATAAGTGCACCCATTGCCACAATAGTCAACCCTTAAAGCCCCCAGGTTCTCTTTGTTTTTAGATTTATCGGTTATATTTTTGGATTTGCTTAGGAAATGCATATCTAGGCCTGGTTTCACAGACAGGGTTTAGATTAAGCCAGGATTAGGCCTTAGTTCAATTAGGACATTTTAAGAAGCTTTTATAAACATGCCTTAGAAAAAAACATTACTGATGTGCATCTTGAGACAAAACAATGGCATTGACATATTTTAAGATATGTCAGTGCAAGTTGCTTTCAGTTAAAACAGCTCAAAGATGCATTTTAGTCTGGGACTATCTTAAGCCTTGTCTGTGAAACTGAGGGCTATTGTACTGTCTCTGCTTCATACAAACTAGCAAAGCATCTCTTACACAAAGTCTTATAAAACATGAAATGATTTAGCCATTTTTGCTAAATAGTTACAATTTTGAATCTTTTTGTTGTAGTGTGAACAGAAAAAACCCCAATGAAATCCAGTTTTTACAGTCCTGATACAAACCACATTCGTAGGTGGTTTGAAATCCAATTTAAATATGAATTTCGCTAAATAATTGCTTGTTCTTCGACTTTTTTTTTTTTTTTTTTATGCTGTTGAAAGAATTTTATGCTGTGATAAATATGTTTAGACTGGATACTGTTCTCAATGGCAAAACATCCATTACTAAAGCAAAAGCGAATGCAGTCTGAAGAGAAAAAAAATCTAATCTGATCACATGTAACTTACAATTTGAATAGTCATTGCATTATAACTATATATAGAGATGGCAAAAGACACTTTTCATCCCATAAACGCTCACAAGAACCCACTGTACTCCAAAATGCTCAAATTCAAACATACCTCATCTCTCAAACACTGCATGTAATCCTTCCCTATCGTACCCATATATTCATTTTCCCTTTAATGTACACAATGACTTCAGTGGCACTGGAATCTGCTAATGGTTAATCATCTGCCCTTCCACACTGTGGTTTTGTGAACACTGGGGTGCTAATGGAAGAGAGGCCGGGCAGGCCTGACCCTGTCATTACCTTAATGTGGGCCTGGGCTCTCCCGCCTTGCCTCCTGCCACCATCAAATGAGCTTCACACATGCTAATGCCAGTCCTTTGATTGTTGCGCTAAATGAAAATTAATTGATTCTCATTCAAGTCTTTTGTCAGCTCCCTGTTTTCTCCACCGTGTGCTCTTTCTTTTTGGACCTGGCCACTCAACAATACACACCGCAGCCTTCTCCCCAATGCATTCTAAAGCATGGAAATGTACTTGCTATTGCTATGCAGACTCCAGAGATACAAAAGAAAGCGAGCCGAGCAAATGCAGCGTCTTGTCATTTGGTTATGTATGTGTGTCACCCTTTGGTTAGCAATGCCCTACCTGTAGGTTCTTCAGATTCCCTTTTGTCTATGCCAACACGCTGTGAGGAGTATAGTACTGGGTGACAGAATGTGAAACTCTGTGGGTTGGTCTTCGGTCATAATGCGCAGTCCGTGGTGTCCTGATGGGACCACTTAATATGGAGAACAGTGAAACAAAAACAAATTCCGTTATGTCTATGAATCATTTGCAGTCACATTGTCGACTGTTGCAAAGTATAAAGGATTCAAGTTACGTTTTTGCACCAATAGAGCAGAAGCTTCTTTTACAAAAGTTCCTTGTGAGGCCTTTCTCTTCTCATGATGTGCCAAGGTTTTGCCAAAATGATCTTAAAGGGATAGTTCAAAGAAAAATTTAAATTGTCATCAGTTATGTTGTACTAAAACTGACTTTCTTACTTCCAGAGTACGAAAAAATATATATATATTACATTTTGTCAATATAATGAAAGTGAATGAGGACTGGGGTCGTCAAGCTCCAAAATAATAATGAAAAAGCACTTGTTATATTTCTTGTTGTCTGAAGTCATTATTGTCAACTTTCTGTGAGGAAATTTTAAGTTGTTAGCCTACTTGCTGGAAATCTCAACTGAAGATCTTCATGAGAGAAGTAATAAACTTTACGTCATTCTTTTGAATGATTTTTTTTTCAGTGAATCAGTTTATCCAATTCACAAAACTGGACTGAATGCGGTGCTTGAATTCATCTCAAAGACTCTTAGCATTGACTTAAATTTCAGCTATCATATCAATTAAAATGTTTGAGTCATTAGGAGCACTTTTATGGTGCTTTTGCTTACTTTTTGAAGCTTTCCGTTCAATTAATGGAAAAGAGGACCGGAACATAATTCAATCATTCTTTTGGTGTTAGGTTTTATTGAGCACAAGGATGAGCTATGACTCAGTGTTCACTTTGGAGTAAGTATTCCGTGAATGATTTCAACTAATTAATTTTTTTGCATGCAGTTTGTCCACAGATGATTTAACTCCAAACATCTGAGTTCACCAGTGGCCTCATGCTTTGCTGCAGTTCTAATGGACTGTGATAAATTAATGTTCTGCAGATACACAGAAGAAAGAATCTCCTCATTCTCTTTGCATTGTCCGTGCAACCTGTTTGTTTGTCGATCGATTGCCTTCCATTTTCCCTGTGATTAACCAACCCTCCCCTGCTCTCCTCTTCTTTTCTTTTTCTGGGCAAGGGAACAAAATGGAGGGCTGGTGAAACATTAACCAGGATGTGGTGGCTGACACTGATGGAATGAGACAGGAGTGTGATGGTCCTGTCGTCCGGTCTGAGGAAGGATTGTCCTCAGCTCCGGCTCAGTTGTCTGAGGTCAGCTCAAAGGTCACTGTGGGCGTACTGCCCAGATTAATTTAAGGATGGGGATGGAGAAAAGTCACCAAAACGGCCTTTGATTTATAAAGCTGACACCAAAACGAAGCCTGTCATGTGTTTAGGAATGCTTGAGCCAGAAAGTGCTACAAAATACGCAATAAAAACGCTTGCTGTAGTGTATCGGACTATTGCTCTCCATGTTATTAGATGAGCGGCATGAGAGCGAAGTAGGTATGAATGCCAATAAAAGGAGCGCCATTCGCAGGGCCATCATTCATGAGTGAGTGCTCCATGCCTCCGCAAGCTTGCTCCCAGCTCCCCACACTCGTCGCCATTGTGACACTCTGGCAGAGAGAATCTTCTATAGTGGTCGGAATCAATTCATTGGCCTGACAACACAGTACCAAACCAGGCTGCCGTTTGCACAGAGAAACCCCCATGAAACAGCCCTGGCCCCATCTGTCAGGGCCTCTGAGGCACATTGTGCCTGTGTGAATGTGCATGGGAGGGAAAGAGGAGGTTAATCAAAGTTTGGATGAGGAGGAGGAGGGGAGAGAGTGTGTGACTGAATATGTGGGAGGGGTGCATGACCATTATGCTGATCTGCCTGTTTTGCTGCTATTCAGAGCCATTAGAAGAATACATTCTTTGGCACTCCTTTGGCTCGGGCAGTGTTCTGTCACCTATGCTGCCCATTTTTCAGCAGCAAGGGTGGTCACAGGGCAGTGGATTGTGGGAATCAGGTTAATTAGAGAGGCCGGGGCGTTTGCTGATGAGCGCAAGGAGGAGAGAGACGTTTTAAGATAATCGAGCGGACCCTTGGCCTGACCCGCTCCTTGTTTAACCAGCCCCGTTGTGATGTTCCCAACAGATCCGTTCTTAAGAGGACCTCTTCCTGCTGGCGATCCCCGGCATACCTTTCATCCGGTCTCGCATTGGTCTTTACGCACCTGCAAAGTCCCGGCCTCTGCTTGTTTTCTTGTTTTGTTCCCTGTCATTGATAACGCATAAAAGGCCGCCAAAGCCTCGTGACTATGCGTTTTCCTCCTAATTAGAATTCCTCCTTTCAGCGTCTCGAGCGGCAAACCGTGTCGAAGAAGCGCTCTTGTTCATTTCTCATTCCTGAACCTGAACCGCCCCGCTCCTACGGTGTCGGACTGAGGTTCATGTTGGCTCTGCCATACAATAGGATAAGTGCTGACCCCTAACCCTCTGGTTGACCCGCTCTATTGCGAGGGTTAGGGAGCGATGCAGATGTGGGTAAACTTCCAGAGATCTGGAGAATGCTGCACACTTGTTAAATGGCTGTTTTCCCCCTCGTTATTTAAAGAAAACTCCAAAGAGAAGTGGAAGATGGTTCTAATTAGAATGTGGGGTTCAAGCACAAAGGCTATGACAAGAGGACAGATATATTCAGCTGATTGGAGTTGCCGCTACTAACTAGCAGCCAGAATGAATGAAGAGTATCAAAGGATGTCTAAAAAGGAAAACAGTGTATAACTTAATTAGCAGGGATCATCGCCTAACAAAATCAAGGCTAAGATAACAGAGTACAAAAAGAGTGTGCTTTATTTCCTGTTAGTTCCAAAAATGACACACAAATATCATGACACCAAAATCACTATTTAATGTACAGTTGACTGCCTCATGAGTTAATTCCTGCATATTTTTTTTACCTATTTTCCTGGTGTTTGAGAATGCAGGTATGTGCTTTGGACTGTGCAATGCATTGGCATCTCTGTTTCTCTCACTGCAGCTCTTATCATTAGCTGCCAGAAGGGGGCAATCTAGACCAAATCATTCCTAGTTTGGTGGAAACAGACCCTATAGTAGTGATTCCCAACCAGGGCTACACATACCCAAACGTGTATTTGTGTAGGTTGCAGGGAATACTTGAAAAGGTTTTGATTTTGTTAATCTTATATGATATTAAATATAATGATTCTTGATAATAACATAAAAATGCATTGGAAAAGAAAACCCGAAATGCAAATCTAAAAATAATGAAATAATGTAAGAACTAATAAATAATGTAAATAATGTAAAATTATCCATGTTTGGATTTAGTCTCTTATTTTACAAATGTTTTGTACAGCAAAGTGAATCACTGTAAAAATTATTAAATATTAATCATAATGCTAAGTGCCATTTTTAGTTTGCTTGACACCAAACAAATCAATCATTTAAAACAAAACAAAAAATCTAATTTAGGTCTAGTATTAATTAAATTAATCATAGTATTAAACTTTTTTTTCTTTCCTAAACGTTATTAATTAGTTTCATTGTCAGACTGTTTTGTCTTTAGACTTTATTCTCTACAGATTTGGGCTAATTTAGTTTGGTTACACTTTATTTTAAGGTGAGATGTAGTTACATTGTACTTGCTCAAATAAGTACTGAGTAATATTAATTATCTACATGTACTTACTATAGAGTTACGGTTAGGGTTTGGTTTAGGGTTAGTTACTTGTAGTTAGGCATAATTTACTGTTATTACTATAGTAAGTACATATAGTAACGTGTAACTACGTCACCTTAAAATAAAGTGTTACCTTTTTGTATTTATTTTTGTAATTTTGTCTGTTGATTACAAGACGATGCAATGCAATGTGATACTTCTGTGCTTACAAGAATCTAAGAAATTTAGACAAGCTGTAAATTTTGAAAGAACAACAATGAAACAACATATTTAATATATCGTATATTCTTTTGTGTTAACAGGAAAAAAAGAAAGCCATAAAGGTTTGGGACCACATGAGGGTGGGTGAGTAAATGATGACAGAGTTCATTTTTTGGCAAACTATGCCTTTAAACAAAATGCTAATACATATTTGTGTCTAACACACACAATGCAACTGATATTTCAGTGCAACTGTACTCTTAAATTACTCAGAAATTCAGTCATTCGCAAGTAGGTGATTTGTTTGCATTGCATCGCATCTCACAAGAAACTTTTTTTCTAGGCTGTATCAATCAACAGTTTCAGGTCATTGTCAATAGACAGCCTGTTTATTATTGAACATCAAATCTTTCAAAAGATGAGATGTAACTGTCTTCAGTCTTCAATCATTTGAGGAACTGCTGCTATATTACCACATAGGAACCCTTGTTTCATTTAGGCTAGTCGGTAATGATGCCAGCACTCATGCAGAGAAAGTGGCCACATCTGAGACAATGCCTGGGAAAGCTAATAACATACCATTTAAATCAGCCAAATGGGACAGGAGGAGTCTCCCTTTAAACCCTCTCCATGTCCACCTCTCAAAAATGTGGAGGTGTCTGTCTGAGCAGCCCGATCCCGGGGTGGCAGACGAAGATACGGGGAGCTCTATGGCCCGGGAATGAGACCTCTTTTATTTTTCCACCGTATCGGCATCATAAATGTCCTGTTTCCTATTGTGTGGGAACTCATCTCGGACATTGTTCCTGTGGATGTGGACACTGGTAGCCAATAAGTGGAACATGGTCTCCCATGGGGCTGGAGTCTAGCATTCCTGGCATTTCCAGTCGTCTGTGCTGCATCAGGCATGGAGAACTGGTGTACTCATCACTGATTGTGTTGGGCTGTTTCTCCTGGCGTGAAAGCACATCTGTGACCTTCAGAGGAATGTCATTGTTTTTCCTGACCTGTTCCCTTAGTGATATTTTTAAAAAACATCCAAAATGCCTGTTACTATAACGTGTTTTTGTAAAAATCACTCTCAAAGGCATGTTGCGTTGCGTGCACTGATTTACTCTTTCTCAGTTTTTCACGAATCCAGTAAATACTGTTGCTAGTATGGTGTAAACATTGTGAGAGGAATGTAGGGGCAACGTTTCAATTGACAGCTGCTTGTCATGGCGGGTATATTCTGCAGGTGAAGAATTCATCCTGTACAGTGAGAGATGGGTTCTCACAGCCTGTGTTTGCTGTTTAGCTGGTGTGAATTCTACTCACAGTGTTCTGATGCCCTATAGGGTCACGGTGAGATCAGCCCTTCCTCACACACTCTCTAACAGTCTCTCTTTCTCTTCCTCTTTTTCCCACACACACACATAACCGGGGAGTATTAGTGTGATTCATGTAGATTGTCTATTATTATTTATTGCACATATAGTTATTTAATAGTTGTTATGAAGCTGTCTTGATAGTGTGTTCATGTGCACCAACATCAGGGAAAAATGTAATAATAATGCTCATATGCATAATACAGAACATTTAAAAGGTAATCAGATTGGTCGCTCATGCTCAGCACTCTGTTTAGCCTGACATGGAAAAGTGATGTGTTAACCGTAGTCTGCCACTAAATTTGTGAGTGTATCCATGTGTCCTGGCAGACGATGGACTACATTTATAATCACCCATATACACAAGACAAAATACAAGTGTTAAAGCAACATCATCATGAGTCTTAGGATTGGGTCTATATACATATATGGCAAGGTAAACTGTCTTTTTTTATTAAGTTTGACTTTTTTCCACAACCATAATATGTTAACTCTTGTGCACAAACTCTGTAAATATTTTTTCGATATTTTCAGTTGGTTATGTTACAGTTTTTCTCTGACTCTTTGGTACATTTCTTGAATCATCCTTAAAATTTGCAAACCAGTAAGTTCATTTCTCAAAACAATTCATACAAACAGCACCACACAATGGATTACCTGCAAAAGCCTGTAACTTGCTCAAAATCCTTCTCCAAAAGTAAGTATTTATGTCAATGAACATATCAGTGCCATCAGAATGGCAAGTCATTGTGTCATTGTTCACAAACAAGATCATGTTGTCATCTTGTCAATATAACAGTGTACTCTTTTCAGATGTAAACTATGGTTACAATTTTGATGACAGTGATTGAAAATGCACAAGACTGCACTTTATCTGTATCTGTATGGCATATATCAATCTGTACAGTAGGGTCTACAAATTTACACATTACTCTATGTGGGATATTGATTGCAAGAGACTGGACAGGATTCGATTCACAGTTACACTGTTACTGTTGGTCTGCCAATAAATCACAGTAAAGAAAAAAGACAAGACTATATATGTACACACACACACACACACATACTGTGTATATATGTATGTTTGTGACATTATGTCTCTAAATTTACTGCATAATGTAAAATGCAAGTTGACTACTGTAATATAGCATTACAGTAAGTATTATTACACTATAGTGAACATTGTCTGATTAAATGCATATCTGTTCTGTCTACAAACGTTTGAATGATTGAGAACACGGTTGTTCTCCCAACATTCGGCTGTACCTTTCGACCCGCCTCAGCCATTGTAAGGTCATGATTGAGAACATGGTCTACAATAGTGGCCCTTATTTCATAAGAAACATGTCTACAATTTTGGCCTCTTCTACATCTTCCTCTGTTTTGCCTCCGTACCCTTCCTCCGCATCCTTACTCCTTCTTCCTGGCTGTTGACCCTGTTTGCTTCCTTCTTGTTCTTTCATTGTCAGAATTTGTAACACTGTGTTGTCCTCTGTCTATATATGCTTGCCAAATGAAGCTTCATGAGAACTGGTAGATCATTGGTTGATCTAATGCTTTACATTTCCCTTCATTAGTGAAATTTAAAATTCTCCTCCACAATTCATCAATTCAGGACACATTTACAAAAAAAGTCTAATTGAAATCTTTAAAAAATATGCTTGACAGTTTATGACAACTAGTTCAACCATTTTGCATTTTATGACTTATGCAAGGAATATTGCCTAGATGTTTTGAAGGGTAAGACACTATTCAACACAGAACCAGTATAATACATTTTGATAAACATGACATAAGCAATTGATAGGAAACAGCAGACAACTGTACATAATCAATTGCATGAATGTACCAAAGCATTTGCAACTTGTTCAAAAGAATGAGAAATTGCTTTATGGTGTGCACAACTGACTAGATGATGAAGTAGTTGAACTGAGAATTTCAGTTGTGATCTGAGAAATGCACCAAAGCGACTGAGAAAAACTATAATAGTTAACAATGCCATAAATAATGACAAATGCATTTGATCCATGTGTGATTTTAATAAATTGTAGTTATTTGGTCAATCTCAAATTTTCCTGGCTAATGGTGTAGACAATTCAACGGATTGAGCTGAAAATGAGTTTGAAAGATCCAGTAGTCATTTTAATCGTAGCTGAGTTCTATATTTGCAAACATTTATGCATTTTTGACATCACATTATACTTTAACTTTTGTATCTGACACGTTGAGAATTGTGCATTTTGTGATCAAATGGAAGCTACGTCAAAACATAAAAATAAAAGTCCACGTTCAAAGGTATTTAATTTATTTTAACTTCCTGTATACTGACTTGACTATTTTGTCCTGTTTATCAAAGATCAGAGATCAACAGTTATTTAATACTTTTTCCATGTGTTATTCTTTTATTGTATTTGGATGTTACAAAACCATCGGATCCCCTCTGGCATATCCCAGCATCACAAAAGGTTTTTACATCTCGTCAGATCTTCAGTGAATGTCAGAAATGCAAAATCTCTCTCAAAGTCATATCCTTCACCTCTGGAACTACTGTCACGACCGCTCCAGCCCTGAAACAAATGAAACGGCACAAAAGTATATATGAGAGTGTGTATGTGTGCATTGTGTTACAGAGTAACCAAAAGCCATCAAAGCACGCTAGGGATGACGTGCCGCTCTAGCACAGGAATCTCCCAAATCACTCATGCAGCAGGAGGTAAGCAGCACATTATTGGTTTGCACTCTTTCCCAGGAAGGTAGGCAGGTCTCCTACCCTTTACTTTAATATACTCGACAACAGGACCTAAGCCCGCCACAGTAGTGTAACTCTCTTCCTTTTAATTAAATATGCCCACGCTGATAGTGAAGACCTTTGCACCTTTTTTATTCAGTGTATTTCTCTGCATTTGTGCTTTCAGAACCCAAATACTGGGAGATTTCGAGTTGTTATCCATCTTTTATGGGCCACAAGAAAAATCCACAAGTTTTCAGAATCATAGATCTGTCAGTTTGTTTTTGTTGCTTGCCCTTTAAATTCACTACGTATGAGAAACAACCATTCTCGTGTCCCAAAGGAAATGATTACCCAGGATGATTTAGGCTTAGTCAGACGTTTGACTGAGCGCAATTAGGAGTGGAGCCGGTTGAAGCCTGAAAACCTGCTGTGCTCTGGAACTGCTGTCCAACCGCACACTGTTATATCAATTCAGACATTAGATACTCTTACCAAGAATATCAGTGAGCCCCCTACATGAGAATAAAACTACAACACTGCCAAATTACTTGAGCAAATGTGCCTTGTGTTACCAAAAGAACTGTAAAAAAAAAAAAAAAAAAAGATCTAAAAAACAAGGCACTTTTTTTGCATTTTCTATTAGCACATAAAATATAAAAATAAATAGTAGGCATTTTATGTATCTTTTAAGGGCACAATTTAAAAATAAAATTAAGAATAAAAAACATTTGGCTGCAGTAAACTCATAAGCAGATGGGAAATTCTCGTTATTTAAAGATTATTAGCTGTAATCTAGCAAAAGGAGCGTGAAGGCTCAATCACCCCGAAGGCTTCTCCAGCCATTTTAAAACAATGGAGGAATTCACTGAACTAGAGATGACCCATTGAGAGAGAGAGAGCCATTGAGCCTGTAGATCTATTGATCCAAACTTTTTTAAAAGCTAAAAAATTGCAGCACTCCTGTCTCAGATTGTGCCATAGCATGTGTGTGTATGTAAATGAGTGATGTCAGTGGGATTTTTGATGGAGCACTTTGTCACCTGCTGGGCCGTGGCAGGTGCCTGAAGGTAAATTTGGCTAAATTCCTTTGAACCGTTGGCTTAGCTGAATAAGAGGGCTTTCCTCTCATTATAATTTTGATTAGCATAGCTTTTCTGCTCAAAACCGTGATCACTGAATGTTAAATATTCAAATTCCAAATCAACACACATTGATTTTATTCTCTAAACCTATTGATTAAATACCGGTCCGTGCAGGTCTAGGCTATGCTTTGAATGATTACTTATTGCTAATCGGTGTTAGCATGGCCGCTGTGCTCCTGTCTCAGTGGGGAGAGGCTAAGAGAGCACACGGCCCAGAGGTGTCGATGGGGAGCTTCACCTGAGGCCGTGCTTAGTCATCAAACAGGCCGGAGAGCTTGATGAGCTCTTCTAAATGCACCATTGTCTCCTCCCCGCTGTTACTTTCAATTCAAATCTGTCATCATGCAGTTAGTAAAGAGGAGAGAGTGCAGAGCTACTGTTAGCATCTGTTCATGAAACTGCCTTCGCACTTCTGAGGAGATGTTAACTAGGGTAAAACCAGATAGTAAGCGCTGATTTAGAATGCAGTGGATGAAATAAATATGAACAGCTTGTATAAAGTGGCACAGCAGTTATGTATGAAGTTGATAAACGTGTGAACAGCACTTTTTACAGAACATGTAAAGTTGCTTGGGAACTTTGAAGCAACAAATTGTCTCTGTTAAAGGTACTATTTGCAATGTTTCAGACTGATCGCATATTTTTATGACCTAAACTAGAATTTGGAAAGGATATATCTGTAAAATATGGGTCATTCCTGTTATGGCATACGTTTTAATGTCCCTATAATATGTCTTAATATATTGAATAAATGTATTCTATTAGATATAATGTACAGTAACATCATTTTAGTAACAACAGCACAAACAATGAGTATTGGCAATGGATTTTATGAATTGTTTTGTTTTATAGTATTTATAGATTAAAAACAATTAACATTTGTAGATTTCTAAGATAAATCAAATTAAAGAAATCTACAGTATAAAATTGCTGTTAAAATATCAAAATCACCCTCCAATTTAAATCCTCATGTAAGCTAATTATGTAACTTTTGACGGTAACTTTAGCTCTTTATTTATCTTCCATCCTGTTACAGTTATTTATTTATTTTATTTTATATAGGCTATACATATATCTATCGTATCAGTCGTGCTCAAAAGTTTACGCACCCCTTGCACCCCTTGGTTTTCTGGCATCTTTTGCATATTTGAACCCTCTCCAGCAGTGACTATATGAGATCCGTCTTTTCACACTGAAGACAATTGAGGGACTCAAACACATCTATTAAAAAAGGTTCAAACATTCACTGATGCTCCAGAAGGAAACACGATGCATTAAGAGGGTAAAAACTTTGAATTTGAAGATCAAGATAAATTGTACTCGATTTGTCTTCTGGTAAACATGTATTTTCTGCCCTTCGGAAGCACTACATGAAACAATTTGATATTTAAACAAAATAAGAAAAAAAATTTGGACAGCTTCATCCTGTTCAAAAGTTTTCACCCCCCGGCTCTTAATGCATTGTGTTTCCTTCTGGAGAACCCTCACTGAATGCTTGAACCTTTTTTTATTAGTTGTGTTTGAGTACCTCAATTGTCCTCAGTGTGAAAAGATGGATCTCAAAATTATAGTACACAGTACTAAATAAAAAATAACATGCATTTTGTATGATCCCTCTTATTTTGTTAAAATAATGAACATTTTGCAGATTCTGCAAGGTGTATGTAAACAGTTGCAAGACTGCATGTGTGTATTATAAATAATACATTTTAAGTGCCTGAGTTTGACCAGAGCATATTTCTAAAAATCCAGTCCACCCTTTTCTCTTTTATGGAATTACATTTTAAATTACAACACATGCATATTTGTTCTTTAAAGATACAGGGCTCCTGCATAACATGACTGACCCATATCAGCAGTCAGAATTAGATCTTTGTGGAAATTCCCTCAATATAAAATTCCAAAGACCCTGATAAGAGTACTACCATCACAATACAGTCAGCTGGAAAGTTATGGAGTATGACATGATGTGGGAGGCTTCGACTGGAAACAAATACAAAGGTTGAAACTGTTACCCTCATAACGAGTTCACCTCAGAACAGGGAAAAATGTTAGAGGAAAAAGCATCACAGGGATCATTAAAGTAATTGGCTGAAGCTGCGCTGTGGATGGCGTCCATTCTGTTGTGTTGTGTTGTGTTGTGTTGTATTGGCTGGTCTGCTGGCTCCAATCGGACCTTGTCACAATGTTGCTTATAGCCCACAGATCAAGGGCTTGGTCCCTGTAGGCTGCCCGACGGCCTCCAGGTGGGCACACTAATGAGCCAAGGCCCCAGCTCGACTGCAGCCTCCCTGGGCAGGAGGGGCCAGAGGCCGAAGGGTGCAGGGTCACCCATTGCAGGGGGCTTGAGCTGGGGGTGAGCAAGCATAGATGACAGAGAGTCCATTTAGATTTGGGATATGGACTGGATGTGGACCCAAAGTATACTTGTTTTTTTTTTTACACAGTAAACAGCATAGCCTTTCAAAGTATTCTCCACTTGATAGTGTGAATGAACAAAGGCGCTCAACAGATGCATTCATCCTTGTCCAGTGTCTGCGTTATTTTTCTCCAAAAGTTATTAGCAATAAAAATGTATTTGCACTAGTACCGTGTATCTCTTAACCACCTCAAACAAGCACTCGTCAATGTGGACGTCTATTGTTGTTGCTGTCTTCAGTAGTTTTTTTTGTGGTTTTTGTCCTGTCTCCTCATTTCTTATCCAACTGTGAAACAATGGCCCGGGCCAGTGTTGCAAACAAAGATAGCAAACTAATTAGTGCAACAAAAAAAAATCGAAAGTGCACATGTAAGCTGCACATACATTATTTGAAAAATCGGGCAGGACGTACTGTGCTGATGAAAAAAATCACATCACGCGCATTGTAAACATACCCTAGCGTTCGCGTAAAAACCAAAGTATACTTTGGGCTTAAGGCTGTATGGAAGGTGGAGTGAAATGACAATTTGTCAGCAAAAAGGCTTATTTTGCACGTGTGCTGTCTTATCAATTCTCCAATGGTAATTGTTGATGTGTTTACGGAAACAGTGTTGAATTGTCTTCACGTCGTCACCCCCAGGCTTTACAATCCTGCAATATTCAGAGTGTAAACACTACAGCAGTGATCTCTGTGCTGAAGCCCCTCAAAAGGAGAGAGAGAGACTACTAATGGAAGTGTTTGTCTCCTCTATCCAGCCGAGTCTTTGTTGCTCTGATCTTACAGGAGTTTATTTTATCCTATGAGTTCATGGTGTTTTGAGAGAAACAGCCCATCTCCTCCACCACTGTTTGGCCCAAAATAAGATGAAAGGCTCTAGGAAAGACCCCACTACCAATCTCGGGTACTGTAAATGGGGGATATATATGTTTATTCCCTTAATAATGGCTTCCCAACTTCAGTATCCCCTGCTATCTTGTCTGTCATCGTGTCCCAGAGAGCACCAGATGAGAATGGGTCATGGCCATGGATTTCGTGGTTTGTTTAGTCAGCCTTTCATTTGGGTAAATAGTCCCGGTTTGGCTGAGGCACCGATAACACGTGGTGGGTGTCCCGCAGTGCTGGTCAGTCAAAAGGGAATAAACTCACTCCATACAATGTGCTGCCTTCATAAAGGCTTCTTTGTGACTGGAGAGAAGGGTCAACTCACTCCTCCAGCCAGCTAATAAATGCCCACATTCTCTACCTTTTTGATTTTGTTTTGGCAAGTAGGCGCAGACAAAAGTAGAAAGACGTTTAATTATTCACAGGGAAATAGATAAAAGATTAATTTGCATTGATTTTGCTTCCTGACAAAGAGAGTCATTTTATGGACTCAAGAACCAGAATGCAGACCATTTTCTCCAACCAACCAAATGGAACAAAAAGATCAATGGCACTTTTAGCATGGTTATCAATGACCAAAACCTGGAAACGGTCCCTTTGAACAATATTGGTTTTGTGCATTCTACGCATTGTTCATGTCCAAAGTTTGCGCCAATTCCTTTAGAGAAATGCGTGTGCTTTAGCACAAGAGAAAACCAAATGAATTTAAATAATTCCGTTTGTTACGTTCACAATGCAAAATTTCGGTTAAATCACAGGATTGATGATAGCATTCAGAATGTTAAAGCAGTGACAAATGCTATTTTTTCTGGTCCATTTTCAGCTTTTAACTCTTCCAAGCGCATTAACCAAAGCGTTTCAAAGATTTGTCTTGCTTGTTTTGTGTAGACACAAAATGGTTTCAACAAAATCTTGCTTATTCGCTGACATGAATCATTTGTGCTTGATTGCTTTATTTACTGGTTCTATAACAGAATGTATAACATTCAGTATATTTGTTTAACTAATTGCACAAAAACATAAAAAAAAAAGAAAAAAGTATTATCTTGCAGTTCTCATTTTCTCTAAAGGGAGATTAAGAATCAACGTGTAGAGATTAGTTTATAGTGAATTTATTGTTCGTATTTTTATTTAAATAAAATGAGCGAAAATAAAATATTAAATACAATTTCACATTATATTTTGTTTTTAATTGAATGGAATTCAAATGTTTTACAGAAACTTTTACCTAGACTAGACTTGTGATCACAACCGCTTTTCATTTACATAGAACCAAAGCTAACAAACCTAAGATTACCTAAAACTTTAAATGCCACTCTTTTGCAGTTACTTAGTATTTTTTTCTGTGTTTTCAGTCAATACACTTTAAAACTGCAAACTGTCTCATCTTCTTCCTCGTGAGATATTTAAGCAGAAGCACCATGCACAACACTGTACACCTGCCTTTGAAATATTTAGATCTTGCATCTGTATATCCATCTTCTTTGATGTATTCTTTTAACTGCGTCACTCCAACTCTTCCAGGAGTTGGGGAGGGTCCATACAGTGGTAGCATGTTCCTGAGCAGTGGGGAAGGCCTCTTCTGTCAGCACAACACAGTTTAAAGATGTGATGTGAACGAAGTGTACCAGTGTCAAAGCTTGGTGTGCGGGACCCAAATCACAGCTGATTCGTCATAATGTATTTAAAGCGGCAGGTCCCAAGATCTACGAGCTTTCCGTGTCCCAGTTGTCCCCATTTAAGCAGCATGCCTCCTTATCTGAAGGGAGGCCTCTTAAAACCTTATGAAAAGGACTCTTCTTCACTCATTGTGCTCATTGTCTCTAAAGCCTGTTATTAGTGCAGGGAGTCAAATGATGTTGAGCTGCTGAAGAGGACATCAGAGAACTTACAGGTGTAAGATCTGTTCTTAATTGGATATCCTCCTACCTTTCATTACTGTATGCTTGGATGGACGCAGTGGTGGGAGACAGCGGGACTGTAAGGAGTGTGAGTTGCATCCAGACTAACTTAAAATGAGATGTAATTATAAGCTTTCCCTAAAGACACTTTTCTTGAGCTTGTTTAATGGCACCAAAATGACAGTCCTGTTAAAGTGAATAATTATGTATTATGGGTGTGACGGGTAACACCAGTATTTATCTCAGATCAGTTTTTAACAGAAGGAGCAGATCCAAGGTAGCTTGCCTGCTTTCATGCTTCTAATTTCCTTTATAACAGTGGTAAAGTGAGCTCACTGCAAATGTCCTCAAATGATCTCTTCATGTTGGAATGCAGTAGTGCCACACCTCTTATATATGTGTGTGTGTGTATGTGTATGCATGTATGTACAGTGGGGAGAACAAGTATTTGATACACTGCCGATTTTGCAGGTTTTCCTACTTACAAAGCATGTAGAAGTCTGTAATTTTTATCAAAGGTACTCTTCAACTGTGAGAGACGGAATCTAAAACAAAAATCCAGAAAATCACATTGTATGATTTTTAAATAATTAATTTGCATTTTATTGCATGACATAAGTATTTGATCACCTACAAACCAGTAAGAATTCCGGCTCTCACAGACCTGTTAGTTTTTCTTTAAAAAGCCCTCCTGTTCTCCACTCATTACCTGTATTAACTGCACCTGTTTGAACTCGTTACCTGTATAAAAGACACCTGTCCACACACTCAATCAAACAGACTCCAACCTCTCCACAATGGCCAAGACCAGAGAGCTGTGTAAGGACATCAGGGATAAAATTGTAGACCTGCACAAGGCTGGGATGGGCTACAGGACAATAGGCAAGCAGCTTGGTGAGAAGGCAACAACTGTTGGCGCAATTATTAGAAAATGGAAGAAGTTCAAGATGACGGTCAATCTCCCTCGGTCTGGGGCACCATGCAAGATCTCACCTCGTGGGGCATCAATGATCATGAGGAAGGTGAGGGATCAGCCCAGAACTACACGGCAGGACCTGGTCAATGACCTGAAGAGAGCTGGGACCACAGTCTCAAAGAAAACCATTAGTAACACACTACGCCGTCATGGATTAAAATCCTGCAGCGCATGCAAGGTCCCCCTGCTCAAGCCAGCGCATGTCCAGGCCCGTCTGAAGTTTGCCAATGACCATCTGGATGATCCAGAGGAGGAATGGGAGAAGGTCATGTGGTCTGAGGAGACAAAAATAGAGCTTTTTGGTCTAAACTCGCCGTGTTTGGAGGAAGAAGAAGGATGAGTACAACCCCAAGAACACCATCCCAACCGTGAAGCATGGAGGTGGAAACATCATTCTTTGGGGATGCTTTTCTGCAAAGGGGACAGGACGACTGCACCGTATTGAAGGGAGGATGGATGGGGCCATGTATCACGAGATCTTGGCCAACAACCTCCTTCCCTTAGTAAGAGCGTTGAAGATGAATCGTGGCTGGGTCTTCCAGCATGACAACGACCCGAAACACACAGCCAGGGCAACTAAGGAGTGGCTCCGTAAGAAGCATCTCAAGGTCCTGGAGTGGCCTAGCCAGTCTCCAGACCTGAACCCAATAGAAAATCTTTGGAGGGAGCTGAAAGTCCGTATTGCCCAGCGACAGCCCCGAAACCTGAAGGATCTGGAGAAGGTCTGTATGGAGGAGTGGGCCAAAATCCCTGCTGCAGTGTGTGCAAACCTGGTCAAGAACTACAGGAAACGTATGATCTCTGTAATTGCAAACAAAGGTTTCTGTACCAAATATTAAGTTCTGCTTTTCTGATGTATCAAATACTTATGTCATACAATAAAATGCAAATTAATTACTTAAAAAACTAAAATTTTTGTTTTAGATTCCGTCACTCACAGTTGAAGTGTACCTATGATCAAAATTACAGACTTCTACATGCTTTGTAAGTGGGCAAACCTGCAAAATCGGCAGTATATCAAATACTTGTTCTCCCCACTGTATGTACAAATACATTTATATATAATATATATAATATTTTATATATTTTTATAATATTTTATATATTTTTTATATCTTCCTGAGACCCAGAGTTTTATCAATTTAGTATATTTTTCATGTCCTTATATTGTTTAGAGCAATAAACGTCCTCTAATTGTTTAATATACACTACCAGTCAAAAGTTTGAGAACGGTAAGATTTTTTAATGTTTTTAAAGAAGTCTCTTCTGCTCACCAAGGCTGCATTTATGTTATTAAAAATACAAAAAAGTTGTAATATTGTGAAATATTATTAAAATGTAAAATAACTGTTTTCTATTTGAATATATTTTAAAATGTAATATATTCCTGTGATCAAAGCTGAATTTTCAGCATCATTACTCCAGTCTTCAGTGTCACATGATCCTTCAGAAATCATTCTAATATGCTGATTTGCTGCTCAAGAAACATTTATGATTATTATCAATGTTGAAAGCAGTTGTGTAAAACATTTTTTTTAGGATTATTTGATGAATAGAAAGTTCAAAAGAACAGTATTTATCTGAAATAAGAAAGCTTTTGTAGTTGACTATATATATATATATATATATATATATATATATATATATATATATATATATATATATATATATATATATATGGAGTTATACTGTTTAAAAGTTTGGAGTCTGTAAGATTTGTGTGTGTGGTTTTGAAAGAAGAGTCTTATCCTTATCAAGGCTACATTATTTGTAAAAATAAATAAATAAATACTAATATTGTGCAATATTATTACTATATTTAAATGAATTGTTTTCTATTTTAATATTTTTCAAATGTAATTTATTTCTGTGATGGCAAATTTCAGTTGTTTCCAGTCTTCAGCGTCACATGATGATCTGAAATCATTCTAATATTCTGATTTGGACAGTTGTGCTGCTAAATATTTTTGAAAAGCATGTATTAGGAATTTGTTGTAACCATTTAAAAGTCTTGTTGTTCTTGATCAATTTAATGCATCCTTGCTAAATGAAAGTATTAATTTCTTTTAAAAAAAAACCCCTCAAACTTCTACTGATCTCAAACTTTTGAGCAGAATATTAGAAACCTAAAAATATTATCCACCAACAACCTGTTTTTAACTTTTAAAGCATTACTTGTATGTCTTTTGTCAGCAATTCTATAACAATTTTACAATTCTAATCAACCTAAATGAGCTTATAATTAACATCTCACTGTTTAATAGAACATTAGCCTCCTGATTGTAGCCAAAGTGAGCTACAAGCAACCACAAAGGCGTTGATGTCGTATCATTGTTTTAAAATGAGAGAAGATTGCATTAGCGTTGTAGTCCCTGTAAGCTCCTACAATCATTTATTTAGGAATCAAATTAGGGGTTCCAGCGATTCTCAGAATTCAATTTGCCGTTTTGTGTTTCCACAATCTGTCTCGATCCACCCTTTTACACAGACATCTGCAAGAATGATCAAAAGTGTCGTTGCACAGCTTTTACGCATTTGGTCCCGGCATTGCAGTGAAGTGACCCATTCCAAGTAACCCATATCAGTCTGGAACTGAGGCTTATAAAAGAGTCTATTGGAACTCGCTCTCAAAAGATTTTTGGGGGGAAGCCACGATGAAAAGTGCTGAAAGAAAAAGTATTTGGAGATATCAGCAGGCTCTCTGAGGGAAAACAAACTATACCGACCAATGTGAGTTGACTTAATCTGATTAGGCTAACCTCATCAACGGCCTCTTAAAAAAGAGAAGAAAGCCATGAATTGGTCATAAAAGCTAGAGGATGGGGGATGCTCTCGCTTGCTCTAAGAGCACCAAAGAGTCTCAGTGAATACCACACAATGTAATGGACATGCTGGTCCGCAGATGGTAAAAAGACAACAACCCATTTGAAAGGCGAAGCAAACAGAATTGATCCAAGGTTTTTGCAGGTATAAGAACAAAAAGATTGAATTGAAGTGAAAAGTCCTACACTTTATATCACACCACTGCTAAAATTCACTTTGAAGCCCTGAAGACTAAATGCAGCAGCCCTCAAATATATACTCCGGAAGAAATATCTCCATATTTTAATTAATTAATGTGGGATTCCACCTCAAAACTCCCCACAGGGCCAGTAATAAAGATGAAAGACTTGGACAAGTAAACACAACATTATCCGACACATAGATGTATTAGAGCATTTTAATACAACAATGTTTGGTTTATAGAAATCCGTAGCAACAGTGTGTTTAAGATATCTTCCCCTGCCAAGACTAACTCTTTAGATCTTTTGCCAAGATTTTCTCTTATTCAGGATATGATCAACTAAAGTACCTCGCGATAAGTTCTGAAACCTAGCAACAAATAATAAATGCACAGAATCATATTCTGTATCTGTAAAGTTGAGTGCTCAAAGCAGTTTCTGCATGAAAACTGTTGTTGTTTAACACAAGTTCTGTATGTTGTAGCTATATGCCTGTATGTGAGATTGTTGCCTAAATGTTTTGTAATTATGTCACATACTTTTAAGTGCTGCCAACAGATACAAGTTCCACCAGAAGGACAACCTGAAGCAAGAAGCCATGAGAGGAACTGGATTTGTTGTCTGTATGTGGATATGTGCTTCTGTATTTCTGTAAGATTTCTAAAGTTCTTTTTCTTGATTTATGTTTAGTCAGTTGAGGCCAATAATCAAAAAACAGACCTGGTGATCATCTTTTTAAGCATCTCAGATAATGAAGGAATTCATCACAGAAAAAACATCCACTGAGGTCAGTGTGACTGATTTCTTAGATATTGTGTAGCTCATAATAAAGGTTTTTAAGAAGTTAAAATACTAAATTGTATTACAAAATACTCAAGTCAAATGCTGAATTGTTTTCATGCTTCAAATGCTAACCACATGTGACTTTACACTCTTAACACACTGTTTTCATCATAATACGCATGACAGTATTCAGGGCTATCATTCAAACCTTTGCATCAAAAGTCTATAAAGTCTTCCATTCTGTATCGCTGTAAAACTCAAGACCAGAATCAAGCCAATGGGCAGTGTGATCAAAGAGCATGTAAAGGGATTGGCCCGACAACAGCAGCTAATGCAGACATAATTGACTGTGTTTTCGGCGTTCTGTGAACAGATTTGGATAGGGACCGAGACTCATTACCCAACAACAAATGAACTTTCCTTCAGTGCAAAGAAACAACTGTGCACGCTCTGATCTCGGACAACAGTGTGCTGGTCAGTGTTAAGTCTAATTACAAAACACACAATGCCTTGATCTTTTTCATCTCCTTTTCTTTTTCTGAATAAAAGTTTATCCTATACACCGAAGTCAGAACACATGTCCCACAATCGTATGCTGGACTCTTTGTTATTCCAGTGATCGGTATTCCAACAGTATCTTTAATCATTTCTTTTCACATTTCTTTTTTTAATATTCAGGTTAATTGGGATATTTTTGCCATTGCGATGACTGGGAAAAAATTGTCCCAATTAACCTTGATTATATATATATATATATGAGAAATATTTGGAGAAAGATTCAATAAAATTAGACAGTGTCTTGGCCATCTAAATAATTATCTCAAGCTCTGCAGAGGAGGTATTATGAGGTATAGCACATACAGAAAGCAGGATTAAAGGCTACATAATATACTTCAATCCCAGAGCAAACAGGGCGAATGTGAAGGGGTGAGCGCACAGCTGGCCCCTGAGACCTCAGGATCCTGGGCAAACAGGCTTCCAGCATGCCCCAGCTAGTCTCTGCAACAAATGACAAGAGTTTCTAAACAATGGTCAACAAGCAGCTAAACACAAGACTTAATAAATTCCCATTGCTATGGGATTTCTCTACCTTATTAGATACATAGACTTAAACTAGATGAGTTTTTGTAGCAGTGGTTACATGTAATTTTTTTTTAAAGCATTCCTATTTCATTTTATTTTAAAATATATCAGTGGTGATCTGATTATTATTAGGCCTCTTTATTATTATTATTATTATTATGTATTACTCAGTGCAACATTGCAAAATTTTCTCTCATAAATAAAGTTTGGGTATGCAAAGCCCTGGCAACGTTGTATTTACTCTATATGACGTTTGTTTCTCTATCTCAGTATATTGACTCTCCAAACTGATTTCAAAACCACTGTTTTATGTTACTCCTTTACAAATTATTTCCTGTAATTTCTGCCATTTGTATTGAGGTACTGATTGTGTTACTGCTGTGCTCCGCCTGGTGGTCAGTTATGGTACCGCTTGACTGTTTAAAACTTTCGATAGATGGCGCGCGACACCTATAAATTAGTTCTCCAACTCAGTCTCTCTACGGCTAAATCTCCGCCAGAACTTCATTGTTCTTGTTAAATTAATTTCAACAGCTACTTAAACTAATTAATTTAGATTTCAAAAGTGTTTCAAAAATTAATATATTGGCTAATACGTTTTAATTCCCTTTTCCCGTCCCTTTAAATGTCAGAAAATAAAAGTATTAGAGAACCTGCAAAAAAGTTATTTTCTAGAAGATGCAAAATACAGGGAACGTGTATTTGGAGTTTCGTGCACTTCATTCATTGCATTAATTGTACATACATTTGTTTTATCAGGCTGTTTGCAAGTGTAAAACATCATTTATTTATTACATTTTCTTAATCGTCTTGTAGCGCACCAACAAACATGAACAAACTCCTACAAGTTTAAAAACAGCCCGGTCAAGAAAAAACCATGGAGTTCTTAATTCAGCAGCAATAAAAGCAGCCGCGAAACTTGCTCTCTAAACCCCGCAGCCTGCGAGTTTAGCAACGGCACGTGCTCAGGGGACGCAGCGGCGCAATGAGCGAGCGCGCAGACTGGCTGGCACGCGGACAGATGTAGCAACACCTCCCCCGCGCGCTCTCTGCCTTCTGCACTGCTGGAATGATTGACGCCTAAGATGTTCACCCAGCCAATAAGAAGAAACTCCGCTCTATTTGCATAAAGCCGCCAGCTTCCTATTGGTTTCCTGCGTGCTGCTTCGAACCGCCTCGCGTGCCTGTACAGCTGTTTTCTTCTTTGAAGCGCAACTAGATCCTCGAAGTTTTTGTCGGTCTTATTTTCTTATATCCTCGCATTTCTGCTATAATATGCACATTCTGCAACGTGTAATTAAACAAATAAATATAATGTGCTGACACTATTCATTTTGCACTGTGGTACAAAGGCAGTTAAATGACAAGGCAGTATAGATAACAAAGAAAATGTATTGTTAGTTAAATAGTTATATATTCAAAGAAGAGGAATTATGCATATATAATGCATGTCCGCGAAGTTGCAATGGACATTTTTATTAAATAGCTAAATAATAAGCAATGCAACTTTCCCATGAAATCCGGTGCAATTAAATGCAATCATAATGATAATTTGTACTGGTTAATAATTCGAGTCGGTGACATTCTGGTGAAATACGTTATACCAGTAGCCTATAAAATATAGCATAAAGTGTCTATGTTGACACAATTAGCCTACACGTTTCATCAGTTTAACCATACTGGCATGGAGTGTACAGGAATGTTGGTCGCGCAGTGCGTGAATGCAGAAATACGTGATTCGGCTATGAAGAAACGTTGGTGGCAAACAGCAAGAGTATTCCCCCAATTCCCCTTATCACTTCACAGCCAGGCCGACTGCACTCGCCTCTTTGTTGTTTGTCCCTCCAGGGCTGATTGAGCAGCGCGTGACTGACAGCCCGCGGGGGTGTTGTCCAATCAGCAGTCTGCCCGCGCCCAATGGGTGAGTCCGCGCGCCTATTGGCTGAAGCGAGTGTGGGAAAGAATGCAGAGAGGGTTTCACACGAACTGGGAGCATGCGATCTATCTATAAATACCGCTGGCGTGTGGCAGTGGGAGATTCGACTTGCCCTCTGAAGCGCTACGCCACTCACGCTCGTGTCCTCATATGACAGCCTGCCGACTATAAGTCATATAACTGATAAGAGGGACTCACACTCTCTCTCGTGACCATCCCGAGATCTTGGCAACGCTCCGCATCTAATCCTAAGAGCCCGTCTCTGTGTTTTAAAAACACGCACGGAATATAAACACTTTTTTTGGCTTACACCGGACCCAACTTTGGTTTTGATAATGCCAGCCGATAATATGGAGAAGCAGACCGCATCACCTATTGCTGGTGCCCCTGCCAGTGGATCTCATACTCCGGACAAACCAAAGAATGCCAGCGAGCACAGAAAGGTAAATATCATTTAGTGTGCGGCAATTTTTGCAACTGTATATTGTTTTAGAAGAATGACAGTTGCCATTTAGTCAATCTAAAAAAACATATTAGAGTCTTTATAATATAAATTAATGAGCTTTGCATTTAATCTGCAGTCTTCAAAGCCAATCATGGAGAAACGCCGCAGAGCGCGAATTAACGAGAGCCTTGGACAGCTGAAGACCCTGATACTCGATGCTCTTAAAAAAGATGTAAGTTCTGGCTAAGGAGCTATTTGTTCTTTTTCACGTGTCAATAACCCAACAATCTTGATTTTAAAACAACATTTCTAATCGGTTCCTCTCATTCGCAGAGCTCCAGACACTCTAAGTTGGAGAAAGCTGATATTCTTGAGATGACAGTCAAGCACCTGCGCAATTTGCAGCGTGTTCAGATGACCGGTAAGTTTCAAGTCGAATTCATTCAAATGTGGGATTTTAAACATTTACTTTTTAAAACATAATTGTATTTCCTAAATACGCAATCCTAATAAACTTTACCTTTGCTTTCTAGCGGCCCTGTCAGCTGACACAAATGTACTCAGCAAGTATCGCGCAGGATTCAACGAGTGCATGAACGAGGTGACCCGATTTCTCTCCACCTGCGAGGGGGTGAATACGGAGGTTAGGTCGCGACTTCTCAACCACCTGTCTGGTTGTTTGGGACAGATGATGGCCATGAACTACGCTCAACCTGCCCCATCTCAACAGGCTCATTTGGCTCAGCCTCTTCACGTGCAGCTTCCTTCAACTTTGCCCATCAACGGCGCATCAATGGGTTCCAAACTCAGTCCTTCAGAAGCGGTCTCACCCAAAGTCTTTGGAGGATTCCAGCTGGTGCCAGCCACCGACGGACAGTTTGCTTTTCTTATCCCTAACCCAGCTTTCGCTTCTGCTACAACCCCAGTCATTCCCTTGTACGCAAACGCCAGTGTTCCAGTGGCTGTCAACGCCAGTCCCGTCCAGGCCAGCTCATCTCCCACGGTGGCCTCTCCCGTCCAGGGAATGACCTCCTTCGCGGGCGTTTCACAGGCCGTCAGTCCCGTTGGTGTTAGTGCCGGAGCAGAAAGCAACGAGCCGGTGTGGAGGCCTTGGTAGACTTGCTCATCCCATACGAACTTCTAAAATAGTTTTTCATGATGAAGAAAATACGTTTAGTTCCGTTATAAGGGACTTTGTTGACCTTCTGTTGGACAAGGCGCATATGTTTGTTAGCTGATTCCAATATTTGGATGTTGTTAATAAATATTCTGTTGTTAATTCAGCAGAATAACACTTAATGTTTATAAAGTACTTTTTTAAATAAAAGAATTTAGTTTTGTACAAAGTTTGTAAAAGATTATATCATGCCAAAGCTTTCTTGTTTCTTTCATGATGAGTGTTTATGTTTGATGCTGAATAAATCAAAATTACTAAAATGTATCGTGTTGAAGCCTTTTTTATCAAGATCTGTAAGATGATGTAAACCTATAATACCCATGTAGCTATGGTGTTAAACGACAAATCGTTTTGGGGTTTTTTTTGGTTTTTTGTTTGTTTGTTTTTTTGTTGCTATTACTTGATTCTTTCTTTAAAGTTAGATTGACAATCTATTTATTGACCATTTATAAGCATAAAGATTGGCGGTTTTTACGCAAGTTTTATTAAACAAATTTAAAACAACAAAGAGAGTTTAAAGGCAGAAATGCCTTTAAACTTTTCAAAAAACAGCTGGTCAACTATTTAATGCTCAATTAAGTTTTCTGGATAACCCACATTACTCTTATTTCTATTTCTGGCGGGAAGAGATCACCCTAAAGTGTCACAGGTTGAAATGACAAAGGCAATGAGAGGGCTTTTTTTCTTTTCTTTGCAAAAAGGTAATTAAACATCTCAAAAGGGTCTCATCCTGTATGCAGCGGGATCTTTAAGAAGTCCTAAACCCCATTCATTGGTCTGGGAAATACGCTTTGGGTTAATGTCACTAACAGATTGCCTCAGTGAAAAGAGAATATGGAAGAATCCTCTCCTCCTTTTGTGTACCAGTTGCTTTAGTTATAGCACCTGAATACCGCGTTGGGTGCTTTCGCGCCCCTTTTCTGGCTAAACTGACGAGTTACCTCCTAACCTCTTTCTTAATTAAAATATTGTAGAATTAAAATGTTAATAAAAACATATTTTCTTATTACTTGACATGCAGGCCTCTCTCAGTCGTTTATGTTATCCCAGGGAGGGTGTAAACTTATCTTCCCTTTGCGCGTGAGCTCCGGAACTGGGAGACGTGATGCGCGGGCTGTCGGCATGGCGTTTGCCGTGTGTCTGCCACTTGCAGTCAGCGGCCCTCTTCGTTTTCAGATTAGGTTACGCACCCTGGTGACCGACGGCTAACAACTCTGTCGTGTTAAACCCAGTTGCTGAGATGGTCGGGCTTTTTAAAGTTAGCCTATTTATTAACACATCACCATAAAGTAGCCTAATTTTAATAGGTTATTGAATAGACTGTTATTTTACTGCTTTATTTTATTTGATTTAGGCTACTTAATTCACTCTGGGTCACCAAGTGGTCATCAATTTCTCCCTGAAGTGCAAAAAGTAGGCTAATTTCAAAACCACGATTTATGCGAGTTTGGGGGTTCTGTAAATTAAATCAAAACATAGCCTAAAGTTTGTGGTATTCAAAGTAGGGGCTTATTCTTATTTTTATAAATAACACATTCGAATACACACACATGTCTGGTTCACTATCTTATGGGGACTCTCCATAGACGAAATGGTTTTTAGCCTACTGTACAAACTGTAGCTATATTATCTCCCCTTACACTAACCCTACCCCTAAACCTAGGCTACCCATCACACAAAACTTTCTGCATTTTTACATTAAAAAAAAACTCATTCTGTATGATTTATTAGCTTGTTTCCTCATGGGGACTTCAATATAGGTCCTCATGGTGACACGAGTCCCCATAAGTCATTCCCCACCTGGATAGAAAACACACACACACACACACACACGCACGCACGCACACTAGCCTATACACATACAACGTCAGCCACAAAAGTTTCAATAGGATTATTTATCACTTTATTATAGATTTACACATCACAAATAGGCCTATAGCACAAAAATCTTTACGGCGTGTTTTAATCTAAACACAAAATGAATGAAAGAAATGCTCACAGAAAAAAATAGACCCCCCTGAAAGTCATTGAAAGAATCGTACACTGCTCAAAACCCTCGGGGCTAATCTAAATCGCATAGAAAAGCTTGTTTTCGCACATGTGCATTGCTGAAACACTAGTTGGCAGTGTGTGGGCTCCGTGGCTTCTCTCTCTGCCTGCGTGTCTGAGTTAATAGTTCAGAGATGCCGTTGTGGTGCTGAGGTCGTGAGAACCGAGCGAACTAGACTGCCTGCGGCCGGGCAGAGCGCCAATCCGTAAATCCCCGCTGGCAGGCCGGGTCGTGCTTTGGCCGCACAGCCTCTCTGGAGGTGAAGAGGCGCACACGCGTGGCCGCCAAGATGTGGGTTTTGAGCCAGAGTATAATAGTTACAAGAGCCACTGGCCAGATCCAACACACAGAGATTTTTGAAGAAACAGTGAGGACCTCTCATTGATGCAATGATTTTTATAATACAAAAAATTTCATTTACAAATTCATAAACCTGTTGAAATGCCATTTGAAGCAAAAACATGATTTGGCTGATTTATGGGTATTTCTAATATTGGGGACATGTTTGATGTATTTTTGTATTATTTATATTTGTTTATATTATATTTATAATATTTATTTTATGTAAACATTTTTTACATATTTTATAGAATGTTTTTAGTTAGGATCTAATAGTCAAAACTGTATACACACGTGGTTGTCACTGATCTAGAGCTGAGAGTTGAAGATTCTGACTGTTTATATTAACAGCCATAACAAGCATTCCTCTCAGGTCTCAAGATAAAATACCACAATCTGAAAGAAATAACAATGAATGAATCCCACTCTTTTTAATCAGCTTACCCAAAGAGATATGATCATCTCTAATCATTTCAGGTCTTAAACTTGAACTGGACAGTTTATGCACATACACCAGAGCAGAAAGTGAGTGTGACTGTACGGTAAACGTGATTTCACCAAGTACATGTTCCTGGATCAACAACTTTGTTGATCAAGGAATAACATTCCAATTATCCAATCAGATTTGTGGGACAAGTTTACAGTTTATGTCAAGTTTAGGCTTACAACAAGGGTTAGATGTTTCTACATCAGTGTTATTCACCTATCACTTCCCTCTGATTTTAGGGATAAGTTATGGGGAGGGATAGGGACTAAATTTTCAGACAGGAATGTAGTTCCAGGATCAACAAAATATGTTGATAGGAACATGTCTTACTTGGAAAAATCACGGTGACCGTAACTCCACAGAGTGTATTCTGAAAGTCTGAAAACCTATACTTTACTAGTATGTCATGTTTAAAACCTGTAAAGAAACCCGTTGGGATGTAGTACCACGATAAAACTGTTAAAAACATAGAAAGCACATTTTATAACGACGAAAATGACATGTCACCTTAAGGAGTCAGCAGGTCCACAAATCTTTGTCATCTGCAGGAAGTGTTTCTGAGATCAGGCCATTTCCACAAATACAACCGACTGATGATTCACTAGCTGCTTGTTCTTGGTTTTTGTCCAAACCTTCCATGAATGGACCAGCTAATGTGATTTTTGTTTGATCTGCTGATTTGGTAGATATGTCTCAAAAAATTGAGCAGAACAGAATAGCATTATGATAGAGTAGAGTACTGGTCAACAAGGTGGTGATTATCTTTATGAGAGTCAAATGTAGTGTCCTTTTTGACCACAAGGAGGAACAAAACTAAGAGAAGTGATCAGACCAGCTGATTTAGGATCATAGAGAACACATGCATTTTTAATGCATGTAAATATATACATATCTATCTACTTTTATGCATGTATATGTGTGTATAATATCATTTTTTCCTCTGCTGCCTTCACAACCAAATCAGCCTACACGTAACCCTGTCTAAATTTATTCCAGTTCAAAGTCAAACTCACAAGGACAAGAGGGAAATGCTCTGCATGCTTGGATATGGACGCGGTGGGAGAAAGGTGGGGGGCAAGGGGCTCTGTGGTCCAGAAAAGAACCAAATGAGGCTGACACTTCTCCTTTCTCCTTCAGCACCTGTTGCCCAAGAAGTCATTAAAGGCACAGTCATCAGCAAAATTATGCAGGAGACCCTTAGTTCCTCATCTCAGAACATCCCCACAAGTGATCTCACTTAGGCAGACTTTAAAGGAACAGTTCACCCAAAAATTAAAATTCTGTCATTGTTTACTCAACCTTATGTCGTTACAAACCTGTCGTTCAGTAGAACACAAAAGAAGATTTTTTTTGACCATACCATGAAAGTTAATGAAACGTTCTTCAAAATATCTTGTGTTCTGCAAGAAAAATTCAGTCATACAGGTTTGGAACAACATGAGGTGTAGTACACCTTTTGGGTGAATTGTCCCTTTAAGAATCATACTGGTATGCCATGGACATATGTGGATCAAAAAATGTCCATTTATTTTTTTACAAGGATTATCTGTTGTTCCTCTGATATTAATAGCAAAGCGGCCCATCTCTCCCTAGTAGCAGGAGTCGTGTGGTAGGGGAGGGAGGAAACACGTAGGGACGCACCGCCGACCCTTATCAGATATCAAAGCTCAAGGAGCCGCAAGGTCCGCAGATCCTTGTCACTTGTCTACAGGACATATTTCTAAGTCCAGGTTTTGCTTTTCAGCACAATCTATGGTTTCAAGCCATGGTGTCTTGGCAGTCTTTGAAGCCTTTGCGAATAGTATAGATTCCATGGGAGAAAGTTAAGGACCACCACCCCCTGACAGTCAGGAGGTCTTTCCAAGTATTTATAATCCCATCTCCTTGGTGGCCTTGAAGAAGACCGGCTTTAAATTTGGACACGCTTTTTATTTATGTTTTTACGCATCTTGAGATCCATTTATTTATGTGGATCTGACTGATCAGCTGTTGGGCTATTTTAAGTGACGTTCTTATATTACGGACAGACTTCATAGAAGAGAGTGTTTTTTTCCTAGATTTTTATTCAGTTACGCATATGTGTGTGTGTGTATATATATATATATATATATATATATATATATGGTGATGACTCTACAGTTAACAACATTACAGAGTCAAACTATAACAATTAAATTCATCAGCTTAACTTTAGAATTAAATATTTAACAATTCTAGGTAAAGGGTTTGAGGATACTGTTTTCAAAATGAAAATAAGTGTACTTTTTCAGTGCTTATACATTTAATATTACTTGTTTGTTTACATGTTTTGGCTTTGACTTTAGTTTGGCAGATATGGCAACTCTTACTCTAATTTCTGAGTACTTTCTACACCCTTGTGGATGACAAGTGGTTAACTGAAAAGTCAAACAGAGGGCACAATATGTGGGTTCTCTTGCAATGAGTGGACTGAAGCCTTGCATGTCTGTGGGATGAAGTTCTGAGGTAGTGAAATCAGTCCTCTCAGCATGGCATTTCCCTTGCTCGCTGAACTCAGTAATACATTAAGGCAAACTCTTCAATGCAGTTGGGTTTCAGGAGATCTAGTGAGTCACGTGTAGGTGTTTATGTGCCGAAAGGTAACCAGGGTGCCCTGTGGAAATTATGAAAGACTGGTAGGACTGTTCTTTTGTTGTTGTTGTTTTAATTCGGCTTGTGTTGTCCCAATTGTGCTTTTTGCAATGAACAGCGTTTTAGATTCAGCTCCTTTGTAACTGAAAGTTGTTGACGTTTGGGATGTTGCCATACATTATCACATCCTCTTGACATTTGAAGAAAATGCAGTTCTCATGTTTTTACCAGGCTGGCAACGTGTACATAGGGTCACTGTGAGGGCACAGTTAAGAGTGGGAAATTTGCCCCCTGCATGGGTGGTGAATCAGCCGCTGTCTCACCACAAGCCCAGACATGCCCTAGATAGACACCTGAGAGTAACTGCTCACTGCTCTGACTCATGTCACTCCTTTCAAGCCATCTGTGAGAATGTGTGTGTGTGGTGTGCTCATGTCAAACACAGGATCTTCACTGCCCTTTTAATGCACAGCAAAGAAACAAAACAACAAAAGGCAGAACAATACGTTAACACAAATAGCATGGTACACTTCCGTTGGGTGATTTTGATGATGTAACCTGAAAACCATGGTGGAACATCAGAATCTTTTCCCCCTTGTTTAAAAGTGATGCGTTAATATATATTAGTGCTGTCAAATTGATTAATCGCGATTAATCGCATCCGAAATCAAAGTTTGTGTTTACATAATATATGTGTGTGTACTGTGTATAATTATTATGTATATACACTCACCTAAAGGATTATTAGGAACACCTGTTCAATTTCTCATTAATGCAATTATCTAATCAACCAATCACATGGCAGTTGCTTCAATGCATTTAGGGGTGTGGTCCTGGTCAAGACAATCTCCTGAACTCCAAACTGAATGTCAGAATGGGAAAGAAAGGTGATTTAAGCAATTTTGAGCGTGGCATGGTTGTTGGTGCCAGACGGGCCGGTCTGAGTATTTCACAATCCGCTCAGTTACTGGGATTTTCACGCACAACCATTTCTAGAGTTTACAAAGAATGGTGTGAAAAGGGAAAAACATCCAGTATGCGGCAGTCCTGTGGGCGAAAATGCCTTGTTGATGCTAGAGGTCAGAGGAGAATGGGCCGACTGATTCAAGCTGATAGAAGAGCAACTTTGACTGAAATAACCACTCGTTACAACCTAGGTATGCAGCAAAGCATTTGTGAAGCCACAACACGCACAACCTTGAGGCGGATGGGCTACAACAGCAGAAGACCCCACCGGGTACCACTCATCTCTACTACAAATAGGAAAAAGAGGCTACAATTTGCACGAGCTCACCAAAATTGGACAGTTGAAGACTGGAAAAATGTTGCCTGGTCTGATGAGTCTCGATTTCTGTTGAGACATTCAGATGGTAGAGTCAGAATTTGGCGTAAACAGAATGAGAACATGGATCCATCATGCCTTGTTACCACTGTGCAGGCTGGTGGTGGTGGTGGTGTAATGGTGTGGGGGATGTTTTCTTGGCACACTTTAGGCCCCTTAGTGCCAATTGGGCATCGTTTAAATGCCACGGCCTACCTGAGCATTGTTTCTGACCATGTCCATCCCTTTATGACCACCATGTACCCATCCTCTGATGGCTACTTCCAGCAGGATAATGCACCATGTCACAAAGCTCGAATCATTTCAAATTGGTTTCTTGAACATGACAATGAGTTCACTGTACTAAAATGGCCGCCACAGTCACCAGATCTCAACCCAATAAAGCATCTTTGGGATGTGGTGGAACGGGAGCTTCGTGCCCTGGATGTGCATCCCACAAATCTCCATCAACTGCAAGATGCTATCCTATCAATATGGGCCAACATTTCTAAAGAATGCTTTCAGCACCTTGTTGAATCAATGCCACATAGAATTAAGGCAGTTCTGAAGGCGAAAGGGGGTCAAACACAGTATTAGTATGGTGTTCCTAATAATCCTTTAGGTGAGTGTATAAATACACACCCATTCATGTATATATTTAAGAAATATTTGCATGAATATACTGTATATATATTCATATAATTTATATTATATATAAATATACATATTTTATATATAAATATAACAAATTGTTCTTAAATATATACATGTATTTCATCGTGTATGTATTTATATATACATAATAATTAAACAGTACACACACATATGTAAACATGAACTTTGAATTTTGGATGCGATTAATCGCGATTAATCAATTTGACAGCACTAATATTTAAATAAATATAAATAAAAATAAATAAAATAAAAAATAGTATATATATATATATATATATATATATATATACCTTTTTTTGGAAAAAAGTCATTATTTTTTTGTCATATTTTCTTGCATTTATTATTATCGTTTCTTGGTGGGTCATGTTTTTATTTATTTAGGGGGTCATTTTGAAAAAAGTCATTAACTTTTTTAATATTTTCTTTTAGAAGTGATTTGTGTATTTATTTGTTTGTTTAGTTTATATAAAAATAGTTTTTAATACTTTTTTGAAATAAAATAAAATAAAATAATTATTGGGGGCGGGGAGGAAGGCGGACCATGAAAAGTCATAATTTTTTATTAATAATATATATTTTCTTTAAAGATGATAATTATTAATAGGCTATAAGTAATCTATAAATAAATATAGGTATAATCATTTTTTAAATGTTTTCTTTAAAAGGTGACACACAAAGACCCTTCAAAGACCCATCTGTTGATGTCCTCATGTTCAGATCACAAGGACTAGATGCGCATATATGATAGATTGCTGACAAGCAGTCTAATCTTTCCGGTTATCCAGTCGTGTGCTCATTCATTGTCCTCGTACAGGATGTCCTGGTATCTAGCAGGGCACTTTCAGGCGCAGAGTTGTTAGGGTGCATTTGACAAAGAAAAGTAAAGAAGAACCTACAAGACAAATCCCCTCACCAGATGTTACCAGCTTTTGAAAAGGTGCCTGGGAGCTTTCTCGTCCTGCACTTTCCCTCCCCTCATCTTGTCAAAAGATCAAATTGTTTTTCTTCCTCTCTTTATCATGCAGCCTCATGTGGATCTGCCTTCTTAAAGGCTCTTGACTCAGATTGTTACAGGTCTCTGTCCGGATGGGGCTGGTCACAGTTATGAGTGCTTGTCTTCTTTTTTTTGATCTCTGTCCTCTCTTTTCTTCTGATGGGAAGGTAAAGTTTACTCGTCTTATTTGTCTTTCACTTCTTATGGTAAATGCAGAGCAGTATGCCCTCCACTTGGAGATTTTATGGTGTTGATTCTCATGCATGAAACAGTCGAGTCAAGTGTCAATAAGAGAAAGGCTTCAGTCCAAACAAAAGCAGCTAGTGAATGGCAGGGTGAAATGAGAACACAGCTGGGCACACACACGCAAACAATACAGGGTGATACTCTCCACATCATGTTTCCTTGGTGAATTAATCCTTACTAGTGAACTAGTGAATGTTGATTCAGCTCTCAAGTATCTTTTTTTTTTTTTTTTTTTTTAAAAACATTAAGAAATAAAATGTTCTCATTCGCATATTTGTATGCAAATGTTGGGGTGTTAGATAAAAACGCTGGATGGAAACACAAAGATGCGAATAAAACTTCCAAATGCATTAAAAAACTTGTTTGAGGTGAACACTTTTTTAGTAATTTATTTAATATGCACATAAACTGTGATGCAAACACATTTAAATAAATTGCTAGATGCTCATCAAAAGACTTGCCAGTCATGTGACTGAATCCGCTCAGATGATTGGCAACTATTACACACTTCTGAGACATAAGGCATCTGCCTCAAAGTGCTAGCGAACATAACGTTTGTCAGAGCATTTTGTCAGCAAACTCTAATCCACAATTGATTAATAAATTTAATAAGTATTTTTTATTTTACGAGTTTCACTAGAAGTAAAAATTTTATTCTCTTGAATGCATGAGGTTAATTTTGCTTTATTTGCAATTGTTTATTTGTTTGTTTATTTTATTTTATTTATTTTTTTTGGGGGGGGGGGGGGGGGGTTATTCCATCCATCCATCCATCCATTTATCATTTTCACTTGCAGTCAGTTTCTTCACCCAAGGGCACAAACCACACTCTGTGTTAGTCATAACCGAGAAAAGCACCAAATCAGGGAATGAAGTGAAAATGTGTGATTTCAGCTACGATAGTGCTCTTT
Source organism: Coreius guichenoti (assembly GCA_039654105.1). Taxonomy (NCBI): domain Eukaryota; kingdom Metazoa; phylum Chordata; class Actinopteri; order Cypriniformes; family Gobionidae; genus Coreius; species Coreius guichenoti. Next base: position 19,339,533 of record CM077178.1, read on the forward strand.
GATTTCGAGAAGGCTTGTGCGAAAGCTTGTTTGCGTTTGTGGTTAGTAGACAGTTTGTTTGCGTGCATGGGAGTGGATGTGGGTATGCGAATGCGACATACCACTCAGGGTTTCCGCTCCGAGCGTCAGTGTTTGTGTGCTGCTCGTTGGTTCCTGCCTCACTGTGTGCTGGTGAAGAGGATCCCTGGAGCAGAACCACCGTATTGATTGTTCCACCTATCCCGCAGCCTACCACATTGTGTACTCCCTTTTCTCCTGAGCCAATCAATACCTCTTTGTGTCCATCTCTGTCCATTGACAAATCACTCAGGTCAAATGCTTTTTTGTACTGCTGTCAGTCAAACTGAAGGTATGACTTCGTCTTTTCCTCATTTGACACTTGCATTGCATTTACACACACTCATTGCTCACAGTCGGCCCAAATTTAGGGGTCTTTATCAGCGTAAAGTTGATTCGACTCTCTTTAAACTACAGTATCTGATCCAATCTTGGGTTTAAATGTGAGATTACTTCCTCTAAGTGCTGTTTTGGAGGTGGACCAGTGTCTGCCTGGCTGTACGCCTGCTTGGTAGATATATGGCTTCCGTCCATTGACATCAGCACTTGTTATATCTTTCACGGGTCCAGCACACCAGTATCTGTTTATCACATTTAACATCCTATTCTTTTGATGTGGCCACTTGCCACGGCCTCCATGTTTCCATGGCCAGCTCCAAGCAAGCTTAGACACAACAGTTTGCAGAGGAAGACAACCCTCAGCAGCCTCTCATTTCCTATATTGTCTGAGGTGATTCCGATTCAGGGAAAGTTTATTGTTCGCATTCTGCTTTGTACCGCTGGGCCTATCAGTCTGGAATGTCACACTTCCTGTGGAATATTTTTAGAGCGGACATTAAATTCAAGACAGTCTTAGATGCACTATCTTTATAATTATACATGTGAATAAGGTGTAATTCAGAAGCAGACAAAAACATATTTGAACAGCCTATTGTCTTCCATGACATTTTATGACAAATCAATACATAAACTGTCTGACGGCTGCATTGGGTCACTTCCTGAGGGACTGTTTGCTCCCAGTGGGGTGTATGGCAAGGGGACAGTGGGGGCATTCTGGGGTCCCTGACCCTTCTTATTTAGGCTGGTTGAGAGTCGACTAGGACTAGGAGAAGCCATCAATGGAGGCGACCATCCAGTAGACAGGAGCACTGATAACTAAAGTGATGGAACAGGGTTAACAAGACATATTTAGAGAGCATTGTCATTTCTGGTGAATGGACTGAGAAAAAAAAATCTTGGAAGACACTTTCAGCCTTACACCATGAAGCCTAGTGAAACTTTGACTTTCTGTCCAGCAGAGAAAATATCTGGGGTAAGACAATAAAGAATGTGTGTGAAAAAGCAGAAGAGACCCCCAGCCATTTTGCTTCACCTCAGTTTTCCGTTCTGTTGTCTGTTGAAGATTTGCTAGTCTTACAGGTCTGGTGTTTTTAGAGGAAAAAACATTTTTATTTATTTTTTTCCAAAGAAGGCTGTCTATCTTTCTGACACAAAACTTGCTTGTTTTTGAAGGGGTATGTCTGAAAGTAATGAACATTTGCAGTCAAATGATGATTCAGAAACTGCTTTAGGGTGTGTTTCCCGTCACTGATTAACTACCATAGTGTGATGCATTGTTGGAGAAACTAACCAACTAGTCACGACTGTTTCCCGAAACCGTGGTAACATGGTCGCCCCTCTGGCGTTTTAACCACATTGGCTCAACAATATAGGACTATCGTTAACATCATGCGCAGGTGGAGTAATAACTTCTGCTAATAAGATCTCTGAGATGCTGCTGTAACAAACATGGCACCTAATGACTTCACTGTTTTTGTTCGATGTAATTTTGCTATATTTGATGTTTGATTCATCACGGGTTCCCTCATACATCATACTTTGGAGTTCCCTAGTGCATTTTACGCACGTGTACTCTTCAAAAACAGTGCTGATTGTTGACGCTGAAATATGTAAAATTAAAATGTATATATTTAAATAGAATGAAAGATATAAGCTGCGTCCGAAATCGCATACTGAGTAGTACTACATTTGAATTTGAACTTGGACCGTTAAAAAAGTATGTTCTATATAGTATGAATGCGTGTAGTATGAATGTAATCCGGATGTACTACATCCGCCATGTTGTCATTATCATGTGACCTACCAGCGTCAGTTGCGTCCCTTCACCTCCATTCATAAATCCTCTCCCGTGGTCTCATGGGATAGTAAAGTGTCCATCGAATGCGCACTTCAGAATCTTGCCGGAAGTAGTAGGTCATCCGGGGACTTTTCGCCTACTGTTTTACTACATAGTAGGGAAGTATTGGATTTTGGAAGCAGTGATAGAATGTACTGAATGTTAGCTTGCTAACTGTGCCCAAGAGCATGATCTATTAAAAGTCCACGTGTCATTTAACAAGAAACTATGCTTCTAACCACAGCTCGAGAGTTGTAGTTCCAACCATGTAAGTTTGCGATGTTGTTTGTGATGGAAATATGGATTCGGGAAATGCCAAATCGTTGAACATGTTGGTACCGACAGAACTTGCAACCATAGTTGGATAACGATGCTTTTAGGAAACGATTAAACGATTTAGTTCAGAGCAGAGTCCTCGGATTGAAGCTTTTCCCTTAGTTTAGTTATGCCACACAAATGTGTTATGTTCAAAAAATGATAAAATTGCTGCTTATGTATTTACATAACCACATCTGAGTTCTCCAGCATAAAGGTGTGTTAAATTGCTTTCTCTAAATCTCTTAAAAACCATGACGAAAACGGTGTTCACGTTTACATGTTTCTGAATGCGGGAACAATGTAAACATAAATAAGTTGCTCTGTATGTTTTTGATTCACTATAAAGAACCGGCTCATAAGAGCTATTCATTTGTGAATCGCACACTCTTCGTATATGTTTTTGATTCACTAAAAAGAATCAGTTGATGAAAGTCATTTATTTGTGAATCAGACTACACTGGCCACGCTATATGTTTGAATTCTTTTAAAAGAACCGGTTCATAAGAGTCATTCGTTTGTGAATCTGACTACACTGGTGACGTTGTATGGTTGTTTAAGCTTGCAGCCCACAAGGGCAACAACAGAAAGACGGTGCACAGTCTTTTATTGCATCACATTCGATACAAACTGCAAATTCACATTCATAGCTCTTATAAAATGTGATTTAATTTATTGGTCAGTCATTTTTAATGACAGTAACTGTGCAGTTCACTATGAATATTAAGCTATTTGGTGTTTAAGAAGATTTATAGAGTAAAAATGGGTAGCCTGCATGTCAGTATTTTTTTCTTTTCTTTTCATTCATTCATTTTTTATCCATTGTGTCATGTGGAGTTTAAGAAGAGGGCTCTTATCCCTATTCAGTGTTCACTCCCAGCCCCCCATGAGACAAAAGTCTGTGATGACATCACCTAGTTTTCTCAATGAGTAATCCTCAGGGACAGCTCATGAGATGTCTTATTCAAACTCAGATTATCTCCGCAAATCCAGTTAGTGGCGAAACTGTGCCACTTCCTCACAATACTTTTACTTTTTCTTCTTTATTTCCATTCTTTTTCTTCCTTTCATATGTGTTTCTCTCTAGTTGCTGCTTGTATCTTTGGGGAAAAATGTTGTGAAATGCAAATAAGTTTTTGGTCAATAACTATTAACTGCATCCGCTTTTTTTGTCATTTGTCTTTGAGCCAGCTAATTTATTCACCCATTGTTGTTTTCACATTCAGCTTTGGGTCAGTATGCAACCACAGTTACCTTGTCACTCATTCATTTGCTTGTCCAATTCAGAGGATTAATTATGCTAATCAAACTTAATGCCACACGTGAGCTCTTAAAGGTGCAGTTCACAAGAAAAATACTACATAAATTCCTCTTTAAAAAAAATGTCTAATAAGGTAAGAGGCTGCTGAGTAGTTTGACAATATTGAAAAAGAGTAGGAAGTATTAGTGAGTGTGAACCACATTCCTAAAAGAGAAAATAAAATACTATTTATATCAATAATCTGTGTGATTTGTTGTTTCACACTTAATAACATGCTTTTGAAAATTATATTGAAAGCAAAAGTAATAGTAGCTACAGACTATTAGTTTTGCTTGCAACAATCTTGTTCTCTGATTTTGGGATCACACATAAGATATTAAAATAAAATAAAATGTAATTATAAAAGTAATAATTTAAGTGATAAGAAGATTTAATCCTTTGATTTTTCTTCCAGTTATTTAGTTGCTTCTCGAGTTGCTAAAGTGATCAGTGTTTCACTTATAATATAGTAATTGGAATAATTGATGACGGGCCGTTGAATTGTTAGAAAATAATGCTCACCCGAGGTGGTAATGCGGCTACGACGCGAAGCAGAGTGTGCATTTTTTTCTAATAATTCAACAAACTGGAGTAACTTATTCCGCTTATACTACGGTTACCACACCTCAAGACATTCTTCAGATGTTGTATTTCAAGACATATGTCTGGTTTTTGTCCTTAAAACGCTCTTGTGTGTAAGACTAATTTCTTCCATTCCATCAATGGTCCACACTCCAGCCTAATAGGTGGCGGGAATGCACCTATTGTTTGTTTACCAACCGCCATAAAACACCAAAGTAAGAAAAAGACTAATTTCTTATGCATCTCATGTAATGTGGTCAAGACCTGCTTGGAACTAGCCTACTTTAGCCGTGCGTTTCCCTGTCAACCAATCAGATTCAAGCATTCAACAGCCCTGTAGTATAACTATATACTGTATATATAGTTTATGAATTATATATTTGAGTGAAGGCATGTTTAAAATAGCATTTCATGATTCAGCTAACAGTTGTTCTCTGGAGAGAACAGTGTTTTGGGGGTGCGGGGAGCCCTTGAAAATCGTGGCTTAATATTTATTAAGTTCAGTAATTGTAGTTGATGATATATATAGTTTTGTAATTCAATCAAACCACATCCATGTATTTTCTAATTTTAGTTGTTGTTATGCTCTTGTTTCCCTTTACAAGCAGACTATGTTCACTCTCTCTGTGACCATTAAAGTATTGAGTGTCCGCACAAACTCCAGGGGGTAAACCATTCCACTTTAACCATCCGAAGAATTCAGATGCTTGGCACCCACTGCATTTAATGGTCTCTGAGCAATTGTCTTATCATTCCATGGGAAAGACTGGCATAACTGCAAATGATCTTCCCGAGCTGCACTTACTCGTTTGGGGCAGAAATGTAACAGAAGAAGACATCATTGAGGAATCTGAGAAATGTATTACAGCTGCAGTAAATATTTTCTCATGCGTGGTCACAGTTTTGGTCAAAGGACTGTGTAAGCTGTATTAAATAAAGAGAAAAGATCACACTAGCATATCAGATCTTTACATGGCTGTTGCTTTATATACTAAAAGAGGCAAGCTGTCAGTAATGTCCGTATAAATGTAGGAGCAGGTGGTAAAGAAGCCTTTGTTAATGACTTAATGATGAATTCTTCACTTTACATGGTGCCTTTGGGGCCTCTGTTTTACTCCTTGTGCACGGGCTGTAGAAACTTTATAAAAAGTTTATTTTAGCATGAAATGAGTAGGCACAGATAAATGGCCTGCTTGAGGGTTTTGTCATCCAATGCAGTCAGGGCTATTGGGGGTCTTCTGACCAGGCAGGTTGGGACCATATGTCATCATTCCTGGGCTTTGTGTGGGCGTGTCTCTGTGGCAACCACATCAGCTGTGGCCATTGTGTGGCTGGACTCAATAGCCCATATATTCATTGCTGGGCTATTGCAGGCCCTGCAACAGAAACAAATTGATACATACAAGCTCCGGCCCCATTGAGATCACATGACACATTTGAAATTAACAAAAAAGGAACATTTTGGCCTGTTGAAAATCTTGAGAAAAGATTGGTTTCCATGGAGACCAGGCGGCTGGCCCGCTACGGCCCATTAAACTCGAATCAGATGTAAATTTCCTTTGCCCTAACGTCACTGTCTTGCAGCCCCCTCCGCAGCGCAGACACAAATTAAACAGTTTGTTTGCCAATTCACGTGTCATTTTAATGGCTTTTTATGCGTCTCCCCTTTGTTTAAATGAACAGAATAACAAACCGTCATTGATTTATAATATCTAGCCACTTAAGAGGTCTGTTCACAAGGCCTTTCACAATAACAGGGTAATTAAAGAGGATAAGAGGTGGAAACAGAGTCTTTCATTCAGATACGTGTCATTTAGAGATACACTTATTTCTGAGGCTGAATATAATTGTGTATAATCGTCACATAAATGTCAGGATTTTTGGGAAAACTGCCAAGATTCATTTTTTGTGTATTTGTTTTACACACACACACAAAAAAATGAAGCCTTTTTTAAGATTTATGCAATTTATTCAATATTAAAATTCCATCAAATTGAATTGAATAATCCTTACGTATTATAATTGAATAATTATATTGAATTTAATTGAATAATTGAATTGAATAATCCTTAATCAATTATTAAATTAAAATATGTAAGGATTATTCAATTCAATTTGAATCTTAAAAAAAGGCTTAAACATTTTTTTGAGTGTACTTGTCTTAATAAATAATAGTAAATATTTAAATATTTTGTAATTTTACAATTAAAGAAATAATAAATATATCCCCTCTCTCTCTTTCCTAAAACATAAAAAAAAAAAATAGGTTTAAAGAGAGAAATGTTATGGACTCCCATTGCACATTATTGCTATATTGATTTTGATCAATATTACTTTTCCAATGTAAAAATGTCATTGTGAATATGAACATTATTGTGAAATCATCCCACTTTACCTCCAAAATCCAACCTTTGTACTTCAAGATCTCATGTGTGTGTATTAGAATTCATTGTGATGTTTAGTTTGACAGTGCTCTTAGTGCTCTTGTGCTTCTATAGCAGATCATAAATTCAGATCTTTTCAGTGTCTTGTTAATGAGTTCTGGTCTGGGTGGCTTTTTTTCTACTTTCAACTGACTTATTTTACAGCCGTCTGTGTGCTTGTTTCTCTGTTGTTGCTAAAGAGACTGTTCCCGTCCCCTGGTGGCCCTGAGATCACTCTCACAATGGGCAGCTTTTCTGTTTTCTGTTTCCCCTTTTGTGGATTTTTTTTCTCAGAAGCTGGATGGCAGTCAGGAAGTTGTGGCATGGAAAATGAACAGTTTTGAGCGACTGCTTGCTGCCTCCTCCAGAACAGGAAGTGATGTGCCATTCTGATTGAGCAGAGAAAATATTTTGCTTGACTCGTTGGCGCGAGATTTGTTCAAGTACTGCATGCTGTACCGTGTGTCTGTTTGTCTTGGGTTGTGTGCACGTTCTCTTTCCTCCTGTTTTTATAATCATTAATGTCATTAAACAAGAAGGTTTATCCTGTGATGAGATGAGGTCACTGGTGTTGCCTCAGCTCACAGGATGGCATTAGTTTATTATATCTGATCTGGCTCTGAAACTATTAAAAATAATCAACATCATTTTTATTCAACATATTTTTACTTTCAAGTTTACTTTTCTGCCATTGTGTTCTGGTTTTCATTTAAACACTTTTTATTCATGCATGCATTTGGCAGACGCTTTTTGGCAGACAGTTCACACATTTTATCAGTTCACGCTATCCTTGGGAATCGAAACCATGACCTTGGCATAGCTAGCGTAATGAATTTTAAAATATATTTCTGTCATGAAAACTCCCGGAGTGTTTGGCATGGTAATGGATATTGCAATGTTGATATGTTTAGTCTTGGCAGAATAGATCTGCTGCTGTTATACCTGCTGCTGCAGAGTAAGTACAGGACCTGCTACTGCCAATACATACACGACTCTCTGCTGTGAGCAAATAAGACATGCTGCTACTGTACAATATAGTGTACATGAATTACCCATAGCAGATCTAAACAGGTGGAGCTGGGGAAGGTGGAGGGTTTCTGAAAGCGCACTGCACTGCTAAAGCAAATGCTGACCAAGTACTTAAAGGTTGAGCAGCGAGCTAATTGACCTATTGGTAAGCCCCTCCCCTCGAACGCTGATGAGCCAATGGCAGTTGAGTATCAGTTGCACGGGGACCGGAACTCAGACATCTTTAGGTTTCAGCGCCATAGAGAAACATTAGAAAATCTGAAGCTCTCATCGTTTGATGGTGTTTATGCTACAAAAATGGTAAAACGATGTGCCTGAGTCCATGTTAGTGAGTCCATGCTAACATACAAACCTAAATAGCTAACTGTTCTTATGTCATGTACAGTGTAGGTCAAAAACACATAAATGAAGTTCTACATTTCAGTGCCTCTCCATATTAAACTGGTTAAATGTAAATTCATTTAATCTTACCCTGCGGTACATGAACAGTGTTGATCCTGGATGTTGTCATCTGTGATCGAGACGACCATAACATGAGGCATCTTCTCCCGCTTGCATTGTGATCTGTAAACCCTCGCTTCCAAATTAATCTTGTTACCCACCATATTTATTTTAAAATCTTTTATATATCCCTCCATGGCATATCTAAGTCCCACTTGAATGCTCCTCAACGAGAGGTGGTCCTTTTGTGCCCAAAATTTATGAAAAAAATCTTGGGACAAGGTTTTCACACCGACAGTTGTCCTTGTAACACCTTGTCTACACCGGACACAACCTTTATTGCTTGCGTCGCAACAGCTAAAGGCTGTCTACACTGGATGCGACAAAGCACCCGTTGCAAGGCATTTGTCCTTCGTGTCAATATGTCATGAATAGAACGAGACATTGGTTTACTGTCGGAGATTTGTCGCTCGCATCGCGCAGAATCCAGTGTAGACAACATCACGGATTATAATGGGTTCTATTGTCTTTTGTCGCGTCACATCGCGCCGCTCGCGTCCAGTGTAGACACGGTGTAAGACAGTTAGCAACTCTGTTTGTTTGTCCGAGTTAGCAACAGTAACTAAGTGGGGCGGGGCTTACCGATAGATCAATTGGCTACGGATACAGCAGGAACCAATCAGCTGTGCCCTATAATGATGTGATTGCAAGCAGGTTGGACCTAACAGCCTGCACCATCTAGAGTTTCATGACAAAACTTTATTTTATTTTATTTACTTATTTATTTTATTTGATTAATAGAAAGTTGAGATGTGATTGTTAAAGAATGCACACACTGATCAAACATATAGCTTGAGTATACGAGCGTACGCACACAGTCGAACGCACAGCCTTGCAAAGTATACTTCTTTTGACTCGTGCGCGTACACAGGCTTTCGACGCATGCGCAGCTTTGAGCAATCTCTCGCCACGAGTTACAACCCATGTAATTACTGCAAACAAATGAAATGCGCATGTGCAACCTGCGCGTACAAAGTGCTCTTCTGATGACAAAATTTGCGTCAAGCACACTATACACTAACCCTCGCGTACATGTAAAAAGTGAAGTATACTTTGGCCTTAAGTGTGAACTTGTGAAATGTAACATAAAAATGTAATGCAGTAAATAAATGTAACCTGCCGAATGTAGAAATGTAAACTTCATGTGGCCGAAAACATGTTTGGAGTGTTGCCATCTCCACTGGTATCCCTCCACATGGCCTGTCCCAGATGGAGCTCACTGATGTGAATTTGACAGTCAGATGACTGATTATAGTAGCAGCAGCACCAGCGTTGCTAATTTTCATATCTTATTGTGTTCAGCATCAGCCCTCCCAGTGTGACAGGGGCTTCCATTAGAGGATCATCCGTACCGCGGAGAGACAGACACGTAAAGCACAGCGGTACGGAGGATCCAAGGCCCGCTTGCTCTCTCCATGTCATCCATTCATGCTCTGTGTGATTTAGTTGATGGAAAGGTCACTTTTCAAGTGTAAACAGTGCTGCTTTATCATTCTGTTTTGATCTGATTCATTGGTTGATGATACTGTTGTTAGCATGTAAATGTGGCATTGATTCTCAGTGAAATATTGTTTAACACACTCTTTCTGCAAACGGTTTATGATAACATAGCGAAATCATGCAATGGCTTCAGATGGTTTTGTGCCGTTATAAATCATCTCTGTGACAGATTTCCCAGAGAGAAAGTGAAATGAAGATTTATTGCGATTAGATGTTTGTGAAGAAGTGTTCATCAAAAAGTCATGCATTGTCTGTGACATTTCAAAAGCTCTACAGTCCATAGGTCATAATGGGAAACATCTCAGGAATGTCGCGACTCTTCAGTGCTAATGTGAAGGAATGTGACCGTCTCAGTCATTTAATTGTCTGCGTTTTATTCATGTGAAGAGAAATGGATTTGGATGGTAGACCGTCGGCATGTCTGGTGTTTCGCTGTTCTTTCACTTGTAGAGTGCTGGTGGCCCAGAAGAAGCCATTTTTACACCCACTCAGCCTGACTGACAACCCTCCACGGCCGGTGAAAACCCTCTCAACAATTATTGCAAAATTATAATTGCCCATCTGGTTGTTCATTGAGGGTAACAAGGGTGTCCTCTTGGAAAATAAGTCAGGGGTATTGAGGGAAAGTTAAGAAAAGGCATAAGATTCTCCAGGGTCCATAGGCTCCAATTATTCAGAGATTATCCTTTCACGTTCACTGATCTCGAATTGAATAAAGTTTAGGCTGCATTACTGACAGCTGGGTGCACCACTAAAGGGGCTGGAGGCGGATCAGGGCCCCGGGTTAGGGTGTTAGTCTGGGCCTGACCCCAGAGGTTAGTGAGGTGACATTATGTAGTGACAGCACTGAGGCATCCCCTCTTAGCTCTCTTCAAAGCTAGCTGGATAAATGCAGAGGGCAATCACATTAGGCTGGTCTTTCACTATCTTTCTGTCTCTTTTACTCACCCACTTTCGCCCTGAATTTTAAAGCAAAACTCTAAAATCCTAAAGTGCATATAGGCTGTTGTCTTTTAAAGTTAGGTTAAGAGATGTGGGTCATGGGGCCGAGCTCTTGCTTCTGATGTCATCTAGTAGTGACGTTTTTTTCTCTTTTATGTCCATCCTCAATTGTGAATTCATACAAAAAGTACAAAAAGCCACATTTTTTTTTCTATAAGAAATGAAAATTTTAGGGATCCATGATATATCGGTGCCATATCGGTTGTGTGTGTGTGTATGTATTATGTGTATATAAGTATAAATAAACAAATAAATAAATAATCTGGGAAAATAACAATTTAAGTTATTTTAAGCTAACATCTGTGATGTTGTTGATTAGCACAGACATGGGACAACCTGTTGATTATGATTATTGATTATTTTAATTGTTTATGATTATCATTAAAGGAATACCCTGGACAAAATATAAATTCCTCTTTTGAAAGCATCTGTGGCATTCTGCTGGAAAAAAAACCCTGAAAATGTGCACTATAAAGCTCTACTGTATCATGTCTAAGTTTTTTGTATCATGTGTATCATGTCACAAATGTCTATCAAATATGATGCATCAGGCTTTTGAGGAATGTTTATTTGTTCATCTCTCAATCATCACTGTATTGCATTGCGTTATATGTTTTGCCCCCCACAATTAAAACTACAGAGCTTTAATCATAAAACTAAGCATTTAAATATCATCTTCCAAAGAAATCGGGAGATATTGAGTGACAGCTGAAGGTTGCATTTTATGTAAGTAGTCTGCTATACTGTTATAAAGATCTCATTGATTTACATTACAAGGTATCAGAATATTTTTTTTCAAAATCGATAATAATCAGACATATTTCTTGAGCAGCAAATCAGCATATTAGAATAATTTCTGAAGGATCATGTGACACTGAAGACTGGAGTAATGATGCTGAAAATTCAGTTTTGACATCACAGAAATAAATTATCTTAAAATATATTAAATAGAAAACAGTTATTTTACATTTTAAAAATAATTGAAATTATTACTGTTTAGAGTATTTTTGATCAAATAAATGCAGCCTTGGTAAGCATATACAATATATATATATTATTTAAAAATGATTTAATTGATAGATTGATTTTCTGTTGTTTTGCTTTGTTTAATTTATTTAGACAAAATAATATATAATGTTAACCTATCTGCTAAAAATGCATTATCTTTATAGAAAATGCTGCAATAAGAAAACTGCTTTGGCAACAGACTACACACATAATTATTATTAGTGACCCAGACCCTTAACATGTGGTCATATCTTAGTCAGACGCTGATTACTGTTTGATTACAGATCACGGATACAGCGACCTAACACGCTGTTCCCAGCATTCCTTGGTGGGCACCTCTTCAGGTTGTGAAAAGATGCTCCTGTGTGTCTTCTCCCTCCGTGCCACCTTCCCTCTGGCTCTACAGTTTCACGCTCCGTTCGGGACGCTTAGATCTGCTGACAAGTGTTGCAGAGGCCTCTCGTTTTTATCATGGAAAAAGGCTGCGGGATTCTCATGCCATCGCACAATGCCTAAACAAGCGGGTATGTCTAATTCAATTAAGTGCACGAGGCTGTGCCAAGCCTCTCCACTGCCGGTGTGACAGTAGTAATGAGCCTGGGCTTTGAGCCGTCCTGCTGGTGGTGGTGTAGGTGGGGTGGGCTTTGATTGGGGGGGGGGGGGGGGGCACACTCTCCTTAATTCAATGCTTCTGGCAGACATTCTTTGAAATGCTGAAAACAGCTTGGAAACACTTATTTAGACCCTTTTAAATGGAATATTCTGCATTCCTGTATGACTGTATGGGAGAGGCTTGAGAAGAGACACAAGCAGGCATTATATATTACACTGGGTGTTCGGCTGATTCTCTCTCTTTCTTTCCACTGTGTGGCACAAACACAGCTTGCCCCTCATCTTTGCATACCAGGGGCCACGCTGATTCAGAGCGGATGTGAAAAACAGTGCTTCATAATCTATGAAAGTTTCTTTGAAGACAGATCAATGGAGAACAGTGATTGTTGCAGAAAACACTGCGCTTATGTACATTTCTGTTATATAGGACTGGATCAGGATCAATTGTGTTATTTGTGTTATCATTAAAGTAATACCCTGGACAAAATATAAAAAATTCCTCCTTTGAAAGCATCTGTGGCATTCTGCTGGGGAAAAAGCTGAAAAATGTGCACTATAAAGCCCTGCTGTATCATAACATGTCTATTAAATACACTATATTGGCAAAAGTATTAGGACGCCTGCCTTTACATGTACATGAACTTTAATGACATCGCATTCTTAATCTGTAGGGTTTAATATGGAGTTGGCCCACTCTTTGCAGCTATAACAGCTTCAACTCTTCTGGGAAGGCTTTCCACAAGGTTTAGGAGTGTGTTTATGGGAATTTTGACCATTCTTCTTGAAGCTCATTTGTGAGGTCAGGCACTGATGTTGGATAAGAAGGCATGGCTCGCAGTCTCCGCTCTAATTCATCCCAAAGGTGTTCTATCTGGTTGAGGTCAGGACTGTGTGCAGGCCAGTTGAATTCCTCTATACCAAACTCGCTCATTAATGTCTTTATGGACCTTGCTTTGTGCACTGGTGAGCAGTCATGTTGGAACAGGAAGGTGCCATCCCCAAACTGTTCCCACAAAGTTGGGAGCATGAAATTGTCCAAAATGTCTTGGTATGCTGAAGCATTAAGAGTTCCTTTCACTGGAACTAAGGGGCCAAGCCCAAACCCTGAAAACCATAATCCCCCCTCCACCAAACTTTACACTTGGCACAATGCAGTCAGGCAAGTATCGTTCTCCTGGCAACCGCCAAACCCAAACTCATCCATCGGCTTGCCAGACAGAGAAACGTGATTTGTCACTCCAGAGAACATATCTCCACTGCTCTAGAGTCCAGTGGCGGCGTGCTTTACACCACTGCATCCGACGCTTTGCATTGCACTTGGTGATGTAAGGCTTGGATGCAGCTGCTCGGCCATGGAAACCCATTCCATGAAGCTCTCTACGCACTGTTCTTGAGCTAATCTGAAGGCTACACGAAGTTTGGAGGTCTGTAGCTATTGACTCTGTTGGCGACTTCTGCGCACTGTACGCCTCAGCATGCGCTGACCCCGCTCTGTGATTTTACGTGGCCTACCACTTCGAGGCTGAGTTGCTGTTGTTCCCAATTGCTTCCACTTTGTTATAATACCACTAACAGTTGACCGTGGAATATTTAGTAGTGAGGAAATTTCACGACTGGACTTATTGCACAGGTGGCAACCTATCACGGTAACACGCTTGAATTCACTGAGCTCCTGAGAGCGACCCATTCTTTCACAAATGTTTGTAAAAGCAGTCTGCATGCCTAGGTGCTTGATTTTATACACCTGTGGCCATGGAAGTGATTGGAACACCTGAATTCAATGATTTGGAGGGGTGTCCCAATACTTTTGGCAATATAGTGTATGATGCATCAGGCTTTTAAGGGACGTTTATTTGTTCATCTCTCAGTCATCACTGTATTGCATTGCATTATATGTTTTGTCCCTCACAATTAAAACTACAAAGCTCTGATATTAAAATATTATCTTCCTAAGACATTATCAGGAGATATTCAGTGACAGCTGAAAGTTGTATTTTATGTAAGTATAGTCTGCTATACTGTTATAAAGATCTCATTGATTTACATTACAAGATATCAGAATGTCATTGTACCTTTTTGGCCAAATTGCATGTTTTTCTCAGTTTCAGTCTCTGAATAAAATTGAGGTGTTTTTTTCCCCTCCTCAAATGTAAGCTCTATATTCTCCTATATCATACTATATGAGCCATAAAAGCCTGATGTATGAAATATGATACTCAACAATATGATACTTTTTTTGTCTATATTTTGTCATGTCGATTTAAAAAATAGAAACTATTATTTAATATGTCAGGCTTCAGGGTTATGGTAACAACTTCACTTTTTCACCTTTTGCATTATTATTATTGTTATTATTATTAAGATTATATTTTATTAAAAGACACTCTGGATAAAAGACAAATTGGTCACACTTTAGATTAGGGTCCAGTTCTCACATTAACTAACTATTAACTACGCCTTAATAAACTCCTAATTACTGCATATTATTAGTTAGTAAGGTAGTTGTTAAGTTTAGGTATTGGGCAGGATTAAGGGATGTAGAATATGGTCATCCAGAATAAGGCATTAATATGTGCTTTATAAGTACTAATAAACTGCCAATATGCTAGTAATATGCATGCTAATAAGCAACTAGTTAATAGTGAGAATTGGACCCTAAACTAAAGTGTTACCAACAAATTTTTCTGTCTTTAAAAGTTTGTACTGCATGCTGTTGATTACCACAGACATTCATTTTTGTCTGTAAAAACAAAATTTTTGACAGTGAAGGGCAACAAAGGCTGTCAACCAAGCTTTTTTTATTACCAACTGTGTTCTCTGGTTTGTCTGAATATGTAAAATCCCCCAAGCCAGACTTTCTTCCTCTCTTAGACAGTGATGTTGACGCACTGACACCTCGTTGACTCAACTGATCCATCACTCCCATTAGTCCTCTGACTTTTAACCTGACTGCTCTAATTTGTATGTTGGAGTTTTGGAACCGTTTGGCATCATTTTAATAACAATAAATAAACAAATAAATGAATAAATAAACAAACAAAACTCTTAACACTTCAAGGCCAAAACAGAGACCAAAGGAATACTTTGAATGAATACTGAAATACGAAATGGAGCGAGCGCTTGAGTGCAAAAGTCCTAGAGGACAAAACATTACACATCGCTTAAGAATAAACCGCATTCTTATGCATTCCGGCACTTTTGACTCTGGTTAGCAAACAATCAGAGACCTGGACAGCCTTTAGTTTCAGGAAAACTCTCCGCAAAGGCCCCCCGCTGCTCCTGTGAAGCACTGATTCTCAGGCGCTTTTAAAAAAGCCTCTTAAACGTTTGACTTTCTCACAGAAACAGCTTGCTAAATGGCATTTCTGTAATGGACTCCTGCTAGGGTTCATATGCGTTGTATACCCACGCTGCCCAAAGTTGTGTCAACACAATTAACATGAGAATGCCCTAAAAGAAAGGCAAGAAAAGTTTTTTCGGCGTAAAAAAATCTGAAACTATAGAATTCTTTGTTTTCTGGAGAAAAAAAGATTTGAATCAAAGACATTGATGGTCATTTTTTTTTGCCTCGGATGGAAAAAGTGGTGCTGAATGAATGTCTTATTTACATGCCAATGGAAAGGGGATGTGGTTTTAAAGGATGGGAAAAGCAGGCCCTCTATTATGGAGGGTGCTGGTAGCTGGGGCCGGGACAGAGCGGGAGCCTCCCTGCCAGGCAGCGGTTAACAAGGCGCTGGCTGAATTAGAGAATGGCAATGAGTTTTTAATTGGTGACACATTATATTTATCAAGCTGACAGCCAGAGTCCTGTGCCGGGGCCTTTCTTGTTTTGTCCCATGCTGTGCATTATTTCCCCTTAGGTGCCCCTGCACGATACCCCCTGACCGGCCGGTTCCCTCAGGAGTGAAAAAAAAGAATCAAATCATAATAACTGAGCGGCAAGTTGAATGATAACATTGAATTATTCATTAGGGCTGCTTAAAGTGTTGGATAAATCAAGGCCCCCTCAACCCTGACAAAATCCAGCTCATTGTTATCGGCCAAATCAGCACGGCAGTTTAAGGCCTCACATAAAGGCAAATCCTTTTCAGACCTGTTTAGCGAGGCTGACAGAGCTCTTTGCGCCACAGAGGCAAAAGTTATTAACAAGTGTTTAATATTTGTATGGGAGTGGTTTATCGTCTGCTGCTGGTAGTCTATGAGTGTGATTCAACAAAGTGGCCGAATAATAACTATCAGCAAACACACTTTATTAGATGAGCATCCACAAGGCATGAATTTTTGAAAACAGCAATTGAGAATATGATTTAGTAAAAACAATTTTTGTCATTTAAGAAACCAATAATTAAAGCCAAGTCTCTCAAGTTGTCTATTCAAATGAATTAAAATGATTAATAATGCCAAATTATGCAATTAAATTAATTTAGTGATTTTATATATTTTATTATTTATTTATTATATAGTTTTAAAAACTATTTTTGAATCTCAAATCTCACAAATATTTATAATGTCACATCTTGATTAGGATCCACCCAATTAACTTAAGTCTTGCTTAAGTCGTCTATTAAAATAATCTAAATAGCTAATTATGGCAATTTTAAGATTAAAAGATTAAATTAACGATAAGACTCATTGTAAGCACAAATAATGATGAAAAGCAATTTATTTAACATATTTAGCAAAATATTTTCCTGATATCAACTTTAAGTCACAGCTTGATTCACAATATGAATGGACGATGTGAACACATAACAGAGATAAAAGTAAGTTTAGCCCCTTTTTTCACAGTTTGAAACTTAAACATTGGCGTGTTTGAGGACCAACAGGACTGCATCAGAACTCAAACAGATTTGGAGGAGTCTTTTGTTGACCCTCAGAGGAATGGATTTCAGGGTAAAGCGCAGTTCGTCTCTTCATAATAGACCTGAAGAATGGGAGCGGGCGAAGGGGGCCTAATGAAATATTTAAGATTTTGGCTAAAAAGGGCCTTGAAAGTCACAACAAAGGATTTGCTGAGGGCTCTCATTGTGCGGCGGACTTTGCGGAAGCCGCGGCCGGACCACTACAGATGTGATGAGGGCCCATATTGAGCGGGGCTGTGCAAGCTCTGTTCACAGCTGTGTCCTTGCGCTCCCGACTGGGCCACCAGCCCCCTGCCTTTGTGCCCCATTGTGCCCGGCACAGAGCACCAATTTTACACAGAGCTGATTGCACAGCAACGCCTTTGTGTCATGGGTAAAATAGCACCCCACCCAACCTTACCCAAGACCCTCGCTCGTTCCCTCCCCCTTCTGTCCATCTCTGGCATCGTTCTTTTCTCCTCCTCTATATCTGTGGCCATTTAAAGATGACAAGGTGATGAATCCCTACTTTTTTGGATTATATGAACACTTTAGATAAGCAGAAGAGTCTACAGGCTAGTCTTGCCATGTACCCCTTCACAATCTGCCTATTTAGGGCTTAATGGTTGTTGATTAATGGACCCTCTATTCAATAGAACATATGCCATTTTGGGATTCTATAAGAGCTTTATGTTGAATTTCTATGCTTGGTGTCATAAGGTCAAGGCAAGCTTTTAACACACTACACGTGAAAAGGAGGTGATGCATAATTTACTCAGAATGCAGCTATTCACTGGGTGGTTTAAGCTCACAATAACAATTTCCCCCAAAATAAAGAAAGGTTGCAAAACATAATTTTAACCTCTCCAACTGCCTGTCAGGTGCATCTGCCCATGAGTTTGCAGTTCTTTCGAATTAAATTCTCCTTTTTATCATTGCACGTTTTACAACAATTATACAGAAAAGAGCAATGTGCATTGAAAAAATCATTGCATGTTCTGTGACAAAGAGAGCTAAACTAAGCATTGGAAGCTTTTTTCTGCTTCAGAGTAGGAAATACAGTGTGCAGTGAGACAGAAAGTCATATAGTCACAATTATAAGAATTAAAGTTGTAATTGTGAGATATAGTCTCAACTGTGCAATATAAAGTTGCAATTGTGGGATGTAATGTAGCTGCACCTGAAATAAACAGTTGCAATTATGAGATATGTGACCCGGATATGAGTCGCATGGGTATATTTGTGGCAATAGCCAACCATACATTGTATGTGTCAAAATTATCGATTTTTCTTTTATGCCAAAAATCATTAGGATATTAAGTAAAGATCATGTTCCATGAAGATATTTTGTAAATTTCCTACCGTA
The DNA here is from genome assembly GCA_039654105.1 of Coreius guichenoti. NCBI lineage: Eukaryota > Metazoa > Chordata > Actinopteri > Cypriniformes > Gobionidae > Coreius > Coreius guichenoti. The sequence goes on from CM077178.1 coordinate 19,358,245, forward strand.
AATATATCAAAAATGTATTATTAGTAGTAATATGCGTTGCTAAGGACTTCATTTGGACAACTTTCAGGCAATTTTCTCAGTATTTCGATTTTTTTGCACCCTCAGATTCCAGATTTTCAAATTGTTGTATCTCGACCAAATATTGTCTTATCCTAACAAACCATACATCAATGGAAAGCTTTTTTAATAAAAAAAAACAATTGACCCTCATGACTGGTTTTGTGGTCCAGGGTCACATATAGTCACAATTGTGCCATATAAAGTTGTAATTGTGAGATTTACCACTGAAAATCAGAGATGTGATATTGTAAGATATAAAGTTGCCATTGAAATAAAGAGTTGTGAGATATTTTGTTGCAGTTATGATAAATGTATTAGTTGAGAGACAGTTGTATTGTGAAATATAAATCAAATTATGAGAAAGTTGTAATCGAAATCTATATAAAATTGCAACTAAGAGAAATTAAGTTGAATGAGAAATAATGTGTCAATTATGAGAAGTCGCTTTTTTGTTGAGAAATGGGCTTCTGTATTAAGCACTATTGCTTTTCATTCAAAAACTTTGTTGGAGAAGAATCTTACAGTTTTGTTCAAGTATTAACTAGTGATGCGTGCTAAGGCTCTAGTCTCTTAATAAGCTTGCATTCCACAGGTTAGATCCTACACTGCAACTTATCAAAAAGCGCCTTCATCACATTCCTCTCTGAAACAGTCCTATCTCCCGCTGGGGAATAACTGGAGTGGGCTGTAGGTTTCTCGCAATATTCATAATGACGATAACGCTCACCACGGAGAATGTAACTGGGAAATGTAACCATTATCCAGCAATTATGCTCTTTAGCGTCCGTCTCGTTCGGGATGCGTGTAGAAGCGCAGTGCTGGCGGCAGCTGAGTGGGAGCCTATAGAAGACAGAGAATTATTCATGGCAGATATGGAGTCCTCCGTGTGGGCTGAGAGGATTGATGTAAACCAGAGCCTCTCACTGCCCTCCTCATGCACATCGGCCGAGCCTCATCTCCGCCGTGTGTTTCCCCTCTCTCCACAAAGACCTGTCACGTTTAATGGCCTGTTGGCTGAGTGGGCTGCTGTAGCCCTCTCCAAAAGAAAGGCCAGGAAAGAAAGGCTCATAGACAACTAATGCAGCTTAATATTCTTTAAAAAGGTCGAGGGACAATTAAAGGAGTGTTTCCCATGGTTCTCCCCCAGCGGTTTCTGCCCGCCTGCACAGCAGCTCGGCTGTTTGATGGAGTCTGAATACATCTTATTGATGGGGTCAGAGATTAGAGGCGATTGGGCCGGCTCTGAAAGGGGCTGTGCGTGGCCTCTGAGAGAGGCTTGGCAGAGCCACATTCAGCTAGGCCTCTCGGCCGTCTTCACACACCAGCACATTTGCTCCACTTCTCTGCCTGCAAATGCCTTTCAACAGAGCTGCCCTATTCACAGAGGCAGTTCGGCTGATGCATGTGCGGCTGCTCTGTGCTCTCGGAAAGTGGGAGCATTTCTGTACTTTTTAAATGCACTGTAAATAATTAATCCTTCATTTTCTACATTCATCTTAACTTAAAAGGTGTAACCATTTGAATTTCAGTAAACAGGAGGGTTACCGATATCAAACGACTAGTATTCGGCACCCATAATGGGACCCACTCCATGTAGAATAAAGTAGCTTCTAGTCATAGTTTTCACGTGATGTCACACCATTACAGGAACTCCCACCTGGAGGGCAAAACAAGGCATAATATATGTATGTACATACTATATAAATATACACTGTTAAAAATGTTAGTATATTCCAGGTTAATAATATGCACTCTTGGAAATTTCTTGTAAAATCTACAATATCATACTGTATCTATTTCTACAGTGCACATGTACTATGAAGGAACCCAGCATGCAGTGCGGTTTGAATAGATTATGCTGAGTTTCTTGATTCTTGTTGGTTTTATCTGTGCTGCTGAACTTATTTTTTAGTTCACTTTTAGCAGTTTGTGTTGTTTGTTTATTTTGTAATGTTCAGAATCAATCTTTTTTTATTATTATTATTTGTTGAGTATCACCATTGTTGTGTTGCGTTTTGTATGTTGAGAGCATTGATGTCTGTGTCTGTCATCATTAGGTGATGGAAGAAAAAAAAAACTTGTGTTGCAAGATGATGTCACACCTTTCAAAGATAAATCTCAGCAGCTGCTTTACTACTGTGAAATATCCATCTACTAACAATTATGAATTTGAAATAAAATATTGGTAAATCTTTATGCTGAAACAATGCTATTTGATTAACTTAAAATCAGCCAATTAGCTTATTTCATATTCTATCTTGTCATTGTTTTAACAAATGTTTTCATTTGTCACACTTCTGACTTGACTAGATCAGAAATTTGAATATGAATATACAAAAAAAAAAGATCCCAAGCAAATGGAACACTTATCACCGTTATGGTGACTTTCATAATTTCTTACAGTGGCATGGTTAAAGACAACTTTATCATGTGAATTCACAGTAAAACAAGAGCAGTAAATTACTGTGATGTCAGCATCATTTTCATCTGTTGATTAACAGTAATTTGTAAGAAAATGACCCAGCATGCATTCATTTCACTGTACATTTCTGACTACAGTAATTTATTGTAAAATAATAATCCTTTAAATTCCTGGCAATATTTTACAGTGTAAACGCAACACACAGTTTCACATTAGATCATTATAAAGAAAACGCTTAATTCATCATCATTTGGGCTCATCTGCTTGCCTGTATATAGTATGCACCATAAATAAGGAGTATACTGAATTTGTTCTTGTAATATCACTGTACATTAGGCACTTTCAGTGTTTTTCACGTTAAGCGTTTTAGAGTGTCCCTGCTTTATATGGTTCGCAAGTGCCTTAAACTTGCATTTTGTTAACATCTTGTTTTTTTGTCTTTTGAGACATGATCTAAATATTCATGGCTTGAAACAGATGGAAAATTGACAGGCCTGTGCTGCAATTCTATGGATGTTTTGCCCTCCAGGCCAGTCATGTGACTGAAAACTATGAATAAGGCTACTGATATCGCTGGACTCTTCATCTAATGAAAGTGTATGCACAGTAGTGAGCAGCCATTGCACTAGACTGTTAAAGCATTTCCTCTTTTCTCTAAAGCAGGGGTTTTCAAACTGGGGTCCGGGGACCCCCAGGGGTCCTCCAGAAGGTTCTAAGGGGTCCCCAGAAAATTTTAGAGAATAAAAAGACAAAGCAAAAATGGATAAAGTCTACCGAACATTCTACCTGTTTCATTTCTAAATGTTTCTCTCCTTTCTTGCCGTAAACATACTTTCCAGAGTTGTATGTGTTTGCTTTGTATCTTTCTAGTGAGTTTTTCTCACTATAGTCCCCTTTATCTTGCTCACTGGGGTTGTAAGGCAATATTCTTAACGCAGTACGTAAACTGCTTACATACATTTATTGTGAAAGTTACTTATAAAAATAAGTTTTAATTGAAAAATTTTCTTCTTCGGGTTTATACATCCAACATTAAGTATAGCCAATTTAAGTTTGGAAACAATATGTTGTATTTATAATGTCACACTTACTATTTATCTCTGTGTTTTTTCATACATACAAATATATAGATAGATTTTAGGAAGGGGGTCCCTCATAAAAGGTTCATCATATTTGGGGGTCCTTACCATGATAAAGTTTTAAAACCCCTGCTCTAAAGGAAGTGGCATGCTGAATATGGATGTGGCCAAAACAACATTAAAAATACAATGTCTTAACCTCATTCTAATGTATAAGAAAGTAAAGTATGGTTTCAACGTATTCCTTAAAAAAGGTGGGAGGGGGGGGGGGGGAATGAAAATCATGTGAAAATTTTAAAAGGATATAAAATAACAATATCAATAAATTAGCAATATTATAAGTATATAGTAAACATAAGTGTGTATCATTATAATGTTTAATTTGTATGTATATATATATATATATATATATATATACAGTTGCAAGAAAAAGTATGTGAACCGCTTGCAGAATCTGTGAAAATGTGAATAATTTTAACAAAATAAAAGAGATTATACAAAATGCGTTATTTTTTATTTAGTGCTGTGCTGAATAAGATATTTTACATCAAAAAATGTTTACATATAGTCCACAAGACAAAAAAAATAGCTGAATTTATTAAAATGACCCTGTTCAAAAGTTTATGAACCATTGATTTTTAATGCTGTGTGTCGTTACCTGGATGATCCACGGCTGTTTTTTTGTTTTGTGATGGTTGTTCTTGAGTCCCTTGTTTGTCCTGAGCAGTTAAACTGACCAACGTTCTTCAGAAAAATCCTCCAGGTCCTGCAAATTCTTCAGTTTTCCAGCATCTTTTGCATATTTGAACCCTCTCCAGCAATGGATTCTGCAAGCGGTTCACATACTTTTTCTTGCAACTGTATATATATATATATATATATATAGTAAATAAAGGTTATATATATAAACTTGTATAAAGCAATGATAATTTTATGTAAAAACTGAAAAAATGTAATAAAAATTATTATGATAAAATAGAACTACATATATATATATATATATACTTTGATATTTACTTTAATTACTTGGTTAATATATTTATATTTTGAGTTATATTTATATTTTATCATAATTTTGTATCATTACATTCTTTCCAGTTATATATATTTTATATATATAATATTATTTTATATTCTTTCACTCACACAATTTTTACATAAAATAATAATTTCTTTATACGGACAGACGGATATGTTGAATTACGTTTATTTTGATAGATATCAGCACAGTAATATCCTTGTATATTCTATGTTCAGATGATTATTAATATTGTTTATATAATCTATAATCCATTATTTTATATTCTTTCACTCATACAATTTTCACAACGATTTGCAGTACTTTTCCACCTTCTTTTTAAGAGATACACTGAAACCGTACTTTTCTTTTTTTATACTTTAGAATGAGGTTTCAAGACATTTATGAATGTTGTTGTGCTCACATCCATATGCCTATTGCTTGGTAACAATTGTGGTTTGTAATATAAATCTATACAGATAACATCTAATGACTACAAAGTTGCTATTCTGATTTGAAATCAGTAAGATTAAATACTTTTCTCACGTTGCTATAGTGCCATCGCTCTGTCCAAAACGTTCCATGGCTCCTCACTGCCAGATCCCAGCAGAGTGATGTGTTCTGTCTGTTCAGTCGCCTCTGAGGCTGGGAATCATTCTGGCACATGTCTGCAATCTGGCCTGTAGAACAAGTGTGAACAAGCATACTAACTTTCACTGGAGTGCACGTGTATCCCACAGTCCTGTAGAACAACAAACGCATTGCAATCAAACATACCAAACCATTCAATAATTGTTGTAACTTTATATATTGCACAAGCAAAATCTGTTCCTCGTTTGTGATCCAGAGAATGGCTTGCTCAGATATTGGCCACTCTATTTAATCAGGTCATATCTGATAGTCCGTTGTGTGCAAACTACCTTCCTGTGCGTCTGGAGAAATGCTTTGAAACGCTCCTCATTTAGGAGTGTGTAGATGCGACCCTAAAGGGAAGGGGAGCACAGCTGTATTACAAAGCTGCTGTAATTAGGGGAAAGCTTTGGGTCAATGAAAGCACTGGTTTTGTTTGGCTTGTTCCCTACATTCAATGGCATCTATAGAAGTATCAAAGAAAAGAGCCCAATTAGTGTACTGAGCGTTTTGATTTTGCTTTTGCTTTTCATTCGCTGTAATTAGGAGGCAGCTTTAAAATATTTAACCTACTAGAATAATTTTTTGTTTAATGTATCAGGCCAAATTGCATGTCCTTCCCAGGTGCCCTATGGCTTAGTATAATAGAGGAGATTGTCTAAAGCGGAACTGTGTATTGCTCAGCGTTTGTTATGTATAGTTAGTGTGTTGTTTTGCCTTGTTATACGTATAGGTCTCTAGCTCATTGATTTCTAAAGAAGTAGAAAATGTAGTTTAAAGAGATTAGACCTTCCATTCCGTAATTCCTGGTGTAAGAGACCATACCAAAAACACATGCCTTTTAGTTTGGCATGGTCTCTTATCTTTCCAAGTCTCTTCATCTGAATTAAAGAACATCCACATGCTCAAATACACTGTAAACCCGAATAAGTTGGCAAAACTCAAAAAAATTTAAAAGTTTAAGTTAAGAAATTCAAAGTTTAAGTAAGCAAAACTGGCAGATTTTTATTTTGTACAACATTTTAATTACTCTTAACTTGAAGCTAATTCATACATTTAACTTTTTTAATTTAACTAGCTAATTCAGTAAATGCTAGCTTGCTAATTGGTAACAATGCTTTGATAGCATTAACATAGCATAACAATTGCTGATTGACTGAGTATGGCAATATAGAACATTTAACATAACTGTTCTCAAGAAATGTTCATAAAAGGTTCATAAGTTCACAAAACAATGAAACAATTCAGATTACTCAAAATGTGTCGGTTTTGGGAACTCAAAAGAAAAAGAAAGTTCTAAATACTCATAAAAGTTTATTTGATTTAACTAATTTGTTTAATTTAAGTTTACCCTACTCAAAACAATTAATTATTTTGAGCATTAGGGTTTAACCTGAAGGTTTGATCCAGCACTGTACACTATTATGCCTAAACATCTGAATGTTTCTTCAACTATGGATATTTTGGACTTCAAGAAAACACACATAAAGCATAATTTTCACACTCTCATTAGTTGAATTTCTCTGCTAACGTCCCACAGTGGTCATACATGCACCACAGGAGATTGTCTGTTTTTGTTGTTGTTTATGAATATTCCCACCAGTGTCATTTCCATCACATCTCAAATTATAAAATTAAGCAGTTCCCTTTCAAGGGAACTCGCGCTACGTCACCGCTGTGGGAACGCCTCTGCGTGATTGCGTCGTGAAGCACGTATGTAACCAGTCCAATAGAGTGACATAATGTCATAGGCGGGTGACGTCATAGACCCGGAAACTATAAAGCACCCGTGAACACAAACAGATATTAGCTTCTGTGCCTTCAGTAGTGCTCTATGTTTCATTGTCTGTCAGATTGGTGTTTTTGTCCGCTGTATTTGAGAATACTAGGAGTTTTTCACCTCACACAAAAATAATAGAACGCTGCGCTCCCGCCAAGCGCTCTTTGAGGAGGGCGCTTCGGCTCGCGTTCCCCGCGGCTCAGGTCCTGCTGCTGCCGAGGCAGAGCGGCGGCTTCAGTCGTGGGGTTCACAAATGGATCTGACAGCGGGGTTAGAGACGGGCTCTGCCTTATCTCTGCCTTTACCTGTCAGATCCAGTGCCTCCATTTAGGGTTTGGAAGCCCGTGCTGCGGTTTCTTCCGCCCCGGTGGAGGCATCGATACGGCAATTATCCAGCTCTGAGGAGTTGGATATTGTCAGTATCGAGGCAGGTGGAATTGAAGACTCGCCACTTCGTTCACCTGCCAATGAGGAGCTTGTGGAGGTTTTAAGCAGAGCAGTGGCCAGGCTCAGTCTGGACTGGCCACAAGAAAGTCAGGAACGCCCATCAGTAAAAAGCAGATTAGATGAGTGTTTCCTACCCGCACACTCTGCTCAGCCTCCACATCAGGGTTTGCCATTCTTTCCCGACCTCCACACCGAGGTGTCGAGGTCGTGGAAATGTCCGGTATCATCCAGAATTTTCAGTCCCCAAACGTCCACTTATAGTAACATCATGGGACTGAAAAAACATGGATATGGTTCGATGCCGAGGGTGGAGGAGACGCTTGCGAGCGATCTCTCTCCAGATTCAGCATCATCCATCAAAGCCCCGACATTGCCCACCAAGCTGCTAAGAGCTACATCAGCGCTGGTGGGCAAAGCGTACTCGACAGCAGGTCAGGCTGCGGCATGCTTGCACACGATGGCTATTGTGCAAGCTTACCAGACTGACCTGCTAAAAGATCTGGGGGAAAGTGATCGAGCTGATGTGGTTCGCAAGCTCCGATCATAAGCTGATTTAGCTCTCCGTGCCACCAAGGAGACGGCCAGATCAGTCGGCCGTTCTATGGCAGCCCTGGTGGCCACGGAGAGGCATTTATGGTTGAATCTCACAGAAATAAAAGAGAGAGATGAGTTTTCTGCTAGATGCCCCGTTGTCTCCTGATGGCCTGTTCGGTGACGCTGTCACTGACAGGTTTCAGGAAGCTAAGAAGCAGGCAGCGGCACTCCAGCAGTTTCTCCCTCGTAAACCCCAGACTCAATCTGCTGGTGGGCGGGAGCAGCAGAAGCCGAGTACAAGCTCCGCACATCGAGCGCAACAAGAACAGTGTGTCGCCACTCCTACGGCGCTCTCAGGCGCAGCCTTCGAAGGGTAAGACGGATCTGAGGACCGTCATTATTTCTAAGAAGGCTGCGTCAAAAAGATCCTGACGCCAAGAGTGTCAGGATCGTGAGGGTGGTCCCCTCCGAAGGCAGGCGGTGTCCACCTCAGTATATGGTGCCCGCCTCCCTTCGGTGCCCTCACAGGGTCGATCCGCTAACCCTGCCGCAATGCTGGGGCATGGAGAGCCCTCGCAAGTCATCCGAGGATGGTTCGCGCCCTCCGAGAAGGGTCATAGTGCAGTCGGGCCAGCTGTTCCCTGCCGGTTCGCCGCTTCAGGGCGCTGTGCTCGCTGTGCAGAGTACACCAGGAGTATGGCTGCTTCTAAAGCTTTGTTATCAGGGGCATCCCTGCAAGAGGTTTTTGATGCGGCAGGGTGGTCCTCGCCACATACGTTTGTGAGGTTCTATGATCTTGACCTCATCTCGACTCCAGGAGCACGGGTGCTCGTTCCGTAGACAATGACACGGACGGGCATCTGGCTCATATGGGGACGTGGGTATTGTCGTTCCCACAGCGGTGACGCAGCGCGCGTTCCCTTGAAAGGGAACTTCTCGGTTACGTATGTAACCTTAGTTCCCTGAATAGGGAACGAGACGCTGCGTCACCCTGCCATACTCCCTGCATGCCCGTGAGCGCTTACTTCAGGCTTTTTCAGAAGCTAGTATCTGTTTGTGTTCACGGGTGCTTTATAGTTTCCGGGTATATGACGCCACCCGCCTATGACGTTCTGTTACTCTATTGGACTGGTTACATACGTGCTTCATGACGCAATCATGCAGAGGCGTTCCCACAGCGGTGATGCAGCATCTCGTTCCCTATTCAGGGAACTAAGATTACATCCGTAACCGAGACGTTTGTGTTGGAAATGGCATCTTTAACATTTTTGGAACAAAATGGCAGAATCCTTTCTTTTTCTAAAGCTATTTTTTTAGCTAGGAGTTTTGTATCCTAAATACGCACTTAAATTTTATTTTTACACTTCTTGCATAGTTTCCAAATTATAACTTGCTTAGAAATTACACAAGGTGATATTTACCTTGATTTTTCTTTGTTTTCATCACACATCACATGCCTTGTATTTCATCTCAAGCTCTTTACTGACACTGTTGTCTCACAACCTTTTGAACATTTTCATATCTTTTGAATTTTATTAGGGGCCAAACTGTTCAGTGTGGCGGGAAAACTCTACAGCTGAAGATCAGTCATATTTATTCAATTTAAATATTTTAAAGTTATTTTTATGCAAAAAATATTGAATTGGTGTTTATTTGGAGTTTTACATATGCAAAATATATATTTTACATTTAAATTAATTAATTATGCTTGTAACTGAAAAAAACAAAAACAAAAGTTGAAATCTGTTATAAATAAAAGTTAACTCTCTGAGACAGAAGTGCCTAAAATCCAGGAAACACCCAACTGCACAGAAATATTCCAGGACACATATAATCCTCTATCTCCATAGTAAATCCTGCTTGTTGACACCTTCTAGAAGCCCCTGGTGGAGTTTGAGATGCACAGCAGTTGCTGTGGGCGGTTCCGATATTGGCGAAGAGTAGATGGGGGTTCATGGGAAGGATCTGTGTGTGAAATGTTAACATCTCACAAGTGGCCGAGCCTGGTGGTCACCACATTAATAATATGCTACTACACTGCTGGCATCCGACCCAAGGATACATTCCTGCTGTAATGGGCAGCAGCTGGACCGGGGTTTCCGGGAGGACAGCTGAGCGCTGGCGGACACAGAGGGACACCCCGACCTTCCTGACCTCCCTACTGACTGTGTGTCTCCTCCAAGTTTTGCACCTATTGCGATAAATTGCACTTTGTCTCATACCCATAACACCCTGTCTTATAATTGCATGTTATTACGTTCACTATTAGGCTATACATCATTTTAGATATTAAAGCATATTTTCTTGGCTTATGAACTGCCTTCTTTTGAAAGCAGTGTTTTTAACTCTTTTGTCAGGTCCCAAAGTAGCAACATATGGTGCCATTATAGAGCACTGAACATACATTTCAACATGCTGCTTTGCTGCTTAACAGCTCTCTGGGGACACAAAAGGTCATTCAGCTAAAGTCCTGCGATTACACTCTAATGAGTAAACTCTCAATGGGGATGGCTTATTAGGACATTTTGGAAAGCTGTCGGCATGCAGCTAAAGAGGAGGGTTGTTTGTGTTACTTAAATAGTCTTTTTTGCTACTTATAAACATATAAGTATTAGAAGTGAAGTTTGCGACAAGACAGTGATTGTTAGTGGTGTTTGCTATTATTGTTTCTCATAATTCTTGTTCTTCTTTCACCTAAAACTTTTAAAACTTTGTGCTACGCACATGAATGGAAAATCAAATAATAGTGTAAAAATGTTTACATTTTATCATAACCAGACACAATGCCATAAAACAAGAGATAAAAGTAATTATGTCATCAATGTGTTCAAATCAAAATATAGCAAGATTTTTTTTTAATGTTTTTATTACATTTATGAAGGTGTAAATTGATCCTATTTTTTGTTCACATTGTTGTTTTAAATGTGGCCAATATCATATTCCAGTGTAAACAGATCATCATCCTGGACTGACCCACATGCACAAAAGAACGGTAAAAAAACGTCACACAGCACGGTTTCATATGGAAGTAAACACAGAGGACATTAAATTAAGTGATTACGTGTGTATTTATGGTGGGATCTGCTGCGGAAGCCAGCAAATTTATTGACGTCCACATTGTGTATTGCAACTGTTCAGATCCGATTTGTGTGTGCATGCTGCTCTTTTATTTTCCGGGATATCTGCATTGGTTTCTATGGCAATGACGTTGAGTAAGGTCCCATTAGTTAACGTTAGTTAATGAATTAACTAAGGCTACGTTCATACTGCAAACCTTAGTGCTCACTTCTGATTTATTGCTCAGATCCTATTATTTTGTATAGCTGTTCACATTGTTGTTTTAAATGTGGCCAATATCATATTCCAGTGTGAACAGATCATCGTCCTGTACTGACCCGCATGCGCAAAAGAACGCTAAAAAACGTCATGCAGCACGGTGTCATACAGAAGTAAACACAGAGGACATTAAATTAACATTGACATATCACTGTCCTTCCACTGACTACCTTTCAAAACTGTCCTGATAACTTAAGGTATGTAAAATCTTTAAAGTGACTCCCATGAAAACAGAGTTGTGACGAATGTCGATCTTCAGTGACGTAAAAGTCGCATGAATTCCGATATAACTTTTAAGACTGAGGTCGCATTGCAAAACATCTGACCTGTATCGGATTTAGGTTTACACTGCAAGTCATGGCTACGTTCACACTGTCAGTCCAAATCCAATTATTTATCCAGTTGGAATCTGATCTAAAATTATTGACTGTCCACATTGTATATCGCAACTGTTGAGATCTGATTTGTGTGTCCATGCCACTCTTTCGTTTTCCGGGATATCTGCTTTGGTTTCTATGGCAATGACGTTGAGTTGGTAGGTTTACGCTAAGAACAACAACAACCGCAACATGAAGGGGTTTGCAATACAGATGTTGTCTTATTTATAACATGACATTGTGTAGCCGCTGTGCTGGACTACTGCGTTATGATGAGGCATCAGCAGAACCGTAGGAGGCTGGTATGAGCGGTTTTATTCTACGTTGTCATCTCCACCGGTTTCAAAACATGTCTCCGCTATAGCCTCTGCTCGTCCGGCACTTTGCAACAACACAACCTTGTTTCTGCAGCGACTTTCCTATAACAGCATATTTCCTATAACAACGTCTGGCGTTTACGCTTTAGGCCTACATGGCGTGAGAAAGACACATAAACCATGTGAAATCCGATCAGAGCAGTCAGACTGAAACGGATTTCCAGAAATGCGAATTCAATAGGATTTCAAACCACATATGAATATTGCTCGAAACGCATTTGTAAAAATCGCATTTCATGTGATTTTTGGCCGTTTAGACTTGCTAAATCTGACTGGATTTCAATCGGATATGCACAAAAATCGGATTTGGACTGACAGTCTGATGCATAGCCTTAACGCACAGATCCGATCTTTTGACAATATCCATTTTTTTGGCCCGCCTGTTTACATTCATTTGAGACACGACTGGTATACGATATCTGTGTTTACATAAATTTCCGCCCAAAGTGATTGGCGGTGATCGCTTTACTATGCACATGGTAGACCCTCTGGTTTTAAACGGCCATGCTATTAAAATTATTTATATAATTCATGTCAGGTGGCCATGATTATTTACCAGCATGGACAAGATAACAGCTGTCATGGATGTTCCTCATTGCTGAGAAATATAATGTAGCTTTCAGTGGTGAAGCTGTTTTATTTATAAAACTCACGGGGGCAGAGGTTAAAAACCAGCTCCTGAGTGTTTCTGTGTGGATGTTTCTAAATTTTTTTCCTTTATAAAGTTTCTACCTCAATAAAAAAGCTGTGAGTGAGCGCATAAAAGCACATCTGCTTCATAATACAACATTAAAAAGCCATTGTTGTGGGCAAACGTCTCGCCCTCACCTTGTGGTGGTTTGGAATTCAAAGGGGAATCGGATATTCGTGTTTAGACGTAGGTCAGATGTCCAGATATCGGATATGTATCGGATTAAAAACCACATTTGGAAGTGGCTCAGATCGGATGCAGAAAAAATGGATCTTGTGCAGATTTTTGTGTTTACACATGTGCAACAAATTCTGATCTGTGTCAGATGTGAGTAAAAAAATCTGTTTTTTTTGTGCCAGTGTAAACGCAGCCGAAGTGGCCCAAATCGGAATTGAAAATATCAGATTCCATGTGGTTTGTGCTGTTCACACTATCATGACAAAAACAGATGCTTGTCACTGGAAATTTGTCGCATTGTGTTTTTTTAGGCTCTTTTGATTTGGGCCAGTAAGCAACCGTGTAATTACACCCTAGCAACACCCTAGCAACCCCTCATAGCACCCTAGCAAAACCACAACCAAACCCAAAGCCACCAGAACATTGTGAAAACATAGAAATGGGGTCTTTTGACTTTGTACAAACTCTGATTTCTGCGCAGACTGTTTTACATCTAGTTTTACATGGACTTCTACACATACAGTTACAAGCATGTCTCTTTAAAAGCACCTCAGCGAGCTGTGGTTTTGCGAGGTGACCTTGACATGGCATCACATTTAACTTCCATTTGCCGGGAAGGGAATATATTTTGAAAAAGCACCTTCTTTCTGACACATGGACCTCAGTCTTGGCCGGTGACCAACGGCCGAGCAGCATTGGCAGAGGGACCGTGAGAAACAGGGGGGCGATACCCAAATGTCAGCACAGCTGCAGAACTGCTGAGCATAAAAGCCTAATTACAGAAATATGCAGCCAGAGGCCTCCTGACAGTGAAAACAGAGCGGCGTTTGACTGGACGCTGCCATAGACCGGTAGTGTAACGTGTGCTCCACTCAGTGACGTGAGATTTACTGTGCGCAAGGAGCTCCAGGATTCCACAGCTGCCGTCTGACATCAACCCGCGCGTGCGTGGGTGTGTTTGTGCCGTTAGGGTTCTTTTCTCCAAAAGTTGAACCTGAGAAGAAGAAAAATAAATAATTATAGGCATAATTAAAGCTGCATAAACTAGCTAATAGCTAGCGACAGTGGCAACATTTGCAACCAGGTTACTCAATGGTTAAACAATTCTGTTTATCTTTATCTGTAGAAAGTAGAACATATTCTAAATCACACAAATAAGGGTTTTAAACTGTATTTAGACATACACTATATTGCCAAAAGTTTTGGGACGTCTGCCTTTACATACACATGAACTTTAATGAGTTTAATATGGAGTTGGCCCACCCTTTGGCCATGGAAACCCATTCTATTAAGCTCTCTACGCACTGTTCTTGAGCTAATCTGAAGGCCACACGAAGTTTGGAGGTCTGTAGCTATTGATTCTGCAGAAAGTTGGTGACTTCTGTGCACTGTGTTGATTTTATACACCTGTGGCCATGGAAGTGATTGGAACACCTGAATTCAATGATTTGGAGGGGTGTCCCAATACTTTTGGCAATATAGTGGATATTTGTACAAATTACAAACCCCACTGAAAATGGATAATACAGCAAATTTGGTTTGACATCCTAAGGTTTACAATCAGCACTTTTTGAAGGTTAAATGCTTGCTGCAGGCCCTATTTTGTAATTTAATATTTTATTTTATTTCACGTCCCACTTTTTTTCTCAGAGCAAATCTTCCATCATAGAGGCATCACACGATATCAGACCCTTGTGCTTCTTATTTTTCATGCAATTCAATATGAAATTTCACACATATAATTCTCAAATTCCATGGTTTTTCAAATTGTCCTTGCATGTAAAAATAAATACATGACATTTTAAATACATGAGTCTTTTTCCCCAAGAACAAGCCTAAACCATGAATAAATAGTTCTCAGTTATCAGCTGCTTTTCCTGTTAGCCCATATAACCAATTTCACGCCCGCTCCTATCAAATGTACTACAACATGCTTAGTTGTGTTTTACCTTCCAACTTCTGACTTACAAATGATCAGATTGTCATACTCAGTGCTCTGCATTTTCCCCATAGGGGTCTGACTTTGAAGTGTGCACATTATGCTTAGGTCATGCTTCAGATTTTCCCTTATTTATGTACTTTTTAACCAGAGAGCAATTAGTTGTGCCTGAAAACAAAACCTGAATAGAACAAACACAAAACAGCACTAATACTTCTTTAGAGCCATCAAAATGATACAAATGTACCAGGTTAATATTTAATAGCGTGTTGCTTAATGTTGTTTTAAGGCAAGACACCCTAGTGAATAGGGTTAATGAAAAATAAACTAATAGATGTCACCATGCTTCCCCAGTTGATTGATTGCAATTGGGCATTATCTAATTAAATATGTAATAATTTGCATACATTTCCAGGTTCAAAGTTCTTGTTTCATTTTGTTGTCATATTAGAATCAATATGAACAAACCCTGTAAAAAGCTTCAGAATATAGAAGTAAAACTGTAAAGTTTGGTGTATGTATGCTACTGAAGAGAAGATTTCTGACTGAGAATAAATCATAATGAGAAAACGGCCTTTAAAATATATATAATAAAAGACGCAAATAGATAAAGTGCAATAAAATAAACTCTTAAAAGTGTATTTTGGATGTTTTCTTTCCACTAGTCTGAAACAACTCCTAATGAAAAAAGCCCAAAATCTCAAAACTGACTGGTGCATGAAAAACAATATTTTTGCCTGTTCATTTAAAAATGAAAATTACTCTTTCATTAATTACTGACTCTCATGTCGTTCCAAACCCGTAAGACATCCATTCATCTTCTGAGAGCTTTCCCTCTATTGACAGCCTACGCAACTACCACTTTCAAGGCCCAGAAAGGTGGTAAAGACAACAACGTCTGCTCTCGCGTCAACACAACACGCATGTGGCGTGATGCTCTTGTGAACGCGCACTGGAGATTAATATTTTGTAAATAAAGTGGTCACTGGAGTCACGTGGATTATTCCAATGATGTCTTTACTATCTTTCTGGGCCTTGAAAGTGGTAGTTGCATAGGCTGTCAATGGAGGGACAGAAAGCTCTCAGATTTTATTAAAAAGATATTTATTTGTGTTCCAAAGATGAACAAAAGTCGGTAACGCTTTAGATTACAGCCCGGAAAGTACTGCGTAAGTAAAGCGAATTTACAGCGTAACTTTCGGTAATTATAGTGTAACTATAAAGTAAGTATGTGTAGGTATATGGGAACAATATGATATATTTGCTGAATAAAGGGGTAACTATCAGGAAAATTAACAAATTATTTATACTGTAAGTATTTTTTAATTAAGGGGTAATTATCCATGTAGTTACAGGGTAAGTGTGAATCTGCGGGCTGTAAATTAAAGTGGTGTTTGTTCCCCTCTTGTTTCATGTAGTTACAGGGTAAATGTTAATCTACGGGCTGTAAATTAAAGTGGTGTTTGTTCCCCTCTTGTTTCATGTAGTTACAGGGTAAGTGTGAATCTACGGGCTGTAAATTAAAGTGGTGTCTGTTCCCCTCTTGTTTCATGTAGTTACAGGGTAAGTGTGAATCTGCGGGCTGTAAATTAAAGTGGTGTTTGTTCCCCTCTTGTTTCATGTAGTTACAGGGTAAGTGTGAATCTACGGGCTGTAAATTAGAGTGGTGTTTGTTCCCCTCTTGTTTCATGTAGTTACAGGGTAAGTACAATAAAAAACACGTAAAAAATCTGATATCACAAATATTTATTTGAAAAACAACTTTCAAAACTTTTATGACACTTCTTATTCATTTTTTAAAATAAACTTTTCATTTCAAATACTAACGTCCTGACAGAAAGAGGCACGTTTTGTCCCTTTTTTGTTTCTCTTGCTTCGCTTCTCCTCCTCTTGTTCCTCTTCTTCTTTTTCGTTATTTCCACTGATGGATCTTAAGAGGAATCCCATGTCTTTTGATATTCTGTATTATTATTTATTATTATTTACACCCAGAAATGCTCTCATAATTTACTAATCTTTTCGCATCTGACCAACTGTTACCAGCGTGTGCGTGAATAAAGAAGCTTCAAGCTTTCGTGACGTTTTCTGGCGTCTCTGTCTTCTAGTCTTGTTTGTTTCTCATTATTATTATCATATATTATGTTATTGTTTGTATACTGTTGTAAGCATTAATTAAAAAAGTTTAATTAAATAAAAACAGACGGCATCTGACATCCGAGTTTCTTGGCGCGCTTACATCACTCTTCAAGTTACGTCAAGCGTGAACTTAACCCTCTCATGCACGCACAGGTGACTGTTGGTCGGAAGCGATAGTCTACAGTTTAAAAAATGTAAAATATTGGTATTTTTCTTACAAACACTTATCGTTTCAGAAGACATTAATTCATCCATTGGGGCTGTATGGATTGCTGTAGTTATTGCTGTATGTGCTGTTTGATGCTTCAACTTTTAGGAACCCAAATGAGTTTTCATTAGCAGAGATTATTTATTTTTCTGTGTTCATCTGAAGAAAGTAAATTGTATACATCTCGAATGGCATGAGGGTAAAAGACGAGTAAACGGTGAGGACATTTCTGGGTGTACTGTATTTTCTTTTAATACAGAATAGCTAGAGACATGGGATTCCTTCTGAAGATTCATCTGTGGCAAGAACGAAAAAGAAGAGGAACAAGAGGAGGATGAAGCCAAGCAAGAAAAACGAATAAGAAGTATTGTAAATCTGTTTTGAAATTTGTTTTTCAAATAAAGATTTCCGAGTGATATCAGATTGTGTACATGTTTTTATTGTACTTACCCTGTAACTACATGAAACAAGAGGGTAAAAAGCACCACTATAATTTACAGCCCGCAGATTCATACCTACCCTGTAACTACACGAATCAAGAGGGTAACAAACAACACTTTAATTTACAGCCCGCAGATTCATACCTATCCTGTAACTACATGAAACAAGAGGGGAACAAACACCACTCTAATTTACAGCCCGCAGATTCATACCTACCCTGTAACTACACGAAACAAGAGGGGAACAAACACCACTCTAATTTACAGCCCGTATCATACTTACCCTGTAACTACATGAAACAAGAGGGTAACAAACACCACTTTAATTTACAGCCCGCAGATTCAAACTTACCCTGTAACTACATGAAACAAGAGGGTAACAAACACCACTTTAATTTACAGCCCGTAGATTCATACTTACCCTGTAACTATATGAAACAAGAGGGTAACAAACACCACTTTAATTTAAAGCCCATAGATTCACACTTACCATGTAACTACATGGAATAACAAGCACCACTTACCCTGTAACTACACGGATAATTACTCCTTAATTAAAAAATACTTACAGTATAAATTATTTGTTAATTTTCCTGATAGTTACCCCTTTATTCCCCAAATATTGCATATTGTTCCCTTATACCTACACGTACGTACTTTATAGTTACACTATAATTACCGAAAGTTACGCTGTAAATTCGCTTTACTTACGCAGTACTTTCCGGGCTGTAATCTAAAGCGTTACCCAAAAGTCTTACGGGTTTGGAATGACATGAGGGTGAGTAAATGATGACATGAGGGTGAATAAATGATGACAGAATTTTCACTTTTGGGTGAACTATCCCTTTAAAGCATGTCAGGCTGTATTCTTTTTTCTATTGTTTTTATCATCTTATTTCATTTTATTTTTGAGATATACTTGTTGCTGCCTTAAAATATCCATTAAAATGTAATCTTTAAAATAAGTACACGTTCAATTAGACAGTGAATTTGTCCAATTATTCTGTATTAAAGGGATAGTTCCCCCAAAAATTAAAGGTTTTTTTTGCAGAACACACTCAAAATATATTTTAAAGAAATGTGTTCATCCAGTTTCATACAGTAAAACAACAGTTTCATACAGTCCAAAACAACACTGGACCCCACTGACTTCCATTGCATGGGCAAAAAAAGCACTGCAGCACATTTTTCAAAATATCATCTTTTGTGTTTGGAACAACATGAATGTGAATAAATTATGATTGAAATTTAATTTTGGGGTGAAAAAACCCTTTGTAATGTGCAATCAGATCGTGCGTTGGTGTATGTGAGAGAAACAGACCCTCTGTAAAGCTGTATGTGATGTGCAGCATGTGTAGCCGTGCTTACGTGCACCTGTATGCTGGATTTGTGTTTACACGTCATATCTTTGACAGACAAGTTTAAAGAGAGGCAGGAGGCAGCGTCTGCGGTCGGGAGGTGGGCAGAGGAGAGTTAAACAGTAAGTGAGGGAGAGGTGGGAGAGAGGGAGCGTGTGAGACAGAATAAGAAAAGGGGAAAAGAGCCTGTACTTGTGCCTTTCAAGGTGTGTTATTTGTTCAAGGCTGTCCAAACATTTACAGAGGGCTGGCAGCCTAGGAATGCAGAGGCAGGGCCGAGGCAGGCGGGCTTCAGCCGTGGGAAACCGCTGCTCTCCTCAACCTCTGCCGGCTCCTTCCCCCTCGGGCAGAGTGTCAACATACCCGGTGCCAGAGATTTGTGGGACTGATAGTGACAAGTCCCGTCAGCAGCCTTACACATGCACACACACACCCATAAGCACACGCACACACGCTCCCAGCAGCACACGGGCGAGCTTTCCTCCTCGCTCTCGCGCTGACACACTTTAACAGTCAGATGAGGAAGCCCCAGGCACCCACAGACGAACACACACACACTTAAAAACAAAGACCCAGTGTTTTTCCTCTCTCATCCTTCAAAGATAGTCATGCTAAAACAGTTTTACAATGCACTTTTTTGTAACCATCTGGATTGGTTACCAATACACATACAATTCATGCAAACCGTATGATCAAGGACAAACTCGAGGGTTTGTGATTTTGTCTATTTTTCATCCACTTCAGCTTATGTCATGGCGAGGTCATATTAAGGAGATATTATTATAGGATTGAATGCTGCGCATCCTCTGCTCCCTGTCATTTAGTTAATGGCCCAGCGCATTATGTTTTGTGTGAGGTATATTGTGCGATGGGTGTGGTTGGGACACAGCAGCTGACAGTGAATGGTGATAAAGCTCTTCAGACTGCAGTAAACACTCTCACATGCTGCCTGAGTAGGAGTGTCCACTATGCATCTCATGAGTGCTTGTATGATACTATGTGTGTGTGTGATTGTGAACAAAAAACGAATTTGAAACCAGATAACTCTATAATGGATGGATGGATGGATTTTTTCTCTTATAAAGCTCATTACATTTTATTAGCTTTAAGCTTAGAACAAAAAAAAATTTGCTACTTGAGTAAAAGTATCTTGTTTTTAAGATGTTTATTTTACTGTAAAACTAGAAAATATTGTTGTCAGCATTCTGTTGCAAACAGGTGAGGAAACGGATCCAAATGCAGTAGTATCAGATTTATTAATAAAAATTCAAACTAAAACTCTCAGGGCAAAACATGAACAGAACAACCAAACATATAGTGATGAAAAACTGACAATGAACTGAAATAAACACAGAGCTTAAATACGCTAAAATACACAGAACAAACCAATCAACAAAATGAATAACAGGTGCGCAAATTAATCAAACAATGAAAAACCATAGAAACTAACTGAAAACTAGAACACAAAACTAAACAACGTGACAAACCCACCCAAAAAAGAAACAAATCCCTTAAAATTGTTTAAAATTGTTTTTGGCTGGATAGTGGATAGAAAGATAGACTTTGTTCTATTCTAGAAATCTAAAAAAAACTGTTTATCGTCATGGTATTTAAGAATGATACTGATTATTAATATTGATAGATATTCACTGGTTTCCGCATACCCCCATTTTACCATGCATACGTCAATGTTACCACATCTGAGGGCTTCAGATGGTCACCACCTCAGATCAAAGTCCATAACTTGCAAAGATAGCCACAGTCAACAGAGTCAAAGTATTGCAGTACAAAAGAGTCTTCAAATAGTTAAATATTTGTCTATTACTTCATGTCATCAAGTTATATGAGTGGCAGCAATTCCATATGTGCAACTTTTTGTTAAGCATGAGAAACATGTCTGGTCGAAACCCAAAGCAGGAAGCGTGTGGTGTCTGATGGCTCGGGGCAGGATGAATGTCACGCTGCCGGCTGGAGCAGAGGTGGTTGCAGACTATAAAAGCAGTTTCAAATTCAACATCATATTATGAATTTAATCTGATGACTGGCCAAATCACTATATAAAAGGAGGTCATTACTGAAGATCAGAAGAACGCATACTAAAAAAAAAGTTATTGTGGTGCCATTATATTGTTGTGCGTAGTTGCATTATATCCAGTATTTACTGGGTCATGTAGTGTTTGTTGTAGAGTGACAGAAGGAACAATATAAGGTGAAACTTGTTTTAACTTTCCCACCTCACAGTCTATACATGTATGCTGCTCCTCTTGTCTCTGGGCTGCAGACACCTGCCTACATTGCTGAGGAGATCAGATTACAACCATGAGGCAAGATCTGGCCAATCGGCTTCTGTGAGAACGACGAATGAAGGTGGTGGGAACTCTCCTCCCTTCTTTCTCTTTCTCTTGCATTCTTCCTCCATCTTCACTGTGACGGCTTTACACGGCCTTACCTGGGAAACTCACACAAGTTAAGGGAGGGGCCAGCAACCTAATGAATACAAAACAAAACTTTTTACCAACAGGTGAGTTACAGAAGTCAAGTGTGTTCAATTTACTCCTTTTTTTCTTCCCCTTATTTCATTCATGGCATTGGGCTTTACATCAGTCCATCTTGGCACTATTCAGAAAAGAAAGAAAAGAAAGAGAGAAACAAAATAGAGCCAAAGTGTGGGAACTTTTCCTCCTTCCTTTATTCCAGTCTGAGTGGTTTCATTGTTGTTAACCCTGTAAATGCTGGTTGGAGTGCACCTGTGGCATATCAGCATAATATTGTGGCATATTCTACATTTCTCATGTGAATTTATAAGTAAAAATTCTGTTTAGGTCCAGGCTTTCTTGCTTGCTTTTTTAAGGATTGCTTTCTTTCTGATACTAAGATAGATAGATAGATAGATAGATAGATAGATAGATAGATAGATTAAACATTAAATAATATTAGACTAATAGAATTTATTGTATTTTTTTTTTTTTTTTTGCAAAGTCTAAATTTCATATGTTGATTTCTCAAGGCATCACAGAATGGCCTCATTCATAATGAACTCTGATTTCACACTATCACTGGGGTAGATCCAATACTGCCACCCTTAGGTCATAGAAAGTATTATGATGTATGGTAATGTTTTTAAAAAAAAAAAAAAAGAAAAAGAAAAAAGAAAGGAAAAGAAAAAAAGATGATTAAATCTTTGGACCATTACATTTTCATCTGTTTGCTGGGTGTGTCTTAAGTGACCTCTGCAATGTCTCAAAGCTAATTGTTACTGATAGACACATGACAAACATAATTAATAGACATGGTACATCTATAATAAAAACACAGACATTGCACATAATATGAGAAATAAATCATGCCGTGTATATAAGATTATGTGTGTGCCTGTGAATGGAAAAGGCAAGTATATAGGCTATACATGACACCTTAGTGTGAAAAGTGCTCCTTATTGACTACATTTTACAACACTTCTCTTTCTCCCTATTGCCCACATGTATCTCACTGCCTATAAATGTGGAGAGGCCGGACATTGTACTACTTTTAAATTGTCTGCACTAAAGCAGGGCTTTGTTCGAGGAGGCTTTCTCTTGGTCTTAAAATTCAATTTCAATTTTGTCAAGTCTCAGCATATTCATTACTTTGGCCTACCATGTTAGTTTTCTTTACTTTTACTTTTTAACTTTTGATACTTTTAATACTTTTCATACTTTTCTACTACAAACTTCATTACACTTCCTGACTATGATCTGTGTTTTGCATTGATGCAGCACATACAGTCACTGAAGGATTGTTAGGAATGTGTAGAGTGTGTTGTGCTGGCAGTTGATTAAGAGCAGGAAGGCTGGAGGTGTGGACGAAAGTGCTGTTGAGAGACTCAGTGAAACATCGAGAGCGTTTACATGCACAACAATACACTGATAACCATCAAAAAAAAGTTCATAAAAAAACTGACAATGCAAGAAAACCAGACCAGAGATTTGAAATGACTGCTTTTCTCTGGTTTGACGTCAAACCATAAACAAACATGCGTACATGGGTGAAGGTGTTTACATAAAAAGCATATATATAGATACATTATATATCACCCATTATACTGTGTTAATATGAAGGAATTTTCCATATTGATTTTTCACGTGTTTTACCCATATTTTGAATTACACATTGCATTGTGTTGTGCTTTAGTGTTGAAGGAAATAACCGTAAAATTAACGGATAATGTCCTGGCAGAGCATTACCAGTATTTTTTTTTTTTTCTTTTAGTTTTCTTACTGTGTGTGTGTGTGTGTGTGTGTGTGTGTGTGTGTGTGTGTGTGTGTGTGTGTGTGTGTGTGTGTGTGTGTGTGTGTGTGCGTGTGCATAAATACATACATAAACATATATATGTATTAAACTGCACTAAAGTGAAAGTAAAGACATTTATAATTTTACAAAAAGATTTCTATTTCAGATATATGCTGTGATTTTGAATGCTCCATTCAGAAACCTGAAAAAAAAGTATCCACAAAAATATTAAGCAGCACAACCATTTTCAACATTGATAACAAGAAATGTTCCTTGAGCACCAAATCAGCATATTAGAATGATTTCTGAAGGATCATGTGACACTGAAGAGTGGAGTAATGATGCTGAAAACAGAGAGACAGAGATTTTGCAAAAACCCGCTATGGGTTGATTATAACTGCGCATGTAAACATACAAGCGTAGTTGAGTGTCAAGCTCAAATCTTTGTGTGGTCACTGTAAGAACACCCAGACACTTGTCAAACTGGATTTGGCTGACTCATGTCACTTGTAAGTCTCTCTTGAAAAGCACTACCTACACAAAGGTGTGTCTGCCTTTGACAGACGTGTTAATGGTAAAAATTACAGTGATGTAATCTTACGACTATAGTTCAAAGACGTTTTTCAAAGACACTTATGCTGGACAAATTCAGTTCCAAAGCAAATTGGACAGCAGCACAGCAGCAGTTAGTCACAGGTGTCTGAACAGTCTTCCACTGTTCAGCTACTAAATGGAGACAAACCCTCAAGACACGTCCTGATCGGGACTTTCTCTCAAATACACGATAGTTACCAAAATCTGTTGTTTCTGACCAGGGTGGGAAACCAGAGCGGAGCTGAATGAACAGTGTCCAGTCACTGAGCCCCGTCCCCAGAGTGCAACCCAGGATCAATCTGTCCTCTCCACACCACTGGGCAGCTCTCTTCTCTCTCCAATCCAGACTCATTTACATGTTGTTATTGTCCACCGTCTGCAACGTAATCTGATCGCTTCTGCAGCACACACAAAACCAACATGAGACACAGGCCCTGCGTCCCATTGTGAAGCCTTATTTCCCATGAACCATGGACAAAGGTGAGAGAGGAAGGCAAGGAGAGAGCAGAACCGACATGAGAGAGCAGGTGGTGCCAAACTCGACTCTGTGTCTGAGGTTACTGAACCCAAACCTGTAGCCAGAGCAGCAGAGATCAAAGTAATGTATGCTTTAGTGTTCTGTATGTCTCTGCTTTGCAATACAATGTGTGCCGCCTTTGTAGTTTGAACGAAAGGCTCCAAATAAGAGTCAGGGTCCAAAAGACAGACAGACATTGTGTACTTACAGTACATTATCCCAAATGTTTCCAACAATGTTTAAATCCAAGGAAATTCGCTATTTTAACCAGTGTAACGGCCCGTGTCATTGCGTTGCCTGTCAATGACGTTGTATCCGTGTTACCCTCGATTTCCTGGTCCTACTTCCGTAAAAATCATGGAAACACCAAAGACACTTTAATATATTATGTGTTTTATTAGACAGGTGAGCAACTGTTTGGATACCTTTATCGCCAGAAAACGAATCATTGTTATATAGCTCAACACGGTTAGTCTTATTGTTTGAATCTCTTTGTTTTCTTGATTTACTGCGAGTAACATGCCTCAGAGACAACACTATTCTGTCAAGTGGCTTACATGGCATAATCAGAAAGAGCTTTATTTGTAGTAACAGTAATACAGCATTTTCTCCTCCATACAATATATTTTAAAATTATCTGCATGCCATTTAGCAACACAAATCATCCAGCTTTTATTAATGATATTCTAATATCGATCTAGCTTTCTCAAATGTGCGAGTCTCATACCAGAGTAACATTATAACATGATTGTTTTGACCAAGTAAAACAGCACTGTGTTACCCCACAATCTTAATTTATCAAATAAAGTGACCTGTATGAGTAGTAATTCAACACTCGCAGCTATTTTATTAGAATGAGATAAAATGATGTGAATTCAAGTGCTCAAACGTAACTGTAACAAAGTTCAAGGAAGAAGGAGACGGCAAACGTTAAATGTAACTTTAATTGAAATAGACATAAACAACATAACGAAAGAAGCGGCAGCAGCCCACTACGGTATACACTGATCAGGCATAACATTATGACCTTTAATGTTTCTAATTATTTCTAATTATTCCATTATTTCTAATATTGTGTTGGTCCCCCTTTTGCTGCCAAAACAGCCCTGACCCGTCGAGGCATGGACTCCACTAGACCCCTGAAGGTGTGCTGTGGTATCTGGCACCAAGATGTTAGCAGCAGATCCTTTAAGTCCTGTAAGTTGCGAGGTGGGGTCTCCATGGATCGGACTTGTTTGTTTAGCACATCCCACAGATGCTCGATTGGATTGAGATCTGGGGAATTTGGAGGCCAAGTCAACACCTCAAACTCGTTTTTGTGCTCCTCAAACCATTCCTGAACCATTTTTTGCTTTGTGGCAGGGCACATTATCCTGCTGAAGGAGGCCACAGCCACCAGGGAATACCGTTTCCATGAAAGGGTGTACATGGTCTGCAACAATGCTTAGGTAGGTGGTACGTGTCAAAGTAACATCCACATGGATGGCAGGACCCAAGGTTTCCCAGCAGAACATTGCCCAAAGCATCACAGGCTTGCATTCTTTCCATAGTGCATCCTGGTGCCATGTGTTTCCCAGGTAAGCGACGCACACGCACCCAGCCATCCACGTGATGTAAAAGAAAATGTGACCACCATCAGACCAGGCCACCTTCTTCCATTGCTCCGTGGTCCAGTTCTGACACTCACATGCCCACTTTTGGCACTTTCGGTGGTGGACAGGGTTAAGTGTTATTCACTTAACCTGTGTATATATATATATATATAAGCATAATAAAAACTGCAGCGTGTCCTGCAAATGTCCCAGGCCTAGTCCTTTCTTGCGCTTCACTGCCGTCATTCCTACTTATGTCCTTCCGGACCTCCTCCATGGGACGAGGCCGGTGTGTCACGCAGGTTTCTCTCATTAGCATTCGCTCCACCGGCCTTGTTCCGCTTTTGGCCCCGCCCTGCTTCATACCACAGTAACGTTAAAAAAAACTTGAATACATTAGCTCATCCATGAACATGATTTAGTCCCATCGGCTTGCTTTCCATCGGCAGTGGAGATGAAGACGACACCTCCCATGATTCCATGCTCATTCAGGGCGTCATCAAGTTACGCCTTTGTTATTGTTTTGAATAAGCGACCTCTAGTGCCTTTATACTGTGCCTTTAAATTTAAATAAAATATATTAAAATATTTATTTAATATATAATCTTATAAAATATATAAATATATATTTTATAGGATATTATATTCATATATAAATACTATAAAATATAAAAAAATTTTATATTTATTGTGCACCCTAAAAACATGTCATGTCCTAAAATAGTCTGAATAACAATATAAATTACAAATAATACGATTTGGATAAAACCACATGCTAAATGTTATGTGAATTTGATTTATGTATAACTCAACTCTGTCTCTCTCCTGCTCATAACCTTTATTCTCCCCAACAGCCTGAGTGAAACAGATGCAGAGATGTTGCTTTAAGAATCTGCACAGACCACTGAAGGGAGTATGTATGGTTAAGATGACCTCAGTGGAATGGCTGCCCATGTAAATGTTATTTGTTTGTGGAGGCCAGTGTGAGTAAACCTTGTAATGCTGATGTATGGTGCAGTTTATACAGAGGTGTCAGCTCGGCCCTTGCCTGACACCTGAAGTGTGGGAGACCTAATTGCACACAGCCATAAATAACAACAACATGTGAACGGAGTCTGAGAGGTTTCCTCAAGGTGCGAGGGTCCTCAGTTATCTCATTAGCAGCTGTGAAGCATGGAGATGAGGCAGCTAATGTTGTATTTGGTTAAGTTAATGTCTGTCTACAACCTTTCAAGTTACAACCATTGTAAAACAACTGCTGTATCCAAAAGCATGTTTTATTGCAAAAGACAGAATAACTAAAAGACTCTTAGCTGTTATTGTGTACTTCAAAATACTGACAAAATCTACTTTTATCAGATATTTCTATTTAAACATCTTTCTCTTACGAAAATTAAACCAAAACATTGATGACTCATCCTGCACTACACAGAATGTTGTCCAATCAAATGCTCTCTAGGATGAGAATGCCACACCCCTTGATACCACCTGCATCCAACTAGCAAATCATGGCTGTCTCAGCCAGACTGTTTTAATAGGAAATACGTGAACACACACATAGAAAAAGGAAAACTGTTTGTCATGAAAATTCATGTGGTCTCAATAAATTCAAGGATATATGCCTAAAAATTATTGAAGTTCCAAGGAGATTTTGAAACCTTTGTATAACAAGATCTAAGAGGGGGGGGGGGGGGGGGGAACATTTAGTTATCAATGTTTTTTTCCATCTCACTTCCCATCAAATATAAACTGTTTTCTTCCTCCTTTCTTTACGAAAAAGTAATCTAGATGTGACAAAGGCTACCTGTGCCATAAAAGAGCAGAGCAGAATGTGGTGAAAGCAAATAAAGGAGGAGGTGGAGCGGGAACAGTTTTACTGCTGCGTGTTTAATTGAAGTCATTGATGGGAGAGTAGCACGTTCCCTCGGGGTCGTGAGGAGAAAGGACAGCTCAAAGCAAGAGGAAGGGGCTGGACCGCTGTAAAACAGCTGCTTTTACACAAAGTCATCCATTTCCAGTAGAAAGTTATATTGTAGAGTCAGATTTTCATGGTAATAAAGGGGTCTATTGGGTTTTTTTATTTTTTTTAGCCCTGATGTCCAAGTAAACACCAGTTGATTTCAAAATACAAACAGATGTACAGATAAAGATAAACCATATGGTTAAAATCAACAGGAGATCTAGATTTTTCTTAAGACATTTTTTATTTCAAATGGACCCTGGAAGGTTTTACCAAATCATGGAAAACAGGATCCTTCTGCCAATCCATAAATTTAATGTTTAAAACATGCCTGGCATTGTGAAGAAGTGCACCATTTGGTCATTTGTCCACTCAGTATGTGGGAAAAGTATCAGAATATAATAAATTACTCCACCTTAAATTACATTTTCTATACAACATTGTGGTTTGCATTATTTACAGTCTCTGTAGTGTCTTAACCATAACCTGCCTGATCATCAGTCTGCAGTCTTGTAAATCTTAGTCCATTTGTCTTTCACTGTCAAGAAATTTGGCATTAGTCATTCAAGTGCTTGGCTTTTACATCAAGATTTAAATGAACTCCAGACTGTTGTGTCTGGAATCTCTTCTGTCCACTGAATGACTTTTCCCACAGAAACCTTATTAGACATACATGGGTCTCAGTTACGTATGTTACCCTCGTTCCCTGAAGGAGTCACCGACATTATGCGAACGCATGTGAGCCCAAGGGATCGTAAGGTCAAATGTGACTGACTGAAAGGGAACTTTTTTTAATCCTTGTCCCAGACCAAGACTTTCGATCTTAAAATATGAAAATCCATTATAAAAAAATAATTGTAAATTACAAAACACCTACTTGGTTATGAGTGACAGTTAAGAATGTATAGAAGAAAAAAATTATCAAGGTAAATATCACTGTCAACTTATGCAAAATGTGTGAAAATATAATTTATGTGTGTGTGTGTTAAAATGTATGTGTGTGTAGGATAAATAAAATGCTAGGTATGAAATAGCTTTAGTCAGACAAAAGAGTTGGGAATGTTTTTCAAATATTATTACTAAAATCTTTAAAATGTAATTTATATCACTGTAATACACCAATCAATGTGGTTAAACAACATGAAATCCAAATTACTTTATTTGAAATGTGGTGGAAATATTTATATAAAACATTAATAAATAAAATAAATAAATTTATTAAAAATGTAAATATATTTATTTAAAAATACTTAAATATTTCCACCACATTTCAAATGAAGTATTTTGGATTTCACGTTGTTTAACCACATTGATTGATTGATACAGGTTCTTTAGGTTCAAAAGTAGCCATAGCTAAAATATCAACCTGTTTGTTGCTAATGTGTTAAATGAAAGTTCATCCTGCATTTCAAACAAAGCCCTTCACTCTCCCTCCATTTTCAGACCCTAATGCTCTCAGACAGGGAGAGTGATTCTCAAGATGCATTGCATTTTATTCTCCTGACAGCAGGATGATTACAGTTTTTTTTCTTTATCTCTCCCTTTTTGTCATTTTAAGGTCTCTGTAAGTCCTGCTGTTTTGCCATTTTAAGGCCAAACTTTAATCTCTATATCTATGTTTTGTTCTGTCCCCTCCTGCTGGAGACTGAGCTGTGAGACAAAGCGCTGTTTACACTAATGGCCCTCTAGGCCTTTCACTGCAGAAACAAACAGCGCTGGAGAAAGTGAATAGAACTTAACATTTTGACATTTTTCCACATGCTCTCAAAACCAATATTGACCTAGCTCCCCTGCAAGGTGGGCTTTAGTCCAAGGACTTGGCATTAAAATCAAACCCATGCATCTCAAGCAGCAGGTAGCAAGTCAAGGGGAGAGCCCAACAATGTCCTGCCCAGAATGGGGTTCTCCTGCTGGGAAGGCAGAGTGGACACTGTCCTGGGCTCAAGCTGGTACACAGAAACAGCCACAATGAAAGGCTTCATGCCACCCCCCTGCTTTAATGATTCTGTCTGCGAAGGCCGATTGTGGCCGAACCGCAGACCCCGCTGGTGCCCGATGCAGAAACAGGAAAGGGACAGCGGGGGAACCCGTAAGTGTAGTACCACCCCATAGCAAGGAGTGCTTCTCAAAGGCCACATTACAATCAATTAGGGCCCTAATGAGCAGGATTTGGACTTGTAACCTGTGGCTTAGAGTCAGTATTTAGCAGAATCTCAGCGGCACAGCTGGGCGACGCGTCAATACGCTCAGAAATAGCTTCGACTGGAAGAGTGACGCGGCGGGGAAGTGCGGCGTGTGTGGAGGTGTCTGCTTCTGCTCAGGAAAACACACAAACACGTAGACTCTCTCCTCTAAATGGAGAAGACACTAATGGTAATGAGAACAAAAGGAGCAAATCTCATTCAATAAAATCCATTCATTTAGCACAGCTCTGGATGAATGTACTAGATGTCACAGGCAGCGAGGTGACACATGGGTAATGTGAAGAGAGCAAGCAGAGAGCCTTGAGGCCACAAGTTTACAACATTTACATACATGGCCAGCAGCCATTTCAACAGGTCTGAGCTCACAGGGGGTCCGACAGAGAGAGTGTTGTGTATTTAGGGGTAACGTGGCCCCAGGGCCCCCACAGTATGACTGCACAGGAGGACTCTCAAATCGCAAGGTCCTCCACATCTGAGGGGGAGGGACGTCTCCCCCTATTGTTGGCAGGGGGGAGAGAGCAAAAGGAGGAGGATAAATTGATCAGGGTTTATGTTTGGGTCAAATATGGACAAAACCCAAACCAGTATTGTTTTTAGAGTGCATGGTTATACATAACTAACAGATAATATTGCTCTGAGACAACTTTTATTGCTATTCTGTCAACTTATTCTGTGTGTGCATTCCTGTTCACATTTTGACATAAAAAAAAATCAAAATCTCATCATATAAAAATCTTAATCACCAGTTTTCTTGCATTGTCAGGTTATTATAATGAGCTGAAGTTTGATTGTTATCAGCTCTTTGTTGTACATGTAAACACACTCATTGACAAGATAGTGAAGACAGGGCAGAAAATTATGTGGGAATGAGATCAAGAAAGAGTGAGACTCAAACTCACATTGGCTGCATGATGTCTGCAAATGATCTGCAGGACCCGACACAACAGCGTGCACTCAGGGGGCTCCCGCAAAATATAAATATCTAAAAATAAAATAAAAGCTACTCAAATGAATGTTATGTGTTTAGGCTACAGAAAGTTTGAGCAACAAGAATAAATGTTTACAGGTGCAGGGTTGGATATTCTCAATGTTTTCCGATTATATACAGCAGCAAGGAAAACCACCTTCCTTTTGGCTTCATCAACAAATACATCAAGATGCGGTCTGATAAGTCTGATATCCTTTGGCACTGGAGCGAGACCGGAGATCGAGGTACTAAAAATCTGTGTAGACCTCTACCAGCGGATTTTGCGAGCAGGAACTGGACAAAATATAACATACAGTGGGGAGAACAAGTATTTGATACACTGCCGATTTTGCAGGTTTGCCCACTTACAAAGCATGTAGAAGATTTTTATCATAGGTACACTTCAACTGTGAGTGACGGAATCTAAAACAAAAATCCAGAAAATCACATTGTATGATTTTTAAGTAATTAATTTGCATTTTATTGCATGACATAAGTATTTGATACATCAGAAAAGCAGAACTTAATATTTGGTACAGAAACCTTTGTTTGCAATTACAGAGATCATACGTTTCCTGTAGTTCTTGACCAGGTTTGCACACACTGCAGCAGGGATTTTGGCCCACTCCTCCATACAGACCTTCTCCAGATCCTTCAGGTTTCGGGGCTGTCGCTGGGCAATACAGACTTTCAGCTCCCTCCAAAGATTTTCTATTGGGTTCAGGTCTGGAGACTGGCTAGGCCACTCCAGGACCTTGAGATGCTTCTTACGGAGCCACTCCTTAGTTGCCCTGGCTGTGTGTTTCAGGTCGTTGTCATGCTGGAAGACCCAGCCACGACCCATCTTCAATGCTCTTACTGAGGGAAGGAGGTTGTTGGCCAAGATCTCGTGATACATGGCCCCATCCATCCTCCCCTCAATACGGTGCAGTCGTCCTGTCCCCATTGCAGAAAAGCATCCCCAAAGAATGATGTTTCCACCTCCATGCTTCACAGTTGGGATGGTGTTCTTGGGGTTGTACTCATCCTTCTTCTTCCTCCAAACACGGCGAGTGGAGTTTAGACCAAAAAGCTCTATTTTTGTCTCATCAGACCACATGACCTTCTCCCATTCCTCCTCTGGATTATCCAGATGGTCATTGGCAAACTTCAGACGGGCCTGGACATGCGCTGGCTTGAGCAGAGGGACCTTGCGTGCGCTGCAGGATTTGAATCCATGACGGCGTAGTGTGTTACTAATGGTTTTCTTTGAGACTGTGGTCCCAGCTCTCTTCAGGTCATTGACCAGGTCCTGCCGTGTAGTTCTGGGCTGATCCCTCACCTTCCTCATGATCATTGATGCCCCACGAGGTGAGATCTTGCATGGTGCCCCAGACCGAGGGAGATTGACCGTCATCTTGAACTTCTTCCATTTTCTAATAATTGCGCCAACAGTTGTTGCCTTCTCACCAAGCTGCTTGCCTACTGTCCTGTAGCCCATCCCAGTCTTGTGCAGGTCTACAATTTTACCCCTGATGTCCTTACACAGCTCTCTGGTCTTGGCCATTGTGGAGAGGTTGGAGTCTGTTTGATTGAGTGTGTGGACAGGCGTCTTTTATACAGGTAACGAGTTCAAACAGGTGCAGTTAATACAGGTAATGAGTGGAGAACAGGAGGGCTTCTTAAAGAAAAACTAACAGGTCTGTGAGAGCCGGAATTCTTACTGGTTGGTAGGTGATCAAATACTTATGTCATGCAATAAAATGCAAATTAATTATTTAAAAATCATACAATGTGATTTTCTGGATTTATGTTTTAAATTTCGTCTCTCACAGTTGAAGAGTACCTATGATAAAAATTACAAACTTCTACATGCTTTGTAAGTGGGCAAACCTGCAAAATCGGCAGTGTATCAAATACTTGTTCTCCCCACTGTATTTATGGCAGAAATGGGACTAAAAACATCCATCTTGTGCAGACCTCTATGAAGGGTGTGGATTCTGGAATCCACTGCCGCTTCAATGTATATCTAATGAGTGATTTATAATCAAGGTATTAATCAATATTTATCCTTTTACATATTAAAAGATTTGTCTGTTTAATGGAATTTGCTCTCTCCATGCATTTACTTTATTTTTCTTTTCTATATTTAAACACTAGAGAATAATGGTGAATATTGTTCAGTTCCAAGGATGTCTGTACCTCTTACTGAGAGAAAGAACATGCTATCAGTATGTTTTGGGAAAGTTTCTGGTCAGAACTAGAGTTCAGACAACTCCAACCTTGAAGAAGCTGTGTATCTGTGTATGTGCGCTAGTATTCTATGTTACAGATTAGTATTGGAGGTGGACAACTGGCATCCTAGGGAGATTGACTGACTTGATGTTCCGGACAAGTTGACGTCTAGAGACGCAGTTCTACTAACTGGAAGGTCACGTCAACTAAATCCACTCTGGGTGTCATCTACGTGACCAATGGAGATATGCTTCTGTGTATCAGTTCATGTGTGGAAATTTCTATGTTTATCTATTTCTTAGCCAATCAGAATTATTCAACCTGAAGTGATGATGTAATTTAAGGTATAATTGTGGTGGAAAATTGTATGTACGCAGAGTGGCCTACAAACTCCTTGTGAGACTTGAAGCTGGCTTCTGCTGATGAAAACTATTCTTCACTAAAATGTTCTTCTATTTATTATAACTCTGACTCCGGGTCTTCATTCATCATACTGTATCTGGTCTGGGTCTTTAACTGTAAATTTCCCTACATCTACTACATGAGCACCACAGCTCAAAGAGTACATTAATGAACAATTAACTATATTTAAAGCAGTATTTAAAATTTCTTAGTATCAATTAGCTTCACTGCAGCCAGCTTTGATTTGCCACCTTTATTTTGACTATTTATGTCTTATTAGTAAGAAAATTTTGATTTATTTACCTCTAAAAGAAAGAACATCTTTATTTTGATGGTCCCTTTTGAACATTCTGTTGACTATAAGTATCTTTGCAACTACATGTCAACTAACTCTCATTAGAGTAGACTGTCTGCTTAATATCTGCTAACTCTTTATTGTGATGGTCCCCCAACAGACATTCTACTGACTATAAGTAACTTTGCGACTACATGTCAACTTACATGTCTAACCCTAACCCAGTCTACTAATACTCTACTAACACTCTAATGAGAGCTAGTAGACATGTAGGTGCAACGTTACTTATAGTCAACAGAATGTGTTAAAGGACCATCAAAATAAAGTGAAACCGATGTTTAAAGTTATCGCACAATAATGAACACGTAACACGTTAACCTCAATAACAGAGGCGATCAATAAACCATGATAAAAGCATAAAGATGAGCACTTGAGATGAGAGACCACCACACAACAAAAACAACAGCTAATACAATTACTAGTTAGTAGCTAGTTCAATTAGTAGTAGACTAATGGGCCGTTTACATGACACCGCTTTCAACTAAAAACTGAAAACTTTTTATGCGTTTTTGCCGTTCATTTACATGACAAGGGCGTTTTGGGGGCCTGAAAACGGGTTTCAAAGTGCAAGTTTTTGAAAACGAGACCGTTATCTTCTTTGTGTAAACAACAAAAACGCGAATCTGTGAAAACGGTGTCGTCATGCGCATCCGTATTACGTGTTTAGTCTATACTATAGGCATATAGTATACGCTCTACTCCGGTCCAGAGACACGATCGCACAGCACGGATCATATGCGCGAGTCGACTCAGACCACAAAATGCATCGGAACCATTTGAAACATCTTTAAATCAGCAACAGGGTTGATTTCAAATATCTGGCATCGTGACAGACATGGTCACTTTGAACTGACATATAGAAAAGCGAAATTCATTCTTCAGAATTAACGGTGTATATGATATGCACCGTTAATTCTGAAGAATGAATTGCGCTTTTCTAGCGCAATTATGAAAATCATAATCAAGGACCCCTTTAATATTGATATACAGTATATCAATATTAAAGGGGTCCTTTGATTATGATTTCACTTTTTTAACTTTAGTTAGTGTGTAATGTTGCTGTTTGAGCATAAACAACATCTGAGTTATGACGCTCAAAGTTCAATGCAAAGGGAGATATTTTCTTTTACAGAAATCGCTTTTTAAAGACTACAACAAACGGCTGGTAGGGACTACAACGAGCTTGTTCCCAGGTTGGTGACATCACAAACCCTAAAATTTACATAAACCCTGCCCCCAGGAACACGCAACAAAGGGGGTGAGGCCATGTTGGGCTGCTTTAGAGAAGAGGAAGAGTTGTTAAAGTACAGCACATTTGAGAGTCTGCTCAAGCTGCCGCATTAGTCTTTTCATATTTTATTTATGCTGATCGATGACTTGAAGATAGTTAACTCCACATCAGCTACATAAAATCATCAACTAACCATTCAGAAACGTCCTGTTGCATTCTACATGTTGTCATTTCTTCTTGAGTCTCTACAACATTGTCTGACTCCAGTTTGAACATAAAAGGCTGAACAGTTTCGGAAATTTTTAAGTGCATGTCTGCGTGAGGTAATCGGAGCTGCTAACTCAAGCTCTTGAAGCTCCGCCCTCTTCTAGAAAGGGGGCGGGGAGCACCAGCTCATTTGCATTTAAAGGAACAGGGACCCTCAAAAAGTGACAATTTTAACATGCTATAAAAAAATGATCTGTGGGGTATTTTGAGCTAAAACTTCACATACACACTCTGGGGACAACAGAGACTTATGTTACATCTTGTAAAAAGGGGCATAATAGGACCCCTTTAAGTGACATTGCTAAGGGCTGGCCTGGCATGCATAATACAACGTTTTTAGTCGTTTTCATGCGGATCAGCGTGAACGGGGATCGTTTTGAAAATGTTGTCATCTGTACAAAGAAAAAACTTTTCCGTTTTTAGTACACTCTAAAAAATGCTGGGTTGTTTTAACCCAATTTTGGGTCAAATATGGACAAACCCAAACGTTGGGTTAAAAATGTAATTTGAAAATTTAACCCAACGGCTGGGTTTGTCCATATTTGACCCAAAATTGGGTTAAAACAACCCAGCATTTTTTAGAGTGTACATCGCTGTCGTGTAAACGTACCCTAAGTCAACAAACAATAAAACAATATACCATCCATCCATTTTCCAAACCACTTGTCCTAAAATCTTTATCAAATCGGCAGCATCATTCAGTATTAAATGTTCTCTGTTGTCCTCAAAGTAGATGTGTATATATACAACCCAGTCTTTTAGATACACCACAGGTGCATCTCATATCTTCCTCATCATCTCGGAAATAACAAAAAAAACCTAGCATAAGCCTTTGAAAAAAGTTATTTTCAGAGTGATAAATGGATATTGTGGGGCATCACACCGCAAAAACTGTTCATGGACACCAGACAGGAGCGGCTATGGAGTGCTGCCTGAGAGTAATAAAAGTATAGCACATGCACCCATGAAGGGGGGTTTTAATCAAATGGAGTGTACGAAGCAACCAACCCCCTCTCTAAGTGTTCACCTCAGCAACCCCACCCCAACAGTAAGAATTAAAGTATTTAATGTGATTTCGCTGTGTGAACCTCATAATGCATTAAAGGCCTAAATGTCTTGAAGTCCTGCTCCTGCCTCTCTTATCATATTGGCCTCAGTGGGAGCTTGGAGAGGGAGTGAAGGAGCCGTGGTTTATTTTGAGTTTCCCATTGTTTAGGCAGGCCCGTGTTGTTCTTGGTGGCTAAGAGTGAAACTTCATTCCCAGCATGCAGCTCACCCTGTTTGATTAAAACTGAGACTATCATGGAAAGCTAACAGCTTGTGTTTTCAACAGACTGTCGCTCTCATCTCTTTGAAGCTTAAGCAAAGTCATATTTTGCACGTTTTATATCAGCGCATGGATTTTTTTTAATCACACTGCTTCTGAAAAGATCAAAATCAATCTAGTCAGACATCCAAGATAGTCTAAACTGAGAAGGTCTGGACGAAGTAGGTTTGTACTTCATCAAAAATCATTATTGGCACCTCTAATCCTTAAGACATAAAAAATGACTGTCCGAAGAGAACTTCTGAGAGCTACAGACAGCCGTTGGGCGTTTTACACAAAGGCCACACTGCTCTAAATGCGCCTGCCAATCACAAAGCAGAGGCTGAGAACTTTCAGTGTTTCATGTGACTGCGATGACATCATGGGGATTGCTGTTGAGGAGCCGTGGACCTTGGGAGCTGTTTGCTGTCTGGCAGGTGTTTCTTTCTCTTTATTTTACCTCTTTTTTATTTTTTTCTTCTCATGCGATGAATGAGAGAGTAAATATCACTTCAAAGAGCAGGGCAGCTCCACATTGAGCTGTGGGAGAGAGGGGCAGGGAGCTCCTGCAGAGAGGTATAAAAAGTTCTTGTCTCTTGTTGGCAAGGTACACCATAGATTAACGGCTCGGAGGGCTGTGTCGGCTTTTATTCACCATCATAAGTCTGGAACACCACAGTGTGATAACCTTGAGAAGTTTCAAGACATGTAATGAAGTATATACTTTCGATCGGTGTGATGTTTGTGGCCTTTAAAGGGCTAAAAAATGCTTAAAGCCCTGTCTGACCTTTGACCTATCCCCTTTTCTCGTGCCTCATTAAACAAAGCAACACATCGGTTGCAACTACTTGTTATCCTACTGTTATGGCAACATTCAAGCTCCAACCTCTTGCCTCAGACCGTGTCGTCATCTACATAAGGGCTATTACCTTTCAGAGAGCAGCACTCCTCCAGAACGGGGTCCCGTCAGCAGCACCTGCTTGGAATCCACCTTATTGTCCAGAGAATGGGGCTGCCCCGGCACAAATTCTTCTATGCTCTTAATGAGAAAGAAAGAATTGACTCATTGGTTATGTTAATGTAGTTGTTTTCACCTCCAAATCTTATCTACAGCCTCGCTGGTCTCATTTAGCTCTGAGTAATTTGACAGCACTGGTGAAGAATGTTGCCATTCAGCAAGAGAACTAAACATCAGGACTCTTCAAAAACTTCATTTACACATACAAACAAACTCACAAAAGAAACAAATTACTGCTAATAGAACATGTAAAGTGTACAGAGGGTATTTTGAAAAATCTTTAAAAAGTTACATGCAAGAATATCATTTTATAGGGTCTCTAAAAGTCACCATGAAATCAAAATGGACAATTCTTGGAATACTGCAGTATTTATTATAAATGATTTTAGATAAGTGATAAATGAGTCAGTCAGCAAATCCTCCAGAGCCGTTACTGGGTTTACAACTGACTAAACCGTGGTTATGTCTGAATCGAAATGAACTATAAACACTAAAGTTCATATAACATAAACTACAGTAATCTACTAAAACATCCCTTCACCAAAGCACAAAGAAGTAACTGCAGTTAAATGGCAAAGCAAGAGATTCTGTACTTTTTCAACTAAACTTTTTTCAGTCTGGATTAACTCATTTTTCCTTATCTAAACATTCTCATTCAATTCTTCCA
Organism: Coreius guichenoti; assembly: GCA_039654105.1. Lineage (NCBI taxonomy): Eukaryota > Metazoa > Chordata > Actinopteri > Cypriniformes > Gobionidae > Coreius > Coreius guichenoti. The sequence goes on from CM077178.1 coordinate 19,396,817, forward strand.
TGACCAAATAATCCATGTTATCCACATTAATAGCCTAAAATACTCTAATGCTCAACAATTGTCAGATTTGTGTCTATTTTTATTTTTCCTAAGGAATTTAAGGGAAAACATCTAAGACAAAGTCAATAATCCAATGAAACACAACTAAGAATTCAATTCATTCTCCTTAGCTTTAAAAGAGCAAAATCTGAGCAATAAAACTTTTCGCTGGGTTAGGCTGATGTCACCAGTGACTGATTAGCTAGTGGTGTTTACCTAAATGAGAGAGAATTGCTGATCCAAATCAGGAGGACACAAACAGACTCCTCTGGAGAAGGAAACGTTTGTACGCTCTGGGGCCATTTACCTGACAAATAAGATAAGATTTAGCCCTAACTCCTCTGAGACACTGCACTCCTGTAGGTCCCATTCTAAGGACTGAAGTGAGGAGGGTGAGTGCTGGTAATTCAGCGATTTAATTGGATGTTAAACACTCTACCTTCTGTAATGATCCCGTCATAGCAATTACAAGTTTGGAAAGTTCTACCCTCTAACTTCTCCCTTGGTCAGGCTCCAGCAGAGGCATTTTTCAAACAGCTTCAGCCGCCAGAAACATTTCAAACTGTATAAATGATAAAAGGCATGTCTAGTATGATTTATTGGAAGCCCACAAGCACAAATTGCATCTCAGTTGCTATTCAGGCCCCAGCCTGAAGCCTGGCATACTGCAAGGGGAAGTCCAGGGAAAGCACCTGACCTCACTCCCCTCAGCAGCAAGCTATTACTCTGTCTGTCCAGCCAATCCGTGAGCCACATAGTAAGGGAGTGTACCCAGAGAGGGAATAGGAGTGAGTCCAGACGTGTCCTCCCCAGGCCGAGCTGGGTGTGTTTGCGGTGAGAGAGCGGATGCCCTGTGATTTACTGTCTGATCCTGACTGCAGTCCAGCCTTGACGTCATCCCCTCTCTACTCCTGCAGAGCCGAGCACACAGGCGCACGAAACACTCCCTAAAGCAGTAATGTCTCAACATTCTGCTCGCCTGGCTGCTCTGCCAGGACTCAGCTCTACTGTACACGCTCAGTGGGCTGGAGAGAACAGAAGAAGCAGTGTATGAGCCATGGAGCGTGGGCTGAAGACACACCCAGATGAGTCTAAGAATGGGATTTAACCATCTAAATGCTGTGTGTGTGTAACAGTCAGCCTAATGGGTATATGAAAGCATCACAGATGATGTCAAAAGTGTCATTCAAAGCATAATGGCTTATAACTGTGTGAAAGCACAATAAAAGCCTAACTTCTAAACATTTCACCTTTCTGATGCTCAGTTTGAACTTCAGCAGACTGTCTTGACCGTGGCTGCATCTGAAATCTTAGAAATGCTGCCTTCGGACGAGGCATGCCAAGGTAGCAAGGAATCAAGTCACATCCAAATCCAATGTTAGCTTCACTTCCTGTCTCCTGAGATACCTTCGTCTGATCAATTTTTGAAGGCAGCATATGATTCCTTCACTGCCTTTGATATTCCACAATCCTTTGCTTTCCATTCCACGACAGTTAAGCTAAAAAAGATGGCATCTGAAAGTTGCATTTGGTGGTCAGTTTGAGTGTAAATGTACATTTTTGACCAATGTTTTCCACTTTTGATGTCATTTAGCGAGAAATTAATATTGTAGTAATTAAATTAGCTTAGTTTTCATTAAACCATTATGGTGCCTCAGAAGTCTTACCGAGGCAACAAGTCAGCTGCCTAAGGGGCCGTTTACACAACACCATTTTCAGTTAAAAACTGAAAACTTTGTATGCGTTTTGGCCACTCGTTTACATGACATCAGCGTTTTAGGGGCCTGAAAATGCTAACTTTTAAAAACAGGTTTCAAAGTGCAAGTTTTTGAAAATGATACCCTTATCATCTCCGTGTAAACTACAAAAACATGAATTTGTGAAGCAGTGACGTCATGCACATGCGTATTGCGTGTTCAGTCTATAGGCACGTTTTTGATTGTTCTCGTGGATCCATGTGAACATGGATCGTTTTGACAAAAAACACAAAAAAAAACTTTTCTGTTTTTAGTACATCATTGTCATGTAAACATACCCTAAGGTTTCATATGCAGTCCTCGTCTACATGCATTGAGTTGCTGCCATGTGATTGGCTGATTAGATATTTGTGTTCACAAGCCCTTGAACAGGTGTATCTAATAAAGTGGCCAGTGAGAGAGAAGCTGCATCCGAAATCGCATACTTCCCTACTATATAGTAGGTGAAACACAGTATGTGACAAGAGTAGTATGTATGAATTCACAGAACTCATAAAAGAGTAGGCAAAAAGTTCCCGGATGACCCACTTCTTCCAGCAAGATTCTGAAGTGTGCATACGATGGACACTTTACTATCCCATGAGGCCACGGGAGAGGATTTGTGAATGGCATGAAGCGACATAACTGACGCTGGTAGGTCACATGATAATGACAACATGGCGAATGTAGTACGTCCAGATTACATTCATACTACACACATTCATACTATATAGAACATACTTTTAGCAGCAAAATAAGTACCTATTTAAGAGTATGCGATTTCGGATGCAGCCATATATACACTGTAATATATTTATATACAGTATATAAATTGTATAATTTTTGAGTTATCAATTTTGGAATTGTAATATATACAATACACCATTTTTTCATACATATAGCACCCTGGACAGATGTTATTTATTTATGAGTTATCATCATTAATGTTTTCATTCTGTAATCAACCTATACCGCTAGAAAGTCTTGAACCTCACATAAATAAGTTAAGACATTACAAAGAAACTGTCCACTGGTGAAACATCTTTCAAGATGTATAAATATAAATTGATTCTGCATAATTCAACAACTTTTCCAATAAGAAAAAGTGCAGAAATTGACAAAATCTTGGCCTGGTAATAAGTACATGCCTTACCATTCTTAAATTACTTCTTGCTATTTGTATACCAAGCAATACCTTTCATCAGTGCTATTCAACACTTACAGAGGTCATTGTTTCTCTGTCCAGGGCTGATTGGGTTGTGAGGAGTAATAGCCGCAGACCTGAGAGGTCAGAGGGCAACTCTCAGTCCATTCACAGCATGGCTAAATGAATGAGTAGTGACAGCCCTGCTCTTGTTATCAGCCATGATGAGTGACGGGTTGAGTGAAGAGGGCTGTGTGTCCAGCGCTGGTTTGTATAGGTCTGTAGGCATGCAGCATATCAATTCTAGAGCTGGCCAGTGCCTGGCCCTGCCGGTTCCCATTGTTTTGTGGGTGCTGATAACCCAGGCGACCTCAGGGAAGCAGGTTGAGCCATCAGTCTGTGTGTGGTAGAAGGGCCTGTCAGACCTTTGTCATCAGATCACTCATTAACAAACGCTTCCACCAGCGGAGAATGGATCTGTGATCAGTCCTGATATGTTTAACTCAGAGCAAACACACAGGCCGTGCAGGAGGTTGAGAGGATGCAGTGCGTCTGTCTGGAAGGATTTTAATCACATTTCCTGTCAGCTCCCCCACCTAGGCTTGCCTATTAATGCATCCATATCTTTCTATGATAATAACACTTCTTCTGTCCTTTCCTCATTTGTATGTCGCTTTGGATAAAAGCATCTGGTAAATGAATAAATGTAAAATGAAAAAATTCTCTGTAAAAATGATTTGTCAGTTCTCTTCATGCAATAACTTTTACATTAACTGGTTTTATTCAAGCCAAAATGATTATGAATCAACCTAACTTTAAAGTAATTTGAAGGGTTAAATCAAACAGAAATTGATCTTTAAGGAAACAAGTGCACATTATCACATCATCAGTGTGTGTTGTTAACTTTGCTAATTGGCCAGATTCCCTACATCTTGTGACATATGGAGGCCACATGTCTGTCTGAAAAGCTGATAAGCAACTGAAATGATGTGTGAGCCCAATGACTAGGGGGAAGAAAGGAAAAAAAGAAGAAAAAAAAAAAAAAAAATCAAGAGATGGTCTTTCAGTCAGACAATTTAGTATTAATTGATACTCTTATTCTACTGCTGTGAAATGTTCCTATGTACTTTATCCAAAAGCATAATTTAAACTAAAAGCTTGATAAGAATAAAAGGGATTTATTATATTATATTATATTACACAGTCATCCAAAATCTTTGTAACAGGATAGGACAATGGAGGTGGGCTATTAAACTAAAAATAACACTCATCCTATTCCTGCCTGTATGACCTTTAATACTTCAGAAGTGAGTCATCATGAAGAGGAAGGCTGTGGTCTGAGACCCTTCCCTGAAGCCTCCCTCCCAGGCCTGGAAGAGGGGAGCACAGCCTGCCCTCTGCTGAGTGAGATACTGCTCATTGTGGACCACAGCCAGACTTATGAGTCAGAGAAAGTCGGCTGTATTTATCTTTTGTATTCTGTACTTAATGTAAAGACACAGAGCTTTGAGAAAACTGAAAGAAAGGGGGTAAAAAAATGAAAGGGGGTAAAACATTCAACTGTCATTTAAACAAGGCCTACTGGAGTGATAATGAAATATCAAATTAGTTTATTTTATGTAAAAATAAGCAATGCAATTCAGTGTAATTGAAATAAAAGTAAATTAACAAAGACATACATTCCTACATAAAATACATAGTGATATTAACAAGACATGTCAGATAAAATGTGTAACGTACACGGTGGTATTATTTACACGCATTACAAATAAATGTTATATGATAAATGTTGTCTGGGAACAGAAAAAGCGAAATAAGCGATCTTCTTAATCCTCTGCTGTAAGATTATTCTCGGCTGCCACCTTGTGGCCAAAGAATGAACAGTATTTACCTGGCGATCGCATGGCTACAAAGATAAGGCCTACGTATCAAACTAAAATGGTTACATTAAAAAAATAAAATAAAAAAAAAAGCATTAAAAAAAAAAAAAAGTTTAATTAGTCAGGGGAAAAGATACATTCCCCACGTTTTATGTGTTCGAATTTTTTTTGCTGTTTTTTTGCAATAACATGAAAAAAAATGAGAAAAATACGAATACAAACACGAATAATAATATTAAATAATTAATTAAGATTAATTAAGTTTTTTTTACTTTCATTATTAAGTAATTTTATGTTGAGTATATGTGTGTGCGCTTAGTCGGAACCTGACACTCGTGTCGCAAATCCAGTAAATCAACAAGTAAACGTATAACTGACAAGCTGAAATGAGCAGTTTCTATCCTCCTTAAATGGCATTCAACCTTCTGTAAATAATGGGATTGAGTAAAGCACGGCTGAGGTAGTATTCAGTGTGCCTGGTGACCGCTATCACAGCAAGCTCAGGTGCTTTCACGAGACAATGCGCATTTGTTGTCATCTGCTCCAGCGTGCATGGATGAGTTCCGAGCACCGGCCCGTCAAATTCCCTCATTGTCTACAGTCAGTAATGCTTTCTAGTGTCTCCGGCTCACAGGCAAAGATAACGACAGGACAAAGTGGGGCACATTCTCACAATACAGTACCTATGTTGACAGAATCTGTCGACATGTACGCTAACGTTTTTGGGTCAACTAACTGGGAATGACGAGCAGGCCCACCTAAGGCAACTTGTCTCGTATTTCTAAAGAAGAATGTGCTCGTTGGTTGTGTACGTTAAGTTTTACTCACTCAAACAATTTACACTATGAAGACAGACGCATTTGTTTTTGGAATGTAGCCTAAGTTGTTTGGTGACTTTACTAGGAACTGCAACATTATGGTTTATACCTGGAGGAAGTTCCAGTGGCAGTTGCTCAGCTGGCGCAGGTTCTCCTGGAAGTGCAGCCCAACCACCCAGAGGATGCCATCTTTGCTGTGTCATTTCATGCTTTGAAAAGCAATTAGTAATCTAAAAGCAATCTGTCACTGGTAAAACATCCACTATAATTACATAAAACACTTTTTTGTCTGTCCTCATTTGTGAATTTAGATTACAAACAATTTTGTTAACAAACAATTTAAGATCATTTGAACAATTGATTTTCTTATGCATACAGACATCCCACCTCTCCCGGAAGGTCCGGGCGGCAGCTCCCTGAGGCACAGAAATAATATACAGTTGTTGCATCCGAAATCGCATACTTCCCTACTATATAGTAGGCACAAAAAAACAGTATGTGACAAAATAAGTATGTCTGAATTCACAATTGATAGTCTCGAGAGTAGGCTATGTGATTTCGGGCAGCCAATATCCTGAAAATCCAGCGAGCGAGAGAGGAAGCCTGTTTTCACCTGGTATTAAGATGCGTTTTCGGTGAACCGATCACAAGTGTTCAATCAAGACACATTACCATTACACCTGGTAGTGTCACGTGTTTCAAATGCGTCTTCTGTGACCACTTGCGTTCGGATTTTGTGGAGGCCCTAGTATTTTTTTTTTCACACTGAACTACATCATGAATACTGATGAATGAACACACCCATTTTTGGCGGCTTATGTGAATGAATATAATTGAATAAAAAAAAAAATTATATTTTGGAGTGGTTGTGCCATCTTCCGGAAATGAGTTTTGCAGGGCGGGATGTTCTGTGCATACATGATGAAACTAAATTCCATGTGGCATTTCTATTGTCACAAAGACAAAAGTATACGTTTTTTATAGAAATTATTAAAATAGACTGTTATGATTGGTAAGATCTAATGATTACAGTTCTTCCGTTTTTGGCAGGTGGGACAGAAGGTTCATTTTAAACAGTGGTCTCAACAAGGGGGCCTCGGCAAAGTTCCAGGGGGCCCCAATTCTAAAATATATTTAAATTTAGTCATATTAACATAATCTTAAACACTTAAAATAAACATGACAACATTAAACTGAAAACATATTTTTTAGCTTATTTATTTTATTACAACAGAAATAGCAGAGGTACATATCAGTTTATATACAAATACAGGGATTTGAAAATAAAACTGAAACACCTGGTTTTAAACCACAATAATTTATTACTATAGTCATTTTGCAGACAATAGAGCATCAGATCTTCTTGGTAATGACAGATACACATTCTGCACAGTGGCACAGAGGGATTTTGAGTCATTTCCCTTCCAGAACAGTGGCCAGATCACTATGTGATGCTGGTGGAGGAAAACGTTTTCTGAATTGCTCCTCCAAAATACCCCAAAGTGCCTCAAAAATATTTAGATCTGGTGACTGTGCAGGCCATGGGAGATGATCAACTTCACTTTCATGTTCATCAAACCATTCTTGCTGTGTGTATTGGTGAACTGAAAAATGCCATTACATGAAGGGGTCCAGATGAGGATATGTAGTATTTCAGTTAACTACAGTGGGGAGAACAAGTATTTGATACACTGCCGATTTTGCAGGTTTGCCCACTTACAAAGCATGTAGAAGTCTGTAATTTTTATCATAGGTACACTTCAACTGTGAGAGACTGAATCTAAAACAAAAATCCAGAAAATCACTTTGTATGATTTTTAAATAATTAATTTGCGTTTTATTGCATGACATAAGTATTTGATACATCAGAAAAGCAGAACTTAATATTTGGTACAGAAACCTTTGTTTGCAATTACAGAGATCATACGTTTCCTGTAGTTCTTGACCAGGTTCACACACACTGCAGCAGGGATTTTGGCCCACTCCTCCATACAGACCTTCTCCAGATCCTTCAGGTTTCGGGGCTGTCGCTGGGCAATATGGACTTTCAGCTCCCTCCAAAGATTTTCTATTGGGTTCAGGTCTGGAGACTGGCTAGGCCACTCCAGGACCTTGAGATGCTTCTTACGGAGCCACTCCTTAGTTGCCCTGGCTGTGTATTTCGGGTCGTTGTCATGCTGGAAGACCCAGCCACGACCCATCTTCAATGCTCTTACTGAGGGAAGGAGGTTGTTGGCCAAGATCTCGCGATACATGTCCCCATCCATCCTCCCCTCAATATGGTGCAGTCGTCCTGTCCCCTTTGCAGAAAAGCATCTCCAAAGAATGATGTTTCCACCTCCATGCTTCACGGTTGGAATGGTGTTCTTGGGGTTGTACTCATCCTTCTTCTTCCTCCAAACACGGCGAGTGGAGTTTAGACCAAAAAGCTCTATTTTTGTCTCATCAGACCACATGACCTTCTCCCATTCCTCCTCTGGATCATCCAGATGGTCATTGGCAAACTTCAGATGGGCCTGGACATGCGCTGGCTTGAGCAGGGGGACCTTGCGTGTGCTGCAGGATTTTAATCCATGACGGTGTAGTGTGTTACTAATGGTTTTCTTTGAGACTGTGGTCCCAGCTCTCTTCCGGTCATTGACCAGGTCCTGCCGTGTAGTTCTGGGCTGATCCCTCACCTTCCTCATGATCATTGATGCCCCACGAGGTGAGATCTTGCATGGTGCCCCAGACCGAGGGAGATTGACTGTCATCTTGAACTTCTTCCATTTTCTAATAATTGCGCCAACAGTTGTTGCCTTCTCACCAAGCTGCTTGCCTATTGTCCTGTAGCCCATCCCAGCCTTGTGCAGGTCTACAATTTTATCCCTGATGTCCTTACACAGCTCTCTGGTCATGGCCATTGTGGAGAGGTTGGAGTCTGTTTGATTGAGTGTGTGGACAGGTGTCTTTTATACAGGTAACGAGTTCAAACAGGTGCAGTTAATACAGGTAATGAGTGGAGAACAGGAGGGCTTTTTAAAGAAAAACTAACAGGTCTGTGAGAGCCGGAATTCTTACTGGTTGGTAGGTGATCAAATACTTATGTCATGCAATAAAATGCAAGTTAATTATTTAAAAATCATACAATGTGATTTTCTGGATTTTTGTTTTAAATTCCGTCTCTCACAGTTGAAGTGTACCTATGATAAAAATTACAGACCTCTACATGCTTTGTAAGTAGGAAAACCTGCAAAATCGGCAGTGTATCAAATACTTGTTCTCCCCACTGTAGGTATCAGAGACAGAATTTAAACTCAAGACACTTAGCATTTGTAGCAACAATAACAGTTGACAAAGCTTCCAGAATAGACAAGCATGAATTTAATGGGGGTTTTTTTGTTTGTTTTTTTTGAAGAAATACCATAACACTGTCTTTTGTCACATGAGCAACTGAAGAGGAGATGCCATGCCATGCTTTGTTGAAAAACTGTCACTTGACCTGGGTGTTTCTATTTACAAGGGATTGAAAAGTCAGGCGATGAATAGTTGCAGCTGAAACGGCAGTATACAATTAGAGAAGAAACACCACTGTATTAGCCACTGCTAAGTAGTCCAAACAGATCCCAATCTTAATCCCAGAAACGGATTTATTGGGCTTAATCCTGTTGATGAAAACAGAATCCCACCCGCGTTCAGACAGCCCACCGCCCCAGGTGCAGTAAACTCACAAGACAAGGCTTTCCTCCCTCTGTCTCAGTAAAGCACTGATGAATTGATAGTGTAGGACCTCGCTGGGCAGCGTGCCCGGTCTGTGGTTGGTTAATTGGTGGGGGGAATGTTTTCCCACAGAAGCCAGAATCAAATGTATAAAGGTCATGAATAATTAAAAGAGTGAATGCAAAGTGGGTTTTGTTGGTCTGAATGTCAAGCAAACTTCTCACTTCAGAAAGTAACTTAAATAACATTCCTTCTGTGAAAGAAAAAGGGACTCCAAACACTGCTGACTTGTTATTTGATGCATAGTCTTTGGTTCTCACGTTTAATTTTTGCAATATAACAATGATAAGCTGCAATTTGTCCTCTGATTCTCTATGGAGTTTGTGTAGACTTTTGTGAAGGAAGGAAGAGCAGAAGGCATGAGACACCGCTTAGATCTGTGTAGATAATGGGATAATGAGAGATCCGTTATCTTAATATCATAATGACTTAATAGCACTTTGCAAATTGGGCAGATTAGTTCATCCTGCTGTCTACATTTATAATCTTGTCTGTAAACAGGACCTCGGACCCCATTTTCCATATACAGCCTTGGACTGAACAAGAGCCAATGTGAGCAATTTTGTACAAACGATACACGTGTATATTCACGTTATTTGCTCAAATAGAAATCATTGTAAAATGTTACTTCTTGATGGATTTGTTGCAAAAGCATGATCTGGTTTCCTAGTGTCTTTTTCTGTACTGTCCTTGTATAATATGCAGCACATGTTTTAAGCACTGGTGAAGAGTCAGACCATAACGGCAGGGTCAAATGATCAAAATGTGAACGTGTTCTGACTATGACATTAATACCTTGAGTGCCATGACTTGCTTCTAAGCAGTGGAAAAGAAGACCCTAGATACACACATGATATCACAGCAGAAGGCTGGCAAGAGACACAATCATATGACCTCCAGTTTGAGAGTCCTTCACAGTGTCAGCTGATGGAATCTTTTTGACTGCAGGCAATACAATCCTTTGGCTTCCTCACTAAACCTGCATGTACCAAAAACGTAGTTACCAAATTGGATGTCATTAGAAACTAACATGAAAGAATATACCTACAGTATTGTAAGAATTATATAAGAATTTTTATTTATAATACATGTATTTTGTATATCTTTTAGTGGGGGAGAACTGAGATGTCAGTGGAAAATGTAAAAGGCTTTGTTTTATATACATACATTTTATTGTATTTTATTGTAACAATTTTATATATTGCAATATAATTATACAGTTATCAAAATATATTGTAAAAATGTGTATATGAGTGTGTGTGTGTTGAAAATTATCAATTTGTCCTTGCTGCATAAGAATATAATTCTTTAAATTTTTTTCTTTACGTGAACAATTTATGTTGTAAAATATTTTTTTTATAATACAAACTCTAAGAAAACTCTCATTCAACCTAAAGCTGCCAAACCTCACATTAACGTTTTGTTGCTAATGTGTAGGGTTTTTTTTTCTTTCTTTTTTTCTACAACTGAGGAATGGTTTTTATGACCAGTTATTCTTCTGGAAGATTCTGTTGTGACTTCTTCAGTGCTGAATACAATAGTAATATATACTGTAGATTTTCTATCAGAGCCTTGCCAACCAAGAAGCTATGGTGTTCGTTGATGTACACATTTGTTTGGGGGGCTAGTAGAAGGTGTCACAGAGAGAGAGAGAGAGAGAGAGAGAGAGAGAGAGAGAGAGAGAGAGAGAGAGAGAGAGAGAGAGAGAGAGAGAGAGAGAGAGAGAGAGAGAGAGAGAGAGAGAGAGAGAGAGAGAGTGAGAGTGAGTGAGTACTGCGTGTATTACGTGATGTGTAACACTCTTCTATTTATAACAAATCATAGGGCCTGTGGTGTACCGCTCTTACTTGGAAGGACACACTTCAAAGGGCATTCACTATGCCTCAAACTACTGAAGTGGTGTGAAAGGCTAACTGGGACTTCTGCACTTTCACACCATTGAACAGGTACTGTACACATTTCTGCTTTGAGTTTAGTATTAGTTTGATAAAGGAAGTATTAGTTTGTGAAGGAATGCAGTGGACTCTGCATATAGTTGGTTCCCCATGCCTTTTTAACGATAAAACATTGAAAAGCATTTTTTTTCAAAGAGTTGTGCTTGATTGTATGTATAATTAATTGTGATTAATTAACATTCACTTACCAAATATAGTTTCTAAATTATTCTTTTGTTTGAGTTTGTATTTTTAGATTTCCAATGTTTTCTGATTCTGAAATCATCTGAGCCCATATAACAGATTGAATATCCTTTCATGTCTTTAATTTGTTCTATAATGATATGTAGATTTTTTTTTACCCGATGCAAAGCTATAATTCATATGATTCTAATGCATTTATGCAATAAATAGATTGTACTAATATAAAAAATTGTAATAGAGCAAAAAATCTTAACAAAATAATCAGTTATGCAAAAAAAATTGTTTTACCATATTGAATGTACGCTATATATTGACAGTTGGATTCATTTAAAAGAGAACTTTACAAGTATATTTGTTTTTTTGTTTTTTTTGTTGTATTTTTTAATAGGCCTAAAAAAGATATACATTTAAAGCTTGAAATAATGGCAGTTATATGGCATGCAATTGTAGTTTGTATTATGTTTTTGACAAGTGCAACAACTGAAAATTGAGGTAACACTATTTTACAGTGTCATTGTTACATGTTACATGTAGTTACTATGTAATAACTATAAATTATGCATAATTACATGCAACTAACCCTAAACCAAATTCCAGTCCTAACCCTATAGTAAGTACATGTATTCATTATTATTACTCAGTACTTAAATGTATAATTACAGTGTAACAAAGACACCTTAAAATAAAGTGTAACCAAAATTGATTTAAAGGGTTAGTTCACCCAAAAAAGAAAATTCTGTAATCATTTACTCAATCATTCACACAAATGAAGATATTTTTAATAAAATCTTTATAAACTTTTTGAAGCGTTAAAGTGGTAGTTGCGCAGCTGTCAATAGAGCGGCAGAAATCACTTTACAATTTACAATCGCAATTTTATTAAAAATATCTTTCTTTGTGTTCCGAAGATGAACGAAAGTCTTGTGGGTCTGGAACAAAATGAGGGTGAGTAAATGATGACAGAATTTTCATTTTTGGGTGAACTATCCCTTTAAAAGAAAACATCCACTTTTTGTATTTTCAAGTATGTCTCTATTTTTGTGTAATTGCTTTGCCATACTATTTATTCATGTCACTGATTGATTAATTCATGTTTTAATTGAAGATTCCGAACCATCTGTGTATCATTCATTCACGATGGATGACTTTGAATACAGCGTGCACATCTCCGACCAAGACTGGAACTGTTTTTTTCAGGAGTGCGAGGACTGTGACCTGGTCTCACCAGTGCTTGCCAGCCGAGAAGACTCTGGTATGAGTGACATTGATGAGATGGGCTGCCACTTTCTAGACAGGAACCCAGCTGTAGACACAGCATCCACAGAGCCTGATCCAGACCTTCAGATTGATGGCCCGCCAGACTGTGAGGGCTCACCTGTGTATAATTACCTCAGCAAGTACGGAATACGTAGTCCAGAGCAGGTTCTCTCTGGCAGTGAGGAAGACTTGCACCTTCAGACTGTCAATCTGTTCTTTGAGCAGTTAAAAAGTGTCACAGAAAACGAACAGCTCTTGGAACAAAGCCACGTTGTCAACTGGGGAAGTGAGGAGACAGGCCATCTGGAGGGTTTGATTGATAAGCAGGATATTCTGTCTTTAGATACTGGTCCATCTGGCAGAAGTGAGGCCAGTCTTATAGGTGAAATCGCTAAGCAGGGTGTGGTTAATACCTGGGGTGGTATAGCCTCAGAAAAAACTATAAAGCCTGTATCCGCTAATGCACAAGAAGATGCATCTAAGTCTAACACTGAGCTACTCATTGGAGGGAAGTCATTGTCAACTCCCCTAATTACAGTAAGCATGAAACAGGGAACATGTGATCTCAGCAAAGACTTCGAGCTGAAACCTGAAACAAAGCCACATAAAGAGAAAATGGTAATGGTTAATAGAAAAGATATGACAGACCCAATTGCAGCAAGACAAAATATTGCTCAGCTGGATACTAGAAACAGTTCTGACTCAAAAGGTTGTGCAATCAGTCAGATATCAGTGTCACCTTCCAATCTCAGGAGAAAGAGAAGAAAGAAGAAGAGAATGAGTGTTGAGCCAGTAGAACCAGGATGTGAGGCTCAGATCCACATCCATCAAAGTGAATCAGAGGAAGAGAGATTCATTCAGAGGGAAGAGATTAATAACCTTCCTGCAAATGTCTGGAAGACAGAGAACATATCACTTCATAGAATTAAAACAACACAAAATAGTGATCTTTTTCAGCCTAGAGACATGTATGACTTGGATGCTTCAGCTGATTTGAAGTCTTCAAAAAGCTTGCCAGTATCTTTTACCAGTAATTTAGGCACAATACCTTCAAAGCCTGAAGTTGTATACACAAGTTTTAATACTATTTCCAAAAGCATGCAGGCCATGGCTCTTGTAAACAATGGGCAATTGAAAGCAGAGATTCCTCCATTACCCCAGATAGATAACATTCTGAATTTTCAAGAAAGTGGATTAAATATAACTGAATTGCTTCCATTTGATCCTTCTGAACATTTAGACAGCTGGACTGGTATTAGAGAGACCTTATCAGCTCCTCTAAGTGTTAATTCTGGAGCAGGATGTCAGAGGAAATCCATATTATCTCATAACATTTCCATTGCTGCTGATTCAACAGAGCCTCCATCCTCCATAGTCTCTTTTAAAATGACTGAGGACAAAGATTTATCCTGTTTAGGAAATGAGACTGACTGTTCAGTATTTAAAAATGAACAAACCATGTCAAGCGAAGGGAATATGGTAGAAATGTCAGACAAAGAAAGCATGTTGTCTTTAACTGAGAACATGGATGGAGTACAATCTTGTTCGGATGGACATGGTCCAGAAACATGTACTTGTTCACAGGATGCTCCTCAAAAACAGAAAGCATGTGTTCAAGTGAACATTTCAGAATATCAAAGCCATTCGGCCTCTCAAACCACTGAAATAAACAGGACTATACCTGTAAGTGAGACAGATGCAAAGACTGAGAGACATATGTCTGATAATATTGATCATAGAACAGATGAAAGTCATGTCCAAAGCAGAACTAAGACTAGTGAGCCATTAATTGTAAATGCTTCACCCATAAAGCTAGATAATTTAGATGAATCAGACAATAAGAGAGACATCAGTGCAAATGAGGTTGCTGTTTCAGCCAGTGGCGAACAACTATTTTGTGGCAAGTCCACCAGATCTAGTGAACACATAAGTGGTCCTACACAAGATGTTTCAGAGTTGCCTCATAATACACTTGCTGAAATGAAGTGCACTTCCTCCGCTGAGTCGAAAAGTGGAGCCAAAGATCTGGAGAGTGTTTCTTTTGATGCTGCAGATCATCTTCCATGCCCTGTGTATGCTATCTCATCCTTCTGGAATGAAATGGAGAAGCTAACCATCAATGACATATTGCGTATACGGCAAATTGGTAATGTCCAGCACACCAGTGTTTTGACCCAGCTGGAGGATGGTAGCATTGCGGACACTACAGATGCTGGAGACTCTGGTTACTTTACACAACCTGACGACTCTAAGCCGGACCGCTTAAGTGGAGACATGTCTTACATGTCTGATCTAGAAGAAGACCTTGCACAGCTTCAAACCCCATTTTCTTCAAAGCAAGAGGATGAGTCATGTGAGTTCCCTAGCTCTTGTGGTGTGATGTGGGAGAACGATCCAGATCCAGTGGTTGTGGGTGAAGAAATGGTGTTCATAAGTTCAGAAACCACTCTTCCTGAAAATCTCTACATGGCTAATGCTCAACAGTGTTTCAGAAGAATGTGTAAGAACATTAGCGTGCAGAACCTGCAAGCTCTAGATGCTCAACCAGTCAGGCAAATACTGAGAAATGCCTCTATGCATTCAATCTATTCTGAGGTAGATGATTTTATAGATCCTTTTTACCATGTGAACACTTCAGGCTCAAAGAGCTTGTCTGATGATGAAGAGGAAGTAGAAACCAGTGGTATCACGTTTTCTGAAATAATCCAGTATCTCTTCGGTGAGGATGAACCTGAGCGTTGTGCGTCTCGTGCAGACAACATAGCTGCTTCGTACCTTGATGGAACAGGCACTTCTCTGCCTGAGACGTATGACCATTTCTACTCAGAGTTTGATGCTGGAAGCTTTGTTTGTCCAATTGTAGAAGAGTCAGGTGGAGATAAAATGGTTCCCATTTTCTCCTGCTCCCGCTCGGCTAACAGAAACCTTCAGTTCCCAGAGGCATATGACTATTTCTTCCCAGATTCCCCTGGGAATTCAGATGAAGATGATGAGAATGAGAACACGGTTATAAAGGTAGTGACACGGTATGACCATAAGTCTCCCAGCCATGATCCTGTTGACATGTATGAGCACTTCTATTCTGAAGATGAGAGCGATTTCTTCTGGACAAACCCTCTTTCACTTAGAAGAGTTCGACGCACAGGTTTTACCATCCCTGAAGAGAAGACATGTTCTGGGGAACTCGTCCCTGTAAAGACATTTCCCAAAGGAATCATTCAACCTATTAACGCTTTGGGTCCTGATGGGAGCCCTTTCCCAGATTCCTTGCTCCTCAACCTGGAGAACCGCATCTTCCAGCAGCTGGCTGAGCAACAGAAGAAGTGTTTGGAGATGCAGACAGTTGTTGCTGATCCAAGTAAGAACTTCTACCACACATTATTCTGCACACACACACACACACACACACACACACACACACACACACACTGAAACTGAACACTAGTAATTTCTCAAAGGGTTTATTTGTTCCCTTTAAACTTTATCAGACATAAGAGACGCTAAAATTAGAGAAAATTAGGTATTTTCTGGAAATATTTTTTTGTTAGTCATATGTTAGTCAACTCTCATCCCTTTTCAGTCAATATCTGCTGACTGAGAGCATCTAGTCACATGCAGAGCCTTGCCCGAGCCGGTGGAATGGTTGTACGTGCGAATCGGCCTACACTCCTACTGGGCAGCTTCTCAAATCTGCCCGGTGCCAGAATTTATGAACATGTTTCAATTTGAAGTGCAAGTAAAAATAGAGAAAACTCCAGGAACACCAGGTCACTTACACCGATCAGGCATAACATTATGACACTGACAGGTGAAGTGAATAACACTGATTATCTCTTCATCATGGCACCTGTTAGTGGGTGAGATATATTACTCAGCAAGTGAACATTTTGTCCTCAAAGTTTATGTGTTAGAAGCAGGAAAAATGGGCAAGCGTAAGGATTTGAGCGAGTTTGACAAGGGCCAAATTGTGATGGCTAGACGACTGGGTCAGAGCATCTCCAAAACTACAGCTCTTGTGGGTGTTCCCGGTCTGCAGTGGTCAGTATCTAGGAAGGAACATTGGTGAACCGGCGACAGGGTCATGGGCGGCCAAGGCTCATTGATGCACGTGGGGAGTGAAGGCTGGCCTGTGTGTTCCGATCAAACAGACGAGCTACTGTAGCTCAAATTGCTCAAGGTAATGCTGGTTCTAAAAAAAAGGTGTCAGAATACACAGTGTGTCGCAGTTTGTTGCATATGGGGCTGCATAGACACAGACCAGTAAGGGTGCCCATGCTGATCCCTGTTCACCGCCGAAAGCGCCAACAGTGGGCACGTGAGCATCAGAACTGGACCACAGAGCAATGGAAGAAGGTGGCCTGGTCTGATGAATCACGTTTTCTTTTACATCACGTGGATGGCTGGGTGCGTGTGTGTCGCTTACCTGGGGAACACATGGCACCAGGATGCACTATGGGAAGAAGGCAAGCCGGCGGAGGCAGTGTGATGCTTTGGGCAATGTTCTGCTGGGAAACCATGGGTCCTGCCATCCATGTGGATGTTACTTTGACACGTACCACCTACCTAAGCATTGTTGCAGACTATGTTCACCCTTTCATGGAAACAGTATTCCCTGGTGGCTGTGGCCTCTTTCAGCAGGATAATGCGCCCTGCCACAAAGCAAAAATGGTTCAGGAATGGTTTGAGGAGCACAACGAGTTTGAGGTGTTGACTTGGACTCCAAATTCCCCAGATCTCAATCCAATCGAGCATCTGTGGGATGTGCTGAACAAACAAGTCCGATCCATGGAGGCCCCACCTCTCAACTTACAGGACTTAAAGGATCTTCTGCTAACATCTTGGTGCCAGATACCATAGCAGACCTTCAGGGGTCTAGTGGAGTCCATGCCTCGACAGGTCAGGGCTGTTTTGGCAGCAAAAGGGGGACCAACACAGTATTAGGAAGGTCATAATGTTATGCCTGATCGGCGTATATAATCATTTGTGATAAAGTCATTGATTATTGTTCAGTGTCAATTCACTATCTGCCTGCCTACTGATATAAGGTTACTCAGCAAGGATGCATTAAATTGATCAAAAGTAGGACTTTTGCATTGTTACAAAACATTTCTATTTCAAATAAATGCTGTTCTTTTGAACTTTCTATTATTATCATGGTTTCCATAAAAATATGTAGCAACATGACTATATATTAAAATAGAATACATTTATTTTAAGTTTTAATAATATTTAACAATATTACTGTTTATACTGTATATCTATGATCAAATAAGGAGATTGGTAAGAAATAAAAAATTCTTACCAATCTTACCAAACCTTTAAACAGTAGTGTATCTCACAGTGAATTAGTTTTATTCATAATGATAACATTAAACCCTTTTTCGTTATTGAATACAATTGTGTAGATTTATTTATTTATTTATTTTGGTTGATCATTAAGTGATACTGCACTGTTCTGAAATGTAATGCCTCTTTTCTAGGGTTGGATGCCCCATTTTTGCCTCTTAAACAGGCAGACATGTGCATGGTTTGTATTGCTTTTGCCTCGTGGGTGCTGAAATCGACAGGTTCAGGAGCAGACACCTGGAAAGCTGGTATGTATATTTGTTTCATGAATATACTTATGTTTCATGAATATATTGTTCAGCTCTTTCAACAATTTTTTTATTGTTCAGCTCTTCTTGCGAACGTCAGTGCATTCTCTGCTATACGATATCTGCGCAGACACAAGAGGGAGGAGGTCTCTGGAAAAACTCCTTTGCGTCAGATAGAGCCAGCATAACTCCATAGCTCAGCAATGGCCTCCAGATCTGATTTCAGTCACATCACCTTTTTTCCATGTAATCCAAAAGGGTGATGATGAATGTCAAATGTGCATGCAGGACATTTTCCATCATTCTCAGTACATATTATTATGATTAAAACTCTCATTTGCCTTTATTGCTGATGAAATCAGTTGATAAGCTTGCGCAATAGATGACTGTGACTTCAGTCCAGTGGCAGTGGTGTTTCTAATACACATCTTTAGTGTATGAACATTTCAGTAATCTGCATTATCCATTATTAAAACAAAAAAAAGTTGATTGTTAATGAAATGACCAAAGCCCTTTTTCAGAGATATTGTGGATTCACTGTTCGCAGTGAATGCTGTTGTGCGTTTTGATAAGAGCAGTGGTATGTTGATTAATATTTGATATTGAGATGCTTATGGGAATGCTGTGATGAGGATGGACATGTGGTACCTGTGGAAAGTTTTCAGTGGAAGAGCAAATGTCTAATAGTGCAGTTAATATATTGTGATACTACTGAGATACTGGAATTTTTGCTGGGCCAAATTATTTTGGTGTATTTATAGACCATATAAACATTAAATCATATACCCGTGTGATGACGTCACTTCAGACCGAAAAACATTGTTTGATTTGTTCAATTGTCATTCATATGGTGCTCCCCATTTGTGGAAATGTAGGAAATGCATTTTATGTCTGTTGTACCTAAAATAAATATGTTTATTTGAAAGCATTTAAAATAGGTTACATTTTTTATTTGTCAGTACACTTGTATGTTAATAGTAATACTTATTTTAGCCACAAGAGGGGAATGAACAACCAATTGTACTATGATTGTGCCAGAAAACCTGATAAATGTTACATTTGTTATAACTGAAGGGGAAATTATCATACATTAGTTTTTGTGCAATAAAAACTGAGATGTCTTCTAACAGTTCTAGAGAAAGTTAAGACATTTTGAAATTTGCTAGATTACCCTATTGTGACATTTAGGTTGTACTTCTAAATGTTACCAGCAGATGGCACCAGAACCCTGAGGTAAAGGTCACCAAAGTCCTTTTCTATGGTCTTTGAGGTCACAATAGCTGACCCAGACCTTCTTGACATTCATAATTCAAACACACTGTTGAAGTAAGTTTTTAAAGCATTTGTCACCATTTAGGTATACTAAATTAAACATACTACACAACACAACATGACAGAGTAAATGAGTTCAAAGAACATTTATTTTAAAAATACATTTTAATTCACTCAAAAATGTAAAAAATAAACCACACGTTCATATTTACAGTGGACAGCTAAAGCAGTGTTACAGCTGTGTTTTATCACTGTTCATTTGTCATAAACAGTAAATATAGTACAAAACTTTTTCTTTAAAAGAATACCTTTGACCTCCACACAACAAATAGATCTTTTGAACAGATAGTAGAAAGCCACAATGAAAGTATAAATATAATAATAATAATAATAATAATAAAAACTTAAATTTACTTAAATAGAAAAAAAGAATATATTTACATTTGGTATGTTTTTAAAAAATATCTATATACCAACAATTTCCAGTAGTTTGCAGGACTCACAAAGGACACAAACTAAAGTAAACTTTATGCAAAAACTCCCAAATGCTACCTTTGAAAAGAATTATATTCATATATACATAAACACTACCTTTGAAAAAAAATGAGTATTTTTTTCTTATATTCATATATACATAATCGGATCACACTTGTTCGTACCAAACGCATACAGCAGTGTGAAACCATCACCACAGAATTAAAGGATATTACATGTGCAAAATATGTCATAGAGCCAATGAATAAACAAACTGTGAATATCCTGATACTCGGGCATGCTGGCCCCTGGTAAAGACATGCCCATTGTGCATGTGTGGCTTTGATTAGTCTGCTATGTGTGCAAGTCCGGACGGGCATAAGCTCATTGTTCTCTTTTATGACCATCTCTGCTGTGTTGTCATAGCGCCCAGGCCTTGAGCTCCAAAGTAAGCCAGTGTCCGGTGTGGTGAAGTTCCAGGCAGAGGCTGAATCATCCTATTATCCCGGTCAAACTCCCATATGTTATCATAGTCCATTTCCTGGTCATCTGGCTCCACTGGCTGAAGGTAAGAGTCATCTGTGAGAAGGGGAAAAAAAATTTCAAATGCTTAAAATATTTTATTGAACATTTTCTACTAAATGTTCCCACAATTCTGAATAATATATTTCTACTTTTTTTTTTTTTATATTTCACGATTAATAGATAAGGATTTTTTATATATATATTTATATATATATAAATTGCACTTAAAAAACTGCAATTTCTAGCCAATAAAATAATTTAGAACTGAGCATCAGCATACCTAGAAAAGCAGCCATATTTACTATAGAAATATCAATGATTTTTCCATTAATTTTTTTAAATTGTATATCACAACTTTAAAGCCAGCGTAAAACAGAGGTTACCATAGACTTTTCTTCCCTATTGTAACATATATCTAAGTGAAATGGCTTCTTGAACATGAAAAAATGTAAGACGGGACATGATTTTGTTCATCGGCAATTGATTGGATCATTGTAGATTGCTATTGCTGTGATCTCAAGTTTCCGCCAGAGTCAACAGAGAAGATATGTCGTTGCAATATGTAAAAATGTAGTATTTAAATCAAAATCCACATGCCAAGCCAAGGTTTAGAAGTCAGTAAACTGAGCCACCTAAATACTTCATGCCCTAATTTAAGATCTAACATGTCGTTTGTTGTGTTCTTTTCACAGAGAGGCTGTGAGATGTCTTGCAAGATCTCCCACTTGTGAGCTTTAAATCACATTTGGTGGTAAATTTCTCTCCTTTCGCTGGTCTTTCCTTCATGTGCCACCTGCAGTGCTGTCATTTAAAATACCCTGGGCCTGAGCCATATTACACACACACACACAAACATACACAAACATACACACACACACACATACACACACATGCCCCTTCATCTGCACTGTTTCCACTGCCTGGACCACCAAACCCCATCAAACAGTGTGTGTGTGTGTGTGTGTGTGTGTGTGTGTTCATGTTTTTCTATCCCAGTGTGGACTTCAACCTGAATGCACACTGACTCATGGGGACTCATGTCACTGTGGGGACCTAAATTGAGGTCCCCATGAAGAAACAAGCTTATAAATCATACAGAATGAGTTTTTTTGAAAATGTAAAAAAGCAGAAAGTTTTCTGTAATGGGTATAAAAACCATTACGTTTATGGAGAGTGATCACTATCTTTATCCCACAAAGATAGTGAACGAGACGTGTGCGTGCGTGTGTGTGTGTGTGTGTTTGTGTGTGATGGAAAAGGTCATTCTAAAACCATCCTATTAGCTGTGCCATGAGAGTCTGGTATACTGTATGCACGTGTCACCATGACTTATTTCCTCCCTATGGTATTGTGTTTAATCCTTACAAGTGAGAGTGTATATGGTGTGGCCTAATGAAACAATTCAATGAAACAATTAAATAAAATTAATTTTGATTATTTTAACCAGCCTGTATGATAAAACTCATACTTATCATCTAGGTCAACATTTCACACGCTAAACAAAACTTGTTGTCACAAAACTGGTCGTGCATTGCTGTGCATATCTTGCATATCTAGTTCCGTATATACATCCGTGAAACGTGCCTATCAGTGCACTATTGTAGTACTGTAACTGCCTCCTAAGTTTTGCATGACAAAAATTCTTACCTGGTGAGTAACTGTAAGATATCTGCTGCGCCTCCATGACAGTGTGACCTGAGAAACCTCTCTGTAAAAGATTGAAGAACAGGAGATAATTTTATTTCAACTGTTTTCAACATTGATAATAATAAGAAATGTTTTATGGCACCAAATCACCATATTACAATGATTTCTTAAGTGATTTCATGTGACATTGAAGACTGGAGTCACAGGACTAAACTACATTTTAAAATATATTAACATTTTATTTCAGAATATTACTGTTTTTACAGTATGTTTGATCAAATGAATCCAGCCATCTTACAAATTCCAACGGTAGTGTACATTGAAAAATGCAATTCATACATACAATGCCATAACTAAAATGTGATACAACTATCCTCGTATTATCATAAAGAAGAAAAAAAGCCTCATTAAAAGAATGAAAGTCTTGAAAGGAAAACTACTACTGTCCCATTACCTGAGAGACGTGGTTGTGTTGTGGCTGTCGGTTTGGAGTGGGCAGTATCTTCAGTCTGGAAACGGCCTGGGCTCGCAGATCATCAGACCACTGGCTGCTGACCACCTCAGGCTCCAGGGCCTGGCCATGTCTGCTTTTACGCCCAAGAGGAGGAGTGCACAACCGGAAGGACGGAGGAAGGAGAGGAGGGTACGACTGCTCAATGGAGCCCCGAGAAGAGTGCTGTATAGCGGAAAAAAAACATGCACTTTATTAGATTTAGTACATAGCATAGTGAATTAACCCTGATGTAGTCAGCTGATTAAAGGATTTAGACCTAAACCTGTGTTGCAAAAACCAGGCAAGTGTAAACCTGAATTCCATGTAAAAATATTGTCTCAAATGTGCATGTTATGAAGGATAACACTTTGTCTTGTTCGCTCAGCTGCCTTTTTCATTATGCATCTGAATGGATCAATTAGTAATGTAGGCTATGGGGACTAGCTCGTCAAATCAGCGGCACTGGGTGTTTGGTCACCGAAGGCAGCGGTGTCGAGTGAGAGAGCAGATCTGATAACCTGACCCACTTACCGACGCTTGTGCAGAGCGCTCCTCCAGAGGGTACATACTGGGGGTGCTGGGGTCGTCATAAAGGGGCGAGAGAGGTTTGCGGTGGGAGACCAAGTCCGAGTGGCGGTGAGGAACTAAGAGCTGGTGTTTGACGTTTGTCTCTGGCGTGCTCCAGCTGTTTGACTGAACAAAGACAAATGAGAAAGTTATGCATGTTTTTATGCATTCCCTTTTCTGAAATTGTAAGCAAATAATTCAAATCGTAATTTGCAATGCAAATATCACAGATTTTTGAAGAACAAAAAATAGAACTAAGCATTAAGCTGGGCATCTGGTAAGGCATATTATGTTACCTTAACTAGTGGTGCTTTCTCGATTCGTTGAACAGGGCCGTTGCAGTGCACAGAACTGTACGGCATGTTGTAAACCGGTGACATGGGCCCTTCAGAGGCGAGATAGGATGACTGTGGCGGGGAGGAGTAGTGGAGAGAAACTGGGTGGTGGTTGGGTGCGGGTCTGACACGAGAGGAGAAGCTGCTGCTCCTGCTACCCCTGCTGCCCAGGTGAGCAGAGTACTGTGTGTCTGAGGAGGTCGGCCTGCTGGAAATGAACTGTAACACACACAACACAAAAACTGATTAACTGGACTGTATTCACATTCATTTACCAGATTACAACTAACTTTATGATTACAAATGATAAAAAAAAAAAAAATAGAAATGTTGCCTGAGAAATTAACTGAAATAAAGTAAGTTTAAGTTGCAGTAAAAGAAGTCAAACTAAACCTGAAATAAATAGAAATAGAAATATATATTAAAAATTACTAAAAAGTAAAATAAAATAATATACAAATAAAAGACAATTCAAAACATTAATAAATATTATAATAGTGTATAAATAATATTAACATGACACTGCCCATAGAAAACATATTTGTTCTTATTGCAAATGATTCATCGGTGCATGTTATTTAGAAGGGAAAAAAGCGGTTTAGCTTTATAATATTTAATAAAAATTAAATACTGTAACTTGATATTTATCTAAAACGATTTTCTTTTTCTGTTGATGTCACTGATGCCATGCAGGCTATTGGATAACGTTAACCAATAACCAAATGGTGATTATCAAATTTGCATAGAGTCTGCCTCTGTTCTGGTATCCTTACAAAAAATAAGTATACTTCAAGCTAATTTTATTAAGTATACTTAAGTAAAGTATACTTTATGTAGTAAGTATACTAATATCAATGTACTAGTAGTATAGTTGTACGTGTACTATTTCAGTACTACTTGGGACTAAATTGGCGCACTTTTTAGTGTATAAAAGTATTATACACTAAATAAACACTTATAAACTTTAAGTGTAACAGTAGTAAACTTTGAGTACACACCTAGTTTACATCTACGTTTTTCGCTTGTACTGCAACTTTACTACAAGTGAACTTATAGGTATACTGACAGTGTACCAGTTGAATACTTGTACCACATTTTTTTAGTTATGAAAGTTTGAAGTATACTCTCAGTAAACTACTGGTTTAGTAGTTTTATACTGCAAGTATACTTGTAAGTTTTCTTTAAGTGAACTTAACATCATATTTATAGTTTACTATTTATATATTATTTTTGCACTTTAAGTATACTACTATGTTCCTATTTAGGTATTGATTTTTTTATATACTTGAAATATACCTTTAACTGTACTTTAAGTAGACTGAACGTAAATTACTATGAACACTACCAGTGGACTACACAAAAATTCACATATTCAGAATTAGGAACATAACTGTCAATCAAGTCTTTTCCTACATTTTTTCTTGAATATCCTGTTTCAATCAGAAATATGTTACATTACAGAAGTAAAATGTGTTGTGAATGGCAGTTCATGTTGACTTCAAATTAATTAGAGATAAAATCTCATAACATCATGGAATACTGTGGCTGAACATCAACAGATGCAATTTGTGAATTGTGGATTAAATCTCAAATATGAACATATTAAGAGTTGAAAATTGGAATAAATAGAATAAAGAATGTAGTCCTAATATGGATATATTTTGAGGATACTAAGTAAATTAGTGTTCAGTACTAATCCACGAGAGTCTTGTAGGTTGTAACACAACGGAAATTAATTATTAACAGTCCAGCGGAAACACTGCTGATATTTTTTCACACCCACATGTGCTGCTCCTCCAAAATAAACATGCAAGTCATTCTGATGAATAATGCCCCATATTTTAAATCTGTAGATAACACCGCCTGCTCCAAATTTCACATTAAAATCAAACTGTGTCAAATTCCAAGAGAAATTCATCTAGGAAAACTAGTTCCCTATAACACATTGCAGCTGGACAAATATCATGTTCACAACTTGATGTTAATGGGTTTGGGCTGTTGAGATAGACACTTACGCAGAGAGGCTCAGCGTAACCGGGCGACACAGGGTTGTCACTGGCACTAGGCAGCTGGAGCTCATGGGATCTGCGTTTGTCCTGAGACTGCCTTAGTGGGCCAGTAACTCCGTGGCTGCTGCTGCCGCTCCACCTGTCAAACTCCAAAGCCTGAGAATAACAGAGAAAGTGAATATCTCACAGCATTTACACGCAATATCTAAGATATTCAACACCGTGTCCAAGATGGAAGCAATCGCTCACCTGTTTCTGTGTTGGAGTGTAAATGATGTCATACACAGGGGGAGGAGGGCTGAGGATGGGGACGTCAGCACTTTTGAAAAACTGGATCCAGTCATGGAACTCGCTCTTGTCCAGACAAGACACGATGATGGGGTTTATCAACTTCCCTAACAACGAAACCCACAAGGGTTAGAGTCAGATATGCATCAGATTCTGTGCAGAAACAGTGCGCAGAGTGTACACTCATCTTTATGGCACATATTAGATCTGTGCCAAGTACAATAACATCCGGCAACTGAAGACTTGAGTTATAACTCACCCTCAATCATAAACGTGTTAGGTTTGATGTCCTGACAGGGAGTTGTAACTGTGATTATGTTGAGAGGAAGTTTGCCCTGCAATTGCAAATACATGCAAGATTATTTACAGAGTGCATCACTAAATTATTTATTGCTTTATTAATTTGTGCAAATGAAATGTACAAGATACCTTGTAAAAGAGGCCATCACTCTCTTCCGACAGAATTATGAGATAGTTGGGGTACAACACCAGCAGACGGTCATACTGCTCCTGTGAGGCGAACAGAGAAATTTAATCACAAATATTACTTTACACTACAGTTCAACAGACAAGAAGCTAATATTGAGTAACTTATTTTAGACACATTATTGCAAATACTTTTCTATTATTGCACCACCAACAAAAACATTTCCAAAGCCTGTTGTGCTTGTGTTTCTTTCATTCCTAAATGAATCAGTGTTTTTAAACTAATCGGTTGAAAGAATGATGAACTGACTCACTCGTGAACTTGATTCATTCCTAAGTGAATCAGTGTGTTTGAACCCTATATGGTTTTAACGAATCGATTGATTTTTTTTACGTTATTTTTTTAGGACATTAAGACAGATACAGACATGTTGCCAGAGTAACAAAAAGGAAACCATGTAATAAATATGTAATAATTTTACACCCTATGAGGGCACAAAATATTAATATAAAAATAAATTTTTCGTTGATTTAGGATTAACAGAGCTTTGGACAGTTTCCATATAGGCCTACTTCTCTAGATCAGTTATGAATAGAGAAAAGGCAGGTTTAGAGCCAGTAATTTTTTATGTGAAATTTAGCTATTTTCCTGTTTTCTCTTTTGAGTATTCAAACTATCCAAAGAAAAAAATCTTTAAAACAGAAAGAAAAGTCACTTCAAAAACATCTGACCAAAATTTGTGTGTGGGTACATTGTGGGTATATAGCTAAAACAAGTGAATACAATTTTCATCAGAAGAGTGACAGAAAGAGCAATTTATTTCAGTATCTGACTTAATTCTCCTAGAAATGTTTTAGTTGGGTAAAGAACAAATCAATTGAGTGAATGATTCAATATGAAAATGAGGCTTTTCGAAACTGTGAATCAATTGTGACCCTGGACCACAAAACCATAAGGGTCATAAGGGTCGATTTTTATACATCACATGAAAGCTGAATAAATAAATATATTGATGTATGGTTTGTTGGAATAGGACAATATTTGGCCGAGATACAACTATTTGCAAATCTGGAATCTGAGGGTGCAAAAAAGTCTAAATATTGAGAAAATTGCCCTTTAAAGTTGTCCAAATGAAGTCCTTAGCATTAGCAACGCATATTACTACTAATAATACATTTTTTATATATTTACGGTAGGAAATTTACAAAATATCTTCATGGAACATGATCTTTACTTAATATCCTAATGATTTTTGGCACAAAAGAAAAATCGATAATTTTGACCCATATAATGTATTGTTGGCTATTGCCACAAATATACCAGTGCGACTTATGACTGGTTTTGTGCTCCAGGGTCACAATTGAACAATTTGCTTCGCAAAACGATTCACTGCTTAGAAGCGCTAGAAACACCGCACTCTAGCGACAACTGTTGGTCAAAACGGTGTAAATGCAACGAGAAATCAGGCCAAACTTTTTTATTTTATTTTATTTTTTTGCTTCCAAATAACTTTTTATATTGCCAATGTAACATAACAAAAATATAAACATTCAAACAGGTTGGAAACCAACGTTCAAAATATGACAACCAGAAATTACGTGACTTGTACAGTTTGCGCGAGTCCGAGACACGGCCTGTGTGCGCAGACGGACAACAAACGGAATGACAGTGAAAATCCCAGTGCTGTTTTGCGCGGAATTAGAGGACCATCACTTTACACAGCAGTGTGTAAAACTGGCACTGGTTAGGTCTTGCACCAACCACGAGTGTGTGTTTTAGCTAGGCTCCTCGGGGTGTGTTCAAAGACAGCTGTTGGGTGAGTCAAGTGAAGTGCGTGAGACAAGCAACTGGTTTACACACCCTTTTCGCAAGCAAATCCTCTACGCTCTCACAGTACACTTAAGAGGGACTATCAATTTCTCACCCTCCCTCGCTGTCCGGAAAAAAGGTTTAGATATTTGGCCACACGTATACCGGATATTTGGTTACACATGTACAGTCTCATAGTATGAACTAGCGTGCCCGTGTGTTTGTATGCTGTCTGTTAAAGGAGACCGGTTGATACCAGGCAGACGTTGACTAATGAGGGTGGTGTGAAAGTGGCCATGCCCTGTGTGTAAACTGAGCTCGATTTGCTCCTCTCAAGAAAGCATGGAAGTGAATTTAGACCCTCCTCATGCTAAGACCAACAATTAATTCAAAGTCTTCTCAAAATGAACGTCATTCTCAGATGGCACTCTGTATGAATGAATACAGAAAGGGGCCTGGCATTTTACTGTAATTGTATATATATATATATATATTGTTGTTGTTATTATTATTATGTTATTGTTTTTATGCCATTATATTCAAGCAAGTATATTCATATATTTTTTTTAATCTTTTTTTTTTAAGGTTATATAAATAATCAGTCCTGGAGAAGTCTTACCTGACATGGCATGTGTTGCAGCCTGACTTTTGTGACGTAAGTGATGGGCCCTAGACTCTCTCGTTGCGAGCCCTCCCACTCATAGATAGGCTCTTTACTGATGGAGTTCCTCAGCTCCTCCTTTCCCACTGTGGTCTCTTCTGAGTACTGTACCTTTGGAGGCAATATTGGCTTTAAATCAATGTTCAAAAGAAACAACAGCTGTTCCTGTTCTGCACCTTGCAAATCGTGAGCTATTTGAGAGGAAGTGTTCCCTGTATAACAAAAATATTTTTTGTAGTTTTTATATACAGACCCATTAAAAAATCTACATTGAAAAACTGGGATTTAAAAATATATAAATATTTATATATTTATTTATTATTTAAACAACAAAAATAAATTTAGCTAATTATTCAATTGGAAAATAAAAAAAATTATATAGCATATTTTTATAAAATACTATATCTTATAATATCTAATAACTTAAATGAAACCTGGGAATAAATAGAAAGTTTTAAGATTTAAAAAAAATTTAAAAACAAAGAAATAAAATTTATAATATTTTACATCACTGACACACTCAGTATTGCTCAACGCTTCTTCATTGATAATAAACATTTATTACCAGGCAATATTCGCTTTAAATCAATGTTCAAAAGAAACAACAGGCATGAATAGAGAGATGTGTCATCAGTATTGGGAATTTCAGAGAAATCCATTGCTCTGCTAATTATGGGATGCAGATGTTTTGCTCAACTACTTCACTTGCCGCAATAGCATGTGTCATAACAGAAAAGCAAACGTGTCTTTTTCAAATCCAGTCAAAGTGGCCACAAAAGAAACCACTCCTTTGTGAAATCCCAGAGGATAATGAGCAACATTAGTCACTCTGACCTGAATTAACACCTTTTTTGACATGTTCATTGTTGTTATAGAAATACACTTTGATTTAGCATCCAGCAAATATGGTAATTCTGATATCATACCTTAATTCTTGTGTATGTCTCCGGTGTGATTGCATTGCCTCCATTGGCCTTGATTTGTTCTTTCAAAAGCCCAAACCAGTTGTTCATCTCCTCCTCTGTCGAGCAGTACACTATGATAGGGTTCAGGCTGACCCCTACAAAGGTCAAAGACAAGGGGTCAGAGGTTAGGTCAGATGACTATGACCAACGACCATCTGGATCTCTTTAAGAGCCGGCAACAGGTTGCTGAACATTTTGGTAAATCTCTTGTTTTTAAGTATAGATGCATTTGTCTGGATACCGTTGCTCAGCTCTGTCTCATGTCAAAATGTCAATGTTGACACTTCGGACCCTGAGAGCAAACAATCTGTTTCAAGAGCTCTTGTCATTACAACATGCCATGCATTTGCAGTAAACCAGTTGTCTCTTCTTGACAACAGCTATTCTGAAAGAATGAACCAAACCTGGATTCTCCATTTTATCAGACCCGCATTCCAGCCTTTATCAGCGCAGATATCAGCAACTCTGACCTGCCCTGTAGTCATTTCCAGTAAAGTGTGATGTGTTTTTAGCAAAGCCATGTGTTCATGTGCAACACATCATTTTTTCCCCCCTGAATACATAGATGTTTAGTCAGGACTAAAAATTCTGTGATGTACCTGATAGATTCCCAAATCTCACGTCCAGCACTCTAGACATCATCTTTCAAATCTAAAATAGTGAGTCCCATCTGATATGATGTTGTGGCAAATAAGAAGATTTATTCAGTAATTTGGAGAATGGGACTTAACAGCACATAACGGTTAAGCTTTAATTCTTTTTCATTCAGTCACGGCCACATCAGCTCATCTTCCGAGAACATTAAGCGTAGTTTAAAGCGTTTTGCTCAGCAATAAAGTCAATGTTTTCCCATGTGGTAAATTCTCATAAACATTTTATAAGCAAACTTGTGTGTTCAGGTCCAGCGCCCTGGAATGTGGAGTGCTTTAAGTGTGTCGAAGAGGTGAAGAGGGAAAGGGCCTTCATAGCTCCGCAGCTGAGCGAGTTCAGGCGCACCTGTCGTATAACAAGGGGGGCCTTGAAGGACAATTTATCTATCTTCTGAC
The DNA here is from genome assembly GCA_039654105.1 of Coreius guichenoti. NCBI lineage: Eukaryota > Metazoa > Chordata > Actinopteri > Cypriniformes > Gobionidae > Coreius > Coreius guichenoti. The sequence goes on from CM077178.1 coordinate 19,427,700, forward strand.
TAGTGACAAATGGAGGAGGGTTCAGTTAGTCTTAGTGCTTTTGAACCTCTGGAATGTCTGAACATGGGAAGTGGTTTTTGGCCTATAGTGTGGCTTTTTTATGACGAATGCCTTTTGTTTTTTGTGGTTAGTTGAGAGTCACAAATTCCATCCTCAAATAACACAGAAAAAAACCTGTAGGACTGTAGTAATACAAAACTTTAATATGTATGTAACTGTCTCTCCCTGTTGTTTTATCTTGTGTTTCTTGTCTACTTGTCCTGTTTGTTCAACCCTGGATTATCAAGCACACTCACCGTTTATCTGGAATGCAAATTCCTGCAGATCACCAAAGCTGTTCCTGTTCTGCACCTTGCAAATCGTGAGCTCTTTGAGAGGAAGTGTTCCCTGTATAACAAAAATATTTTTTTGTAGTTTTTATATACAGACCCATTAAAAAACTACATTGAATAACAGGGATTTAAAAATATATATAAATATTTATATATTTATTATTTATTTATTATTTAAACAACAAAAATAAATTTAGCTAATTATTCAATTGGAAAATAAAAAAAAATATATAGCATATTTTTATAAAATACTATATCTTATAATATCTAATAACTTAAATTAAACCTGGGAATAAATAGAAAGTTTTAAGATTTAAAAAAAATTAAAAAACAAAGAAATGTTATAAAATTTATAATATTTTACATCACTGACACACTCAGTATTGCTCAACGCTTCTTCATTGATAATAAACATTTATTACCAGGCCACCTCCCCGTGACTCAGGTTAATGAATACAGACATCATAAAACCTGATTAATGCAGGTGACAATAGACAAGAGACAGATTTTATGATTGAACACAACTTAGTGTGGCATTTTTGGCATGGAGAGGTGACACATTTTACATCATCATAAAAGCCCAGAAATCCTGTCATTTCCATCTTCGTTACCATATGATTCAAACTATGGTTTGTGTCTAAGGCATTGACACAAGCATGGCCATATATGGAGGTGCTTTACATTTCGGCCTGTGGTATGCATTGTTTATTGTGTGTATCAAAATGAATAGGTGCATCTTTTACCTGGTATGTGAGTCCAGTTGTGTTGTTGGAGACAAAATGGAGATGGGTTTGGAACAGGTCCAGGTAGCAGTCATGCACATCCTGAAAGAACAGACACATTCCATCAGCTCAGGATCAACACAATCAAGAGGGATCATTCTGGGTAAGGCTGCTTTATAGGCTTGAATTCAACAACATTGGCAGATTAAATGATTTTTTTTTAATCTTAGCCTGAATAGCAAGATTTTTAAAGGTCATGTTGAAGGCAAACTCAAAACAAGATGCAGCATTTCACCCAGAGACAGAGCATTAATACGTGCTAAATTAAATGTAGCAATTATATTCACAATCCCTGGAATGAATGGTTAAATACTCACTAAATCATGAATACTTTTTGAGAGGTGTTTGTTTGCTTTAAAGACTAGTTTAAAGCCACTGACATTGATTTATCACGGACAGCTCATTTCCTTTCATCTGATCTAGGCCTGTACTTTACCACGTTACAGAATATGCCATTATCACAAATACTGTTAGGTAACATTTCCTTTCAACTGTAATATCGCCACTGTACAGTATGTTCCCCCTTTGACCTCACCCTGTGTTGGTTTTTTTTTTTATTTCCTTCACCTTCACACCCCCTTTTCACCCCAGTATGACTACATGTTATCAAACCAAAGAGATTCCCACGCTTCAGAGACAATGTGTAATATATCAGTGGTTTGATCAGTGCGCTCTGCTCCAGGTAATCTCTGCAACTCTGAGCCATTTCGCAACACCTCACATCACTGCGTGTCCCGACATGGTCTAAACTCCCCAAACCGAGTTGCATCAATTAATCAGCAAATGCATGTACGTCATTCCTACAGCGCTTCATACAACTGCCATGTGACATCTTGTATCTTCCACCTGTTTGTTGTGTGTTAGCTCATACAGAATGAGTAAGTGACTATGTCATGTGTGCGCAGACCACATTAATCATCTTATGAAAGTCTGTTTTGAGTGGTTTATTGAATGATTATTCTTGACAACAGTGTGTTTGCGTGTAGTTTGATTGGATATGCGAGTTGGTGTGTCTTACCTGGCAGTGCAGGAAGCGGAAACGGACTTTGGAGCTGTGGATCATTCTGCCATAGTTCTTCACATTAATGCTGCTCTTCTTCCATCCACTAACTGGGTCGTAGGGGAACGGAGGGTCCCATTTGATGTTCTCGATTGTCTGGAGATCTTTGGGTGACATTTCCTATGTCAACACAGTGATAAAAGTTAGTTATTTTTCTCAATCATATCAGATATACAGATATGTACTCCTTATATGTGACTAATAGGGAATGTGCTCACAACTTTGGCTAACGTTCTGCAAAGGTTTTCTTAAAGTTACAAACCAAATGTTCTTGCAGTAATGTTAATAGAATGTTCTTGCAGTTATGACGTTATTTCCAAAATTTGTGAACAGTCAAAGCTTCCCTGACATTTTGAATGAAGTTTTTAAAACTTAATGTAAAACATTCTTAGAACATAAACTTGGTAACAGTCTGCTAATGTTTTCAAATAAAGTTATATAATAATTAAAGAGAATAATCAAAGAAAATCGTTCTTAAAATATAAAAAATAGCTGTTTGAATCTGATTCGAAATGTTAGGAAAACATGAGCTGGGAAGTTCCTCACCTTTCTTGGGGTGACGGTGCAGAGAATGTTGATGATGCTATTGGACTTCTCCTGTCCCTCCTGTGGATACTTTTTCCGGAACAAACGGCTGCTGCTCAGAAAACAAGAGACCCCAGTTATAGTCAAGAATGGGGTTGTGGGATAAGAAAAGATGGACGTGACCCCACATAGGGGTTATCTTGACTCAGTTGATCAGTTAATCACACTGAGTCAAGCTGTCTGTATAGATTCTGGGGCTCAGTGTCCCACACAAAAGATTACATCACCATTACACATGTCCATTCTTTATTTCGCTTGCACTAGTCAACATATCAGTTTAACATCTCTGTCTGCACCATTTAAAGAGAAAAAACAATAAAGCTTATGTTACAAGCCACAATGTTCCGCTCATGAAATGCCTTTTGTTACCCATGACCCCCATTTATAATCATTAGTGTCAGATCTGTATAATGAACTTCTTCCTGCCCAACGATAAGCTAAGGATGTCAGTGTCAGCGAGGAAGTCATCCTCATTGAGAGAGACGTCCTCAGTGACTCCCGTGTTTTTCTTTTCTCTCTTTGTCAGTCTGTCTCTGCTTTGAATGCAATTAGCATAACAACACTGGGCTCATTCATGCAGACAATAATGGGAAGTATCGGTGATTTACTAGGGCTCAGTGATGGATGTGTTTGGCATCCGGAGAATTCATTTGATTGAAGAATGCAGATTGTAGGCAGTTTGTTACACAGAACATGCTCGTAGAAGTGATGAAAGTTTAACAGCGACAATTTTGTAACTGTGTGAGGCATTACCTTTTCACCTATTGTTTTCATTAAAAATACAATCATTTGTTGGACTTATTTTAAATCTGATAGGGGTCCATGGTTTTAAAGGGGCCGCGTCCCGCTACACTGAACTCTGATCTGATATGTTCGCAGTAAAAATACAAAGGCTTTTTTATGGTCTAGGACTCTGAACCCTAACTAAACCCACTAACTTACATTCGAGCACATGCAAACCAGACACAACAGACAAACACCCACTGCCTATTTTACTGACTGATAGTCAGAAAAGTTTTCCAAATTGGACAGCAGTAAATTATATGGATCGCTGTCTCTAGCATTGCAAGCACAATAGTATTACTTTCTGTCCAGGATAAACCCAATTCTCTCAAAAACCCACGAAACCTGAGAACTCTTCCCTGCCCTGAAGGTTACTCTGGAAACAGAAATAGATCTAACTTCATTACACTAGTGAATTCTATTAGCAGATCAGTGTATAAGCGAGATTTCATGACACTGAGCTAATGAGGTTTGCAGACAGCATCATTACACCGCTAAATTCAAACTGACAATCCGTGTTCATCTGATAAGTGTGCTACAGCAGGTATACTACAAAAATCTTTTTATTGAGTATTTTTGTCTCAAATATTACATTTTATTTAAGAAGTAAAATGGCAAAATATATTGTATTAATTTATTATATTATAATCATATAAAATTTAGTTAAGTAAAACATTTTTGCCAATGCGGTAAGATTAATAAGCTTAATTCAAAATATATTCTCTGAAAAATATTAATATCTTATACACAAGTTTGCTTTTTAAGTTAATGTATCTTGTTTTAAAGACATTTTTACTGCAAAACGAGACAAATAAATACTGATACATTTTTTTTGTGCAGTGTTTGAACAGTATTATTATTTTCCAGACTCCTGCAACTCTTTGCATTTCAATTCAGTATCAAACTGAGCATGAAATCACATTAAACATCAGAACATTTACATGACTTCTCTGTAGTTTGCATGACATGCCTTCATCCTTTCAAAACATCATAGTTTTTAGGGAGTTTCTCATGGTTCTTACCTGTTCCTGCGTATGAAACTCTTGCTGGAGAACCTGAAGTTGTGCTGGGGGACGCATGACATACTACTCCCCATGTTGATCCTGGGATAGTGTGTGTATTTCCTCGATGAGAGAGTGCGGGTATATCTGTCTGCAAGACTAATAATTCAGTGATCCCTGTTGTAATCCAACCTCCCTGGAGTGAGCTAGTGTCTGTTTACCGGAGAGACGAGACTGATACTGAAGCAGCAGACAGACGAGAGGGGAATGTATGAGAGAGGGAGTGTGTCAGTGGGTGGAGATAAAGTGAGGTGTGTGTGAGCAAAGAGGAGGGAGGGAGACGGGGACGGGGGACCAGAGCAAGTTTGACACCTTCTGCGTGAGATCCCCTCACTAAATAAAGCCTAAATGACAAAGGGGAACGTGTAGTTTTTCACACCTTATAGTGGGCAAATGGCACTGATTTGAATGTTTGAACACTGTGATGAAAGAGTATTCAAGTCTGAAAGGAGCCTGCTGGTGTCACTTAAGAGGTCACTCCAAACATGTCTGGACATGGACATGCTCTAAATAATACTGACTGATTATATTATCCAGTCACCTAAATAATTAATATACTTTAATTAAGGATGTCTGTAAATTCATGTCTGTGTAATTAAAAAGTTCTAGAACACTAAAAGAAAGAAAAAATGTTTATTATTTTCTTGATTATTTTATTGTATTTTTTGTGTTCATTATTAATATGATTTTACTTTAATGGCAGTATTTTTATAATATTAATAATAATAATATAGCATATTAACACTTTGTGAGGTAAAAAACAGTGACAATGGGGTAAAAAAATAAAGATGTTGTTTTAAAGATGTTTAGACAAAAACATGGTATGGTATTTGTTTAATATTAATATGATTTTATTATGACTGTCAGGTTTTTTATAACCCAACAAAACAAAATATTGTTTGTTGTTATTTACTTTTCCAGTTTTGTTACAAAACTACAAATATAATTTATTTAGATCAGCATAAAAATCAACATTCATGGTTAGAAATACTAAAATATTAATGATAAAAGTAAACTTATTACAACATTACAAAATCAGCTATATAAAAAAATGTGATATAATTTAGGAACATTAATATGTGAAGAGCAATTAAGGATCTATATTTCTGAGCATGGAGCACCATTACACTCATTTGTATTTGCTGTGAACCTGTCACTTGTGACAGTATGGTTTGCAAAGGTGAGATATGATCTAATCAGATTTCAAAAGCAACACTCCCTGTATGCAGTCAAGAAAGCACAAGTCAATGTTATCTGGTCCTGTGAGGGTTTGGTCATCCAGCTGTCAGACATGCAGATTGCCTCAAGAATATTAAATTATAACAAATGCAATTACAAGTTCTAGCCTCCCTCTTTGTATGTGTCTTAATGATGATTAGCTATTGTATGAGGTATTCTGTGTTTGAATGCATTCTTTGAATGGTTCTCCAAGTCTAATGACGTGTAAATGTATGGGTATGTAAACTCATTTCAGCTCTTACCATTTATGGTTTTATTCCCTCTGCATATTTTCAAACAAACCCTCAGAAATTAAATTTCAGAGGTTATTGTTCTAGTGTGGGCGGCTGCTGATCCAAACCAGCAGAACCAGGAAATGTAAGTGAGGCCACGCCGGAGGCACTAAACTGTCACATTCCAACTCACACATTCCTAAATTCGCTGAATTAAGCCACAACACCTTTATAATCTTATCAAGAAGTATGACAGTGTTTAGCTTGAAGTTCCTTGGTTCAGACTAATAATAGCTTAAGTTCGAAGTAATAAAAAACGAATCTGAAGAAGTATTGCCAAAATATGAGGATAGCATTCCTGTTTTATTAACTCTCAAAGGTCCTCTATCTATTTTTTTTTTTATGATAATATGGCAAAGGCAGTTGGTGATAAAAGAATATATTCTTAAAAGAGCTCTTTCATTGTATCACCAGTCATGGAAAAACAGATGATTTATCATTCCCGATCTCATTCTGAGCACAGAACTATGCATGAGTCACAAGCTGCTCACTGTGTATCAAGCTCTGAGCCTTCTCAAGGAAATTACAGTGAAAAAGATCAGGGAAACATCTGACATAGTCTGGGAAAATCTCATTTCCAGTCATATGGGTTTCTGTCTGCTCCTGATGCAAGGTTTCGATTACTTGTTGGAAAACAGGTCAGATCATCCTTCACATATGCAGGTGTTAGTGAAGGGTAAGATAAGGGATTTTCAATCTTTACAAACACTGGACCCCTCTGTTCAGACTTTTGGCCAACCTAGAGACCCCCAATATATTAATAAAATAAAAAAGTATAATGTAATTTTATAATGTATAAAATTATAAAAAAGTATAATGTAATTTATTATATAATATATAATGTTTTCACTGCATTTTTGATCAAATAAATGCAGTCCTGGTGAGCCATTAAACAAATCTTACCTCAAAACCTTTGACAAAATAAACCCTTTTAAGAGGTTTTACATTAGTTTCCACAAAAATATTAAGCAGCACAATGATTTTCGACATTGATAATAATAAGAAATGTTTCTTGAACACCAAATCACCATATTAGAATGATTTCTGAAGGATCATGTTACAGTGTGTGTGTATATATGTATGGGTCAATGACATGACGTGCATATTTTTGTGTCCAAGTGCATTATTTCCTTTTAAAATAACGTGATAAATTCATGACATACAGTGGTGGTCAGAATTATTGGCACCCCTGGTAAATATGATCAAATATGGCTGTAAAAAATAAATCTGCATTGTTTATCCTTTTGATCTTTTATTAAAAAAATCTAACCTTTCATTGAAGTAAAATAATTAAAAGTGGGGGGTAAATCACATTATGAAATAAATGCTTTTCTCCAAAACACGTTGGCCACAATTATTGGCACCCCTAGAATTTTTTATGAGTAAAATATCTCTGAAGTATATTCCCATTAATATTTACATTTTTTAGCACACCAGGGTGACTAGGAACATGAAATTGTCCAGCTATGATGTCTTGTTCCACAGGAGTATAAATATGAGGAAACACAAAGGCCAAATTCCCTTAATCAAATCAAATCAAATCAAATCACCTTTATTTATATAGCGCTTTTTACAATGGCAATTGTTTCAAAGCAGCTTCACAGTGGTAACAGGAAAATAATGCAACAGAATTTGATTCAGCTGTACAGCCGCTCTGGTGAAAGCGGTGATGTCATCCAGCTCATTTCAATTATCATATAGTGTCAATGTGGGTAGATCAGTAATATAGTTGAAATTTAAGTGTCCCCAACTGAGCAAGCCAAAAGCCAAAGGCGACGGTGGCAAGGAACCAAAACTCCTTCAGGGCCAGAATGGAGAAAAAAACCTTGGGAGAAACCAGGCTCAGTCGGGGTGCCAGTTCTCCTCTGGCCGACGAACAAATAGTGTATGATTATGATTCTGGCAACATTACAGGTCAGAAGTCATATTAGATCAATAGATATTCGTAGGATTATTCGAAAGATTGGAGTCGTCACGCCGGGGACGTGTTTAATGAGGATGTCGTGTCGATGCGGCATTTACAGAGGGGAGTTTAATTGACACGGTCTCTACAGACACTTGAGGGATATGGTCGTCATGTCCAGGCTAAGGTCCACCATCTGGTCTGGATACGGCCCGGATCCGGCCGACTGCAGTAAACCTCGGGATAAACAGACTAACATTAGCGTAGATGCCATTCTTCTTATGATGTAACGAGTACATCAGGTGTTATGGGAAGTGTTCCCGGTTCCAGCTGACCTATTTAATGCAGCCTAAAACAATCATTTAACTGATTTGAATAATAGAAATTAAAAATGCTTTATGTGTATGCCATAGTAAAGAGATGTGTTTTTAGTCTAGATTTAAACTGACAGAGTGTGTCTGCTTCCCGAACAATGCTAGGAAGACTGTTCCAGAGTTTAGGTGCTAAATAGGAAAAGGATCGACCGCCTGCAGTTGATTTTGATATTCTAGGTATTATCAACTGGCCAGAATTTTGAGACCGCAATAGACGTGATGGAGTATAATGCGTTAAGAGCTCGCTCAAGTACTGGGGAGCTAAACCATTTAGTGCTTTGTAAGTAATCAGCAAGATTTTAAAATGTATACAATGTTTAATAGGGAGCCAATGCAGTGTTGCCAGAACCGGGCTAATATGGTCATACTTCCTGATTCTAGTAAGAACTCTAGCTGCTGCGTTTTGAACCAGCTGCAGTTTATTTATTAAGCGAGCAGGGCAACCACCCAGTAGAGCATTACAATAATCTAGCCTTGAGGTCATGAACGCATGAACTAACTGTTCAGCATTTTGCATTGAAAGCATGTGCCGTAATTTAGATATATTTTTAAGATGGTAGAATGCAGTTTTACAGATGCTAGAAACGTGGCTTTCAAATGAGAGATTGGTATCAAAGAGCACACCCAGGTTCCTAACTGATGACGAGGAATTGACAGAGCAACGGTCCTAGCACTGAGCCCTGCGGTACTCCATACTGAACTTGTGTTCGGTGTGACATCTCTTCATTTACTGCTACAAACTGATAACGGTCAGATAAGTATGATTTAAACCATGCCAATGAAATTCCACTAATGCCAACATAATTTTCGAGTCTATTCAAAAGAATGTTGTGGTCGATAGTATTGAATGCAGCGCTAAGATCGAGTAACACTAACAGAGAGATACAACCATGATCGGATGATAAGAGTAAATCATTTGTAACTCTGATGAGAGCAGTCTCAGCACTATGATACGGTCTAAATCCTGACTGGAAATCCTCACAGATACCATTTCTTTCTAAAAAGGAGCATAATTGTGAGGACACTGCCTTTTCTAGTATTTTTGACAGAAAGGGTAGATTTGAGATTGGCCTGTAATTGACTAATTCTGTAGGATCGAGTTGCGGTTTTTTAATAAGTGGTTTAGTAATAGCTAACTTAAAAGTTTTCGGTACATATCCTAATGTCAAGGATGAATTAATGATATTAAGAAGAGGATCTATGACCTCTGGAAGCATCTCTTTTAGTAGTTTAGTCGGTATGGGGTCGAGCATACATGTTGTTGATTTTGATGATTTAATGAGTTTAGCCAATTCTTCTTCTCCTATGGCAGTGAATGAATGTAATTTTTCCTCAGTGACACTACAGTGCACTGTCTGATGTGATACTGTAGTAGACGGCTGCATGGTTATAATTTTTTTTCTAATATTATCAATCTTACAAGTAAAGAAGTTCATTAAGTCATTACTGCTGTGCTGTAAGGTGAAGAAGGTGAAGCTTTATCTTTGCTTAATTGAGCCACTGTATCGAATAAATACCTAGGGTTGTGTTTGTTTTCTTCTAAGAGAGTCGAGAAATAAGCAGATCTAGCAGTCTTTAGGGCCTTTCTGTATGCAATCATGCTCTCTTTCCACGAAATGCGAAAAACTTCTAGTTTTGTTTTCTTCCAGCTGCGCTCCATTTTTCTGGCTGCTGTTTTAAGGGCCCAGGTGTGCTCGTTGTACCACGGCGTTGGACTATTTTCTTTAATCTTCTTTAAGCGCCGGGGAGCAACTGTGTCTAAAGTGCTGGAAAAGAGAGAGTCAATAGTTTCTGTTGCAACATCGAGTTGGATCTTCCATCAGGACAACGATCCAAAACAAACATCAAAATCAACACACAAATGTGTCACTGAACACAAAATGAAGCTTCTGCCATGACCATCCCAGTCCCCTGACCTGAACCCTATAGAAAATGAGTGGGGTGAACTGAAGAGAAGAAGCACCAACATGGATCTGGGAATCTGAAGGATCTGGAGAGACTCTGTATGGAGGAATGGTCTCTGATCTCTTGTCAGGTGTTCTCCAAACTCATCAGGCGTTATAGAAGAAGACTCAGAGCTGTTATCTTGGCAAAAGGAGGTTGCAAAAAGTATTTAATAAAAGGGTGCCAATAATTGTGGCCAACGTGTTTTGGAGAAAAGCATTTATTTCATAATGTGATTTACCCCCCACTTTCAATTCTTTTACTTCAATAAAAGTTTAGATTTTTGTGAATTTTTTAAATAAAATATCAAAAGGATAAACAATGCAGATTTATTTTTTACAGCCATATTTGATCATATTTACCAGGGGTGCCAATAATTCTGACCACCACTGTATTTGTGTTACTTTAAATCGTAAATTTCACAATATCAATAATTTTACTGCATTAAAAAAAAAAAATCTTATTGGACCCAAATTTTGGACAAAATAAACCCCTTGAGGATTTTAGTACACATAAGATTCATCAAGGGTTATTAATAGTAGTTGTATACTATGAAGAAATCCATTAATGTTGTAGAATAATTATTGTCTAGTAACAACAACAGCATTCTTTTGTATTAGAATGTTTATATAAGGCCATAGAAAATGTTTTTGTAAGTTGTCACAAAGGAGAAGGAAAGGATACGGAAGGAAGTGGAAAATCAAGCCAAACACAACAGTGGATCTGACTGCCCACAACATTTTATGTGAGCAGCTCTTCTTACTCAAAACAATGACTTGCTTCCTCATGTGAAATAGATTTTTTGTTTGGATCCTATGGGGCTAAATGCTTAACCTGTGAATGGACTCTTTCCCTAAACAAGTGGAGGAAAAATATGTAATTCTCAGTCACCATTCACTTATGATTCATATCCCTAATAGTCATTTTGACCATACTTTGACCTGCGTCTTAGACACCTAATCTACTATGACAGTATCTATTAAATACATTCAAGTAGACCGCTGTTTGAAATAAAGATGTTTTTAAAATAAGTGTAACAGTAAAACATTAGTTTACTAATTTAGTTCCCAACTTTAGAACTTTAGTTTCCAATGTTCTTTTAGAGTCAGAATTTCACACACACGTATCAGAGCTGTGCATTGAGCAAGGCTATCAGCACAGCCCTGTCTGGGAAGTCCTTCTGCAATGTTTTTTCAGACTCGCCGGGTGCGTTAGGGGTGCTAACTTCACACCTCTGGATGTTTTCAATGGACCATGTGTGCAAGAGAGAACCACGGGTGTCAGAGCTCTCACAGTGCAAAAAAACATGGTGTAAGAGGTGGAATAAACCCGGCTTTGAAGGGACACATCAAAAAGGTGAAAGATTTTTTTGTAGAATACCTTTGTGGAATTTCTCTTTTTTTTAACTCATTCAACAGAAATGGCTGACAGAGGATTGTGCTGAGAGTTCCGTCATTGAGAATCATTCCTTGGAATACATGCAAGTGCTGGATAATCCGCTTCCAAAGAATTGTCCAAACGTCATATAATTTTAGGGAAGACAATGAATCTATCTGTCTGTCTATCTATCATTATAAATGTTTTTACTGGCACATTTGAACAATTTAATGCATCCTTGCTAAATAAAAATATCTACCTATAATACAATACAAAACTGCAAATGCATATTTATGAGCTTGGATTCATGTTTATGTAGACAGAGCTCATGTGAATTAAGCTAGCTAAGGTTTGTTTATGGTGACTGGGTATCCACTGGACAGACGGGTTGGGCCTTGTTGGTGTCTCCTCTCTGCTGTACAGCTATGCCTGCAGCTGCATTTCCAGACTGTAAACTCATCATAGGCCCTCATATCAGTACGCTGCAGGGCTTGAGACATGCGCAGTGGCATGAGACAGAGCCCCCCAGTCCCCTTCCCTCATTAAAAGAGCTGCCTAACAACAGACGGCTTACAAGGGGTAATGCGCACACACCGATGTTAAAATAACAGAGGACAATACTGCATAGTCCTGAAATTAATCTTCTCCTTAAAGCAAACGCTAACAGACATCCTGCTCGTATCAGATGTACTGCCCAAATGTGTCTGTATGTGTGCGTAAGTGCACAGCACAGGTGCTCGTGTCGTGAAGCTGAGGTCATGGTGGGTAAAGCGAGAGTTCTCAGCTGTCTGCTTACATCAGTCGGACAGCCAAACCTGCTGGGAGAAAAATCAAATGATACTCTAATAGGCTGAGCTTTGAAGGGTCGCTCCTTTAATCCAAAAATCATTTGGTTTATTAAATGGAGAGATCACCTGGTTCAAAAGTAATCTGATCGGATTCTGGCTATCGGATTGGATCAAATCTTGAAAATGGGTTGTTCAAAAGAAGAAAAAAATCACGAAATCCAATCTTGGTTTTGATCTGTATCAAATCATCAGTTTGTGTTGTTCAAAACTTTTTAGTAAGATCGGGATACCTTTGATCCAAATAAATCAGGATTATACTGATCCCAGTAGAAGGGTGGCTTTCAGGAACAAAACTTTAACTTTAGAACTGGTCAAAAAATACAACATTTGTATCATGTAATATACACACACACAAATATTTTTTTTATTTTGCTCTTGATTAGTTTAACTGTTAAAGTAATAAATTAGAAGTAGACATATTAAGCCTTTCGGAAGCCTACAGTAAAGTAAAAAAGAGATTTTGGCGCCATAAAATAATCCCCAAACAGCTGTAAATATCAAACAAAAATATATTTAAAGTTTTTTTTTTTATCACTGTTTGTAAACTACATTGGCACAATCAAAAGAGATGGATCAGTCAAAAGTTCTTTGCGAGCGAACACAAAGTGTCTCGGGTGAACGGTACGCAAAACTTTTCTAATGTCCCTACAGGGGCCCCGTAGAGCACTAGTAATCCAGATTTGGTGATCCAAAAGTGTATCTGGATTAGGGTGATCCAATCCAATTTTGCTTTGAAAAACCAGCACAAAAGTCAGATGGATCACATGGAAAGCAAAACATGGGATTTCCAAATCCAGATCCATTCTGACCCAGATTAAACTTTTTGAACAGCTGGGCCCTAAAAATTTTATTCTGTCTTTGTTTACTTACCCTCAAATCGTTCCAAACATGTATGATGTTGAAGCTCCAAAGAAGATAAAATTAGTACAATGTCCAAGCTGCTGTTTTCTATACAGTGTAAATGGATGGTGACCAGGGGTTGTCAAGGCAATAAGCAACATAAAGCATAATTAAACTAGCCCATACAACTAAAATGCAATAAATGCACTGTCTTCTGAAGCCATTTGTAGGTTTAAAATCAAATCTTGCTTGACAGCTTTGGTCACCATTCACTTTCATTGTACAGCGGCTTGGACATTCTGCTATGAATCCTTCTGTGTTCTTCTGAAGAAAGAAATTTTACAATGACAGACTTGTATTCTTTTAACTCTTTTGTGCCATTACTGAAGTATTTTAACATGTACCTTGCACAAATGCTAAATTATAAACACAGTTACAGTTTTGTCCTTATTAAATTCCAAACTGTATGACTTTTTTCATCTGTGGAACATGAAAGACTGTTTTGAGAAATGTTTTTTTTATTTTATTGTATTTTTTTTTTCCATATACAATGGAAGTCAATGGGCACCACAACTGTTTGGTTACCAACATTCTTCAAATATCTTTTGTGTTCCACAGAAGAAAGTAAGTCATACAGGTTTGGAACAATATGTGAGTAAAAGATGACAAAATTTTGGGTGAACATCCGTTAAATAATGTGTCAGTCTATTTGTTCAAATGAGATTAAACTCACATTCCACCTGAAAACAGCTTTATTTCATTTACAGTAGTGTTTTGATTTTATACAGCAGTATATTGCTCCATTTGACATTAGTGCAAAAAATTCATGTTTGTTCTTAAATATAGCAAAACATAACCGGCACAATATAACACATTCAACAACATTACAATCAAAAAGGACAAAAGAAAAGACAGCCAGTTACACTGACATTGCACAAAGTTTCAGGATATTTGGTTATATACATACTGTAACTCCTTTCTGTGGGCTCGTGGTCTTGTGGTGTTATGTTTTGTCAAAGTGCAGGATGCTTCACCTCTACAGAAATGCACATACGCAGCACTCTGATCTCCCTGGACACAAACTTATACTGACCTTAAACACGTTTCTCTGAATTAAAGTCCTTAAAAAAAGGAAATAAAATCCTAACTTCTCAGAAGTTTTGAAATCATATAATACTACACTACATTTTAAAACCTACATAAAATGGCAGAGAGCAGGATTTACTTAAAGGATAGTTCACACAAAAATGTTAATCATTTACCCTCATGTCGTTCCAAACCGTGTGCATTTCTTTCTTCTGTGGAACATAAAAGAAAATATTTAGCAGAATGTCCAAGCTGCTCTTTTTCCATACAACTGTCCCTTGTCCACATTTATTTTCATTGTACAGACAAAATAAAACAGCTTAGACATTTTTTTAAATATCTCTTTTTTGTGTTCTACGTAGCAAAGAAAGTCATACAGGTTTGGAACAACAAAATACATTTACATTTTTGGGAAAACTATCCCTTGTTTTAGGGTGATCTGTGCTCTCAGTTAAACTAATTACAAAACCCACTGTTCATTCATCTGCCCATCTGAGGTAAGATGCATTGGTAGTGGCTGTTACCAATGACATCACAGCACAACACATACATACTATCTAGATCCGATCACGCTGCCAAAGCAGACAACCCTGGCAAATAAGCAACATTTAGAAAATGCAATATACAATGACATGGTTCAATGTTATCAACCTTGGAAACTAACTAAAGACATACAACATATAGGAGCTTATAATAGCCGAGTTACTCACATTGAAGGGCTTGATACTGAAGTGTCAGTATTACTGATTACCCGTTAATTAATCAGGATTAGTTCTGAGCACCGATCACCCTTTCCAAAACATGAGAAATGAGAAAGTGCAGCTTTAATGTCACAGCTAGTTTTTAGGTATGGCTATAGTCTTTATTAGAAAGACATTTCTCCTGGTTTGTGATATAGACGAGTCATATTAGTGGAGTGTGTACTCATGTAGAGCTCAATCTCTCGAAAGCTTGTAATACATGACCAGAAACCAAACCAAACATGTCTGTTAAAACACTAAATACCTGTTCTCCATAACACTCACATTTCATACCAAACACCAGTGCTTCTCTGATATGCAATAAGTACATCCATTAGTACATTAAAACTATATCTCCCCTCTTAAGTCAGAGGTGGTCCTTCAAACATCTCTGAAAGTGTCATGTTTATATTACACCTGATAAATAAATGGGAAAATACATAAAACATATATTATGTTATCAACATGATCTGAGCACACTCAGCTGTATGTAGTGTAGAGTCCAGCCCCCGCTTTGTGAGAATTTCTGCTTGTAAATGTCCATGCGCATCTGTGGTGAGACAGGGCAGCATTGCACGTTACTACCACCTAGTGTGGCACAGCAGCACTACATTATTATGTTCTGCCAAGACAAAATTTCTGTAAACATGCGTGGCAGAACCTGTCAGAAGCTACATTCCTAAAGTTGTTCATACTTTTTTTTTGTTTAATATATTATTTATTAATATTTCAAAAAAGAATCATAAATAAATTAAATATACATTAGATATACATCATACACAAAGTGACCGCAAAATGGCAGAGCGACGTTATTTTGCACTTTCAAGCACTGGGGTTTATAGGGTGAGAGTTGTGGGAGTGTGTGATTTTTCTTTTCATCCTTTTTTACCCTCATGATCTGTGGAATGCTGCAGTATTCCTCCAGGCAGAGGGAGGCCGCTGTGGCCTACAAAACACTCCTCGTCTGGTGCTCAAACCGAGCAGTTGCGCCTCTTTGCCACGCAGGGCAGGCCGCTGGAGCTAAGCCGGGTTTTTACCCTTTGTCAAAGACTTGTGGAGGAGACGGAAAGAGTGGGAGAGGACGGAGGAGGAAAGTTGAGGAGCTCCAGGACAGCCACTCCCACGCTGCTACGGCGCGTGAACATGCATGACGCCGCCACCCACTTGTTGCTACGAGGGTTGTATTTTTCTATGGAATTGAGACTAGAGCTGCCATCATTGCCTCCAACCGCATATAACCAGCCATCCATGGCGACCAGGTCATGGGTGCTCCTGAAGATCAAGAGAAGAAAATGTCCATTAGGAACTGAATTATTTTTTGGACTTGGATAGTTTCACAAAAAATAAAAACTCTTTTGTCATTCCAAACCTGCATCACTTTCTTCTGCGAAACACAAAAGAAAATATACAGCGTTTTTTTGTTCATACCATAGTTATGTTTCCATCTACCTATTTTTATTCAAATTTTGGGAAATTGCGTTTGAAAAAAAAAAAACACTGGATGGAAACGCAAAGATGCGCATGAATTCTAAAAATGCGCATAAAAAACTCATGCGTCAATTGAGGCGGATAATTTTTTTATCCGTTAAGAAGACATGCCCATAAACTACGATGGAAAGACATTTACTGAATAAATCCCTTGATGCCAAACAAAAACCTCACGTGACTTTGCCTGTGGATGTGATTGGATAAATGGACTAACCAGCGGATGGGTTTCATTGCACAGCATCTCAAATGTTGGTTTGATCATTCTGAAATGCCTGAGCCAAAGTCTGTCATCAGAATGATTTGGTTTAATTCCCTCCCAAAAGAGTGAACACATGGGATGGAAACGGTGCTTTATTCGCAAAAGTTTTATTGAAGTTATTATTTATTAAGTTAAATTCGCAACTTTGGATGAAAACATAGCAAATGAAAGTCACGAGGTCCAAAACAGGCCCAATGGACCACAGACTTCATTGCATGGACAAAAAACAAAATAACTTCTTTTATGATCTAGAGAAGAGATAGATGCATACAGGCTTGGAATAACATGATGGCGATATCCCTTTAACAAATGCTCAAATGGCCACTTTCGAACCTGCGGATGTTCATGGGGGCCACTCCCTCCCAGGTGTTGGTTTTTGGATTGTACCGTTCCACTGAATTTAGGCAGCTGGTACCGTCATTGCCCCCTGCAACATAAAGCATGCCCTCCAGTACAGCCACTCCTGCACTGCTCCTCCTGCTCAGCATGTTGGCAATGGCAGTCCAGGCATTACTCTGAAAAATATAAGAACGTCTTTAGTCATTTATTTATCCATGGAGAGAAAACATAAAACTCACCCTGGAGAAATTTTCAACATGTCAGAGAGAAATGTGTCCCATACCTGAGGGTCGTATTTTTCTACCGTGGCTAAGTGTGAGGAGCTGTCGTACCCACCAACAGCGTACAAACTGCCATCTAACAGAAGAAATATGTCAAACAGGTTCATGTTTGCAATTTAGAGCAACCACAGAGGACATTAACCATTTGGCTAAGATATAGTTAAAGCTTGCAGCTGTACAGAAGACAATCATTTGCATTAATATTATATTACATTAGCATTATATATTTTTACCTAATGTGGCAACTCTAACATATCTTCTCCTGGTGCTCATGGCAGCAATGGAGGTCCAGGTACTTGTCAGAGGGTCATACCTCTCCGCACTTATGCAAATCAAAGAGAGAGAGAGAAATGGCAGATTATTTGACAATTACGTAATAAAAAAAAAGAGAAATTCTCCTTGCATATCATCATCTTATTTCCAATCAAAGTATTATTTTATTAATGCGGATATATATATTTATATTTTTATATTACTTTTTAAATATTAAATGATAGATAATTTCACATCAATTTCCAGAGCTCTAACTGATCTTAGATTACCAATCAATGCTGTTTTATAGGTTTCATTATCATTATTTTTAGGCTTTTCACATTTATTTGACGAAATAGCATACCTGTTGAGACAGGAAGCACCATCATATCCTCCTGCTGCATATAGCAACCCGTGCAGGACCGCCACACCTAAACAGCTCCTCCTTGTTCCCATGGACACTTCAGGTTGCCACACATTGGTTACTGGGTCATACGACTCTACCGTAGCCAAATCAGAGGTGCCATCATACCTGGTTTGGGAAAAGACAGAGAGGAACAATAGGTCTTACATGCACGTCTTTGTATAAATTGCTTCTTTATCATGCAAGTAAAGACAAGACTGTCATCATTCATAGAATTTCATTAGTCAACACCTGACACATATCCTAACTAATCTTAGGTAACTTCTTGATTGCCTCAGCAGGGTAATCTTAAGGAAATTACATGGCTTTCTGCACATTCTGTTCCCTTTGTAATGTAACAAATCAAATGTGCTTTTTTTTTTTTTTTTTTTTTTTAATATTTTTAATATTTTTCGTATGCATGTACATTATGTGTGTCTTTGGTTGCTGTCACATCTTGCTGTTTTTTCAGCATCTCGAGTTATGGGTGCTGACTCAAGTTAAAGACTGTTCAACTTTCAACCTGTCAGGATGTCAGGATGAGTTTATTGGCTAGTTGAAAAAAGCTAGTTTCTATGGAAAGCCATTTTTGCCACATAAGAAAAAAAAAAACATGCTTTGGTAAATTATAATTATGACAAAATACATTTTTTCATACATGGTTATATGAGACGAAATATTGAAATTATGACATAAAATGTCAATTATGACAGTCAAATTTATAAGATACAAAGTAATTATGACAAGTCAAAATTACATAAAAAAATTAGATAAATAATTAGATATAATGACATACTAAGTCATGATTATGAGATAAAAAGGCTTCCCTAGGAAGAGGTCTGCACGAGACTGTTTTTTCAAGGCCCAGAAAGGTAGTAAAGACATTGTTAAAATAGTCCATGTGACTCCAGTGGTTCAACCTTAATTTAATGAAGCGACGAGAATATTTTTTGTGTGAAAAAACAAACAAAAATAACGACTTTATTCAACAATTTCGACTGACACAGGCTAGACCAATATTGTTGAATAAAGTCGTTATTTTTGTTTGTTTTTGCGCACAAAAAGTATTCTCCTCACTTCATAAAATTAAGGTTGAACCACTGGAGTCACATGGACTATTTTAACGATGTTTTTAATACCTTTCTGGGCCTTGAAAGTGTTAAATTGCTGTTTATGGAGAGGCCTGAGAGCTCTCGGATTTAATCAAAAATATCTTCATTTGTGTTCCGAAGATGAACGAAGGTCTTACGGGTTTGGAACGACATGAGGGTGAGTAATTAATGACAGAATTTTCATTTTTGGGTGAAATATCCCTTTAAAATTCACTCTGGTGTTCCACCGCTTTCCGCTTAGAATGATTTTCTTCCCGACCCGACCGATCCTGCCAAATTTAGACCTCGTTTCCAGATTTAAATTTCCCCTAAAAAAAGAGAGTGACTGGGATAACAAATATAAAATGTTGGCTATACAATAATTTTGTCTTATCATGATACTGTCAACACCGTAAAAAAAATGTCACAGTGAAAAATAGGCTAAATCAAATACGACATGTCACTCAAAATTATAAGACAAAAATACAAATAAACAAAAACTGTCGGCTTACTAGCTATACTGCAAAATGAATTTTTTTTAACATCCATGCAAAAACAGAATGTCGCTGACTGACGACGGTTTCAGTACAGAACTTCTCTCCTCCAAAATCCGACCACAAAGGCCACCGTGGCCACAAAGGCTGAATGTTCTCTCTGAAGGTGCTCTCGTGGACGGGATGCAATGAACATATATTGCCAGGCTCAGGGCAGGGAACTGGGAACTGTGTGAACACCACCATTGCAGAAAGTTTTGTTCACTTCAAGGTCAAGCGCGGATACATTGTTGTCAAAGGATGTCGTCCAAAGTACACCAGAATTACCGACCGCTGCTGTCTTTGATTCGGAAATTTACTCCCGCGCTGCAAGAAAACTGATCGGGTTCTGCGGTTCCCGTGGGAGAGCTGTGGGAATGCAGACCTCTATCCCTAGGTTTCCAATTATTCCAGGGGTTTAAAAAAAAAAGTACAAAAAAAAAAAAAAAAACTAGTAAAATCTACTACTCAAGTTTGACCATTTTTATTCTAAAGAGCTGAGATGCTCACTTTGATGCCACATAACACTGAATTTTCAAAAGGTGCCCAAAACACAAGTTGCCACTTTAGATTGGTGTTATAAAAGGAAAAAGAAGTTGATTCTCTGAAAAAGATGAGGCTTAAGGGTCTACGTACCCGCCCACAGCATAGAGCTTGTTTCCGATAGCAGCGACTCCGACTCGTGCCCGCCGTGTTGACATAGACGCAACCATGTGCCAGCGGTCAGTCCTGGTGTCATAGGCCTCACAGTCTCCATGAATAGCAAAAAGACTGCCTCCACCTGAAAGACACACATTTAAATTAATCCAACAACATATAGACATTTGTGCATGTGTGTGTTTACATGCTCTGGCCCTCATTTACAGACCTACGGCGAAGAGGACCGGACTGGCTCCCTCGCAGCGACGCGGTCGGGTGCGGCTGTTACTGAGCACGCCCCTCTGCTCGGGCATCAGGTGATACTTCAGTGCCTCGATCAGCAGGTCTTTGCACTCGGAGTGGTGACGCACAAGCAGCTCTGTATCCACATTACTCATCAGGAAGTCTCGTGTCAGCAGAGGCAGACGCACACACTTCATCAGCTGAACAGGGAAATGGACGGAGAGTGAGAGGTAAGACGTGTGTGTGTAAAAAGGATCAGAGAATACAAAGGAAGGGAATAGAGAAACAAGTATCGAGTTGCAGAGACATAATCCTTTATAAGCACTAATCCTGTTATTTACTGTGATGTTGCTAAAAGCGCAGTTTGACAGGAGGAATCACACCCACCCGGGGCACATGTTGCCTCCGCCCATCAATGTCATGCTTGACCCAGCTCAGCACAGCCCTGTACACCTCCTCCTCTGATGGGACATTCAGGTTATCACTGGAGATCAGATCCAGCACCTGCAAAAATCACAGGAAAGGGTTCACAACTGAGCCTAAAACTAAAGAATTATGGTTTCAGTCAGACTAAAGTTTTTACATAACATTTTGAAAGACAAATTTGTGTTTTAGTCTGAATGAAGGGCACTTAAATGCACTTGTTGTGAGACTGACAACAATCTTATGTAATATATTGAACGGGACAGATGTGCTCAGTTTGACACATTATAAAAATGTCAAAAAACAGATCAAAAAGTTTGAAAGTCAATATTACATTAAATCAACACTGTATAATTACACAAATTCCCTATTCAGTTGACAATTTATTTGAAAAATACTTAAAAAAAATTGTTAGAACCTATGTTACTGTAAAGTCACATAAATTGAAAATATATTTTATAAATACATATATACACTACCGTTCAAAAGTTTAAGGTCGGTAAGATTTTTTAAATTATTTTAAAAGAAGTCTCTAATGCTCACCAATACTGTATTTATTTGATCAAAAATACAGTCAACACAGTAATATTGTGAAATATTATTATGTTATATATTACTTCAGTCTTCAGTGTCACATGATCCTTCAAAAATAATTCCAACATGCAGATTTGGTTCTCAACATTTAACATTTCTTATTATTGTTAATGTAGGAAACAGTATTTTTGTGGAAACCGTGGCATTTTTTTCATTATTCTTTGATGAATCCTTTTATTTTTATTTTCTTTTAAAAAAATCTTACTGACCCCAAACTTTTGAATGGAAGTTAATGGAATTTAATAATATTATTGAATTTAACTTGCATAATAACATATATTCCAATTATGTTCCAAAATTCTTCACATTATAAGTTGTGTTTTGGCTCATTTTTTGGCTACCCGAAATAGTATACTAATCCATTTAACACATCTTACCTTGTTTAAATCCATTAAATCCAAAAAAAAAAAAAAAAAAGAGCCTAGTTATAGTTATGATTGACTTACTTCTAAAGCATTGCTGTTTGCCAACTTCATGTTAACATGTCAATTTCTGGGTCAACCAATAGTGCTGAGTGAGTTTCAGATTTGAACAATGGCAGATGGGTGGAAGAAGTGATTTGAGTGTTTTGAAAACCATACCATTATTTTGCAATTTCATTTGCTGTTGTTAGTGATGAATAAATTGCACACATTACTTTATTATTATTATTATTATTATTATTATTATTATTATGTAGGGGTGCAACTAACGATTATTATGATAATCGATTAGTTGGTCGATTATTTTTCGATTAATCGGATAAAAGAGCCCCTTTTTTTGTGAAGGGGCACTTTTTTTTGTCAGCTGAGTGCTATGAAAACATACATAGTGAATATACCTTACAAAAATTAGCCATGGTTTTACAACGAATAAAACAAACTAATAATAATAAATAAATAAAACCAGGTTATTGTAGTTATTCCATGGTAACCACAAATTAACGTACTCTGTTACTTAACGTAACCTCGGTTCCCTGAGATAAGGGAACGAGTACTGCGTCTTGCTAGACGCCATGGGAAATAATCTATTTCTCGAAATACTGAAGCGTTTGTAAAATCACGCAGTGCTACTGCCCAATCAAAACAGTGTCGAGACCTCTCGCACGCTATTGGCTGGCCAGTGGGAACTGCATGAACCAATGGCAGAACAGCGTAACTGAGCGAACCAATGGGCACTAAGCCCGCGAAGCTGAGCACAAAAGCCCGCCAAATGGGCGTGCCATCTGCCCATAAGGTACGCTGTAATGCCCTAAAACGTCAGGTTATATCGACTGAAGTGACGATCACCCGTTGTTTAGCGCCATTGCACGGCCGTCTACGCAGTACTCGTTCCCTTATCTCAGGGAACCGAGGCTACGTTAAGTAACCGAGTACGTTCCCTTTCGAACAGTCAGTCGTACTGCGTCTTGCTACAAACCCGATTCCGAAAAAGTTGGGACACTGTACAAATTGTGAATAAAAACAGAATGCAATGATGTGGAAGTTTCAAATTTCAATATTTTATTCAGAATACAACATGATGACATATCAAATGTTTAAACTGAGAAAATGTATCATTTTAAGGAAAAAATAAGTTGATTTTAAATTTCATGGCATCAGCACATCTCAAAAAAGTTAGGACAAGGCTATGTTTACCACTGTGTGGCATCCCCTCTTCTTTTTATAACAGTCTGCAAACGTCTGGGGACTGAGGAGACAAGTTGCTCAAGTTTAGGAATAGGAATGTCGTCCCATTCTTGTCTAATACAGGCTTCTAGTTGCTCAACTGTCTTAGGTCTTCTTTGTCGCATCTTCCTCTTTATGATGCGCCAAATGTTTTCTATGGGTGAAAGATCTGGACTGCAGGCTGGCCATTTCAGTACCCGGATCCTTCTTCTATGCAGCCATGATGTTGTAATTGATGCAGTATGTGGTCTGGCATTGTCATGTTGGAAAATGCAAGGTCTTCCCTGAAAGAGACGACGTCTGGATGGGAGCATATGTTGTTCTAGAACTTGGATATACCTTTCAGCATTGATGGTGCCTTTCCAGATGTGTAAGCTGCCCATGCCACACGCACTCATGCAACCCCATACCATCAGAGATGCAGGCTTCTGAACTGAGCGCTGATAACAACTTGGGTTGTCCTTGTCCTCTTTAGTCCGGATGACATGGTGTCCCAGTTTTCCAAAAAGAACTTCAAATTTTGATTTGAACAGTTTTCCACTTTGCCACAGTCCATTTTAAATGAGCCTTGGCCCAGAGAAAACGCCTGCGCTTCTGGATCATGTTTAGATATGGCTTCTTTTTTGACCTATAGAGTTTTAGCCGGCAACGGCGAATGGCACGGTGGATTGTGTTCACCGACAATGTTTTCTGGAAGTATTCCTGAGCCCATGTTGTGATTTCCATTACAGTAGCATTCCTGTATGTGATGCAGTGCCATCTAAGGGCCCGAAGATCACGGGGCTTTCCAGTATGGTTTTCCGGCCTTGACCCTTACGCACAGAGATTGTTCCAGATTCTCTGAATCTTTGGATGATATTATGTACTGTAGATGGTGATAACTTCAAACTCTTTGCAATTTTTTTAGAGAAACTCTTTTCTGATATTGCTCCACTATTTTTCGCCGCAGCATTGGGGGAATTCACTCACATCTGCCCATCTTGACTTCTGAGAGACACTGCCACTCTGAGAGGCTCTTTTTATACCCAATCATGTTGCCAATTGACCTAATAAGTTGCAAATTGGTCCTCCAGCTGTTCCTTATATGTACATTTAACTTTTCCGGCCTCTTATTGCTACCTGTCCCAACTTTTTTGGAATGTGTAGCTCTCATGAAATCCAAAATGAGCCAATATTTGGCATGACATTTCAAAATGTGCCAATATTTGGCATGACATTTCAAAATGTCTCACTTTCAACATTTGATATGCTATCTATATTCTGTTGTGAATAAAATATAAGTTTATGAGATTTGTAAATTATTGCATTCCTTTTTTATTCACAATTTGTACAGTGTCCCAACTTTTTTGGAATCGGGTTTGTAGACGCCATGGGAACCTGTTTAATCCCGCCGTGCTATGATAAGCGCAATGACGTACTCCCTCAGGTTGAACACTCATTAAAAAGGGCCCAAGACTAGAGTTATTGACACATCATATATATATATATATATATATATATATACACACATACACTCACCTAAAGGATTATTAGGAACACCTGTTCAATTTCTCATTAATGCAATTATCTAATCAACCAATCACATGGCAGTTGCTTCAATGCATTTAGGGGTGTGGTCCTGGTCAAGACAATCTCCTGAACTCCAAACTGAATGTCAGAATGGGAAAGAAAGGTGATTTAAGCAATTTTGAGCGTGGCATGGTTGTTGGTGCCAGACGGGCCGGTCTGAGTATTTCACAATCTGCTCAGTTACTGGGATTTTCACGCACAACCATTTCTAGAGTTTACAAAGAATGGTGTGAAATCTCATCTCTCGTAGAAAAACGAGTATCTGTGATATCTCGCATAACACTGGGTTATGGTGGTCCTGGCTGAACACCAGTCAGAGAACACTGACCATTTAAGGGCATAGAGACGCCTAGTAGACGGAGCTCTGGCCTCACTGATAGTGCTCAGGACACTCACTGGGAGGTTCTCGAGCTCCCCTTGAGTGGCCAACCATGCAGCGCCCACAGTTTGGGACGGGGGTGCCAGATTGTCCCGTTCGCCTGAGAAAGGAGATCTTTCCTCAGGGGAACTGGCCATGGAGCTGCTGAGAGTAGCTGAATCAACTCGGGAAATCAGTGATGGGTTCGCCAGAGTGAAGCCACTAGCAGGACTGTGTGCTCGCATTCCCTGATTCTTTTTAAGACCTGGGGAAGGAGCGGGACTGGAGGAAAAGCATAAAGTAGGCAGCTGGGCCATTCGTGGGCCAGCGCATCCTTGCTCTTTGAAAAATAAATTGGGCAGTGACAGTTGTCTTCGGAGGTGAAGAGGTCGACCTCTGCCCTCCCGAAAACACTCCATATCATTTGAACCATTTGGGGATGGAGGGTCCATTCCCCTGGGGACACGAGGCCCCTGGAGAGCATGTCTGCTCCCTGGTTCAGTCTGTCTGGCACATGCACTGCTTTTAGTGAATGCAGTCTGCCTTTCGCCCATAGGAGGAGATGTCTCACCTGTCTGCCTCCTGTTTGTCCTGCTGACTGCTGTGCTCGCGTGTGCTTTGCTTGCTTTTGAATCTTTATTTGATATCATTCCCTGTTGTTTACACTGCTAAATGTAATTTACCCATCACCATATATTGTCTAATATTGCCTACCACATTAAATCTGACACCGCTAGCTTTTAATCTAAATCACTATCACGCGTTAGCATTTCGCTAGCCTGTTAGCTTGCCATCTCTGCACTCGGGTCTCTTGTTTTCTGAGTTCATTAAACAACTGTGGTGAGTTGGATTAGTAAATAGACTCCATCAAACAACTGTGGTAAATTGGATTAATCAACAAATATGGTAAGCCATGTCTTCTTCTCCTGTCATTGTCACTTGCACTGCATGTTTAATGTTTAGTATATCTTTCTCCGTTGGCTTCACATGTGATAAATGTAGAATTAGAGACACACATCCAGACTTTATTTGAGAGTAGTGAGAATGTAACAGCTTTAGACACTGCTTTGGATGCGAATAGCTTAGTGAACTCTGTACATTGTTCGGTTCCGGCTGTAGAGCCCGTGCAGCAGGGCAACTGGGTGACGGTGAGACGGCATAGTCGCGGATCAAAAAACCACTCTTCCGTTCCGATTAGAACATCAAACAGGTTCTCCCCACTCAGTGATGCACCCACTGAGAATCCTGTTGAAAGTGCCCTAGTTATTGGCGATTCTATTACAAGGAACGTGAAAATAGAGACACCAGCCACCATAGTCACATGTTTACCAGGAGCCAGAGCGCCTGACATCAAAACAAATTTAAAAGTGCTGGCTAATGCTAATCGTAAATTCTCTAAGATTATTATTCACGTCGGCACAAATGATGTTCGACTTTGCCAGTCGGAGATCACCAAAATTAACATTAAAGAGGTGTGTAAACTCGCAAGTACGATGGCAGATGACGTTTTTTGCTCTGGTCCCCTCCCTGTTAAAAGGAGTGATGAGATACTTAGCAGACTATCATCACTCAATGGCTGGTTGTCTAAGTGGTGTCCGCAAAATAACATAGGGTTCATAGACAATTGGAAAAGCTTTTGGGGCAGACCTGACCTGTTGAAAAAAGATGGTATTCATCCTTCCTGGGATGGCGCCGCTCTTCTCTCTAGTAATTTGGCACATAGTCTTAGAGCTAAACATTGACTAACTGGGGCCCAGGTCAGGAAGCAGACGGACTGGCTTACCCGACCGCCTGCTAGCTGTCTCACGTCACAGAAGTCAGATAAATCCCAGCACATAGAGACTCTTTCACCTAGATATTATCACATAGAGACTGTGTCTGTTCCACGAATTAGTAAATACAAAAAACCATCAAAACCATTCAACGGAAAAAAATTTAATTGATGTCCAACAAATAAACAACAGATATAATACAGATGATCAAATGATAAAGCTCGGGCTGCTGAATATTCGATCCCTTTCCTCAAAAGCGCTTATTGTTAATGATATGATTACAGATCATAACCTAGATGTGCTGTGTTTGACAGAAACCTGGCTAAAACCTGACGATTACATTACTTTAAATGAGTCCACCCCCCAAGATTATTGTTATAAACATGAGCCGCGTCTGAAAGGTAAAGGGGGAGGTGTTGCTGTAATTTATAATAATATCTTTGGTATTACTCAGAAGTCTAGTTTCAAATATAATTCCTTTGAAGTTTTGGTGCTTTATGTAACGTTATGTAGTGAAATTGATAAATCCCGTTTGACATTTGTGCTGGCTACTGTATACAGGCCACCAGGGCACCATACAGACTTTACCAGAGAATTTGCTGATTTTCTATCAGAGTTAGTACTGGCTGCAGATAAAGTCCTAATTGTTGGTGATTTTAATATCCATGTAGACAATGAAAAAGACGCATTGGGATTGGCATTTAGAGACATTCTAAACTCTATTGGAGTAAGGCAACACGTGTCAGGACCCACTCATCGCCGTAATCATACGTTAGACCTAATACTGTCACATGGAATAAATGTTGATACCATTGAAATTCTGCAGCAGAGCGATGACATCTCAGATCATTACCTAGTATCATGTACACTTAATTTAGCAAAGGCTGCAAAGCCGTCCCCTCGCTTCAAATATGGCAGGACTATCACTGCTGTGACTAAAGATTTCTTTGTAAATAATCTTCCTCATCAGTTTCATCTCCTCAGCATCCCAGATAGCCTAGAGGAACTCGATGTTGCAACAGAAACTATTGACTCTCTCTTTTCCAGCACTTTAGACACAGTTGCTCCCCGGCGCTTAAAGAAGATTAAAGAAAATAGTCCAACGCCGTGGTACAAAGAGCACACCCGGGCCCTTAAAACAGCAGCCAGAAAAATGGAGCGCAGCTGGAAGAAAACAAAACTAGAAGTTTTTCGCATTTTGTGGAAAGAGAGCATGATTGCATACAGAAAGGCCCTAAAGACTGCTAGATCTGCTTATTTCTCGACTCTCTTAGAAGAAAACAAACACAACCCTAGGTATTTATTCGATACAGTGGCTAAATTAACCAAAGATAAAGCTTCACCTTCTGATGTTTGTAAACAGCACAGCAGTAATGACTTTATGAACTTCTTTACTTGTAAGATTGATAATATTAGGAAAAATTTTAACCATGCAGCCGTCTACTACAGTATCACATCAGACAGTGCACTGTAGTGTCACTGAGGAAAAATTACATTCATTCACTGCCATAGGAGAAGAAGAATTGGCTAAACTCGTTAAATCATCAAAATCAACAACATGTATGCTCGACCCCATACCGACTAAACTACTAAAAGAGATGCTTCCAGAGGTCATAGATCCTCTTCTTAATATCATTAATTCATCCTTGACATTAGGATATGTACCGAAAACTTTTAAGTTGGCTATTATTAAACCACTTATTAAAAAAACCGCAACTTGATCCTACAGAATTAATCAATTACAGGCCAATCTCAAATCTACCCTTTCTGTCAAAAATACTAGAAAAGGCAGTGTCCTCACAATTATGCTCCTTTTTAGAAAGAAATGGTATCTGTGAGGATTTCCAGTCAGGATTTAGACCGTATCATAGTACTGAGACTGCTCTCATTAGAGTTACAAATGATTTACTCTTATCATCCGATCATGGTTGTATCTCTCTGTTAGTGTTACTCGATCTTAGCGCTGCATTCGATACTATCGACCACAACATTCTTTTGAATAGACTCGAAAATTATGTTGGCATTAGTGGAATTTCATTGGCATGGTTTAAATCATACTTATCTGACCGTTATCAGTTTGTAGTAAATGAAGAGATGTCACACCGAACACAAGTTCAGTATGGAGTACCGCAGGGCTCAGTGCTAGGACCGTTGCTTTTCACCCTGTACATGCTACCACTGGGAGATATTATTAGGAAGCATGGTGTTAATTTTCATTGTTATGCTGACGATACTCAGCTCTATATTTCTTCACGCCCTGACGAAACTTACCAATTCACAAGATTAACAGAATGCATAGCTGATATAAAAAATTGGATGACTAGTAATTTCCTGCAACTTAATTCAGAAAAAACTGAATTTTTAATCATTGGACAAAAAAAACTCCACAAGTAGTAACCTAGAATACTGTCTAACACTCGATGGCTGCTCTGTCAAGTCCTCGTCGTCAGTTAGGAACCTGGGTGTGCTCTTTGATACCAATCTCTCATTTGAAAGCCACGTTTCTAGCATCTGTAAAACTGCATTCTACCATCTTAAAAATATATCTAAATTACGGCACATGCTTTCAATGCAAAATGCTGAACAGTTAGTTCATGCGTTCATGACCTCAAGGCTAGATTATTGTAATGCTCTACTGGGTGGTTGCCCTGCTCGCTTAATAAATAAACTGCAGCTGGTTCAAAACGCAGCAGCTAGAGTTCTTACTAGAACCAGGAAGTATGACCATATTAGCCCGGTTCTGGCAACACTGCATTGGCTCCCTGTTAAACATCGTATACATTTTAAAATCTTGCTGATTACTTACAAAGCACTAAATGGTTTAGCTCCCCAGTACTTGAGCGAGCTCTTAACGCATTATACTCCATCACGTCTATTGCGGTCTCAAAATTCTGGCCAGTTGATAATACCTAGAATATCAAAATCAACTGCAGGTGGTCGATCCTTTTCCTATTTAGCACCTAAACTCTGGAACAGTCTTCCTAGCATTGTTCGGGAAGCAGACACACTCTGTCAGTTTAAATCTAGACTAAAAACACATCTCTTTACTATGGCATACACATAAAACATTTTTAATTTCTATTATTCAAATCAGTTGAATGATTGTTTTAGGCTGCATTAACTAGGTCAGCCGGAACCGGGAACACTTCCAATAACACCTGATGTACTCGTTACATCATAAGAAGAATGGCATCTACGCTAATGTTAGTCTCTCTGTTTATCCCGAGGTTTACTGCAGTCGGCCGGATCCGGGCCGTATCCAGACCAGATGGTGGACCTTAGCCTGGACATGACGACCATATCCCTGAAGTGTCTGTAGAGACCGTGTCAATTAAACTCCCCCCTGTAAATGCCGCATCGACACGACATCCTCATTAAACCCGTCCCCGGCGTGACGACTCCAATCTTTCGAATATCTATTGATTTAATATGACTTCTGACCTGTAATGTTGCCAGAATCATAATCATACACTATTTGTTCGTCGGCCAGAGGAGAACTGGCACCCCGACTGAGCCTGGTTTCTCCCAAGGTTTTTTCCTCCATTCTGGCCCTGAAGGAGTTTTGGTTCCTTGCCGCCGTCGCCTTTGGCTTTTGGCTTCCTCAGTTGGGGACACTTAAATTTCAACTATATTACTGATCTGCCCGCATTGACACTATATGATAATTGAAATGAGCTGGATGACATCACCGCTTTCACCAGAGCGGCTGTACAGCCGAATCAAATTCCGTTGCATTATTTTCCTGTTACCACTGTGAAGCTGCTTTGAAACAATTGCCATTGTAAAAAGCGCTATATAAATAAAGGTGATTTGATTTGATTTGGTTGAGCCATCTCGACCTGAGCCCGCCTTCGCAGTTTATGTAGGAGACCACTGTCGTGTTGGACGTGGTGACCTGAGAGACGTGGTAGAAAAGTCTCGAGGGCTAGCACTACTGCCAACATTTCTAGGCAGTTGATGTGCAACCGTGACTCCGTGCTCGACCCTCGCACAGAGCGCCCCAACCCGTGTTGGAGGCATCCATGGTGACCACCATTTGTCTGGAAACTGTCCCCAAGCTCACCCCCGACTCGTAGAGGCAGGGATTCGACCACGGGGACAGGGCTTTGATGGAGCCGCGGCCCACCTTGATCCAAAGCTGGCCTGAATGCCACGCTTGGGGAGGAACCCGTGATTTCAGCCAGTACTGCAGGGGGCGCATGCGCATCATACCCAGCGGAAGTACTGGAGAATCTGATGCCATAAGGCCTAGCATTCTCTGAAAAATTCTCAGGGGTCTGTTGGTTCCCGTTTGAACGAGCATGCAAGCTGCTGTGTAGTCAGAGCACGCTCGTTCGACAGCCACGCCCTCATTCTCTTACTGGGAAGCAATGAGCTCTTGGCTGTATTTATTCTGAGACCCAGGCATTCCAGATGGCTGAGTAGCACAGATTTGTGAGATTCTAGTTCTTCCTCTGACTGGGCCAGGATGAGCCAGTCATTGAGGTAGTTCAAAATGCGCATTCCCGTTTGTCTCAAAGGGGAGAGAGCTGCATCCATACACTTCGTGAAAGTGCGAGGGGCCAGAGACAGGCCGAATGGCAGGACTGTGTACTGATGAGCCTTCCCGTCGAACGCGAATCTCAAAAACGGTCTGTGACGGGGGATAATTTGGATATGAAAGTAAGCATCTTTCAGATCCACTGAGAAAAACCAATCCATCGGGCGGATTTGCGCGATTATCTGTTTTAATGTCAGCATTCTGAAAGGCCGTTTGATACGGGCCTTGTTCAGATGTCTGAGGTCTAAGATGGGCCTGAGGCCGCCATCTTTTTTGGGGACAAGGAAGTAGCGGCTGTAAAACCCTGACTCGCTCTGTGCTGGAGGCACCGCCTTTATAGCTTTTTTCATCAATAGGCTCTCTACTTCGGTTCTGAGGATGTGAGTTACGTTGCTCTCTACCGAAGTGTGTGTTATGCCCGCGAAGCGGGGTGGTTTGCGAGCGAATTGGAGCGAGTAGCCTCGTTGAATTGTTTTTATAACCCACTGTGACACACTGGGGATGGCTTTCCAAGCCTCTGCCCGGTTGTACAGGGGTTTTATAGTGTCGGAAGGCGGCGCGCTGTGCAGGGCGCCGACTTCCGTGTGGTGCGGAAGAGAAAGAAAACTCATTTGTTGAACATTCATGTATTTTATTGATCTCGCTATTACAGCGGCAGAATGCAGGGGAGCGCGCATTAGAGCAGGCTCGCAGTTTACATTCACAACACTCAAAACAACATTTTTCTCCCCGGCCGGAACTAAAATGGGCAGTGGGGAGAGAACTCTGAGTCTTTTGGGGGGCAGACCAGCCTGGGCGGGACTCAGCCCTCCTCTCTTCCTGACCAGCCTGTCAGGACTGCTTCCTGTGTTCAGGGTCCAGCGTTATTTTAAGCCGGGGTCCCTGATGCTTAGGCGGGAAGCGCTTCGTCTGATACTGATGCTGACGCTGATCCTGTGGTAGGCGGGGCTGCGCGGGCACGGGCGCGTGCACCGTCCTGCGCTGTTGCAGCTGCTGCTGCTGGTACGGGGCTCTCGGGCGAGCCGAGGAGGCAGAGCTGGCTCGTTTCGGCAGAAAATGTCGCATTGCCTGGGACGCTTTCTGAGCCGTGGTGAAGCGGTCTGCAAACCCGTCCACCGCAGGGCCGAATAGGCCATTTGGAGTGATTGGAACGTCAAGGAAGGCGGTCTTATCGGCCTCCTTGTTCTCAGTGAGGTTTAGCCATAAGTGGCGCTCTAGCACAACGAGGCTGGCCATAGACCTGCCTATGGCCTGGGCGGTGGCTTTTGTGGCGCGAAGGGCCAGGTCTGTGGCGCTTCGGAGGTCACGGAAAGCCTCTTGATCTGGCCCAGTCTCATCCATAGTCCAGAGGAGCTTGGCCTGAAACACTTGCAGGACCGGCATCGAGTGGAGAGCGGAGCCTGCTTGGCCGGCGGAAGCATAGGCCCTATTCGCCAAGGCTGACGTTGTACGACAGGGCTTGGAAGGGTGGGCGATCCTAGGCTTCCAGCCTATTGCAGAGGGGGGGCAGAGGTGCGTGGCTACCGATTCCTCGAGCGGAGGAAGCTTCTCGTAGCCCTTCTCGACAGCGCCGTCAATGGTGGAGAGCGTGTGCGAGATGGATGGGCGGAGACGAGCAGAGTAGGGGGCGCGCCATGACTTCGCTAGCTCCTCGTGCACCTCAGGAAAGAACGGTGCAGCTCTCTGTCGAGGGGCCTGCTGGCGCCCCGGCAGATACCACTCGTCGAGGTGGCTGCGTGCAGGCTCTTCAGGGGAGGCCCAGTCCAGGCCGAGCTCATTGATGGCCTTCATGAGGACACAGATTAGCTCGGTGTCCGCACCAGCCTTTGAGTCGCTGCACTGCTGTGATGTTGAGCCCGACCATTCCTCGGCATCCGAAGCGACGAGAGACATGGAGTCATTGTGTGGATGCTCGTCATCCTCATTGCTGCCGAATGAGACCAGGCCCTCACCGTCAAGCGGAGAGAGCAGGTCCGATCGAGAGAACGTCACGGGGGAAACGTCTCTCTGAGGCGAAGACGAGGCACGCGGGCACTTGGTCGACGTGAGCTCGCTAGCCTCGGTGTACTCAGCCCTCTGGCTCTGCCGTTTTTTCCGCCGAGGTTCAGATGGGAAAGGGAACGGGAGAGCGCGAGGGGCGGGGTCGCGCTCTGAAAAGAGCGCTATCCGCGAGCAAAGAGAGGAGATGGGCATACTCTCGCAGTGAGAGCAGCCGGACCCGGCGAGAGCAGCGTCCGCGTGGGCCTTGCCCAGGCAGATCACGCACTCATCGTGGCCGTCCTCTTCATGCAGGTGAGTATTGCATGTACCACACGTGTGGCGCGACATGGCGCATGTCGTTATATTGACAGTAAAAAGGATACACCGTAGTGTTCACCGGAGAGCGCAGGGGAAAAGCGCGACAGCTCGTGGGATCGCTGGCGATTGAGCGCGTTGAAACAGGCCGCTGACTCGTTCGCAGGAAGTCCGGGCTGGCTAGCTCGCTATTCCACTGCAGGCTCGTCTTTTCTCGGCGAAGGTGGTGTAGCTTTCGAGAGTTTATCAGCGAGGACCGAGATCGTCGCTGAAGGAGATTAATCTGATGTTTTAGGGCATTACAGCGTACCTTATGGGCAGATGCCCCGCCCATTTGGCGGGCTTTTGTGCTCAGCTTCGTGGGCTTAGTGCCCATTGGTTCGCTCAGTTACGCTGTTCTGCCATTGGTTCATGCAGTTCCCACTGGCCAGCCAATAGCGTGCGAGAGGTCTCGACACTGTTTTGACTGGGCAGTAGCACTGCGTGATTTTACAAACGCTTCAGTTTTCCAGAAATAAATTATTTCCCATGGCGTCAAAGGCAATTTTTGAAGGGGACACAAATAATACAGCCAAAATTGTACTTGTAAGTATATGTGTGGCGTTTTGGTGCACTATCTAATGTCCGTTTTTCTATTCGCTGTCATTTTATCTGGCCAACAACACAAAGCAATAGTTAAGCTATCATAGGTTCACTACACGGTAATATAGTTATTAAATAATATCTTGCTTCTTCCACATAGTACTGAGCAAAACCCAACACCGCGGCAAATCTACAATATTTGCCTAATGTCACACATGGGCTTATCGCCGTGTTAGTTGTAGTGGGTGACTTACAACAAGCTACCAAACAATAATCGCTAAATATTTTTAATAATCGCTAAATAATATTTTTTTTGTCATTGCTAATTTATTAATAACTCAGCATCGTCTGTATTAAAGAGAAAATAATCACTTCATCCGATGTTTAAAGTAAATAAAATAGCCTTAACAGACTTACTGGAGTTCCACAACTTCTGAACTTCGTTCTCTCCCACCGGACTTGTAGGTTAGGTGCGTGAGGGACCAAACCACTGTGAGGCAAGAGAGGGGGCACTTCAAATGTTTCTAAACTTAAAACGCATTTTTTGCCCCGTTTGCGTTTTTATTGTTTTACTACTTACACAGTTATTGTAAGTATATATCAATATATTATTTACAATACACAATGTGGTTTTTAATTATATTTTTAAGGGGGGACAACCCTCAGATGGGGGGGTCCTGATACTACTGTAAATCAGCTGTGGGCTGCAGTATTACCTAAAACTGTCTATTAATGCACATTGTCTGTCATTCTTACTACTTTGAGTAAAGATAAAGGATGGAGCAAGATTTGTTTTGCAAACGTTAATGTTTACATCAGCTGAGCTAAAGTATGCACTGTTATTGATACAGTTCCCACATGTGCACTGCAATACATTCGACACACACACACTCACACACACACATTGTTAATGCTGATGGTGAGGAATTACAGTTGAAACATCTCATAATGTACCTCAAACTGAGTAGCATCACTGAGAAACGTCCTGCTCAAGGTTCGGGTTGAATAACTAGTTCTTCCGATGTTTTCGTCATCGATTCGGACTCGCGCTGGGCTTTAGTGTAAAATCGGCTCATCATTACTGTCTTTACAGTGTGTACAGTCGCTGAGCTTTAGGAAGCCTCCTGACGGAGCTGAAGATCAGTTATGGTAATGGGGGTTTGTTTCCGAAATACGTGCTGTACACGGTAGACCAATCACAACAGACTGGGCCATATGACCAATCAGAGCAGAGTAGGCTCACGGAAAGGAGGGATTTAGAGAGACTGATTCATCCATCGAGTCGTTTGACAATCATTGAACATTGTGGTGATGTGCAATGTATATTATCAGAAAATGAAACTGTTTTTTGACCTTTGATGCATGTAAACCTGTTGTTGGAGACCTCCAAAATTAAATTAAGAAACTTGGATCATGTACCTTTCCAGCAGCAGCTCGCTCTGTTTACACTCCACTATTTTTAGATGCATTTTGTCCATAGAAATGCATTATTCAGTGCTGTAATTTGGCGCAATTTTCATTATCGATTATTATCGATTTTATCGACTAGTTGTTGAAGCCCTATTATTATGTAATGTGATTTAAGAGACTTCAGCCAATGCCCGAGACCAGCTCATGGACATGGACAGAGGTTTTAAGAATTACAACCCAAATGACCAGCACCACCGCTGCTCGGGACAAGTGTAATACAACTGCCTTTGCAGCAATCCTGTCACAGATTGTTTGCTTATTTGGGGCAAAGGGCACAGTTAACATGACTAAAAACATTTCCCAGGTCTTGTGGGTTAAATATGGGGCCAATGGGAGCCTCTAGCCTGCAACAGCTGTTAAGAGTGAGAGAGAATCACAGACAGACAGGGAACAGCAGTCTATGTCATCAGCAAGCCCTTGCTAATGGTCCACTCACACAGTGTAATAAAGTGCTGATGCAGAGAGCACTTATATCAGTGTCACCGCGGTGCAACGCATGCTGACATTTTAGCTTTAGTGAGTTTAGCTGATTGACATGGTCCAGTTAGCTGTAACTATATCATCCGGGGCCAAAAAAACACATCTCTCCATTCACAGCCATTGAAATGTTCCTGTGTATTCTGACTGAAGACATTTTTCCCAAGCAATATATAAAATGCAAATATTGCAATTATATTTTTGGGATATATATAATATGTACACTACACTACCATTCAAACCTTTCAGGTTGGTAGGATTTTTGTTTTGTTGAAAGAAGTTTCTTATGCTCGCCAATGAATATGAAATATTATTACAATTTAAAACAACAGTTTTCTATTTTAGTATATTTTAAAATGTTATGTATTTTTGTGATGGCAAAGCTGAAGTTGCAGCAGTCATTACTCCAGCCTTCAGTGTCACATGATCCTTCAGAAATCATTTAATATGCTGATTGATGCAAGCCAATTTTCTTATTATTAATGCTGAAAACAGCTGTGCTGCTTACTAAATAAATGTTTTCATTCTTTGATGAATGAAACGTTCAAAAGAACAGCATTTATTTGAAACAGAAATATTCTATTTGTCACTTTTGATCAATTTAATGCATCCTTGCTGAATAAAATAAATTTAATTTAATTCGTCTTTTTTTCAAAACCTTTTATGCAGTGTGTAATACAGCTGTTTTAAAGATAAAAGTGCATGACAAATTGTTAATGTCTCCTAAATGAAAGAATCGATTTGAAACGAAAACGAAACTCACCCTGGCATTAATATGGAAAAACCAACGCCATCGATCTTGTTCGTATCACTGTGTATGAAGTGCTGAGGAAGCCTCCGGAAATTCAGATATGGTTATGGGTATTTAGACCAATCACAACAGACTGGGCCGTCTGACCAATCAGAGCAGAGTAGGCTCTCGGAAAAGAGGGGTTTAGAGAGATTGAAACTTCAAACGAACCGTTTTCAGATTCTTTTTGAGAAATTAGGTGATGTGCAATGTATATTATTAAATTTAGAGTGTTTTTTGACATTGGATGCATGTAAACTTATTGTAGGAGACCTCCAAGAAAATTAGGAACCTTTAGATTAGCATAATAGGGGCACTTTAGTAGTATATTATATCTGTATATATATATATATATATATAAATTGACGTATACGTTTCCCTGCCTGCTTCCCTTGACACAGTTTAAGATAGTTGCTAGTCACATGGTTTTTACAGCTCTGGTGATTAAAAACTTCTGTTCCCATAATGCACATGAGCAAAGATGTCAGAATTTGAACCACATACTTCTGAGAAACTCAACAACTACCAGTGAGATGAATGGGAATGCTAATGGACAGCTTTCTTCAGGCCTTGGGAGAGTTGTGTTTTTCTTTGAGTAGGGTGAGGGGCGAATTAAAAGCCAGGATGTGACCAGCCTTCCTGCAGTGAAGGTCGAAATAGTGCAGATAATTTTTTACCTCAGACTAAGTCAAAAGAATCAAGACTTCCCAGACGACAGAGAGGAGGAGAGGCCGGATCAAGAGATTCTTTTTTTAAAAAGCTCAAGGCCGATGTGACAGGAAGGTGTCAGTGACATATATATATATATATATATATATATATATATATAATTAGACATCCGTAGCCAAAACCATTTTTCCCTCAAGAATTGTTATGGCTCGACTCTCCAGCAGTCCCCATGCATCATTTAACAGGTACACTTTACACCCTTCTTTTTACATCCTGAATAAATCTATTCTTAAAATCCCTCTTGCATCAGAGTTTCTTACAGTTTGAATTTTTTATGACCCTGGGCGATTCAGTCTGTTCCTCACACAATGCTGTCATATGTACTTTTATGGTGTTTTTTGTCATTTTGGTGCTTAACAACCCCAGTCCTCATTCACCTTTATGTTTTACCTAAAAAAATGTAATTTTGTGTTTCACAGAAGAAAGTAGAGAGAAATGTTGCTGTGGCAACTAACTGAAATAAATATGTTTAAGTACTAAAGCACTAAACTACTAAAATAAAGATAATTTAAATAGAATTTTTAAAAAAAAAAAACTAAAAATGACTAAATAATAAAATAACACTGAAAATGATGAAGAATTTTAATTTGAGTGAACTATGCCTTTAACTACCTTACTACATTAACTTCAAAGCAGATCGCTCACCTGTTTGAGCGGTAGCAGCATAAACTCCTCAGTCTTCGAGACCTCTACAAAGTGCTGCAGGACGTACTTATGGGCTGACTTGAGAAGGTCGCTGCAGGAGTGAGTGTCTGCAAAGCCACGGATGCCCAGGCAGTTTGAGGGGTCCAGCTGGCTGAGGAGGAATTTGCAGCAGGCATCTCTCACTCCATTGAGCTGCAGAAGACTAGCTGCCGGCAACAAGGTCTGCTCGAGTAAAGCAGTAGAAGTAGGAATTAACATCTTACGGTGCTGTCACATTTACTGGATTTTGCGCTCAAAGTTTTTTGGTCATTTCAACAGGAATCTGAACAATAACAAGTTTCGTGTTAGGCCAAAAAAGTTCCTTGCACAGATCTCGTTCATGTTCAAGTTTGTCACAATAACCAAGAGAAGGCTGACACATATACATCTGTTCTTTTGAAACAGCACAAATAGAAGACCTGCATTTGCAAAGATGCAAATTTTAAGTTTGCACAAACCATCTGATCATGCCACCTTGCTCACAAAGCAAACTAAATTACATCCTGATACAAGGTAATTGTGAGCATGAAAATACAGTATGCTCTTAAAAAGACACTAAAGGCGACATACCTGCACATTTCCTTCTCCTACTACAATTTCGGCAGTGTAGGCGTACTGCACCAGCTGCTCCAGAGCCTGAGGGTCAATGTCATGCAGGGTCACGTGGGTCTGACGGCTCTCTGACATCTCATCTGCACAGTCACAACACACACAGCTGTGCAATAGATGCTTTTGAAGAACACTGGTAGATTTAGGCAGTTTTCCAGGGGTTTGACAATACTGATATCCCGTTCACACAAACAGCGAGCTCTGGTGGTTGTACTTTTTTTGTCGAAGTGGATGTTCCCATTGGAAAGTTATTGGTGCTGCTCCCCTGGCAATAGCTTTTGAAAATATGATCACAAATGGGATGATCATCTGCTCTGAATTCACAGAGTATCTGTGCTAGCAGACGTTCCT
This sequence comes from Coreius guichenoti, assembly GCA_039654105.1. NCBI lineage: Eukaryota > Metazoa > Chordata > Actinopteri > Cypriniformes > Gobionidae > Coreius > Coreius guichenoti. The sequence goes on from CM077178.1 coordinate 19,467,343, forward strand.
ATTTGACTGCTGTATTTAACTGTATCAGACACTGGTTCATTGTCTGTACTATATTTGCATGAAATCTGCATAACATTTGCAAACTCTGTTTGATTTTGTTGCATCGTCAATGTTCAGTGACATTCATGACACCGGAAATCACTTTATGAATGAATGACCCTTGAGACCAGTGTTGTTATTGTCAACTAAAACTGTTAAAAATAGTTCTTGTTAATTGAAATAAAGCTGAAATAAAATAAAATAAAATAAGAAATAGAAATGCTGCCTTGGCAACTAACTGAAATAAAACAAGTTTAAGTTAAAGTACTAAAATTTAAATAAAAAATAAATTAAAGATAAATAGAAATATTTCTTTAAAAAAAAAAAAAATATTACAAAACCACATAAAAAAATTACTAAAACTAAAAATTTATATAAATATAGCTAAAAATAAAAGCAAACTCAAAATATGAATAAATATAAATATAATACTAAAAATAAAATAAAAAATAATACAATACAAAAATTATACTGCTTGAGACGTATGACAACAATGAACAGTTAAATTAACATTCCACACTAAAATAAATCGGTGAATCGTTTAAATTCAATTTTCTAACTTTTTAGACAAATGTTGTACTCTGTTTACACAAATAACTTTTTCATATTTCCTCTTGACTATCTGTAGTTAAACTGTTTGCATAATGTCATTTTATGAAAGAAAAGAGAATAGATGTGTTTTTACATCTATAATCTTAACCACTTATTTCTATTTGGATATTATTTTTCATCATACTTTTAGCAGACATTTAGAGAAAATATGAAAAATATTTATTTTGTTAGAAATTAGAATTAACTATAAGAGTGCAGCACACTCAGTGCCAGTACAAATTAGTCCAGAGGACTATTTGTTGCAAGTTAAACTGTTGTAAGTTAAGCAAGTTTTGATATGTATAATGGAGTTTAAATCAGTGCGTTGTAAGTAGATCTAGTGTATGGTAAGTTTAGAATAGTCATGGCTCTGAAGAGCCCACATTGTCCTGACTCGTACCATCACACTCTAGTCTGAGGTGCAGCGGGACTGATGAGAAATAGGAAAAACCAGGCACCTGCTGATCTGAGACCAAGACAGGGAAGAGAATAAAGCATGGAAAAACATTAGGAGATGGCAAAAGGCAGGAAGGAAGGAAAGGCTTGAAACAGAAGCTGAGGTAATGTACATAGGAAATAAACACTACACAATACACAATACACCTTAAAGATCATGTGAAGTCAAAATCATTTTAGCGCCTTTTAGTTCATGTGTGTCAAGCCGGGACACACCAAGCCGATGTCAAAGAACTAGCGGCGACGAAAGCCAACTTTGTTGTCGCCTCTCGTCGGCTGCAGTCTTGGCCAAAAAGCGCAAAAAGGTGACTGTCAACTAGCATGTGCGTTCTGCGCCTGCGCAGTAAATATCTGTCTATAACAGCAGGTATCAATAGTCTATTTTCATCATTCAAAAAGGGAAACCGAAACTAGGACTGCAGATATACAAACCGTAAACAAAGCAGCGCTTGTTTACCATTTTTATATCAATCATGCTTATCACTTTCTTCATTCCAGTTGGTTCATGTTATTATGAAAAATAATCGTGCATTCGAATGCTCAAGTAAGATGACGTAAATTTTAACAGCCTTCTGTCTGTACTGTCTTGACTTCTTTGCTTGCTTTCATCATTTTCACTTTTATTCTCGTGCACTGACTCGTTCGCTAAGCTGAACAGCCAATCAGAGTTCTCTCTCACCGACTGCCCCACGCCGATTCAAGATGCTGAATCAGCCCCCCAAAAAAAAAAAAAAACAGACGTGTCCGACTGGGGGGGGGGACGTTGCAGTTTTTCCCTCTTTTCCACCTTGCTTTTAAATCGCTTATGAATGCCTGTGTGGCCGTGCACATTTTACATTCGCTTTCGAATTAATAATATGAACCATCCAGTGATCAATGTGGCTGAATAAAATGCAGATAGAGACATTTGGATTGATTAAATATGAAGAGAATTAACACACCATTGTGACAGTATTAGCCATCGTGGGTGTTTTCATAAGGATAATGTATATTTATAATGCAATGCCAATCGAAATAGCCTTTATCACTGTATAGAATACTGTAAAATAATATAATTTTTTTTTTCATTTCCATTTGACTGATAGTATTATTTATTTTTTCAAGATTTCTGTAGATATCTTTAACGTGAATTCTTTTGGCCACGATAACCATGCAGTGAAAAATCTGATACCGTGACAGACACATTGGCCAGAACCATTTTAATTTCTAAAATAGCAATGTAGAATAAGACCTACTTGTAAACATGGCGTGGAAGTATGGACTGCAGGAGGCCAGCACCACCTTGTGTGCCTTGATCTCCTTGTTGGCCACATGAAGCACAATGTCGCAGAGCAGGCCGCGCTGCCGCATGCGGTTCATGGACACGAAGGAATCGTGGTAGTGGCGCTTGGAGTTGTGTGAGATGCTGTGGCCATCCCGGTTCAGCAGCTGCATACCTCCTTCCATCATGCCGGTGCTCTCCAAGGCCTGCTGGAGCCTGGGCCTCACTCTAGGACTCTATAGGAAGAGAGAAACACCCTATGAAGTCAAAAATCGGGTTTTGTGGCTTTTAGTTTGTCAAAATACTCTTTAACAGATATACACACTTAAAATCTACACTCTTCCTCTTCTAAAAAAAAAAAAATTTGATGACTCATCTTGCACTACAGATTTTTGTCCAATAAAATGCTGTCTAAAATGAGAATGTCCCTCCCCCTAATAGAGTGCAACAGTGCCCACACACTTTTTCAATGGTCTTGGTTCTGGAAATATTTTTTCCATTAATTTGTCCCATAATAATGACTGTGAATGATGTAAATCAACAATAAAACAACAGATAAATATAAAAAAACTGAGGTAAATAGGCCATTGGCTATGATGAAGTCTCAATATGTCCTGTGTCAACTTTTTTCAATAGGAAATAAGTCAAGAAAAAAAAATGAGAGTCTTTAAGAACTCTCATTCAAGCTAACGCTAATTATTAATTAATTAAATGTCATGTTTAACGTCTGTGCATTACCTCTAACAATCTTTGAGTTATTCGCCAGGCTGTAAATCCATTTTAATTTGTGCTTTCTTGGTTCACATTTCCTTTCCATACAGCATAATGGTTGCTTCAAGGCATTTTAAACAACGAGTACAGAATCATAATGGGAGAAGCGAGCCAGACCGAATCACTCAAGCATTAAATATCATGAAAATGATTACTTCACAAATTCCCACTCATTTTATAGCTTATAGCTACATACGGTTTACGGTCCTTAGCAGTGGCCTTTTCTCAATGGCCCGAGGCCTCAAAAGCTTTTTAAATTTGGTCTCTCACACACATTAAGACTCTGGCACACTCGCTGCATAAATAAACCGGCTGGTTGATTTTAAAAATGAAACTGTTCCAGATGAAAAGACGAATGGTATGGGGACGGTTGAACCAGGACACGACGTGATGAGTTGGACAGCCAGCTGCACACATTCAATTCTCCATCAGAAGCATCACTATAGAAACCACGGTAACATGTGCTGGTATCTGTCATACACTTCAGTTTGAGTGGGAAGATTGGATGGAGCAGTGAGAGACAATTTAAAGGAGGGCGATAAATAGCAATCCAGTTGACAAAAGTGAGATTACAAGATGCCACCTCTTCTTATTAGGCCATTTTGTGTGAACTCAACCAGAGATCCCTGGTTAAAGAAATACATAAATGAAGAAGAAAGCCAAAATATTAAATGTCATGAATGTATATTTACTGAGTAATTCACTATTTTGTAAATGGGGGTCAAAATGACCTGAGATTTGGAGCCAAATCTTTAAAAAGAAGGCAGCATCATTATTTTATGTTTACACAGAGATTGGTAGGTCTATTAGTAAAACCTGTTTACTTTAGAAATCTTTGTTGCATTATCTGCCAACAGTGAAAGTTCAAAAATGAGAAAAAGCATTTCCTGTGTTTTTTGCCACAAGTTTGCATGCCTGTAACTTAAGAAGTAGGCTATTAAAGATATCTTAAAGGATATATGACTTTCTTCATTCTGATGAACACAATCGGAGTTATATTAATAAATATCATGATGTTTCCAAGCTTTATAATGGCAGTGAACAGGGCTAACGAGTTTTAAGTGCATCCATCATCATAAACATACTCCACACGGCTCCGGGGGGTTAATAAAATTCGCCTTCTGAAGCGAATCGATGGGTTTTGTGAGAAAAATATCCATATTTAAAACTTTATGAAGTAAAATATCTAGCTTCCACCAGACCGCCTTCAGTATTCAACTTACATTAAGTGTTCATCAGAAAGAAGAATGTCATATACACCTAGGATGTCTTGAGGGTGAGTAAATCATGGGGTCATTTTCATTTTAAAGTGAACTAATCCTAATAAGTGAATTTAATATCCTTTTAGATTCTGGTTCTTATCAAACTTTTCTTTTGGTATCTTAATTTTAAAGGCCCCATATAGTACCATCCCAGAGATATGGAGATCTTAATGCGTCTCCATGAGTAAATTGGTCAATTGTACACATTTTTAGTGGTCAAAAACCAAATGTGGGTCTCTTTGCATGCAGCTGGTATTATTTTCTTTTAAAGAGGAATATCTGAAGAACAAATAATGTTGAAACTAGAAATGTATCTCTTTTTTTCTATCAACATAATTGCATAGAACATGGCATGCAAAATACATCCATGACATTTAATATTTTGGCTTTCATCACTATTTATGTATGTCTTCAGAAAAAAAATATTGACAAAATCAAAAATTTGAGCCAGGGAAGTTTCCAAAATTTGGTTGATTTGACATGGAATGACCCTATTACATGTTGAAGTGTATACTGTTTTAAATTAAATAAAGCATTCAGCAATGGGATGTTTTGTTGTTTTCCCAACAATACCGCTCCAAATGAGTATTACTCATGTTACTCCAAATAACAGACGACAGGTGAAAGAGCATGAAAAGAGTCATAGGCTCAGTATTACAGCCAGCAGTGGTGTGGCTGCCCACAAAATGGCTATGGGGTTTCAGATGTATAAATCCTTTAGTTATACAAAGCAAACGTTGCGGTCTGAAACCTGAGGTCACTAACTGTTTAAACATGCAGAACAGATGAAACTGTTGACAATAGGTATTTGTAGTATGGTAGGCACTGAGGATAGAGTTTCTGTGGATGCCTGCCTCTGTGTGGCCCCTTAAAACAGTACCAAATTGAGAAACGCAGCATTACTGCTGAACAAAAGTTGTATAATGATGTTTTTTCAGGCAATGACTGTGGTAAGCTTCTTCACAAACTTCAGTTGTATTATTTCCAGAACTCCTTCGAATGAACACGTCTCCCCTGTATTTGTATTTTAAGGTCATTGATTTTAAGGTTTTGCTGCTTACCTATAAGGCACTCAGTGATCACATATACACTCCTACTCGACTCTTAGATCTTCTTCTGCACTCACTCTTGTTCTAAAATATATATTTTTTTTAAATCTGAAAGCTTCTTACAGTGTTTGAAAACGACAATGTATTCATTTTTAGTATTGTACAGTAGTAGCAATAGCTGTAGTGGTTTTTGGCAGAAACGTGAGGACCGGATTATTCCGTAAATATGGAATGTTTCCTCTTGCATACTAGACAGGCTGTTCCAGAGTTATACAGCTAAAGACAATCCCTATTCCCTACAAACATCCCCAGTATCATTAAATCTGACTCAGCACACTGTGTGCCATTCAGACAGAGCATCTCTCACCCCTCCTCCTCTGTTCCATACAAGTCATCCAGCAGAATAACACTGAGTAACCAGCACTACCTGAACTGATGGACGTCTTTTCCTTTTGTTTAGATTGTCTGCTTTATGAAGAATGTTTTGGATTGAATCCTAGAGTGCAGCGGCTGAGCATCACAGTCCATATGAAAAATGCATAAAGCCTCAGTTAGGGAGCTTGTGTGTTGTTGACGTAAATGAAAGCCGCATGAGTACTGCTCACTGACGTCACATTTTAAGGTCGCACCGGATGTTTGTTTTTCTATGTTTGGCTCTTAATCGAGGCTCCGATAAAAACTGCTTACATCCAAACAACAATAACAACAAGATATCGTCGAGCAATTTGATAACGCTCCCTCTACAATGTTTAAAAGCTACATCACAATTCTCAAATCACACCTCCTTAACATCAGTTCGCTAGTAGTGATGGAAAGTCCGACTCATTCCCGCGAATCGGTTCCTTTGAACAGTTCGTTACAAAACATTTCAGCGATTATTTTACGTCATGACGTAATTACGTTTCCACGTGGTCACTGACATCCCTGTGGGGCATATTAAATGCTCTAAACATTCAAATAAAACATATGTAGGCACACATAGCTGTTTGTTACTCTCTCTTTTTTTTTTTTTTTTTTAAGTTTTAAGATGTTTTCTGTTATTTAAAAAATATATATATTTTTTAAATGTTTAATAATTCTTTCATTATAATTAATCTAGTCTCCTTCAAACGCTCTTATCAGCTCAATCATTGGTTATTACGAATCCGACATGTCCGAAAGAGGATTCCCAGTAAAACGAGTTTCTGACGCGAGAAACGATTCAGTAGGGTTCAAATCATTAATTCCTTTTAAAATCGATTCATTGAAAAGATCCGACTCAAACGAACGATTCGTTCAAGAATTGGAAATTGAAAAGCTCATTGTAGATGTGTACTGACAAAATAATCGTCTACTGTCCATGTACATACAATAACAACAAATGAAATCATACAACAGGACAGTATGTTGCCTTATTTAACAGTATAACTAAACAAGCTTGGTGGCTGATCTCATATTGCCTTTGTTCAGATGGGATTTTACAGTGCAGGCAGTAGCACTGACAGCTGAAAGGCGAAAAACATAATTCAGCCCTAATAACATATTTCAAACGCTTAAACGATAGCATAACATACAAAGAAATGCTCAATGCTTAATGCATAAGACTAACCTATTCTGTCTGAACAAAGAGCACAT